>CM035118.1:133052627-134252627 GCA_020205555.1 Panax stipuleanatus | reverse complement strand
ACGCAACTTTATATAAGCAATATAATTATAAATTTCATAAATTAAATAAGAAAATACATCAATAATTATTTTTACCTGTCGAATATGTGGTGGGAAGATGTTGGCCAAGACAACCGCACATACACGGATGGCCTCCTGCCGTACTACACCCATGATGTCGTCAGCGGCAGCTGTAGGATCTATGGAGCCATGGACAACCTCCTGAGCCAGCTGGTAGATCCACTCGCGTGATGTTGCGCCTAACTGCACAACACTGCTCGCCATGCACCCCTCTATAAAACTAACATATGAATGAATATAAAACGAATGAATAAATGAATATAAAACTAACATATGAATGAATATAAAACTTAGTAGACAATATAAATCAAACTAACATATGAATGAATATAAAACTAACATATATATGAATGAATGACATCTTGCCCTGAACTCAGCAATAATCAGCTGGCGTGTGCAGTCATCCACATCCACCCACCTCATCCACGGGTTTGAGAATCGGTTGCGAACGATCCCAAGCAACGTGTTCCTCGGCGTCGCGTCAAGGATACTACAATTGAAATTAATACATTTGCAAATTAGAAAGAATATATAAGAACTAAAGACTTATGTTAATACTAAAACGGACTATGAAATTTACCTTTTAGTCCCAACACGACAAATAATCGGCGCCTGGGGGGATTCCCTAGCAAGCCACGTGCTACCCTACGTTCCATCCAACTTCGATCAACAGACATCTTAGACAACTGTCTGCTATATATATGGAAAGTTAGACAAACACAATCAAGTCTCCAAGTTAATGTATATGCAAGCCTATGAGTTTCCTAACTTCATCTCCCACTCTAACGGGTCAGGCTTCTATCCCATTCCCGGATGTGTTGCCTCACTGATGCCAACAACTTGAACACATCTTTAAATTTTTTAGAAATTTCGGCAGCACCTCCCCATGGTCTTCAAGTACACGAAATAGACTAACACATCGTAATCTAAATATGCACCCAAAGAACATCAAGAGATATATACTGACCGAAATTCAAAAAATATAAAGACGTGCTCAAGTCGTTAACACCGACCTAAGTGAGATTGAAACATACAAGAACAGTCCCAAAACGGGGACTATTTGAGATTCACTCATTCTAAGTGAATCTCAAATGGGTTTCTAAGCTTCCTAAACTATATGAAAATATGCACATATTTCTGAAATTGTAAAAAAATTATATTACCTCTTTTAAACTAAGCCTAGTAAAGTCATCCAACATCATACCCAATAATTAAAGTTATAAATTGTCTATATTTTGACCAAATATTTATATGTATAATACAATTATATTCAATAATACTAAAAATATTGGAAGAAGTTATTAGTTTCATCCTCTTGTAAGACACTTGATTAACTTTGCCCAAAGAACATGTCCAAGAAAAGTAACAAACCTCCTTTATATGATTTTAGTGTAAATTTTTGTAATTTAAGGCAACTTGGGTTCCAAACCTCCTTTAAGAGCCAAGACAGACATTACTTACCATTTCCATTTGGTTGAACCACTATCTTTTGATTGATGTTGCTCCGCGTACTTGTTATTTAGATATATTTTTCATAACATCTATTGATTTGCTCTCGATTACTATGATTAGATATTAATAGCATTCATACCTAATTAGTCTAACAACATGTTGAGATTGGACTTCATATGATTAGATTGAATGTTAAGCTTCTTTATTATTAAAAAAACTCATATTTTAATAGCTCAAATACACATAATATGTCTCATATAGTTCTGAAATTTTGTATAAAAATTAAAATGGGTTTAGAATGTACAAGGCACGGTCTAAGCTCAAACCAATTTCATCTCAACCTTATTCTTTATGAACTCAAGCTTAACCCAAGGCCTGAAAGCTACTAGTGAGAACAAAAAATTTAACCCCCAACGAATAAAAATTATAAATAAACGAATGATTCGTGTATACAAGACATCGAGCACACACAGTACGACACTGAAAATAACAGCAAAAGGTGCGAATAGCTTACAACACAATGAGAGATGAGTGCATTTATTCACATTTTAGAAACTAAAATAGTAATGACATACGGAATTGACCTGGGACACAGATATTTTTAACATAAGATGGTAGCACACAAAAATTAACCATCACACACACATAGAAATATATATACTATGTACATAACAATATGCTACAGAATGGTACGTAGATTTATCTCTATGTACATAACAATAATACAGATATGTACAAAATATCAAACAATAAGCAAAATGAAAAATCAAGATCTTTTTTTTATAAATCCTACAAAACTGAAAATACAATGCAAGACCAACCTAGGATTCAGGCTCCAAAACCCACTTGACAATCTCAACTTTTTAATTTGAAGAATAACACAATGCCCAAAAGTTTTCATACTTTGATTTAAAGAAGCTAAACACAAGCACTGTACTTTGGATTTTGGTGAAAAAAATTGGGAAATTTACCTAACTTAACACAAGCAATGTCAATACCAGTATAAATCAAATAATATAGACCTTAAATCAAATCTTATTATACATTGAGATGATAAAAAAGCTATTATAATGGTTCCATAAGTTAATTAAGGGAAAAAGTTGAATTGGAAAAACTTACTGCTCGTGACAGAGGCGAGGCGGCGACCGTGACTGTCGACGGCGAGGTGGTAATCGGAAGATGGGTGGCGGCATAATCGGAAGATGGGCGATGGCGAGCTACTCAGGGAGACGACAGGAGGAAGAGGAAAGAAGAATTTCGCACGGGGGAAGAAAAAGGATAAGCAGAAAAATTAAAACCGATCTGATTATATAAGACTCATTCTCGACGGCATGGCCGTCGAGATTGCTCCCGTCGCCAATGACTTAATACCGACGGAATAGGCCCGTCGCCAATGATACAGCCCGTCGCCCCAAACCCTTCCCGCGCGCGGGTAGTGGAAAAGATGGCGCCATATAAGGGAAAATAGGTCATTGCCGACGGCATACACTAACGACGGCTTCACCGTCGCCATTGAGGTCATTCCCGACGGCGATTTTGCCGTCGCCATTACCCCCGTCGCCTATGACCCAATTTTTTGTAGTGTTTTTTAAAACTAAGTTAAAGCATATATTTATACGGTCAACTGATATTAAATACACAAGACTTGATCAGATTCTTGGGCGGGTTGAGATTTTCGGCCAATTTTGGCCGAATTCTGAAATTAGGGGCTAAATTGTATCAAATTAGGCACTTGATGTAGTAAATTATAAGCCCAAATTTTTTATGGGCCTAATTATAAATTTGATGGTACTTCATGTAACAAAAGTGTAATTAGGCAAAATGTATTACTCATTGTAAGTTTTATTGTTTCATAACTTTTAATGAATCATCTCAATTTTTGAATTTGAAAATATCTCAAATTGACTTAAAAAGGCTTATGCGAATCAAAGTGATAATGAAATGAGAAAAAAATTATGTTTGTTCCATTGGAATGAAATGAATCATTCTCATTCTTATCAAATTTATAAATTTTATTCATTGAAAAAAGATATAAAATGACTCATTTCAACTAGAAATGGAGTGAATCATTTCACTCACCATTCTAATCCTTCCATTCCCTGTTTCATTCTTTTGATCCAAATGTAGCTAGAAAGCCTTGAAGGTCTACAAACCACAAAGAAGCAGGTGTGGCCAGGGGCGGATCTATATATGGGGCAACTATGCTGCCGCCCCTGCTGGAATTTTTTTCCTAGGCATAAGGGTATGACAGATATGTAAATTAATAAATTCAAAGAGTAGATTAATAAAAAAGTTAAATTTGGAGGGGCAAAATAAATTTCATAAACCAATTCTAAATACAAGTACAAAAAGCTTCTTTGTTTTAAGGCTTGATGAAATCATAGAAGTACACAACTAGTTTATGTTTTAAAATTAATTCATGGTTTTGTTTGAATATAGAAAACAAATTTGTTTTGAGACTTTGAGTATTTGAGAAATTATTCAAATTGAACTATGACAAGTAATCGAAATAAGTTTCTAAATTATATCTAAATGTTTTTTATTTGAAATTTCTATTTTAGTTTAATTATGAATATTTATTGTAATTTGTAAATAGTATTATAATTAGTTAATATTATAATCAGTTCAAGTTTAGTAAAACCTAAGCAGCAAGAAAGAGACAAAAAGGGAGGAGGAATTAACTATGGAAGCAGCCGGTGAGCATGCATGCTGAACCATTTTTCCTTATGCCTTGGCCTCTTTTAATAATGGAACTGAGTAGTTCTTTTCGTTGAATTAGTCAATTTGCGAATTGCGACAATGGAGGAAGATTTACGTACGCTACCCCGGTGGGCCTGATTTGAATTCAAGTTGTATCGACATTTTTAATGCCGTCGAATGCAAATTGACATACGTACATTTTAGGTTTAATCGTCCTACAAAAAGAGAGATATTTGTATTTTATAATTTTAAAAAATATATATATTTCTTTTATATTTACTTTAAATATAATGAATTTGAGTAATTTAAATAATAAACGAGCCGAGTACAACGTTGTTCAAATTCTACTCATACTTTTTATGCTCAAATTTAAATCATAGAGTCCTAATCCAGCGGAAGTGATCAATTCGTTTACCACCTTAATTACAAATAGCAGGAATGTCATGATAAAAAATCTCATACAAATGCACAATATAATTAAGAAACTCATATTGACCTCAAAGTCATAGTATCAGTCCATAGCATCGATCACACAGACGACAGACCAGAAAATAATGGAACTGAGTCAGTGAGTAGTTCTTTTCATTGAATTAGTGAATTTGCGAGCGCCCACTTCATTAATGAATTGTAAGCATCATGCACAACTGTGCGGTGGCCATTGGAGACAAATCGTATTAAATGCCCTTGTCACAAGTCATGGCTGCTAGGGTTTTGATACCAATAACCATTAAGGATAAGCTTTGATCGAACAGAAGAAATGTCCAGAGAAATTAAGAATGTGCTTTCCCACTAAAATATATTCTCTTCCGAAAATACACTCTCATTTATAAAATTTAAGAATATTTTTATTTTTATTTTTATTTTAAATTTAATTGTGTGCTTAATTTAGTAGTTAAAATATACATTTGAACATTATTGATTTTTGAAAATCACTTTTATACATTTTCAAACTCAAAATTAGCATGATTTATTAAAAACTATGAAGTAATAAATCTTAGAATAAATAATCTTTGTAGAAAATTTATAGAATTCATAATTATATTGATTAAAATTAAAAGACTTCATGTCTATTTTGAGTTTAAAAATGTGTTAATTTGATTATATGATTTCACAAAATAAACAATGGTCTTATATTTTGAAATAGAGGAAGTACTATATTTTGTAATTCAATTTTAAGATTTGAAATTCTGCTTGAGTTTTGAAATTTTAATTTTAAATAAAACTTATTGCATTCAGCTAAAATAAAATAAAATTATAATTTGCACGGGGACCGTTTTTTTCATCGTAACGTCGACATTAAGAAAATAAATTTTTAGAATATTGTATAGTTTTTGAATATTTATAAATTATGATAGAAGAACTGATAGTTTTTATTTTCTTGGCTAGCTTTAATTCATATATGCTACGGACACTAACAATTTTCAGATTGTGATCTAATTAATAAGAAAGGTTCAATGGACTGACCGTGGAGGAAGGCTTACGGTACTCCGGTGGGCCTGATTTGTATTCAACTTGTGTCGACATTTTTAATGCCATATATTTTCGGTCCCTCTGAATAATTTCAATAGAAATAATCTCGTTCATCGGTTCATGTACAAAAAAGAGTTATATTTGTAAGTGGTGAATTTTAAAAATATCTTTTTCTTCAATATTTACTCTAGAGATACTAAATATTTAGTTTAATAGTAATGACATGCTAGTAAAATTATAATATTAAATATTGTATAATTTTATACCTTCAAAAATAACGCCGAGTCTTTTTGTAGACTGCGTACTCTCTGGGCCATTCTAAAATATATAATCATTATTGAGTTTTTAAAGTCAACTAAATATATTTTCAAACTCAAAATTGACATGCATGAATTACTTTAATTTTAGTCAATATAATGATGAATATTATAAATGATCTCAAAAGTAGTACTTATTGTAATATTTTTTAATCTTTAATGAATCATCTCAATTTTAAATTTAAAAATATATCAAATTAACTTTTAAAATTCAATAATAATTTTATAATTTGAAACCGAAGGAGTATAATTTTCTACAAATAAAATTATTTTTATATAATGGAGGGAGTATCACTATTACATATCCACTCTTACTTCATTCCCGCTTTAGTCCTTCTTTAATCCCGGATTTTTAATTTATTATCATTTTTGAGGATGCCATTATAAATATCGTTAATGTGATGATCAAGAATCTCATAATATAATAAACTCATATTAATGGCCCGAAAATTATATTAATCAATAGCGTCACACTAACTAGAAAATAATGTAAAACATTTAAGGTAAAAATACAAACTCACTATAATGATTAAAATTGAAACTAATATACATATATATAAAGGTCATAGAACCCCACCCTTAATCATCGGACTTAAAATTCATTCGATATTCCCGGATGATTTAATTTATTACTTTTAACCATCTTAATATTATACCAACTACAATTAAGTACACAAATTATATATACAGCCTCGTGCTTTGACTTGCTCGTTCATAACAAAATTCAATGGCCACAAACAACAAACCTTCCGACATTGACTGCAATTGGATGACCCCTATCTAATTAAAATAACAATATAAGATGAAGAAAATGTTGGATTGATTGAAAGGCTAAGCAATCATAAAGATAAGATCGGAGTGGTATGACTTAAAAGCCAAATTTGCATAATTTTCAACACCCAACCACATGCGTTATGGGGGCCAGGGGGGAGGGGTGGGGGTGGTGGGGGGGGGGGGGGGGGGCTTAGTAGTACTTGTTTTCGAAATTAAAACAGTGTCACACATATCTTAGAGCAACTCTAGCAAGTCGGCTTCGCACAAATTCTAGACTATATTTAGTCTAGGACGCAGATCTCGCTCCAGCAGATGGACTAAATATTGTCGACTCAATTTTCCGACGAGGAAGAGAGGCTATATCAAGGAACGGCTATTTGGTGGACTATAATTTAGACTATAATTTTTAATATATTTAAATGGTTGAGATGGTTGAAGAAGAAGAAGAAGGAGAAGGGGGATGATGAAGAAGGAGATGAACCAGCTGAAGGAGAAGATACTGAAGAAACAGATGAAGGTGCAGGGCAATGATGTCCAACGGCTCAAAAAAAATCAGAACGATAAAAAAGAATTGGATTAGAACGGTAATAAAAAATAGCAACGGATAGAAATTGAAAAGGTTAATTGGAAAATCTATAAATATGTACAATGATTCAATACATTTTACAATCTCTCAATCAACTACTTCAACCTTTACCAATTGTAAGTATTTTGTTAATAATAGTTTGTATTTTTATTATATTTGAATTTTTTTTTATTGATAGTATCTCTTTAATTTATTTTTTAGATTGAAAATCATGGTCCTCCGATGTATTATTCTTCATTATTATCTGAAGATTTTTCACTTGATGATCCAAATTTGTTGGATAAATTTCCAATTCAAACTGATATATTAATTCAGACTCCCGAAAATGAGTCCAATAAAATAACAGAGCGAAAGAGAAATTACACAATTGATGAAGATGTCCTTATTTGTTCTTTAAAATATAGCCGTTGGAATATAGCCGTTGAGTTTTTTTGAATTCATTAATTATTTTAATCTTTTTATATTATAATCCACGGGATAGTCCACATGATAGTCCATCTGTTGGAAAGATTGAAGACTAAAAGACATTTGCTGATGTCATATGGACTAAATATAATCCAGCAAATAGTCCATCTGTTGGAGATGCTCTCCCATTTCCATTTTATATTTAACTTTTTTTCTGAGCCTATAAATAGACATCGAAACACACTAGTTTTTTCATCCTTCTCCACAGTATCATTCATTCTGATTAGAATACAAAGTTGAGAGAAATATGGGTTCCAATAGGGCATTTGTTTTACTTGGTCTTTTTCTGGCTATTGTTCTTCTGATTAGTTCAGAGGTCGCAGCTAGAGAGTTGGCTGAGACTCAGACCACCACTACCAACAAAAACAGTAAGTTTTAGCTCATATTTTAATTTCTGTATATAGTTTTCTCTTTTAATCAAGCTCTTATTTGTTGTGTCCTTCATATAATTCAAAAAGAAAAATGTTAGGTATAATAGTTAGACAAAAACTGTCTAATTTTATTTAAACAAAAGTGTCATTAGTTGTGCCATCAATGTTTTGACTAGTTAAATTAAACAGTTTTTGTGTAATTATAGATATTACTCTGACAAAAATCCAGCAGGAATTTTACTCGAATTTTATATGCAATTGTTGCATAGCATTGACAAAAATAAAAATAAAAATAAAAATAAATAATTGTTGCATAGTAAAGTTGGCAGCTGTATATATTATTAGCTTTAATTGGCTAACTTGATTCTATACTATGCATGCAGCTGAGGCAGCTACTGTTGATGGATATAATGGCGGCGGAGGTTACCACAACGGCGGTGGAGGCTACAACAATGGCGGTGGAGGTTACCACAACGGTGGTGGAGGTTACAACAACGGCGGCGGAGGTTACCACAACGGCGGTGGAGGCTACAATAACGGTGGTGGTTATCATCATGGTGGTGGTGGTGGGTGCTACCACGGATACTGCCATTATAGGTGCTGCAACTATGCAGGTGAGGTGGTGGACGCAGAGACTACCGAAGTCAAGCCTCAGAACTAGAGGAGTGTTTTGATCTGACGATGCATGCATGTACTCTAGTCTATTATGATATATATAGTCGTGAATAATGTATGGAAAGTATATATATACTACTTCTTCACAGAATGTAGTATATATAAAATAAAAGCATGCATGATCACTCAATATATGTTTAGCTGCACTGACACCGTTTGGATAAATGATGGCCGTGCTACTAAATTTTCCTTTAAAATGTTGGACTGGATGATTGTGGAAATGCTTGGTTTTCATTTTGTAAAATCACATTAAAGTGATTATATGAATGTAAGGGGTGCAATTTGTGTTTCATAATATATGTTTTAGCAGCAATTAAAGTGTTTCTAAATGGAAAATGGTATATCCTCCTACTTTTGTGTCCCAACATTTCAGTCCGACTACAAAGCATGGAATTAAATCTTCTAAAACTGTAAATATTTATGAAGCGTCCATTATGCATTATGTCGACTATCTTGTCATACAATGCCGATTTGACATACGTAACATGACTTATTCTAAATTATAATGCATATGCACATACAATTATACATTATTATACATTATTAATTAATAATTAATATTGGTGTAACATAGCCTAGCTACATTTGAGTTTTTACATGAATGAGTGTTTTGAACTTGTTTTGACGAAATGTTGTGATAACAGAAGAAATTTATATTTAATTATTGGATTTTGCATAATAAATAACTTAGTTATAAGATTACAAAAGTCGGTAATAGCTCAGTGGTCGAATAACGTAATTATTTGATTTTGCATAATAAATAACTTAGTTTTTTTCTCTGGTTCTGATCACGGGTTGAGGTTGGGACGATCCGACCTACAAAAGAGGAAAACTAAAAATATCCTTGACGGCCAGATCCGTCGGAAATACCTCCGGTGCGAGAGTATACGTATCGTATTGAGGAGGAATATCCGGAAATATGCAATGGAGGGTTAAAGAAGTTTTAGAGAGAGGAAAAATAGGGAAATTAGAGCTTAAGTCTTACCTTCTAGGGTCCTTCGATATTTACAAGTACTTGTTAGGTTATTTACATGTTCTGAGCTTAATTACTTCCCAGTGATTACATGTCATATCTTTATTGGTTGAGAAGACATGCTCACATGTAAAGAGTGTAATTGTTTGGAGAGGAGATGAGCTACTTTCTTAAAAGTTTTTTAGAAAGTTGATAGGGACGTGAGCATATTTTTAGCATTGTTCTTGCGGGACCACTATCAAGTGTCACCACGAGAGACTTTGCCTTTGGTTCGAAGGAGACATGATTACAGAGAAGCTAAGGGGAGTGTGCTGCCATGTTTCCCGATGGGTTTTCTTAGATGTTTGGGGTCTTATCTTCAGTTTGCCTTGTGTCATGGGGGCACTTGCCCTGGAGGCCCTAAGCTAGACCCGAATAAGCCTCTTCTGATCGAATTAAGATTTTCTCCATTTCAAATGAAATGAAAAGTCTCCATTTCAATACATTCCTTATCATTTCTTTCTCCCATCGTTGTCGTCATCATCATCAGTGGTGGAGGCAGAGATTTTAAGCCGGGAGGTCCGGCGGGCGGAAGGGTGTCGACGCGGCGACCGGCGGCAGCAGCGGCGGCTCTTTTCTGTTTCTACCGGACCCTCCAATATACAGACCTCCTCTGTTATTTATTTCGTTTTCACAAATAAAAAAATATTTAAAAGATCAAACACGTCCATTACTCTTTTTAAAAAGAGTATAAAAATAATTATTTTTGTAGTGATGAGTATAAATTATCATCATATTTTAATATAGTGTGGTTAATATTAACCTAACAATTTATTCATTTGAGATAGATATAGAACAAAAAAATATATTTAATATTGATAAATTTTATAAATAAAGTCCTTTTTGTGAAACGAAGTAATTATTATTTTTAAATAACAGAAATACTCCTTTCGTTTCAAAAAAAATAAATCTTATCACTTAGTTATATTCATGTATATAATGCCATTATTAATGAATAAACACCTTATTATTTTAAAAAGTATACATATATAAAATGAAAAGTTGTTAGTGTTTGCAAAATTTATAAATGGGACTCTCTTTTTTTCTCTTGCAAAATAGAGAAATTATATAATAAAGTTTGTTAAATGATCTACCTCCAAAAGTGTCAAAAAAATACAAAAAATCTAGGTAAATTAGTACTTCTTCCTATTTAAATTAGAGATTCATTTCTTTGACCATTTAAAATTGCAAACGGATAAAAATTTATTAATATGTCAGTATTTATATTATGTGCAGGCTACTTAATTATAAAATTATATATTTTTTAATATATTTTTCTTCTTCTTCTTCTCAGCGCACGCAGAGCATCCCGGACCTCCCACCATTGCCAAATTTCAGACTGAATCCTCCCACATACCTACTACATATTAATTTCTGGACCCCCCTCCCTCCGCCCCTGGTCATCATTGTAAGACCCCAACTTTTATGAATAAAGATTTAGTTTTCTTTATATATTATTTCGAAACAGTAAGGTGTTGTTTTGATAAATATGAAAGTTATGGGTGAAATGTGCAAACATTTTTTAAAATGAGCAAGTGGTTATAAAATATTCTTGTTGTCGGGGAATATTCGTTTGGTCGTGGAATATTCTTGTTGTCGGGGAATATTCGTACGACGGCGCAACTATTTGTGGGCCCCCACAATGGAATAACTGTCGGATATAGAAAGCGACAGAAATAATTTTTTTACAAAATAACGGCGTGGTTGTTACCGTTAGTACTGTTGAAATATCCGGTGGTTAAAATATAGTGATACGCGGTGTTGCACAGTAGCACACGGTATTGCACAGTATTTCGAATTATTGAGTCTTACGTGAGAAGGAACTTGTTCAATTATTGTTACTGTTCAATATTTTATATTATTGACTCAATAATTGCTACGTTGATATTTTACATTATTGACTCAATAATTGTTACATTGATATTTTATTGACTCAATAATTGCTACGTTGCCATTTTATATGATTGATTCAATAATGGCTACAGTTGATATTTTGTAGTATTGATTCAATAATTGTCGTTGCACAGTATTTCACGTTATCAACTCAATAATTCATATTATTTGAATAATATTATTAGATAGCATTATTGACAATGTCTAAGAAAGTTCTGTCTAGGAGGGGTTATTTAATTGCGCGCCAGTAAGGAGAAGTCCTTATCGGAAGGCCCCCTCTGTCCTGGGAACGACCTGGTTGTTAATATTGTAGTTCTATAATATTATTTGTGAATAATTAATTATTGATTTATATAATAAGGAAATATTTATTTTGTGGATATTAAAGAAGGAATTGGCGCTGGTGAGTTTTTATCAATATTTTGGTGTGAGAAATCATCTGTTTTTGGATTTCGGATAATTTATGTTTGGAATTTGGAAAAACTTCCTTCTGCAAAGTTGTAGAGAATTAAATTTCCTATGGAAGGACATAAAATTTATATTTTTCTGACAAATGGGCTATTTGTTATGAATTATTGAAGTTTCGGAAAATATATTTTTTTTATGGGCGGGCCCCACTTTTGTTGGAAAATTTTTTTAGCCGCCAGGCGGCGGAAATTTTGAAAAAAATATATTATTTTAGTCTCCTTTGGCATCCTAAGCTTTTCCTATAAATAGGATGCTTAGGTTAGAATTGAAAATCACACCAGAATCAGAAGTTTTCTCTCTCTATAATATCGAGCGTATTTTTGTGAGTATTTCAATACTTTGAGTGTTGCTATTCAGTGCAAGTTTCCTTCGGTATTATATCCGATATTCCAGTCAGATGTACTATCTTTTTGAGGTAAGGGATGTTATTTTCTTTCGTAAATGATGTTATTCTTTTCAATATCATTATTCCAGTCAGATGTACTATCTTTTTGAGGTAAGGGATGTTATTTTCTTTCGTAAATGATGTTATTCTTTTCAATATCATTATACAGAAATATTGTCATGGATTTTATGTTGAAATTCTTACTTTTTCCGTCGAGGTTACTATTCACGTATACGGCACTATTCACGTATACGGCACTATTCACGAAAAAATTAAATTTTCTTCTATTTGTCCAAATTGCTTGTTAAGGTTACTATCTTTGGTTGTATCCAAATTTTGAGCTCTATTCTTAAATTTTGCTCCATAATTGATTATTACGAGGTATTTTTGAATTGGATATACTAAAATACGAATCCTTAGTCTTTGTCTTTTATCTCACTGGATTCGTTTTTTTAAATATTTTTTATCATTCTCAGTCCTAAAAGGTGATGTAACTGAATATCTTTGGCCTGTAGAGCAAAGATGAATGATTACTTGATGAATATCTTTGGCCTGTAGAGCAAAGATGAATGATTGCCTGATGAATATCTTTGGCCTGTAGTGCAAAGATGACAGGTGTTGAGATGAATATGACCACTGATGATACAAATGAATATCTTTGGCCTGTAGTGCAAAGATGAATATTTGATTCGAGATGTATATTGATTGATGTTACAGGGATAAAATATTGATGATGGACTTTTAAATCATAGAAGATAGTAGACTTGATTCTCTGCTTAACTCTTCTAATGAATTGTTATTTCCGCTGCGAATATTGATCTAGAGTTGGTTGTCCATTATATTTTATCTGATTTGTTGAAGACTAATGATAATTTATTTTCTATTATCTTAGTCATAATATTCTTTACTGAGCTAGTTGAGCTCACCCTTTTCATCTGTTGTCTTCTTCAGGAAATGAGAATGTTGCGGAAACTAGTCGGGGGACAGAGTGATGGTCCGAGTTAGAGCAGTAGTAGTCCTCACTATTTCTGATAAATAGTGTGATAATAATTGTAATGAGGACTTAGTTTGAATCTTAATATTTTCTACATATTTGTATTGACACTCACAGTTGTGTGGTCGTATTTTGCACAACCGTATGATATAAAGTTTGTATTTGAATTCTGTACCATGTATTTGGCGACTCAGAATGGGTTGGGTTGACTGGACCTATTCTGGGGGCGTCACAGTTGGTATCAGAGCTTAGGGATATGATCTCTGGCGGAGATCGGGGAATAGAACTAGGAGGGGAGAGACGAGTAAATCCTTCGCTAGTGTGTCCTACCTAAGCTTATGTGGTATTTAATTGGTCAGTCGAAGCATAGGGTTAATATGTGATATGTTGATTTGTTTAATTAACCCTTGTTTTATGGCAGTATTTGAGAATGGCAGCTGAGAATGTTAACAACGAAGTGAATGAGACCGTGGAGACACCTTTAATCGTTAAACAGGAGAACGTGCAAGAAGAAGGCAATGTTCATACTGAAAATAACGCTGGTCAGACGATAAACGATGAGATGTTTAGAAGTTTTTTGCAGTTTATGCAAAATCAGACGAGGGAGACTCGTGTGCAGCATACAGGTGGAGATAATAACAACACACGAGCAGTCACTGCTAATGTAAGAACCCGAATTTTCAGATATTATTAAATAAGGATTTAATAAATAAAATTCTTAAACTGTGAGATGGGTTCGAATAATAATATATATATGTGATATGAGGTATGTGGTATTATATTACATAGGATAATATGGACTATGTAAAATGTGTTTTTGTGATTTGTAAATATATTATTAATATATATTTGTTACTTATCGTAGAGACGATCCAGTTGAGATAAAGGAGGTGGATAAATTCCTATCGATATTAAATAATTTATAGAATTATTTTATCATAGTAAGTTGGTGACATTAAATATCCTTAATGTATAATCACCATATTCTTGAGTATGTGTATTAATAACTAGTATGTTTATAATATAGGTTATTAATAGCACTTAAGCTATCCGTGAATAGGTTTGGATAGTGAAGTATGAGTTAGTTAAGGAATTAACTAATAAGAATAAATATTAGTTAATATAAGTTGTGAGTTATATTATGGAATAATATAATGTCAGTATTGAATCTTAATTAACTATGATGATATAGTACAATGTTTAATTTACTTAAGTAAAGGAGTGAATTAATATGTGTGTTGAATATGTAATTATAGTTGATACTTTTTATATATATTACTTAGAGTGGTAATATGTGAGAAAGTCTAATGTGCGAATAACGTTAAATATATATACGTTATTAAAGGGAGATGGAAATCATTATATCTTTAAATGAATATTTGAAGAAATTGTTTTGGGAACAATTTATAGAAAAGAAAGAGATATGATTTTTCTAATAAAGGATATTAAAATAGTTTCTAATGTTGAATTATTTTAATAAAAGGAGGAAATGTTATTTTTGAATAATAATATTACCTTATATGTTTTTGTAATAGGTATGATTAATTAATATGGTAAATATATTAAAACGTATTTGCTATATGTAATTAAATTGATGGAAACGATTTATTATAATAGAAAATAAACTTATTATCTATTTTCTATATATAATATATGTACATGTGTCGTACATATAGTTATTTGATATTATATTAAGAATAATATCATGAGACAATAAGTAAACTATTTTCTAATAACGAATGTGCTTATTTGGAGAAAACATAATATTTTATGATATGGCTAAATACATAATTTTAAATATATTTTCAAGGGAGTTTAATTAATGAAAGGAAACTAAGTTATTTTAATATATTAAATAACTTAAGTTATTATTTGATCGTGAATATTATTATTAGAATAATTAATAGAGTATATATTAATTATTATAAGCGTAAAGGTTATACTTATTATAAGTATAATTAATTGAAGTAATTTAATATTTTAATAGCTTGAGTTATTATATTTCCGTAAAGGTTATATATAATATTTGAATATTCGATTTATAAAATATTTATATGTGGACCTTGGATTTAATAGTTCTAATTTAATTGAACAAGTTATAAGTAGTAATGTGGTGAGAAATGAGTAAGTGATGAGAATAATGATAAGCTTAAGTTTGAGCTTGTGAGAGATGCCTTGTGTGGCACAATAATAGATTCAGTAATGAATTGACTAATTTAATGATGGAGGAATTATTAATTAAACAATTAATCTAAATTAATTGTTAATTGTTATTATGATAGTATGTTAAATTATTATGGCTAGTGATAGTATAATAATAAGGAAATCGATTATAAGTATAATCGGATTTGTGATGAGATAAATTGTCTTCTAATATTAATTATTGTTATGAACAATATACTATTATCAAGTAATTATTTGATAATATGATTAATGAGTAAATAATTTATAAATATAAAAAGATTTATATTTATTTAACGTGATAATAAATCATATAAAGTGTTAATCAATTAGCGTGGGAATTATAATCCCATGGATTAATGAGAAATGGATTAATTAATATTATTATTAATTAATTGATAAGATAAGTAATTTATTAATTTCTATGTGCAACCATGCGATATTAAAGTATAACGTATGATAGTTAACTATATGTTATGCGAAGTATAAAGTGCAATGCGACTATGCTATATATGAATATAAACTATATAGTAAAGTTATTGAGTTGTAATAGGTACATGAAATGTGGGTGTGACAATGTGTATATTAAGTATACAATAAAATAATATATCATAGATATATTGTAAACAATTATTGAATTAATGAAATTTAATAATAAAGGAGACAATACACTGTGATGATACCCGATTAAATTATATTTGGTATTAAGAAAATGTACATGGATTATATGTGGTATATATGTACCCCTACTTGATACATTGTAATTAGGAATTACACTTGTAATTCATTTATAACCTAAGTTAAATGAAATGAAATGAGTATATATATTATATAACCTAAGTGTTTATATATATTTGCAAGTTGCTATTGCTGAGTTCTTCCTTGTCCCCAGTTGAGTGCACATTGCACTCTTCACGTGAACACACAAGCACCTATGCTACTCTACTTCTTCTCAATTTCCTCACAATGGTAGCTAATGAGTGGATGGGGAATGGCTTTCATGATTAATTTCAACTACTCCAACTACTCCCTATGAACCAATGTGTTCTTCTCATTTCTGTTGGTTTGATTTGGTGGAAAATGACATTATCTGTGTAATCAATCCTCTATAAATATAGCTCTCCCCTTCATGTTTTCATTTGCTGAGAAATCTTAATAAGTATAAGATATAGAGGTAGTTCATTGTATTGGCAAGGAGTCAGTGAATTGAAGGAATTGGATATAGCAGTGGTATAACTCCCTACCTATGTTCTTTAATTTTCAAATTCTAGATTTCTTGGTTAAGCATTAATTGATGATAAGTTGATTAGAGAGTGTGTATTAGTTGCTATGTTAGCTTACTTGTTTGTTAGAATTATTATATAGTTGCTCATAATCGAATTGCTGTGGAAAATTTTGAGTTTGGGCTAAGTTCTGCCGAAGCAGAGCAGTCACTGTCTCTGGCCGGCCAGTGGCGCAGCTGCGCCAGTTTTATACTGGCCAGCGGCGCAGCTGCGCCGGTACCAGACTTGAGTTGGGCAAGGCCCTGCGCAGCTGCGCCAGTTTTGAACTGGGGAGCTGCGCAGCTGCGCCGGTTCCAGATTCTGGAATTTCATTTTCTGTTGCAGGTTCTGTTATGTACTAGCTTATGGTATGTTATTAGGCAAGTATAGGAACATGATTAAAATACATACATGAGTGCAATAACGTAGTGTGAACAAGTATAACTATGTGAGTACACTCAATTGAAGAAAGGATTTAAAGTTTACAAAATGAACTTAGAATTTTTAAAGTAAACTTGTCGTGAGCATATATGTTCCATTGTATATTCTGAGTTTTGTGAGCATGACCGTATGGTTTTTATTGACATAAAATGTATGTTCAAGGTGTTGAACACACTAGCATACGTGATTGATAAATTCAAGTGATTTCAAAGGTGAAACTTAAGGACTTTTTGAAATGAACTTGACCAAGATTTAGGTCTTGTAATTTCTGACCGTTTGAATACATTTATGTGGTTTAGCTAAGTGTTCAAGAGAAAGTGAGTTATGATTTCAAGACACTTTGGTTATACTAAATGACCTTTGTGGACTTCGTGTACTTTTCAATAAAAATTTAGAGTTTGAAGACTAATATCATCAAACACCGTGCGAGTTACGTTCTAAGCATGCAAGCATGAAGATTAGGAGTCCATTATGCCTATAGACATATTGACATGAACATCATTTGTTTATACATGGATTTTTGCATATGCACGCTTATTCATAGAAAATGAATTTCTAAAGCATAGACTATGTGATTAAAGTGTACATGAGTAGTATACGCACGATCATGCTTACTACATATTGTTAAGCCTCTTTATGTAGTAATATGACATTAGTGGTTTACCCTTGAGGCATGAACTTAATTTACTTAAGGTATATGAAAGTCCGGCATGAATGCCATATGATTTTGACTTATAATGAGCATGCTAGGTTTTAAAACTTGAGTTAATGCCCTTATATACATGTATACATGATGAACATAGTAGCCTTGCATGACTAGTTAAGTATGACAAGGATTTTGAAAGGTGAAACTTAGAAAGTTTGAATGTAATGGTTTCGATAAGATTTGAGAAACGTAAGAGCAATATGGATTATAGATTTATGAGTTTGCAATATGTGTCGAACACTTAAATAGTTAAGTGGTTAATATTGATATTGAGTATGGTTAAGATATCACTATACGTACCTAACGATACTAAGCATATGATATGAAAGTGAAACAAGGTTCTAAGAACCAAGATGAAAAACAATATAATACTTATTATTACATTGAGAATGTGTGGATGCATATAACTGATGAGTGTGATCTCTATGGTTAATATAATTGTGTAGGATTACACAAAGTGCAGAGATTCTTAAGCAGTTAAGTCGTAGTTGTTAAACTACGAATCAGGCAAGTCTTTCAGTTCCTATTTGATATATGAATTCAATAACTGTTAGTTGAATTATATTATGCTGTGATAATGTGAACTTATATATGAACTGTATATGAGATATAACTGAGATTGAAAGTTGATCTTTGATGATATACTTGTTATGTGAAAAGTAACATGCGTAGTAAATATAAACTGTTTATAAATGCATGAACTGAGTATGATGCTATATGCTATGTGATGCATGAGGACTGTTAGAATTGCTGAGCTGTCGAGCTCACTCTTGCAAATAACCACTTTTACAGGTTAAGGATTCACGGTAAAGATTTCGTGCTTCTTGATTGATAAAGATAGATAGTATCGAATTGAAGAAGTACTATTTAGATTATTGCTTGAACCCTGTTTAGATTCTAGAAGTATTACTTGATAGTTGTTTACACTGTTTAATACAGGTTGTGTTGTAAAGATGTATTAATTAATACATAGAGGATATCGAGTTGAGTTGTAAATATTTATACGATAACTCAGATAAGAAGGAATCATATTATATAGTTGATTCAAGATTTGTAATCGGTATCAAAGTTATGGAATCAATAAAAGAATTTATTCAAAGGATATTGAAAAATTTAAATTATTCCGCATTTTAGTAACATCGAATATGATGTAAAGACGAGATCTTGGATATGAATAGAATTTATATTCTAAATTGTAATAAAGCAAGTTGTATTCTTTTAGTAATAAATAAAAGATATAATAATTTGGCGATAATAGTATCGTGACTGCACCGAATCCGAGGTTTCGAAGGAACGTGGATTTGGGGGTGTCACAGCTAAGCAGTTCAAAGAATTGGGACCACCAGAGTTTCTGGGAAAGCCAGATCCGATCAAGGCGGAGACGTGGATTAAACAAATTACCAAGATATTTGATGTCTTGGGATGTACAGAGGAACAGAAGGTTCCATTCGCCACGTTTATGTTCCGTGGAGAGGCAGATTACTGGTGGGAATCTGTGAAACGTACCCAGCCTGCCGCACTTAAGATGTCTTGGGAAGCGTTCCAGAAACTGTTCAATGACAAGTACTTTCCTGAAAGTATTCGTCATATGAAGGAAGTAGAGTTTATTAGACTCGAGCAAAACAACATGACGGTATCCCAGTACGAGGCTAAGTTCGCGGAGCTGTCCAGGTTTGCACCTCATTTGGTGGAGAATGAGGAACGTATGACGCGAATGTTTCTAAGAGGTTTGAAACTCGAAATACGTCAATACCTCATTTCTCATAAATTTTCTTTATATTCGGATGTAGTAAACAGGGCCCAGTTATTAGAACGAGATAATGATTATGTTCAACCGAGGGACCACAACCAAGGTCGTATCGGTGGCAGCAGTCATCGGAGCAATGACAACCAGCAAGGAGGAAAGTATGACAGAAGCGGTAACCACTCCAGTGGTTATCGTGGCCATGATAGTAGAAGAAGCTAATCGGGAGGAGATTTCAAAAAGAGAAGGTATAACAATGAGAACGTGAAGACGTCGACATCAGCACCAGCATCAACTGTTTCGAGGGGATGAGAACGACCACCGGTCGTATGCTTTAAATGCGGGAAAGAGGGACATATCAGCCCAAACTGCCCACAACAATTCAAAGGATGCTATAACTGTGGAAAAGAAGGACATATAGCTCGAGATTGTCCTGTTGCGAAACCAAGTTCAGCGGGGGTGGTGATTCCAAAGGCGGTTGCAGACAAGTCAAAGTCGGTGATTCCTGGAAGAGCGTTTGTCGTGACAGCCCAAAACGCGAGGAATCCACACGAGGTGATTACGGGTAAGCTGATCATAAACTGTTGCGAAGTTTATACCTTGTTAGATACCGGTGCTACCCATTCCTTTATTTCACCTGCTTGTGCTCAACGTTTGAACTTGACTTCTGATAAATTAGACTTTGACTTATCTGTTGAAACTCTGTTAGGAGAAACCTTTGTTACATCTACAGTTTACAAATCTTGCTTGATTCAGATTGGTACCCTTACCTTACCTGTTGATCTTATATCTTTGAAAATACTTGCATTTGACGTGATTTTAGGAATTGACTGGTTAACCACTTACCATGCCAAAATTGATTGTTTTCGTAAGGTTGTTAGTTTTCATATTCCTAATCAACCTGTTGTGCGAATCCAAACCACCAAACCACTAAAATCAGTCAATATCATTTCAAATCCCAAGGCTATTCGTTTATTGAAAAAAGGATGTCAAGCTTTCTTAGCTCATGTCACTGATCTAAACCAGAATACATCAGATTTGAATGATATTTCCGTTGTTAATGAGTTTCCTGATGTATTTCCCGAAGAACTTCCCGGTATACCCCCAGAACATGAAGTTGAATTCTTTATTGACCTTGAGCCCGGTACAAAGCCCATTTCTAAAACCCCATATCGAATGGCTCCTATTGAACTTCAGGAGTTAAAGATCCAATTACAAGAGTTGTTAGACATCGGTTTTATTCGTCCTAGTACGTCTCCTTGGGGTGCTCCTGTTTTATTCGTAAAGAAGAAAGACGGGAGTATGCGACTTTGTATTGACTATCGGGAGTTGAACCATGTCACCATTAAGAATAGGTATCCGTTACCTCGTATTGATGACCTGTTCGACCAGTTGCAAGGAGCGCAATTCTTTTCAAAGATCGATCTTCGTTCTGGATATCATCAGTTGAAGATTAAAACTGAGGATATTCCAAAGACTGCTTTCAGAACACGGTACGGGCATTATGAGTTCTTAGTCATGTCTTTTGGATTGACTAATGCTCCTGCTGCTTTCATGGATATGATGAACCGTGTATTTAAGGAGTATTTGGATCAATTCGTTGTTGTCTTTATTGATGACATTCTCATCTATTCTAAAAGCCGTGAAGATCATGAGCACCACTTGAAGTTGGTACTTCAAAAGCTTCGTGAGAACAAGCTATATGCCAAGCTGAAGAAATGCGAGTTCTGGCTTGAGGAAGTAGCATTCCTTGGGCACGTGGTATCAAAACGTGGAGTATCTGTGGACCCGGCGAAGATTGAAGCAATACAAAGCTGGGAGCAACCTAAGTCGGTGACCGAAGTACGAAGCTTTCTGGGCTTAGCTGGTTATTATCGGAGATTCGTAGAGGGATTTTTTCGAATCGCTACTCCATTAACTCAGTTGACTCGGAAAGATACAAAATTCGTTTGGAGCAAGGAATGCGAGAAGAGCTTCCAAGAGCTCAAAAGGAGACTTATCTCGGCACCTGTTCTGACAATACCATCTGGTTCGGATGGATTTGTTATTTACAGCGATGCTTCGGGCAAAGGGTTAGGATGTGTTCTCATGCAACATGGGAAAGTCATAGCCTATGCCTCGCGACAACTCAAAGAATATGAGAGGAATTATCCTACTCATGATCTAGAGTTGGCAGCAGTCGTTTTCGCGTTGAAGATCTGGAGACATTACTTGTATGGAGAGAAAGTGGAGATTTATACGGATCATAAGAGCCTTAAATATTTCTTCACTCAGAAGGAACTCAACATGCGGCAACGACGTTGGCTTGAGCTGTTGAAAGATTACGATCATACTATCCAATACCATCCTGGAAAAGCGAACGTGGTAGCTGACGCGTTGAGTAGAAGATCATATGTGGGAACGAGTGCGATGATGTCAAGTATACGCGTAGAACCAGCTTTGATTGATAAAGTTAAAGCTGCTCAAGCTACGGATGCGGAGCTGATGAAGATGAAGAAGAAGGTGCAAGAAGGTGCAATTCCAGAAGCGAAAATCGATGAAGATGGAATACTTCGAGTCAACTCCTAGACTTTGTGTTCCTAACGATTCCGACTTGAAGTATAGAATCATGATGGAGGCACAGAACACACCGTTTGTGATCCATCCTGGGAGTACTAAAATGTATCGTGATCTTCGACATACAATTTGGTGGAGCAATATGAAGAGAGAGATCGCGGAGTTCATCTCGAGATGTTTAACTTGTCAACGTGTAAAGGCGGAGCATCAAGTGCCGAAGGGTCCATTGCAACCACTAGAGATTTTGAAATGGAAGTGGGAACATATTACGATGGATTTCATTACGGGTCTTCCCAAGGTTTCTCAAGGCTTAGATGCGATTTGGGTTATTGTTGATAGATTAACCAAGTCTGCTCATTTCTTGCCGATACGAGAGACTTATTCCCTTGAACGTCTTGCTCATATGTACGTGAATGAGATTGTGAGATTGCATGGCATGCCAGTATCCATAGTTTCGGATCGTGATCCCAGATTTACTTCACGATTTTGGATCAGTTTGCAGAAAGCCATGGGTACGGATTTACGATTCAGTTCGGCTTATCATCCTCAAACAGACGGACAATCGGAAAGGATTATCCAAACTCTTGAAGATCTATTGAGACTCTGTGTTCTAGACTTCAAAGGGAGTTGGGATAAGTATTTACCATTGGTGGAATTCTCCTACAACAACAGTTATCAGGCAAGTATAGGCGTGGCTCCATTCGAGGCATTGTATGGGAGAAAGTGTCGCTCTCCAGTATGTTGGAACGAGGTGGGTGAAACAACATTGTTGGGACCGGAGTTAGTACGTATGACTACGGAAAAGATCCAAATAATCCGACAACGTATACAAACAGCACAAGATCGACAAAAGAGTTATGCGGATCTTCATCGAAAGGACGTGGAATTTAACGTTGGGGACCATGTATTGTTACGTATTACTCCGTGGAAAGGAGTTACAAGGTTTGGGAAGAGAGAAAAGCTCAACCCACGATTCATTGGTCCATTTGAGATTCTTGACCGAATAGGAAATGTGGCTTATAGACTCGCTTTACCTCCAAGCATGTCTCGTGTTCATAACGTGTTTCATATATCCGTGTTACGTAAATATGTGAAGGATCCAAACCGCATTATTGAGTTAGAACCAGACGAGATAGCCGAAGATTTAACGTACGAGGAGGTACCTGTCAAGATCTTGGATAGGAAGGAGCATGTCCTACGCTCGAAAATTATACCTCAAGTTAAAGTTTTGTGGAGAAACCATGCAATTGAGGAAATGACCTGGGAGTTGGAATCGGAAATGAAAGCGAGGTATCCTCACCTTTTCGACATACCAGGTACGTACGCCAATTTCGAGGACGAAATTTCATAAGGAGGGGAGGTTGTAAGACCCCAACTTTTATGAATAAAGATTTAGTTTTCTTTATATATTATTTCGAAACAGTAAGGTGTTGTTTTGATAAATATGAAAGTTATGGGTGAAATGTGCAAACATTTTTTAAAATGAGCAAGTGGTTATAAAATATTCTTGTTGTCGGGGAATATTCGTTTGGTCGTGGAATATTCTTGTTGTCGGGGAATATTCGTACGACGGCGAAGCTATTTGTGGGCCCCCACAACGGAATAACTGCCGGATATAGAAAGCGACAGAAATAATTTTTTTACAAAATAACGGCGTGGTTGTTACCGTTAGTACTGTTGAAATACCCGGTGGTTAAAATACAGTGATACGCGGGGTTGCACAGTAGCACACGGTATTGCACAGTATTTCGAATTATTTAGTCTTACGTGAGAAGGAACTTATTCAATTATTGTTACAGTAATTACTGTTCAATATTTTATATTATTGACTCAATAATTGCTACGTTGATATTTTACATTATTGACTCAATAATTGTTACATTGATATTTTATTGACTCAATAATTGCTACGTTGTCATTTTATATGATTGATTCAATAATAGGCTACAGTTGATATTTTGTAGTATTGATTCAATAATTGTCGTTGCACAGTATTTCACGTTATCAACTCAATAATTCATATTATTTGAATAATATTATTAGATAGCATTATTGACAATGTCTAAGAAAGTTCTGTCTAGGAGGGATTATTTAATTGCGCGCCAGTAAGGAGAAGTCCTTATCGGAAGACCCCCTCTGTCCTGGGAACGACCTGGTTGTTAATATTGTAGTTCTATAATATTATTTGTGATTAATTAATTATTAATTTATATGATAAGGAAATATTTATTTTGTGGATATTAAAGAAGGAATTGGCGCTGGTGAGTTTTTATCAATATTTTGGTGTGAGAAATCATCTGTTTTTGGATTTCGGATAATTTATGTTTGGAATTTGGAAAAACTTCCTTCTGCAAAGTTGTAGAGAATTAAATTTCCTATGAGAGGACACAGAATTTATATTTTTCTGACAAAGGGGCTATTTGTTATGAATTATTGAAGTTTCGGAAAATATATATATTTTTAATGGGCGGGCCCCACTTTTGTTGGAAAATTTTTTTAGCCGCCAGGCGGCGGAAATTTTGAAAAAAATATATTATTTTATTATTTTAGTCTCCTTTGGCATCCTAAGCTTTTCCTATAAATAGGATGCTTAGGTTAGAATTGAAAATCACACCAGAATCAGAAGTTTTCTCTCTCTATAATATCGAGCGTATTTTTGTGAGTATTTCAATACTTTGAGTGTTGCTATTCAGTGCAAATTTCCTTCGGTATTATATCCGATATTCCAGTCAGAGGTACTATCTTTTTGAGGTGAGGGATGTTATTTTCTTTCGTAAATGATGTTATTCTTTTCAATATCATTATACAGAAATATTGTCATGGATTTTATGTTGAAATTCTTACTTTTTCCGTCGAGGTTATTATTCACGTATACGACACTATTCACGAAAAAATTAAATTTTCTTCTATTTGTCCAAATTGCTTGTTAAGGTTACTATCTTTGGTTGTATCCAAATTTTGAGCTCTATTCTTGAATTTTGCTCCATAATTGATTATTACGAGGTATTTTTGAATTGGATATACTAAAATACGAATCCTTAGTCTTTGTCTTTTATCTCACTGGATTCGTTTTTTTAAATATTTTTTATCATTCTCAGTCCTAAAAGGTGATGTAACTGAATATCTTTGGCCTGTAGAGCAAAGATGAATGATTACTTGATGAATATCTTTGGCCTGTAGAGCAAAGATGAATGATTGCCTGATGAATATCTTTGGCCTGTAGTGCAAAGATGACAGGTGTTGAGATGAATATGACCACTGATGATACAAATGAATATCTTTGGCCTGTAGTGCAAAGATGAATATTTGATTCGAGATGTATATTGATTGATGTTACAGGGATAAAATATTGATGATGGACTTTTAAATCATAGAAGATAGTAGACTTGATTCTCTGCTTAACTCTTCTAATGAATTGTTATTTCCGCTGCGAATATTGATCTAGAGTTGGTTGTCCATTATATTTTATCTGATTTGTTGAAGACTAACGATAATTTATTTTCTATTATCTTAGTCATAATATTCTTTACTGAGCTAGTTGAGCTCACCCTTTTCATCTGTTGTCCTCTTCAGGAAATGAGAATGTTGCGGGAACTAGTCGGGGGACAGAGTGATGGTCCGAGTTAGAGCAGTAGTAGTCCTCACTATTTCTGATAAATAGTGTGATAATAATTGTAATGAGGACTTAGTTTGAATCTTAATATTTTCTACATATTTGTATTGACACTCACAGTTGTGTGGTCGTATTTTGCACAACCGTATGATATAAAGTTTGTATTTGAATTCTGTACCATGTATTTGGCGACTCAGAATGGGTTGGGTTGACTGGACCTATTCTGGGGGCGTCACAATCATCATTCTCATCATCATCCCACGTTTTAACACATTTTAAATCTGAAACTTAAAATAGAAAGGATCCTAATTTTTTTTGATTCTGATCGAGGTTAGTATATCCTAACCATTACAAAAGTATTTCTTTTTATTTTTTGAATTTCTAATTTAAAAAATATAATATAATTTCATAATTAAATATAAATTACACTATTATAATATCATAACTAAACAAACTTTTAAAATCAAATTTAATTACACAATTTCTGTTTTAACCACATGCTAATACTTGATTGGCCGGTCGAATGATACTTTAATTAGCCGAATAAAGAAGTCAATAAAGTCATTCTCTTAACTTCTGTCCATTGCAGTTTTGTTGGCAAGGCATTACTGTCAACAGTTGCTCAGTAGCTACTTGCTTGGATCCTCCAGTACGACACATCTTATATATATATACACACACTAGTAATTGTCTTCACGCACGATGTAACGAAAAATTAAATTTAAATTTAGATAATATTACATTATTTGATTATCTAAAAATTCTTTATAATTTAAAATAACTTATAATCAGACATAATAATTATTATAATTTATCATATTATCATAATAATTAATACATACTCAATTATATACGCATATTTAACCATCAAAACATCAAGCTAGTCGCTACTAATTTTAAGAAATTTCGACAGAGTTTCTTTTAAAAATAAATATCCAGAAAAACTAAACATGTCTACAAAACTTACAATTATCAATACATATCAAACCACCAAAACAACCAATCTTCAATATCCAAAATCATCATAATTATGTATAATTAGTTAACTTTACAAAAGACGGAATACAAAAAATACACACATATTGTCGAAACAACTTCGTATTCTTTACAGCTTACATCAAGTATCCTTCGTATTTAAAATATAAAATTATTGAAATAAGTGAGTCAAAATAAATTAAATGAGCACAAACATTTGTATGTAGTAGGGGGGAATGATTTAGATTGATATAAGTAAGAATTTAGAGATATTGTAACAAATTATCAATTTATTTAGGAAAAAATATAGATGAATGTAGACTTACAAACAAATAAGATTTTCTTAGTACGAAGTTGGTATAGTTTAGATTGATAAAAGTAAGAATTTAGAGAGATTGTAACAAATATTGTCCATTATTGGACATCCAACTTTTAACTCCAATTTAAACACAGAGAGCTTTTCTTACTCTACCCTGACATATTGACTTACATTCGCAAAATTATCAATTTTGGCTATTAGCTTTCTCATTCTGCAGGTACATTGACACTCCATACACAACAGTTCCCATCCTTCTGGTAGGAAACCTGTAAATGTGACGCCCCCAAATCCAAGTATTTGAAATCCGAACTTGGTTGTGACGCCCTCAAAATAGATTCAATACTCAACCCATTTTGAGTCGCCAAATACACTCAATAAAATTCAAATATAATCTTTCATATCACACGGTCGTGCAAAATACGACCACACAACTGTGAGTGTCAATACAGACATGTAAAAAATATTAACATTCAAACTAAGTCCTTATTACATTTATTATCACACTATTTTAAATAAAAAAAATAGTGAGGACTTCTACAGCTCTAACTCGGACCATCACTCCATTCCCCGACTAGTACCCGCGATATTCTCATTTTCTGAAGAGAACAATGGAAGAAAATGGTGAGCTCAACTAACCCAGTAAAGAATATTATGACTAAGATAATGAAAAATAAATTATCGTTAGCCTTCAATAAATCATATAAAATATTATGGATAACAAGTTTTAGATCAATATTCGCAACGGAAATAATAATTCATTAGAAGAGTTAAGTAGAGAATGATGTCTACTATCTTCTTTGATTTAAAAGTCCATCATCAATATTTTATCCCTGTAACATCAATCAATATACATCTCGAATTAAATATCCATCTTTGCACTACGGGCCAAAGATATTCATTTGTATCATCAGTTAATCATGTTCATCTCAACACCTGTCTATCTTTGTACTACGGGCCAAAGATATTCATTTGATAATCATTCATCTTTGCACTACAGGCCAAATATATTCATCACGTAATTATTCATCTCTGCACTACAGGACAAAAATATTCAGTTATATCACTATTTAGAACTGAGGATGATAAAAAATAATACGAATAACGGATACAGTGAGATAAAGGACAAATTAGAAAAATTTTCCAGAGTTCAAGAATGAAGATCAAAACCTGGATCCCATCAAAGATGATTTGGAAAGAAAAAAAAATATTTTTTTTTACCGTGAGTAATACCCCGTGAATAGTAATTCATGAATAGTAACTCGTGAATAGTAACTAGACATGAAAAGATAAAAATTTCACAAGAAAGTTCAGACCAATATTCCAGTGAAATAATATTAGATGAAGCGCAAAACTCAAGTAATATCTGATCATTTCAAGAATTATAGAAACAATACTTACCGTAGTAAGTTTAGAGTTAGGAATCTGAAATAAAACAATATACAAAACTGCAATTGAATTTTCACCCGTCAGGCGGTAGTCCGCTCAAACAGATTATTTCCACAATTTAGTAACAGCTGAATACGAAGGGTTATTCACCAAGCAAGCGGTAGTCCGCGTAGACAGGTTATTCCCACAGAATAATAAAGAATAAAATAACAACAGAATTTCACCATGCATGCGGTAGTCCGCGTAGACAGGTTATTCCAACAGAATAATAAAGAATGGAATAACAACCCTTACGAGTATTGAAAGAAAATAACTCTTTTCATGAATACGAAAGAAATAATACCCCTTACCTTAAAAATTTGGAGACTGCACTAGCATAATAGTAGAATACTCTTCTTCTTTCTCTCTTCTCTATACTTTCTCTCTCTATAGCTTTAGTGAATTGGTGAGAAATAATGAAAAAATGAGCTTCTATTTATAGGCTCGGCAGAGTAAGGGTAAAATAGTCTTTTCGCCATAATTTATGACATCATCGCTTACATCATCGATCTATGACATCATTGCTTTGATGACATCATTGCTTACCTCATCGCTCCGATGGCATCATTGTTTGCATCATAAGAGTTCAAATTCAATTTGCACTCTTCCACCTCGTTTAACTTTTATACCATGAATTTACTATAATAATGTTACCATTCAAATTATAAAAAATTATACTATTATATAATCACATCATACTACTATAATGTAATATTATAATAATATATTTGAATGAATTATTTTATTTGACAAGATAAAATACCAACTTTCAACAAATGTCACATGTTAAAAATTCCTCCGTTTAAATTCACATTGAATAAATATTTTCTTATCATATATATCAAAAATTAATTATTCACAAATAATATTACAGAACTACAATATTGACAATCAGGTCGTTACCAGGAAAGCCTTCCGATAAGGATTTCTTCTTACTGGCGCGCAATTAATCAACCCCTTTCCTAGACAGAACTTTTTTAGACATTGCCAATAATGCTATCTAATAATATTATTCAAATCATATGAATTATTGATTTGATAATTTGAAATAATATGCAATGACAATTATTGAATCAATAATATAAAATAGCAAAGTAGCACTTATTGATATAAAATATCAACGTAGCAAATATTGAACCAATAAAATATTATGCAATTATTGAATCAATAATATAAAATATTGAACAGTAATTACTGTAACAATAATTGAGTAAGTGTCTTCCTACGTAAGAATCAATAATTTAAAATACTGTGCAATACCGTGTGCTACTGTTCAATCATTTAAGGTCTTTTACAAAAACGTTTGTAAAACGAATTTCATTTCCAGATTTCATTTCCAGATTTAAGGTCTTTTACAAAAACGTTTGTAAAACAACAACTACAACTCCGATGGAGACCCAATCGGACTTGTTGGATTCTTATTTTCATGAACTTCATTTTTCTGTTATTAAACACCAGATTTGGACTAGTCTAGGTCCCGAAAAACAGCCACAAACTGACTGTCAGTGCAGAACTTTTCTAATTTGTAGTGTTTTGGTAATAAATCCATAGATCCTTCATTTTAAAATATTTTTGAGTGATTCCAAAGGGGTTTTTATCCTTAACTCATGTATCTAGCATGCCAAGAAAGAAAATCACAAATATCACTTGTAGATCTCAAGATGAACATGCTATAGCACACTAGTTAACCAAAGATTTCATAAAAATCTACGTAGCTTCATTTTTTCAAAATTTTTCACATAAACCCATACAAAACCACAAGTTTCACTTATGAAACTCAAGATCTAGCATCCTAACATATTTTAAACCATTTACGACATGAACCCAAATAATTTAACATAAAAATATATATAGCATACAAAAGAAAGCACTAAATTTGATTTTTTTTTAATTTCTTACCTTTTCTTCTTGAAATCTTTCTTGATCCTTCAAAGTAGCTTATGAAATTAAGATGTATGAAGATCCAAGACCCCTCCTAAACTCCTTATGGCTGCCAAAAATTTCAGCCTCCTTTCTCTCTCTTTTTGTTTTTCTTTTTGTTAGAAGAAGCTTAGAAGAAAGAGAGGAAATGAGAGAGAAATGAAGTGTAGTTGGTTTTTGTTTATTGTTTGTATACATTGAATTATTCTACCAACAACTTGCTTCTAAGCTTAGGTTAACTTGTACAAATGAATAAAAGTGTTGGGCATGTTAACAAGTTGACACATGTGATAGTGGTTGGAGAGTTAGTAGCTTATTACCAATTTCGTGGACAAGCTAAGCAAACCAAAATTTCTCTTCCCAAATTGCCCCTAAAGGGTCGGACCTCCCCTCCCCTTTTCTTCCATTTTTATTTTTATTTTGTTTGCCAAATTATCCTTTAACAAATGACTAAAATATCCCTCTTCAAGTGGGCTAAGCTTTGACCATTCTTTTATTTTTTTTGGACTTCTAATTTAATTGTTTGGGCTATGTAAACTAACATGACCCAAAACTTAAATTTTATTTTACCCTAATTAGTTACTTAGGGTTTCCATTCCATCCAAGTTAGAATTTAAAATGTTTGCTTTTATACATTCAATTTCATAACCCAATGATACGTGTCTCAAAAATTATTTAAAATAATTAATAACTTTAGATAATAAAAATTTATCTCCTAGGTTAGTATAATCTTACATACTAATATTCTTTATTAGCACATAATCACATTCCTTTATCATGCACGCATTCCCATATTCACTTTGGCATTTAGTAAAAATAATGTTGTTATATATATATATATATATATATATAAATTATACAAAAAAATTTCTTATTTAATCGTATCGAAAATATTGGGTTATTACAGTAAAAGGGCAGTAATTTATACATTACAATTCCAAGTGAAACAAATCAAAACTACCAGATATAAAACAAATTTTACTCCTTGATATGGATTGAGGAATATTGCTAGATTTGGGATTATCCTTACAAAGGGCAATTAAAGTATACAAATTCCTGTAATTTATCTTCTAACCAAACGCATATTATTTGTGAAATTTCCTATCATAATTTATGAACTAACAAAAAAATACATTGAATAATGACCTTACGAAATTTTAATATCTTTGCAAGTATAAAATTAAAGGTCAGAAAAGACTACTGATTATACACCTGATACTGCAAGAAGAATTCCCTGAACAAAAATAATAGAACCAAGCCTTAACCAAGTAAGAAGAAAAGCACTCTTAAAAGATTTTATCAAACTAAAAGGCTTTATTTCAAGCCATATGTAATTAGAACATTATAGGATTGATTTCATAATTCAAGTATGTTGATAGAATAACAAATTTTGAACATGCTATGACAATTTTGATCTCAATATCAACCATTATTTCAATTGCTCAAACTCTACTATATAATTACATATCATCGAGGATAAATTGACCAAATAAGATCCATGGACTGTGAGGCAAATTAAAATCAGAGGGATAAAATTCCTTTGACTGGAAAAAATCAACCACCAAAGTAAAAACAACTAATAAATACATAATTGCTACGCAGAATCCCAAGCTAATTCAAATAAATAGAAAATTGTTTACATAGTTGAACTCTACAGTAATCTTGGTACAACTAAAAAAATCATATAAAAATTTTAATTAAAAAAATGAGAGGAAAAAAGTGCATGTACCTGCGTAATTGAGGCAAAAGAGAGTTGGGCTCAGGGCTCAGGCTTTGACATAATAGCTCATGGCATATCTTGTTATCACTTTTAATTGCATATAATATAAGGAAAAGGAGGTTCCTTTCCCCTCTTAAAAATCTCCGGCCCCCTTTTTCATTTCCCTTTCTAGTTCCAAATGAAGCTTAAGTACCACAATATGCAATCTACTCAAAATCAACTCCTCTTAAAACAAATGCTACTTCTAACAATTACTAAAGCTAATTAACAATTAATTATAAATCCATCAAACCCAGGGATGAATTTTGATATATAGCTACTTCTAACAATTACAGAAAATAATTAATATATAATTAGAAATCCATCAAAACCAGGGATGAATTTTGATATATAGCTAAAATTTAGGAACTGAAACCTTTGAAAGAACTCATTACTTATCATGAATTAGCAACACCTTTTTAGAACAACTCAGTAGATAATTAACATCTACATCAAATCAACTCTTTTTCACTTTAAGAGTCTTTATATCACTTCCTCAAAATTAATTACCAGTTCACCATAACAGAGATTCTATTTATAGAGATACTTAGAAAAAAAATGAAGATATGAAACTCAATTAAAAAAAGAAAAATTAAACCTTGAACAACACCCATTTCTTTCTCAACATTGGCCTACATTTTTCGGAGAGCAGCAACTTCCTCTTCTATCTCTTTCAATCTTTTTTTCATCTCATCCAATTCCTTCAACACAAATGAACACATTCATGAGATCATATACTTGATTAGGGATATTATATTAGAATCAACACTTAGGATTTCTTAATCGCATAAAATCAATCTATATATATAAAGACAAGGTCAATGATGACGTAAATAATGCTCAATCTTGACTTTTATTGAATTTAATCAACAAATCACTTACTACTATAAATAGATAAACAAAACAAAAATTTCAACAAAAGGGTTAATAATAAATCAAAACACCAGTAGTAATGAAAGTTAACTCATAAAGAATAAATGAAAATCATAAAATTGAATCTAAAGAACTTACAGAAAATATGAGCGCGACCTGTCCAAAGAAAGTAAAACGCGCAGGATTTTTCTGTCTAATTCCTTCTTTCCCGGTTCAATACTCGTAAATTTCTAAAAAAGTAAATTTCCCACTCCTCTCAAAGAAGACGTTGACATACAAATTCATGCATGTGTATAATCAAGAAGTTATTTGATTTGTAAAAAATCATAGGAGTGCATTTTGTAGAATTAATGCATTTTGAATAGGGAAATTTGAGGAAGAAAAAAGATCATTTTTCCTTGAAAATTCAGCACACTCACAGAGCAATGTTCAATTGGAGGAGAAGATTCTCAGAACTTCGAATAAAAGGGTTACAACTTCGTTCACAAAATAATTGATCATCCAACCCCTATTTTCACACTCAAATAAAAATAATCCATCATTAAAAAATGTAAATATAAACACATCTCACAATTTATCACAAACTGTGGGTGGGACAACTATAGTTATTTATCTGATTAAAAGAAAATGGAAAACTCATAATATGGGTGGAAAAACTTAAAAAGTTAAAGATCCACACGTGGACCATTAAACTTTGAGTGAATTCCACAAAGAATCCAATAAATCATAGTAACTATTAAGGAATTTATGCAATAATAAGCAAATCTAATATTATAAATGCCTGAGAGTCCCACAATTTGCCTAACATAAAACAAACTGCCCCTAATTACAATAAGTACATTTCATTTTTACATGATCTACATAAAATCTTACATAAAAACTAAACATAAAGAAGCTAAAAAAATGCAGTTCAAAATATAAAAAAAAGCTCAACCTAACAAAAACAATCTAAAAGCTATAGATAACATTCCTATTTAATATCAGGATAACCTTACAAAAATCCCACAAAAGCATAGAAAAATAAAAAGCAAAACCCAGCTAAAAAGAGGTAAACTGAATAAGGCCTCAAAAAAATGAAATATTTTCATAACATCTCAGCTCAAAATAAACGTACACTACTTATATGCAAGCATATGCACATATAAACGCGATATTCCCAAAACTCTTCTTCTTTAGACCATACAACAAAACCCCTATTCTATAACCAACTACAAAACTATTAATGGAGTCTAGTAATGGCAAATTAGAAATTGTTCCACAGAAACCCCTAAAGAATAACTTAAATTAGGGTTCACAATTGAAGCCAATCTCATGAATTGTGACCGAGAATTGTAAGAAGAATCAAAAGAAATGTAAATAATTATATGGGGAAAAACATAGAAAAAGATTTAAATTTTGTTCATGAACGAAAAAATACAATTAACCTCCGTGAAAAGGCGCCTCAGAGTCATCTCTTCCCGAGAGAAGTTGCTAAAAACTCCGATCTTTCCCTCTCCGAAGGTTTCTTTTTCTCTCTTCCGTTCGGCAACGATTTTTTTAAAATGACTTCAAAGCTATAATTTGGGCGATATTTTTTTTGGTGTGAGATGAAATGTGAGCCTCTAGATTAAGTTAGAAGAATTGAGATGAAATCTAAGTCGCCCTTGTGCTTTCTCAAATTTTAAAGTAGGAGTATAAATAACCCGTGCAATGCAAGGGCTAGTATGAATAATGACTAATGAATTTAATATCAGATTTCAATTTTAAAGTCGGACATTCATGTCAAAAAAGGACTGGAAGTACTCAATCTATGTACCAACGTTAACTTATATCCCACAATTTCAAAATAAGTAATGAGTTCAGTCAATATTAGAGAAAAGAATTGAAGAGAGATGCATACCTTGAACATTGGTTAGCAAGGTCCTTATAGACAACTTCAAAAATCCTTACCCTGAATCAAAACCATGTAAATGAGACAACTTAAATTATTAATATGATGACAACCAAAAATAATTAACAATCTAATATCACAATGTCTAAAATATACTTTAATATAATTATAATAAACTGAGAAGAATAACCTCTATTTGGTTTTTGATAATATTAAAAATAGAAGAGAAGTAGTAGAAATTCCAATTAGTTATGTTTCATACCTGAGAAACTTTCAATAGTGAAATTGAGTTGGGATTATTTCATTACTTTGACTAAAAACACCATATAATTGTCTCTGTTTTCTCGTACCAATCATGGTTGATATCTTTATGACCCCCCATGAAAACTGAAGGAGAATATCAAATGTTGTCCCTAATACGAATACACAATATTAATCATATTGTTTATCTATAGCCCTGTCTCTATTTTCTTAGTAATATGAGTGAGCATTCAACAACTTTTTCATAGAATGTCTAACCTTGATTAAATTGTATACCATTTTCAGCAAATTCAGAGACTATTTATTCCAATAAAACTGAAAGAGACAAATTTACATTATTTATACGATTTCTTTTCTCCAAAAAACTAAGATTAAATTGGGGGTTGTAAATCTTGAAGATGCCGTAATTTAAAGAATGAATAAGAATGGAAAGAAATGAATTTGAAAATACATAAAATTGCAAATAGGATAGAAAAAAATTAAAAAGATAATTACACTGAATTTTGATTTGTAAGAGAGAGTTAATATTGATAGTAGGAACAACCAAAACAGTGGAACAAAGAAGTGATTGTCAACTAACCTTAAGGGATTCCTTGACCAATCATTCGAGCGTTTCTACCAGTCTGCTCCAAAGCTTCACTCATGGTCTTTAGTCTTTATAAGAGATGACCCAAGAACCCTAATCACTTGATCAGTTTTAACTAACTAATGTGAAAATTGTCACCCACCGTTAACAGTTTGCAACTTATTCTTGACTGTGGTAACACACCCATCACATTTCATATCCACCATAAACTATCTGTCATAGATCAACACCAAAATATCATAATATAGATATAGCCCATTTCACCATTATAATTTGACTCAATTTTGACTTAGTTACGCCCAAAATTAAGTTTTAAAATGTAATCATTCCATACCCAAAATTATCAGAACCATGTATAATTAGTTAAATTTACAAAAGACGGAACACAAAAAATATAGTGATGCCTACATGACCCTTAAGCAAAAAATACATGCTTTGTACCTTTTATTCATTAATTAATATATGCCCATAATTAGTATTTTTTTTATTGTTTCTTTGTGTTTCCTTTCGTAATGCAAATTCATCTAAAGCACTAAATCATCTGATGTCAAGGTGAATTAAGACTGCATTATATTGAAGTCACTACCAAGAGCAGTAATGATAGTCAATAATGCGGCTCTTATTTTATAAAAGTTCCCCGAGATTTTCCAACTTAGGAGTGTAGATAAAAATAAATTTTACATTTTGATGTAGACTGACTACATCCATTTGTCACTATTTTCTTTTAGGTTTTGCATCATTTGTATGGTCATTACCAAATTCCATTATTTCAAATCAAATATAAACAAACTAAAGGATCAGAAACAAATTTTTAAATAGTCACAACATATACTCCAGACTTGACCAAAGTCCAACAGATTTAAATAACAATCTAAAAATTTACACATGATCATCATTATACTATTCCAAATGATATATAATTAGCATCAAATGATATACTATTCCAATTTTACACATGAGCATCGTTATACTATTCCAAATGAAAATTTACACATGAGCGTCATTATACTATTCCAAATTGATTTATGAAAGAATAACTCAATTGAATTGTTCAAAAAACGGTGGAACATGAAAGGAAAAAAAAAGAAAAAAAGATAAAACTACCACAAAATCCCAAGTAGCAAAATATTTGAAGTTATTCATCCTTTCCTTTTGTATTTTCACTGGCAGATGCACTAAAATACCAAAAAAAATACTGAAGTGAGGATACCTTTTCCTTTAAAAGATCTGAACTATCGACAACCCATACCAAACCATCAGTTTGCCCAAAGTAGTTCCTTCAGTAAGATCTTATTGTTCTTTGGCCTCCAACATCCCATATATTAAGGGTATACTTGTAAATACCATATGAATAATTATAATAAAATGACAAAGCTCTACAGAGGTATCCATGTCGAGTCCAATTGTAAGGATTTGAATTGTAAACCTTCACACACAGCAGTAACACAAAGAGAAAAAGAAGAAGATTGCTAGAAGAAAGAGGAACTCTTAGATAGAATAAAAGAAACTTTTTATTTTCTAAACTGTTCTGCACATTACCAGATCAGATTCAACCAATTAACTTTCAATTACTGACTCCTAATTTACTTCCCTAATACCCTGACACGTATACTCTTGCACAATCTGGATTTTAGTATATTACACTAATTTCATGAACCGAAAGTTGTAAAATAAACAAAACAATTAGCATATGCAAGTTAAAATAAGTACTTTTCTGAAATGTTCAATAATCAAAATAATATTAAAGAATGAAACATTGAGCTAAATCAACATTAACAATGTACTCAAAAAACCTCAACAATCAAACTCCATATGATTTGATAGATCCCACCATATGTTTGAATAATTGGCTGAGAAGAAAAATGGGCGTACTTGTTGTAAGTGATGGTCTTGATATTGAATCCCAAGGTAGGACTGATAACACTTGTGTCTTCCCCATTAAGTTTCAAACAATCGTCGTCTTCCCTGAGTTGTCAAGACCCCTGTAACAGAAATAATCAATATATATACACACATATATACATACAGTTACCATTGTATTGATAAGTTTCATGCTATAAAACTTTCAACACAACAACTTCAAGGCTAATTCCGTACAAAGTAAACTCATTTGTTTGAGAAAATTAATTTCCATACATTTTGACACCAACAAATTCCGTAAAAATATAACAGTTTCAGTGAAGTACATAATTTGAATTTCAAAAAATTGAGTTCTAAAAATTACTGGTTAAATAAATTAGAGGAAAAGATGTGTGTTTGAATAATATGAGATTGAGATAATTTGTCTGAATATTTTTGAAATACTAAAAATTAAATTACGGACGATATCTATATTAATAGTCAGATATTGGAATGGAAGCTCCAGTTGGTTGGACCAAAGTCACTAAACAACCGTTACCCATATCATCCTCATCCGTACCTTTTCATCTATTATGTCAAAACCTCTCCTCTCCGGCGGAATTATCAAAAATCCCAACTAAATTTCAAACTCACTTTTCCATCTCTCATTCATTCCAAAGCACTCGCCATCATCGTACCCAGAAACCAACAAATTTCGCTCTCCTCCATTTAATCTTTGTGCTTTTGTTCGTCTCGTATCTACCGCCCGTTCTGATTAATGCTTACAATACTATTTGGTTCATTTCTGTCTTACTACTTTCTCTGATGCCACACTGCCCTAAAAGACAACAACTCCAAAACAACACCACACTCCCTATTACATCCCCAATACCATATGACAGCTACTTCAACCCACCTCAAATTTCAAACCCAAACCATTAAGCATATGCAAGTTAAACTAATTTTTTGTATTGCAACACACACATTTGAATAGGGTTCAAGGCTAAAACTTTCAACACAACAATTTCATTACATTCACTAATATGCCTACTTGCCCTTCATTTTAACAAATTACAAAAACTTTCAATTTTCACCAAATTTCAGTATGAAAAAAACTTACAAAATTTGGACAATCAAAACACCCCAACTAATGCCCAGTTAATAGGAAGGAAACTAAATAAATCAATACAACAATTTCAAATCCAAATAACAAACCCAATGTGAAATACAGGTAATTTCACATATACATATAGAGATAACCAAATAAATGCACCTTCCAAGCACAGTAGCTAAGATATTGAGGTGCATGGGAGTAGGGTCCTTAGCGAACTCCATCACGATCAACCAATGATTATAGCCACAACCCGGTAACATAATCGTCTCTCTGGGTCGTTGCTGCTGCTCCTCTTGGGCGAATAGTCTCCATCAAGGGTTGCCCGTATAAGGATACGGAACTGGAGCGAAATGGGGAAGAGAGATTGAAGAGTGTAGTAGAGGGTTTAGAGAGAGATTTTGGGGTTAGGGTTTTAGTGAAAAGGGAAAAACTAAGTGGCCATTGGTAGAACTCATATAATTGAGGGGATGGAAGAGTGGAGAAGGGGAAGAACCGATGTGACTCAGGAGGGGTAGCATGTGGGGTGGGCGGGATTTAGATTTGGGCTGGATTTTGTTGTGTGAGATGAAATGTGAGCCTCTAGATTAAGTTGGAATCAATCTGAACCGTCTTTGTGCTTTCTCAAATTATAGAATTCAAAATGGGTTCTGTTTTATTTTATATATATATATATATATATATATATATATATATATATATATATATATACGGTCCGAATCTTAAGCTTATCTTTTATCCATCATACATTGCTTACCCTCCTTTAGCGATGGACCGGGCGATGGTTCGGTCCGTTGCTATATATACAATCGTCGTCTATATGTTGTCCGTCGCTATATGTTGACCATCGCTAAATGCTAGGACGACGGTTGTATATATAGCGACGGACGAAACCGTCGCCCTGTCAGTCACTAAAAGGGGGTATGCAAGGTATATTGGATAAATAATAAGCTTAAAATCCAGACCGTATATATATATATATATATATATATATATATATATATATATATATATATAAAATTGTATTGCAATTTTAATAATATTAAATAACCTTAGAATACAATATAACTTTGACTACACAAGTACAATTGAACTTATGATGACTAAAATACATTTTGCACCCTAAATTTATAGGCATGTTGAGGTTTGCATCCTAAACTTTTAAATGTGCCCACTTGCACCATAAAATTTAATTTGCATAACAAAAAACACCCTCCGTACTCTCAACCGGTTAAAAATGACTTGAACGTTTCAGGTTAATCTATGATTAACACTTTAAAAAAATAATATATTTACATTAAAAGTAAAAAAAATAGAAAACAATTAAATTAACATCACTCATTCTCTCTCTTCACTCCCGTTCGTCCTTTTCATTTTCAACCAAAACCCACAACAAACATTTATTTTTCATCAACCCTAATTTCTAAAATTAACACCCAAATGTTAACCACTTTACTTTATCTCTCTTGTTTTTCTTCATCTTCATCACCATTGGTACATCTCCTTTCTTTTTCATCACATTTTTTTCATCATTATTACATCTCCTTCACCCTTTCATCCAATAAAAGTAGAGTAGAGAGATATGCATGCTTAGAGAGATAGAAAAGCAAAATTTATCTCCTCTCTTTCATCCCACAATATAGAGAAAAACAAAGAGAAAATGAATCTTGATGTTTCTTTGCAGATTGAACTTCCACAAATACCTTAAACCTTCATTTAATTTTGATCTCTAACTTTAACTCCAATTTAATTCTAATCTCATACCCAATAAAATTCACATCAAATTGCTCCTTTTCTTCATCTTCACAACAATAATCTTAAACCTAAAATCTAACCCCAAATTAAATTTTATTGATGTTTTTAGTTAATTGGGGTAGAAATTTTTAGATCAATTTGGGGTTGGTGTGGGTTAGGGTTTTACTCATTGATGATTAAAATGAACTTGGATGAATTTTTTTTTATCTGGGATGAAACAATGAATTGAAGTCACAATCAATTGATTATGCCGCTGCTCTGTAAACATCATGTTGCTTACCATGGTCCATGGCGGACGAAGATGAACCGAGTGAAGAGAAAGAGGGAGAGAGAGAAGGGTAATGGTGTTAGGTTTAATTAATTTTTATTTTTATTTATTAATTTTAATATTATTATATTATTTTTGTTAATAGTTTACTTAATTTATCCTTAAAAAAATAGAACATGAACTCCCAGTCATTTTTGACCGGTTGAGAGTTTGGAGGGTACTTTTTGTTACGCAAATTAAACATTAAGGTACAAGTAGGCACATTTAGAAGTTTAGGATGCAAACCTCAACATGCCTGTAAAATTTAGAGTGCAAAATATATTTTAGTCAACTTATGTTCAACTTCTCAAAATCTCAATCCGAATCTGAACTTGTGCACGAACCAAGGACCTGTTATAGTACTTTCTTAATCTTGGTCTCAAAAAGAGTATTATTTTATTTACATTTTAATTTTAACTACAAAGTTTATGGTACACAAAGAATTAATTAATTTATAATATAAATGGTAATTTTGTGTAGTATAATACATAATTTTTATTAAAATATCATTTTAATATTATGGTTTAACATATATAGCACTCATATATGTTAAACCATAATACAGGGCCCCTGTGAAGGCTTGTATTTGTATGTATGGGCAAGCGCCAAGCGGGCATGTGCAATATGATTTAAATTAACTAATTAATTTCTCCGTTTTAAAATTATATAGTTTTTTAATTTTTTGAAATTAATTTATAAAACTAATATAAAATAATTTAATTTTTAATACAAACAGTTATAATAATTATTAAGTAAATGTAAAATATATATAAATTATTATAATAATTGATTTCAAAAACTATCTGAAAGAGTCCTCTCTATTTTGACCTTATTCTCGATCTATGGTCGCCTATACGAATGTGCATCGATAAATAACCGTGCCGTATCGGATCGGCCTGAACCATATCAAATCGGTTACCAACAGTGAATAAAATTACATACCAGTACCGGTTAGACCGGTGTCCCGAACCGGTTTGGTACCGAAACGGTACCAGTTTTGCTTATACTTGTACCGGTTGCAAGACCATGCCTTATTCTATAATCTGCTTTGTTTTAATTTCCTTTCACGTCCTTTTTCTCTGAAGCAAAGATATCCCACACTCTGTTTCTGAGTTTTAGACGGAAAAGAAAAGAATAGAAAACTTAAATTAGAACATAAAATAAAGGAATAAAAAATTGAAGTTTTTCTTTGTATTGTTTCTGAGTTTTTAATAGAAAAGAATAGAAAATTAAAAAAATTTATTTTCTTGCGTTTTTGAGTTACAGTGAAAAGAAAAGAAAAATATTACTTTTAAAAATTTACCCTTCTATTAATTATAACCATTGAACCATGAATAAAAATATGCAAGATAAATTTACTCAAAGGAAAAAAAATTCATATTCAAATACAAATATCCAAATAAATGTTAAACAAAAATCATACCCAAATTTTTTTAATAAATGTTAAACATTTATTAAATTTTTTTAATAAATGTTAAACATTTGGATAAATGTTAATAAACATTTATCCAAATAAATGTTAAAGTTATTGTCATACCATACCCAAAAATCATCAAACATAATTTGTATTATTAATACTAACCGAGATTATTATTAAATTCTTCAAGAAATTCAATCTCATCTCTAATGGTAAACCAAACCCAAACGCTCATCTTAGCAACCTCTCTTTACAAGATTTGGGGATCTAGGACTTCTATGCTCCATGATGGTTCTTTGCTGCCCCCAACATCTTGTCTAAGGAAATAATCTCTCTGATCAAAGCCAGGCTCTCTACATCAACAATGTTCAAACAAGCTGTTTTAAAATGTCATTCTTATCACACTTGGTTGTAAATGTATCCCCTCTTATATGAGTTACTCCTATTTATTTAGGTTGTTTCCTATAATTCGATCCTCATGAAATGTCTCATGATGATCCCTTTTATAGTTTTTGGGGTATACCCCTTAGCCATTGTATATTGGTTTTTTTACGCAAAAACAAATTTAGCAAAAAAAAAGGAAAAAAAACACGTTGCTAACACTCAATTGTCAGTCTTTGATAATCTTGTGTTTGAGCAAAGTTTATAATCATTCTAATAATAATAATAAGTTAATTTAAAATTCAAATTTTTTTATAATCGTTATATATATAGAATTAATAATAATAAAAAAATTATTTTATTTAAAGATAAACTCGTGCTTGATACGGGATACTTAGCTAGTCTTATTAGTCTTGTTATTATGGAAGAGAAGGTAAATAAAATTGGAGTGCTGATCACCATGATAATAGAATACACGGAAACAAAGCCAAAATAATATCAAGTCGTAGGAGAAAAGAGATTAGATTATTGTTTAATAGATAAAAACAAATTGTGAAGAAGTGTCGTAATTTAAAATTTATTATATATATTAAAAGTTGAGGATAATATGAGAATTATAAAAATATTACTTATTCTTATTCCTTTTCTGTCAAATTCAGGCCAATTTTGGAGAGAAAACATTAATAGAAAAGTGGTCAAGTTTTCTAATTTTTTTTTTTTTTTTACGTTTAGGTGAAGCACTAGATTTCATTTGCTTCTGTTCTTCTCTCTCTCTTTGCATTCAGTTGCATTATGAACTTTGTGAATATCAGATATTGAGAAAATAAGAAGAAACAGAGAAAGTTTATATTTCTTAATGATCGAAACTTGTACCTTCAAAAATATCTGGTTTGTTACCTTTTAAGCTAGATAACAGAAGAGTATTTATACAGAAATATAGAATTGAATACAATCAAGGCTAACTAACTATTTCTATAATCTGACTACACGTGTATGTATGCACTAATCCCAAAGTACCAAGTTCAACCTAGCAGTCTGTTGCAATCCTTGTGCTGGATCTGTCCATGTGTGTTTCGTTGCAGTTGTCCATGTGTGCTTGCACTTGCCACAAGTGTAGTACTTGTATTACCTTCAATACTCCCCCCACAAGTTGGAGGGGCACAAATGTTGTGCACACCCAACTTGGCAAGTAAAAACCAGTGTGGTACTTTACCAAGAGGTTTAGTAAAGATGTCAGCTAGTTGTAACTGGGAAGGAATATATGTAGGATTTATAAAATGGGCTTGGACCTTTTCCCGAATGAAATGACAATCAAGCTCAATATGTTTTGTCTTAGAATGATGAATAGGATTGGAAGCTATGTCAATAGCAGCAACATTATCACAGAAAACTGTGATCGATTGAGGAACTGAAAATTGAAAATCCTTGAGTAATGCAACCAACCAAATGAGTTCACAAGTGACTGTGGCCAAAGCCCTGTACTCAGCTTCAGCTGTACTTCGGGAAACAACTGATTGTTTCTTGGAATGCCATGTCCCCCAATCACTGTCACAATATGCTTGAAGCATCATAGGAGTTCTTCTGGGAAAATAAAGCCTTTGTCCAGCAGTACCTTTAAAATATCTGAGTACTCGTGTACCAGCTTTAAAATGGGGATCTCTAGGTGTTTGCATAAATTGGCTTAACAACTGAACAACATAACCAATATCAGGTCTGGAAATAGTGAGATAATGAAGCTTGCCTACAATGCTTCTGTATTGAGAAGGGTCAGAAAGCAAAGAACCATCCTTATCATTTAGTTTCACATGTTGATCAAGAGGAATAGCCCATGGTTTAGAATTAAGGAGATTATTGTCAGTAAGAAGATCTAGAACATATTTCCTCTGACTCAAAGAAATACTTGCAGAAGATTGACATATCTCCAATCCAAGATAATATTTAATGAGTCCCAGATTTTTAATGCTAAAAACCTCATCAAGAAATTGTTTGAGCTGCAGAATTGTGGATTCATGATTGCCAACCACCAATATATCATCTACATAGATCAAGACTGCAGTAAAAATTGATCCTTGAGACTGAGTAAAGAGAGAGTAATCAGCATGAGATTGAACATAACCAACTTGTTTGAGAGAGTTAGTTAGTTTTGCAAACCATTGTCTACTTGCTTGTTTCAAACCATATAGGGATTTATCCAATTTACATACAGTATGAGGCTGAGAACAAGTGTGTCCAAGTGGAAGAACCATGTAAACTGCTTCATCAAGATCACCATGTAAAAAAGCGTTGTTAACATCTAGTTGATGAATATGCCAATTGTTCACAGAAGCCATAGCAAGTAAGGTTCTGATAGTGATCATTTTGGCTACAGGAGCAAAGGTTTCATGGTAGTCTATACCTTCAGCTTGAGTGAAACCCTTAGCCACCAACCTGGCTTTATATCTCTCTATGGTACCATCTGAGTTATACTTGATTTTGTAACCCATTTACATCCAATAGCTCTTTTACCTGGAGGTAATTCCATCAAGGTCCAAGTCTGATTTTCCTCTAAAGCAGCAAGTTCTCTTGTCATTGCCTCAACCCATTTGGGATTATTCACAGCTTGTGAATAAGTAGAAGGTTCATGAGAAACATCAAGAAGTGTAACAAAAGCTTTATGTTTAGGAGAAAAATGTTGATATGAAAGATAACTAGAGATGGGATATTTAGAGATGGAATGTGTTGAAGAAGGTACTTAATATGAGTGAGCATCTGCAGTGGTAAATAAAGAAGTAGGCTTAGTGTGAACTTCATAATCTTTCCACCAATTAGACTTTTGCTTGAGTCTTATGGATTGTCTGATAAGTGGTTGAGCTGGAGGAATAGAAGTATGATTTGGTACTGAGATAGGAGATGGAATATGGGATGTAGAATCAAGATTAGAAACAGGATGTGGAATAGGAGAATGAGTATTAGAATCAATAGTGGAACCAGGAGGGATAGGAGAAATAAGAGGTGGAGCAGTGAATAAAGTAGGATTAGAAGATTTGAATAGATCAAAATTGAAATTTGTAAGTGAAGTATCATCTACTGAAACAGATGTAGAAGGGAGAATGTACTGAGATTTGGGAGAATGTTTGTTTAAGTATGGGAAAATATGTTCATGAAAAATGACATGTCTACTGACCAAGGTAGTTCTAGTGTGAAGGTTATACACTTTGTACCCCTTTTTGCCAAAAGGATAACCAATGAAAATACAAGGAAGAGCTCGTGAAGAAAATTTGTCTGAAGAATGAATAGAGACATAACACAAACAACCAAAAATCTTCATGTGAGTATAAGTTGGAGAAGTGTTGAACAACAATTCATGTGGAGTCTTATGATTTAAAATAATAGAAGGTAACCTGTTAATGATGTATGTAGCAGTAAGCAAGCATTCCCCCCAAAAAGAAAGAAGAACACCAGACTAAAATCTAAGAGCTCTTGACACTTCTAATAAATGTTTGTGTTTTCGTTCTACTCTACCATTTTGTTAAGGGGTTTCAGTACAAGAACTTTGATGAATCATGCCAAGAGAATTTAACAAAGTATTCATTCTAGTATTGAAGAATTCAGTGCCATTGTCAGTTCGAACTATTCTTACTGATGTATTAAACTGAAGTTTGACATAAGCAAGAAAAGAATTGAAAAGTTGGAAAGTATGAAACTTAGTGGGCATCAAATAAGTCCAAGTAGACCTGCTAAAATCATCAACAATAGTAAGGAAATACCTACATCCTGCATGTGTTTGTATTCTATAAGGACCCCATAAGTCACAATGAATAAGCTCAAAAAGAAATGTAGCTTTATTATTACTGATGGGGAAATGAAGCTTGTGTTGTTTGGCAAGAGGACAGACAACACAAGACTTATTACAATCATGGGAAAACACAGAAGAAATGCCATCTATATGTTTAAGAACAATATCAGACGCATGACCTAATCTATAATGCCATACATTTCCAGAAGTAGTAGTATTGATAATTGATTTAGAAGCTACAACTTTATTGAATGGAACAATTGTATTGGCCGGTAGAAGTTCATATAAGCCTGCCTTCTCTTTACCAACTGCTAGGATTTTCATCATGTTCAGGTCCTGAAATAAACAGTGATGTGGAAAGAACAAAACTCTGCAATTAGTATCATTGGTTAACTTACTAATAGAAAGTAGGTTATAATGAAAAGAAGGCACAAAAAAGACATTGTGAATTGTCAAGTCTGGAGTTAGAACGACTGATCCCATTTTAGTGACCATGATCTTAGCTCGAGTAGGTAGTGAAACATAAATAGGATGAGAAAAATTTGTATGGGAATGCATGATATCAATATGAGAACACATGTGATCAGTTGCACCTGTGTTTATGATCCATGATTATGGATGAATAGAGGCTGAAAAAGTAAAAGAAGTGGTTAAACCTGCAATATGATCTTCAGGAGTTAAATGAGGCATATTTGCAGTGTTTATCAATTGCCTCATGTGATTCATTTTATTTTGAAGTTGCTGAAATTGCTCATATGTGGGCATATTTTGTGATTGTGACATTGAACTGTCCATCTGACCCTCATTGGATGTGATGTTTAAATTGGCTCTGGGATTATCTCTTTTGAAAGTGGAATTTCCTGCTGTTTGATAAACGCCCTTAGCAGGTCCTTTTGCCAAATTGTTGTATTGGTTGGTATGTGGAGAATAACCTGAATGATTGGTATGTGGAGAAGAACCTGAATCAGAAAATCTTCTTTGATAACCTGATTGACCATAGTCTCCTCATTTTCTAATGAATTGATTATTTCCCTTGTTAGCAGGATGTGCAGGATGATTGGGGGGAAATCCTACAATTTGAAAACACTTATCTATTGTGTGATTTTCCCTTCCACAATTAGCACATCCTGTTTTAGTACCAGATGTTCTGCCTGCATAATTGACTGTCATTTCAGCACTGTGGATAGTAGAATTAGCCACAAATGTGTTACTAGCTTCAGGTATGTAACCTTGTTTTATTCTTTCATCTTATTTCAACAAAGAATAAGCATGATTAACATCTGGTAATGGTTGCATCATGAGTATTTGTCCCCTTGCTGCTGAGAAGTTTTCATGTAAACCTATTAGGAATTGAAGTAATTTTCTCCTTCCTTCTCTTTCTTCAAGCACTTGATGTGCACCACATGTACATTCAACTGCAGGTTCTAGAGCTGTAAATTCGTCCCAATATCCTTTCATCTTATGGAAATACAGTTCAATTAATTTGTGTTCCTGCTCCAGAGAATGTAAATCTCTTTGTAACTGGTAAACTCTATGTCCATCAATACTAGAGAACCTATCTTGTAATTCTTTCCACATTAAAGAAGCACTAGTTATAAAGTTCAAACTATCTCCAATTTCATTTGAAACCGTATTCAATACCAGGATATTATCATGTCATTCACTCTAGCCCAATGTGGAAATAGAGGACTATCAGTGTTTGGTTTATCATAACCTCCATTTATGATTATTAGCTTATTTTTCGCTGATAATGCTATCTGAATATATCTTTTCCACGAAGTATAGTTCTCGATTCCAGTAAGCTTCTTTGCAATTAAGACTAAGCCAGAATGGTCACTTGTATGAAGATACAGAGGATGGTATACGGAATTCAGTGGTGAGTTCAAATCATTTACCTGATTCAAAAATGCTTGATCTGCTTAATTGTAAGTTGAATAAGATGGATTTCTTTGTTGATTCTGAGTTTGATTCTGGTTATTTCCACTGGATGATGCTACCATAGCTGCGTAAGAAGTCATTTATCTAGGGTTTTGATATTTATAATCAATGAAGAAGATGCCAAAAAATTGTTAGAGATATGTAATTATTTTGAGATTTGTGGGATTCGTAACGAAGTAACTTCAATTACGTTTGCCAAAAAATAGAATCTGAGCTCTGATACCATATGAACTTTGTGAATATCAGATATTGAAAAAATAAGAAGAAACAGAGAAAGTTTATATTTCTTAATGATCGAAACTTGTACCTTCAAACATATCTGGTTTGTTACCTTTTAAGCTAGATAACAGAAGAGTATTTATACAGAAATATAGAACTGAATACAATCAAGGCTAACTAACTATTTCTATAATCTGACTACACATGTATATATGCACTAATCCCAAAGTACCAAGTCCAGCCTGGAAGTCTGTTGCAATCCTTGTGATAGTTTGTGCTGGATCTGTCCATGTGTGTTTCGTTGCAGTTGTCCATGTGGTCTTGCACTTGCTAGTTGCTGTTGTCCATGTGTGCTTGCACTTGCCACAAGTGTAGTACTTGTATTACCTTCAATACATTTCTTTTGCCTTCACTTTTGCTCTTCGTTTTCGATGCATTTGAACCCCAAAAGGTACAAATCTTTCTTAAAAATTAGTGTTATTTCTATAAATCATTGATGTTTCTTTTTGTTTTATAGTTTTCTGGTGTTGATCTGAAATGGGTAAGGTTTTTGGTTTTGGATTTTTGATTGCAAGACTTGTTCTTGAGTAGAGTGTTTTGGGGGATTTTCATATAATGAAAATTTTCTGTCTTTTCCTGTTGTTAAAAGATTAAACTTCCAGTTAATGATTCTCATCACTCAATCAGAACACCAGAAATGAAGAGTTCTTGTCAAGATATATAGCAACAATGAAGAAAAGAGTTGTAAGCATGCATAGTAACCAAATCCCCAACTCTCTAATTTTGGAACGACCGTGTACCGTACCTTCAAAATACCTTCTCGATCCCGGTAGTGAATAACCAGTATATACCGGTTACTTGTACCGATGCCAAATCGATTTTGTATCGAACCGGTTCGGTTAGCCCAAAAACCAAAAAAAATTAAAAAAATGCTCACCCCTAGTCGGCTATACCATTACTTTGTCAACCCATATTTGTTCTCTCGAGCGCCGAATCACATCCCATTAACGATAAAGATAATTCATCAACCAATTTGCGAGTATATGGACCCAACTATATATAATCGACGTGAGTCATTAATAACTGTTTTACTGTCGAATTTGACCTTCATAGCGATGTCATTTAGACCTTTAACAATACATATGTCGTCTATGTTCTATTTTTTTTATATTATCCTCAAAAACATCAATAAGTACAAATTTTATCTCAAAAAAAGAATCATTTTAAGTAATTAAACAAAAACTGTAATGCCCTCAAATCCATGTACTCGCTACCATATCTACTAATAATTTTAATGGTTTAACTAGTCTGTTACAGACATTATATCGCATACCTCATCCTTGGATCGCAAATTAGGTCTTACTCTTCTTACCTTTTACCAACATGTAACCTTTACATGATTTCTATTTATCTTACTTTCTAGTTTTTGACTTTTTCGGTCCTATTATTCTTTTATACCTACAATATGTTAATGATTGAAAGGGTGAACATCAAATATGCTCAGCAAGTATGGAACTGAAATAAACAATTTAAGGAATAACTTCGAATCAATAATTCAATAATTTCGAACTGAAAAATAATTATCAGCTTTAAGTTTCTTAGATGGCCATAAAAGAGCAAGAGTCCTTTAGAGTCGTATTGCAGGTGATCAACCTAGCATTACTTCTGTGACCTGTAACATGTTACTTCACTGTAGTACATAGTGACTTGTCAAAGTAATCTCATCAATGAATAAATATATTTTAAACAAATGAATAGCTCGTCAAGAAAATTTTCAACATAAGAAATTTCAACACCAAAGTCTTTATCTTTGAATCATTCATGAGGGATTAAAAGGATTGTGAACTCTTTAACTTTTCAAAAATATTTCTTTGCAATAACGCAGCTTAACAGTAACACAAAATGCAAACTCTAACACGCTAAAGCCTCACCGTGGCACTATATGGCCTGGTTACAACCTTCAAGTCAGCACTATATGGCCTATAATTATTTGACAGTCATACAACTGAAAACTTTTACACATGGTCACGAAGATCATGAAGTACTCATCATACATGATTCAACAATCACAATTATTTTGAGTTCTATACATCGCGTCATGAGGACCATGAACTCATCATACAGAATTCAAGAGTCACAATAACTGTGAATTCTATACTTGGTCATGATGACCATGAACTCTTTTATAAAAGTTAACAGTCACAAAAACTGTGAAATCTTTCACGTTGAAACGTAAAAATTCTCCTATTATATAGGGTTGTTCATCCTCAGTTTTAACATTAAAAGACTCCATATTAAACAAATTTTTGGATTAGATAACATCAACCATCATAATTAACTTTATAATAAAGTAGCCGAAACAAATGACATCCTCTCTACTTCCAATAAATTCATAAATATCAAGAACCTGCAAATTCAGAAATAACGCTTCGTTCATAAAACTTACCATACATTATGAATTTATGAACTTGCCATCATAATATGAGTTCAGGAACTCGCTAGAGTAATATGAGTTCAAGAATTCATCAGGAATTTGCCATAATATTATGGGTTCAAGAACCTACTATATTAATTACAAGTTCAAGAACCTACCATAATAATATGAGTTCAAAAACTCGCATATATCTCCTAAACTTGCAGCTCAGCTCAATCATAAACATTTGCATGACTTGCAAAATTTCAATAAGTAAGGAACTTATTCAAATAAAGAGTTTGCCATGAATTTATAACTTGCTTCATAATTTAAAAATATCAAATAGTTCAAAGAACTTGCAACAATTAAGGAACTAGAACACAAACTCAAAAAATAAGAAATTTCATAATTTGTGGAACTTGCATCGGTCCGTAGTTCATCATCTACATATTCACATCCAATATTTCTTCTCCGGTACTTAATTTTGAGTCATCTACAACATTATAGAATATTTTCCATTAACAAATTAACTTCCTTATAATAGCATTTACTTTTATTAATTTACTTCCCATAATTATATTTTAACATTTTTGTTAATTTCTCCAATAATTCTTATCATTTGGAACAAAATTTTAAAATTTTAAAATCTTGAACAATATCTTCTTCACGTCAAAATATGTTATTTTACGTCAACAACCGTCATACGTTACAATAAATCAATCCTCAAAGTTTCATTTTCAAACGAATTATAAAACTTAATTTAACTTTTGACAAACCTTGATTCTGTTTTTTGTTCATTCTTGAGTTCAATTAAATCTTATACAATCTACTTTAACCTTATCTAGGCCATGACTTCATCCCCTTCTCCGATCAGAACAAAATTTCACTTTTTATAACCACGGTCAAATTGTTGCAAAATCTGTCCAGCTTGACTAGAAAAATCATAACAAATAATCTACAAGGATTTTGAAGTGATTGGGAGCTGTCGTTTACACTCCTAAATTAACCTCACTTTTATTTTACAAATTCAAACAATTAGCATAGTAGTAAGCAATGATAAATCCAACAGAGAGTGATTTGTTTTATATTTATCCTATGATTTCTAATGAAAAGGAGATTTTGAATAGATTAATTAAATTAACAAGAATAAACTAATAAGAATTAACAATGAATAAAAAGCTTCAGTCTTTCAGTTCAGTATCACCTTTTTACAACAATGGATTAATCAAGTGTAACATTATTTATCCTTCAATGAAACTAATAGCCCTAGGTAACAACAAGCTCTGCTACCCGAAACTCCTCTTAGATGTCACTCAATGAAACAAGCTCTTCACAAGATTCTAACCATTATATAACCTAGAACAAGCTCTCTAGATTTAATATAACAGCAGCATTAAGAACTAGGGAATTAGACTATTCCAAGCAACAAACACATAAGCTCGGATTGTTTAACTTGTCTTCTGATAATCATAGCACTACTCAAAAGCTTGTCCACAATCAGGTATTACTAATTACTACTTGTGATTAGGAACAATATCAATTACACGTAATACTATTCCTTGATCTAGTATATGATATTCGGTAACTAACTCAATCCTGCAGAAATCAAATCAGTTAAGCCAAATAACATTTAAAAATTAAATCAGATTATCAAGAATGAATTCCATATAAGAAGAAATAAATAATGAATATTCAATTAACCATTAATTATAAATAAAGTTCAACATCCCTTAGAATTGAATAAAGAAAACTAACCTGACATGCTTCCAAGTCTGCACTCCAATGGTGTAGATGAGAGATGATAGTAGATGATAGAATGTAACAATGAATGAATAAAACTCTGGCTACCATCCTCTATTTATAATGCTAGATAAAGACCTAAATTCTATGAGAACTAGAAATTCAAATCCTAAAAGGAATTAAAAATCACAACTAGTTTCCATAAAGAAATAGAACCCAACAAGGAAATAAAATCTCAGTCCAAAACAATCCTAATTATGATAGTAATATCAATCCAATTCCATAGAGAAATCTCCAAAAATCGAGAAAGTCAACTGCTGGTCAAACTCATCTCCAATTCAACTCCAAATCAGTCCTTTTTCGTACTTTAGCTCCAATTAATCCTGAAATCAATAAACACACTAATAAGCCGATTTACATCACAAAACATGCAATAAACTAAATATAAACGAATTGAAATAAATGAATAATATGCACTCATCAGTTATTCTTGCATCCACGAGTAGATAACTTATGTATCTACAACTTCTTTTTTTATTTCATGTTTATATTCCGAACACACAAGCCCAGAAAATTCTTACAGAAAGCAGGTCAGAATCTTTTTTTCCCCAGATTCTGGCAGTGCAGTTTTCTCTGAACCAGCGTGTTTTAAAAATTCACCATAAATAATCTAATATGAACTTCTGGTTTATGTGCGTAATTGACTTACATGGATATTTTTAGACATCAAGATCATCTCTTAATTCTTTATACACAGTGAGATATAACTGTTACAAAAAAAGGGCAACAACTAATTTTTTTGGAATTTTCAGATTTCTTGATTTTATTGGATTTCTTTATTCTCTTGTTTATACAAGTTTAATCCACCACAACAAACATAAATATAATATCCTTTCATAAAACCATAAAACTTAACATCCATGTATGAAAATCCAAAAAATTAATTAATGTTTACCTTTCTAATTTTCTTCCTTTCTTTTTTCTTCTTTTTTCTTCTCCTTTCTTTTTCTTCTTTTTTTTTTTTCTTTTTTTTCTTTTTTTTCTTTCCTTCTTCTTCCCTTGTTTCTCAAGTTCTCTCCCCTCTCCCCTCTCCCTCTCCCATGCTTCTTGATCAGCCGAGTTGAGTGGGTGGGGATGTTGGCTTTGTCTTGTTTTTTTTCTTCCTTTCACTTTACTTTAACTTATATATATAGCCTATTAATTAAGGTTTGTGCCAAAAAAAACAAAAATCTTGGGAGCTCCCCACCCCAAAACATTATCTCCATCAGCCGCGTACAACTTATGGAACTCTCTAGATTTCAGTTTTTTTCTCTCCTTTAACCCGTTTTTAACTTTTGACTTGAAAAGTCAAATTTTCATATTTATCGTTATTTCCTATTAATTTCGACGTCCCCGTCGTCATAACGACGCTCTGTTCTTTAAATTCATCTCTGAACTCCAAATTGTATTTCAGTGTATAAACACACCTAGAGGGGGGTGAATAAATGTAAGTGATAAATAATGTCAACTTTTTAAATTTATTGCTACAGGTGTAAATCAGACAGTATGTCTGTCTGCTTTGCTGTCTGCTTTAGTTAATGTTCCTCGTTTGAGTATTATCAGACAAGATGCCCCGTCTGCTTTGTTGTTGCTTTAGTGTATCTTCAAGCAATCAATAAAACTAAGCCCAGAAATTTAAAGAGCAGAAAACAGTAAAATTACACCAAGGTTTTTACGTGGTTCGGCCCTTAATCCTCTAAACTAATGGCCTAATCCACGTCTAATACCAATTGGTATTGAAGACTCTTTTTATTAAGATTTAACTCAATTAAATACAAAATAACTTCCTTATTCAAAGTAGCTTTCCACTGATGGACACCACTGCCCCTTTGTACCTCTGCAACCTTTCTCACCACTGAGACCTTTGCACCTCTGCAACCTTGAAAGCTCACTTTGAACAAATCCTATCCATTAATGGATCACTCAAGCCAAACAAGGCTTAACTTCTAGTTTTGATAAGAAGAAAGATAATTACAGAACATCTATGACTTCCCAGCCAAAAAGGAATTAAAGACAATACAATGAATTGCTGGGATTAAACTTTGAAGACTCTTGTTGAGAGTATCTCTGAATAAGAACTGATATTAGCTTCACGTGTTCTCTAACTTCTTTTTGCCGAGCAGGAGAAAATATATAGAATAGTGAGCAACGGCTATAAAATTGTTAGCAAATAAAATCCCATGATATTAGCAAATAATTAATCCCATGATATCAACAACCAATTAATTCCAACGGATATATCAGCTATTTCAAAGATATGGTTTCCATGTCAATTTGAAATAGCTTAAATAAAGGAATAAAAGATATATTTGAATATATCCAAAACCAATTTCTTTATGAGACTCCTTTTCAAATTTGAACTAATTTCCTTATATGACAGGACATGATATATTAGATATATTATATCCAAATTTAGCCAACATGAAATCAGCCCATACCATAACAAATAAGTCCATTAAAACATACTACAAACCCAAATATATTGACATCATTAAAATCATAAAGGACATAAACCAACACAAATTTGACTTTTTACCAGTAAAAGTTGATCACCTATTGACTCTGACAGAATAAAACAATTGTAGAGTAATTAAGACAATCGTAAAGTGACCATTAAAGTGAAAGATCGTAAAGTGAAAGATTGTAGAGTGATCAGAGGAAATCGTAGAGTTGGTGGCCATCAATGGAAATCGTAAAGTAAAGAGGTAAACGCATAGTAATTCTAGAACAATGAATAATGACAGATAAGATGTCAAATATTTGGGAAAGTAAAACCACATAAGATGAAAGGAAATGGATTTTGAAATAAAGAAAAATTAAGTCCAAGATAATTAAAAGAAGAATAAAAGAAGTGACATATGAGATGATCTCTTATCTCCAATAGTGGAGGATATATAATAATATTTCATGATTTAGGATGATGATTGTATCAGTTTGATTAGAAGTATATAATGAATTATGAATACATGTGAATTGAATAAATATTTGAGTTATGAGAAAGTTATTGACAGGAAAGAGTTAGTATTATAAAGTGAAGGAATTATGAAGAGGTTATTTTCAGGAAGAGGCCGGCTACATAGCAGCTAAAAGATAAAGAAAGAGATTTCGGATAAAAATATATACTAGAGTAATAGTATGATGATGATTTCGGGGATATAATCCTTATAAGGAGAAGAGAATGTAATACCCCATAATTTTTAAATAATGGAATATGAATTTTAAATGTATGAGCAGTGAGTAATGAGAATTAAGGTTGTAATGTAAATTGAATTATCAATGAGAAATGCAAGCAATGAAAGGGGCACAGATAATGCGTGAAAATATAAATGAAAATGTAGGAATTAAACAGTTCAAAACTCAAATTGAAGTTCACAAAGGAATTTTGAGAAACAAACTGCAGTACTGTTGCGTCTGGAATGTTGAATTTGGTAGGTAAGGACTGTAAAAGCGATATGGTTTTAGGGTTGACTTTTTTTGTCATAGTCAATAGTTGACTTTTACGGGTAAAAAGTCAACCATGAAACCATATAATTCAATTTATATGATTTATATTTTCATGTGTTACCTGCCTTTCATTGCTTGCATTTCTAATTGATAATTTAATTTACATTAAAACCTCAATTCTCATTACTCACTGCTCATTTAAAATTCTTGTTCCATTATTGGAAAATTATGGGGTATTACAAAAACTATTTAGTTTATCGATCTACACAAAATCTTGTTTATTAAATGGGTCAAGTTAGAGTTATAAATGAATTAGGTTGCCCGCAAGCCCGATCCGGCTCAATTCGACTAAGCCCGATTCGAGTTCAGCTTAAACTTGTTAAACAAGCCAAGTTCGAACAAGCTCATTCGCCCGTCTACTTAAACGAGTGCAACTTAAATAGTTGGGTGTTCAGCTCGAACTCAACTCGTTTAATTAAGGTCAACTTGTTTAACATGCAATTTTTATTTTTTATGAGGTTAAATGAGTCGGGCTCAAGGTTGAACTCATCAACTCGTTTACTAAATGGGCCAACTTCATACACCAAATTTCAGGTTTGTTTAAAATCATGTTAGACTTAGCTCGTTTAACTTTTAAACAAATTCGAACTGGGCAAGTCAAAATCCAACTCGGCTCGGCTCGGTTATTTTACAGCTCTACAAAATATTGATGAGCTATATATATCATACAATTTATCAATATGTTATCGAGATAAATCAAATAATAATTGTCTAATTACCTAATTATATTATTCCCCGAAGAATGTCAGGAGATAAATACATGCTTCCATTTCTAAATGATGTTCTAGCGTCCCTTGTGCTGAAAAAGTTAATTGTCCATTTCAAGCTTAATGTTCATGTCTGTGGGAATTGCATACTAGTCTATCTCCCCCACGGGCTGCATGCGAGAGCCTGAGTTTTGACTATTGAGTCTCATTAATTAACTATACTAATTATACAGTTGTAACCATGTCCGAAATTTTCGAACTTGCGTACTTCACTTGGCAAGGCCATACATAAAGATATTGCATGAGCCTTTGAAATACTCATCACAATCCCAATACTTAACATGCACCTAACCACAACGGTAGTTAGCTGGTTAATTAATTGGCTATAAGACACATCCAATTGAATGCTTATGTATTCTCTGGCTACCTCGCATGTACCCCCCGGCTCTATGTATAAGAGGAGCATAAGAATCAAAGCTAGTAATTTCATACTTCTTCAAATCTTAATTAATTTCTTCAAATCAGATTCATATATTTATATAGGAATTTCTGTCCAAGAAAAATGAAATTTAGGGCTTTTAAATTCCCGTTTCTTCTGCTTGTAGCTGTTTTTATCATCGCTTTGATTGTCAATGCTGAGACCTCTCATGATGAAAAGAAGAGTAAGCATACAGACATGCAAACATACATACATACATACACGCACGCATAAATCATCTTCTTCTTTTGGTTTCAGTTTTTTTTCCTTTTTCATTCTTCTCTTATTGTGAGAAACGTTTCAACTTTCAAACATTAAGCTCTAAATGTTTTAGATTGGGTCCTTTCACATTGTTATGGATAAAAATTCTGTATGTCTGAACCTAAATATGACTGTATGTTTTAAAATATAAATCCGTTTCAAAATTAGTAATATATTTTTGAAACGATGACTTTTAACTAAAAAAATATTATTTAAAAAAAATATTCCTGATATAATCATAAATTTACTATCAGTTCTTACATATAGACTCCGTTACTAAATTTACTATCATTTCTTACTATCATTTAAATTTTGGAATGTAGGGGCTATATTATGTACGATATGCCAAGCGCTCTTTTTAATGTAATGTTTTTTAGCATCACACGTTTTTCCTTTGTACTAATTGGTTCCATTTGTGTTCATGCAGCGGATCCATCTCAAGTAGATAAACATTTAAAAGGTCACGGCAGATGGCATGGAGGAGGTGGCGGCCATGACGGTGGACATGGTGGATGGGGCGGTGGTCACGGCGGATGGGGTAAAGGTGGTCATGGCGGGTGGGGTAAAGGTGGTCACGGCGGGTGGGGTCATGGCGGGGGTCACGGCGGGTGGGGTCATGGCGGTGGTCACGGCGGTGGTCATGGCGGAGGGGGCGGTGGTCACCCATAAGAAAGCTCAGATCACCATTCAATACCATTAGTTATAATCGAATGCAAAAATCTTTGTTTACATCTACATTAATAAATAAACAATATAAGTGGATGAAAATTATGAAAAAAAATATGAATAAAATGTTAGTTTGGGGTTTCTATGTTCCCACTCGTGCCCTAGCTAGAGCTTTATGATCTCTAAGGTTGGTTTTCATGTACGCAGTTCCTATCTATTTATATATATATATATATATGTACAAATTACTTATTTTACTATAGAGTAATTAAAGTTTTTTTCTTAATCAAGTGTACAATTTGCTCTGGGATGTCTTCTGTTTTTACATTCTTATATACACACTTTATTGCAAAATTAGATATACATTTTTTCTTTCTGTTTATTTTAAAATTAAAAATATATTTTTATTTTAAAACTACAAAGTGAGAAGAATATTTTAATCTGTCATTACTTTTTTACTATTATTTTCAATATCACATCACTATAACTGAATCTATTAAATATACTCAAACGCAGTACATGACACCATATTTTGACATATGTCGTTCCTAAATTTCAACACTTGTAATATACCAAATAAACACTACCATAAATCAAGCAAACACCAATGCCCATTGATGTGATTTATTGGCAAAATTTATTCAAAAACTGCCCAGCTAACATAGTAGAATAAGGTGAAACCAAACCTTAATTCATTCCCCTGATTCTGGGATCAACAATTCGAAAATGTCAATCCAACTCCCAACGGATCTGATTCAAAGAAATCGGATTGAACGCCAAATTGACGCCGGACTATCCAACTACGACCCGAAACTCTCAACCCTCCCCTCTCTCAGCGTCGGGATCGACCCTTCTACACCGGCATACCTAAACTGCAAATATTGCAAAGGGAAGCTTCTGAGAGTAATTCCACCTGACCCTATCTCCTGCAGTTCCACTTGATATACCAAAAATTGGGGAAATCAATCATATGAGCCATTTATGGATCTGTAAGCCTTATTTTTATTTATGTATATGTACATTCATTTTGAATTGTTATTCTTATTTAATTTCTCTCAATTGGAAATGCTCAGTTATTAGTCAAAAGACCTACTCCTTTAGTTTTAGTTATGTAAAATGCCAAAATCATGTTGAATATACTGAATACTTATTTACATAATTTGCTTATATTTTTAAATTACTATATCATTTACAATAATTTGGTTTTATAAATCTTTAATTTTATAAATCTTTAATTTTTTTTAAAGTTATTATTATTGGAAATGAGAAAAATATATACATCTCTAAGTAGCCTATTATCAAATGATAGAAAAAATATGACAGGTTTTTTAACTCTCCATATTCCAAAAGTACATATACATTTTTCAATGAAAATTCAATTTTTCTATACACATCTTTAAAATTTGTTAAAAATGTATTTATAGTGACAATAATAATATTTAATTTATTTAAAATATAAATTCTAGCATGTTAAAAATCTCATGTAGTACTCTATAGTCTTCTGCAACTAGAAATGCACATTTTATTTTAGAACATACGAAAAATGTTTCACTAATCTAATTTGGAACGTTTGAAGTAGTATTTAAAACTATGTTTTGACAAATATTTATCTGTATATTTTAGTTTTTTATTTTAAAAATTAATGTCCATATATAGTTCACTAATAATTTCAAATGAATATATCATTCCAGAGCCTTCAATAAAGAGAAATCTTAAACATTTGTGCATCGTTTATAAGATATTGTGTGCACCTTATTGTTGTCCAGTTGAACACCCACCCCGAATTCTAAAATCATTAAAAACATAATAAATCATTAAAATTATCTTTTCTTATCCTGCTTTCAGGCTAAATTACAAATTGTACCCTTCCGCCGCAACGCACGGATTTGTATCTTTAATTTTGAAATAAACGAAGTATACCATTGTTTATTTCTACAGTTGACTTGTAATAATAAAATTATTTTTTGGCTGAGAAAAATAAAAACAAAGTTAATGCTCATACTAGCATACTAACATCACCGGTGGCACACCTGTTGTGTATGTAAATTATGTTGAGTAAAATAAAAATTTTATAAAATTTGAAGGATTTAATAGAAAGATATAAAAAAATATAATATAAAAAGAATAAAATAGTAATATAGTTAAAATTGTAGGGGAAAAAGAAAATATAAAAAACATGACACGGTTACACCAACCCTCCCATATAGACTTTATAATATAGATAAATAGACGGTTATATGAGAATTTCAACCACAATATTATCTTTATTTAAAGTTCGAGCAAGGGTTCTTTTTCTTCCTTTTCTTTTCTTTTTTTAAGATTATCTAGCAGCAAAATTTTCACATATGAATAATACTATAGTCATTCTAAAAATACAAAATATTATAAAATATAAATACCAAATCCAAGCAAGAGCTAGCGGTTATAGGAAAACATGAACTTTCGCATGGCAGAAAGCCAGAAATAACTTTCCTTGTTTTTTCTTTTTTTTCTAATTCATCTAATTTTCTCCAAACCTTTACTGATATCAGGTCACTGTCGAGCTCAAAGACTCGATCTCCCTTTATATGTGTCGTCAACATCCGTTCACGCGCTCCAATCATTAAAGCGTGTCCAATCCTGCACAGAAACGGATAAACACCAAAAACTTAGCGGCTTAGGCCCCCGGAGGATACTTCTGGTGTGAGAATAAGTACAGGTTAAAATAAGGTTAACAATGGAGGCTTAATGCTCTAGTGTTGGAAAATAATAATAATGTGTGTACCTTAGAATCTGGGTAAAACCTTATATTTATAATAATCTCACCACCAGTGGCGGAACCAGAACGTTTTTAGAGGGGGTCAAAATACGTCAGTAAAAAAAATTATTTATTGACGCTTGGAGTGCTTCTTTCGGCTGTACGACTGAAAGGAGGTAACTGTATCCTGCGACTTTGCATAGTTTGAAAACGTCTCAAAATTTTGGTCAATATCAAAATTTATGTAGAAATATTGTTTTTTTATTTCATGTAGAAATACATGAGAGGAATTCATGTAGAAATATTATTATTTTATGTGAAAATATCAATTTTCTATATAGAACAAAGAAAATTAATCCAGAAAGAAATCAATAAAGAGGAGAGTCTCTGAAGTAAATTCATGATGTTTAAAAATATAAAATGTTTGTAGAAAATAATTTGGTAAATAAAGAACTTGATTTTTGTGATTATTCTTCAACCTCAAGTAGCAACTTAGATTTGTTTGTGTTTTAAGTTCTTTCATTTGAATTTCATTGTAAAATAAAATTTATTCTATTTTTTAATTTATGGAGTGCATGTAGAAAATTTTGGACTGCTATTATAAACTACTATTATTATACATATATACATGTGTGTGTGTGTATATATATATATATATATATATATATATATATTGATTATTAATATATGTAGTAATATATAGCCTGTGCATAATTTTGGTCGCCCCCCTCTTGGTTTCGCCCTTGCTCACCACCTCCTTATAATCCTTCCCCACATTGGATTAGGTTCCACATTAGGTACAATTCCTTAATGGGATTTGCACAAGATCTCCTAAGAAGAAGGAAGTTGAGTCAAATCCCAACACTTCCTCCTTAATTTAGGAACCAAGTATAAATAGGAATCATAAATTCCTTAAAATATTCCAACCGCCCAATTAGACCTCCACATGGGCTAAAATAACCCCCTTTAGACCCCAAACCAACATATTATATTGGGCCCAAATATTCACAGCCCAACATTTCCCCCCAGTCTTCCATTCAAATAAACCATTTAATGAAAGAGTGCTTCAAACATAGCCCAACCATCAACAATAAACGAAATCAGACCCAAGATTCTCAGAAGCCCACATCGCATACAACGAAATAACTATTCAGCTTTAGCCCACGTTCATAATCATGATTTCATTAATGAGTCGTCCCTTGACATTCGTGCACAACTGAAAGGATAAGTTATTTCAAATCTCATCCTCCAAACCTGATAAACTCTTCCCCAAACAGACGAATCCCCACTTCATTCGATTCCCAGAACTATCTCTCTCCTTTTCTGCAAAAATCCTCTCTCCGGCTATCATCCTTCAAAGCTCCAACAATGGCTTCTTCCTAGATACCAGAGAACACCCTTTCCACTACAGAAAAATCCATCATCGTTATTCCTCTTTCAACTATTTCTGCATCACCTATAACCACCTCAATTTCCTCCGCCTCCAACCCAAACCCCAACATTAATGATGTGACCACCGATTCTACCGTCGTCACTACCACCAGCCAAGCTTCCTCTCAAAACTCGGCCCCAAATGAAACTGATTTTTAGAAAATGATGCGTGAATACCCCGACGAAGCACGATTCCCACACGCCAGCACTCCATCCCGGATCACTGATGTAGACCTCATCATGATCCGAGAACACTACTAAATCCCTGAGACTCACCAACTCAAAGCCCCCACTCCTACCGACCGGATGTACCACCGAACAATTGGTTGGACTGCCACGCCTCTTACTTTTCTGGAGAAAGGCGTTCGACTACCCCTACACGCTTTTGTCTTGGCCCTCTTAGGGTTCATCGGCGTCGGCTTCACCCAACTGGTGTCGAACTCCTATATCAACATCATCGCCTTTATCGCATTCTGTCATGAGGTCGGCATACCTCCCTCTATAGACTTCTTCTTCATACTGTACCAACTAGTAGGCTCTCGAGAGTCCGACTTCAAAGTTTTGAACAAACAACCTCCAAAACCTAACGCCAAGATTGAAAAACGTTCCCTGATGGATTCCCCCTTGAGCAACAAAGGTTGGCACAAAGATTGGTTCTTCGTTAGAGGACCGGAAAACACACAAACTCCCGAACTGGGCCTCATATAAACGATCAAACGTCTCTATTGGCGACACTACCCCAGAGCGAGTGCTAGAGATTGCAAAGTTAATCGAGAAATTACCGATGAAGGAATGGAGCTATATCCTTCTGAGCAAACAAGCCTGGCTCTACGACCACAAATGTAAGTTGTCGAACTCTATTTTCAATCGTCACATCTTTTTGCCATATCAACTGCTTCATCATATCCTCTAACTTGCAGTATCGCTCATCAAACCAACCACAATCGACAGAAAAGACCTTGACGACTTCCTATTCGAAAAATCTTCAGAGAAACCTACTGATCCCCTAACCTCAGAAGACACCATCTTTAAAGTCGCATCCGAAGAGCCAACCTCCTCACGATTCAAGAAGAGGGAGGTTAAAAAAGTCCCCAAACCTAAAACAGATCAGACCTCAAACCTTACAGAAAGACTCCTTGACATGCCAACCTCTGAAAGAACAAAGATCCTTCGGATTAAGAAAACGCGTGCCAAGATTATCCCACTTACCACCGAAGAACTAAAAGTTCCATCCACCGAAACTCCAACCCTTTCCACCGAACTCAACCCAAACACTAAACCATACCACTGGGAACTCCGACCACACCGTATTAAGCTAGGGCTAAAAACAAAAAACGCTCGAAGTTGACATCCCTGAATCTTCAAATAAAAAGGCCAACACAACAACTTCTCCCGAACGCCATCCCCCTCTTTCGCTTTCTCCTCCAAGACAAACCTCCCCTAGCCGTACATCAGAAACAAACCACTCCCCAACCTTATGGCCAGAGGGCAACGAAGAGTTCCTCCTTAACCTATTCAACCACTTCGTCCTTCCCGCCGATGACCACCGCTTTGCTAACATATCGACAACTAAACTTGTCCTTGCCGGCATGATGCACCAAGGTCGGGTAAGCTTTCTTTAATCTTACATTGTAATTTCAATGAATTCATTCCCTTCCTAAACCATCCTTAACACTAAACTAACATCTGCAGGCTGCCGTAATCTCCGGATGACTCATTCGCCGATACGAAAATATTAAAGTAGAAGAAAAAGCTGTTCGGAAGGAAAACGAGATGTTGAAGGCTGCCCTGACGAAGGAGAAAAGCCTTTACGCCAACGTTGTCTTCTACTACGAAGGACTTAAATCCAACAACGCCAAACTGAAAGAAGAAGTGGATGAGTCCGAAGCACTTCGAAAGGAAACCTCCGATAAATGAGAAGAAGTCACAAAAGAAAACAAAGTGCTGAAGCAGAACAATCAAACCCTTACTCAACCGTTCTAGATTTGATGAAAACGGACAAGATAAACTTCCAAGTCCGCGTCAATCTGGAAAAAGAATCAAAGAATACAAAGCCCTCGGACCGCCTTTAACTGAAGAGCTACAAAACCAGATCCGCAGCGATTATCGAAAGTCCCCAAAACTCAACAACGAGATCATACAGATGTACGCCGAAGGCTACGAAGCAGCCCCAAATAAGGGAAAACCCAAACTCTCTGCCCTTGTGCTGAACCCTCTACTACTCGATTCCTCTGAAGACGATGACAAAGATGAAACCGCAAACAAGTCTGAAGACGATCCTCCACAATAATAGTTCTTTATCTATCATATTTGTTATAAATCTGAACATACTATGTTATCATTGTTATGCACTAACTTATGAATGAAAATATAAACCATTTTCCGAAGATACACTTCTTTTTACATTCAACAAATGACTAACAATTCATACAAAAAGTAAGTAAAAAATAATCAAAGGGATCGCTTAAAGGTCCGAACCTAGCAGATATCAAAATATAATAAAACTCCATAAATAAACAAAAATTCGCCCCCAGGGGCTGAACATTCCATCTAACTTCATAAAAATAAACATTCGCCCCCAGGGGACGAACATACCACCGAACTCCATAAATGTTCACCCCCAGGGACTGAACATTCCACCGAACTCCATAAAAATAAATGTTTTACCCCCAGGTGCCGAACATACCATCGAACTTCATAAAATAAATGTTCGCCCCCAAGGACCGAACATACCACCAAACTCCATGAAATAAACTCGAGCAACAATATGTGTTGAGAAACTAAATCTTGATTTTATTGATATACTGTGAGGGATTACAGAACCAGACCAACTAGCCATAATCTACTGATAATATTTTTGAAGCCCTGTATGCCATGTATTCTTGATCTCTGTTCCATCCATGGCCCGAAGCCGGTAAGTGCCAGGCTTCGAAACTTCAATGACCTCATAGGGGCCCTCCCAATTTGGCATAAACTTTCCAAGATTCTGCGGCATAGAAGCTTCCACTTCTCGAAGGACCATATCACCTACTTCAAACCTCCTGAGTTTAAATCATTTGTTGTAATGTCGAGCTACTATTTTTTGATAAGCTGCCAATTAAACTAGAGTCTCCTCTCTGACTTCACCCAATAAATCCATATTAATGTGAAGACCCTCGTCATTATATAACTCCTTCAACTGGCTGACCCAAAGTGAAGTAGAACCAATTTCCACAGGGACCAAGGACATCAATTCCATAAGCTAACCTGAATGGTGAGTCGCCCGTCATTTTCCTTGGAGTAGTTTGATAAGCCCATAACACACTGAGTAATTCATCTGGCCATCTTTCCTTTGCTTCGTCAAGCCTTCTCTTTATCCCATTCAGCAACGTTCTGTTGGTAACCTCCACCTAGCCATTGGCCTGAGGATGAGCAACTGAAGTTTTTCAATGCTGAATTCCTAATTCCTTCAAAAATGCCTCAAACTTCGAACCCACGAACTTCCTTCCATTGTCTGAAATCACCACTAATGGAATGCCGAACCGAAATACTACAAATTTTTTCAAAAATTTCAAACACTCCTGCTCCGTGATCTGCCGAAGAGGCTTCGCTTCCACCCACTTAGTCATATAATCGATTGCCACTATTACCAAACTCACTTGTCCCTTTGCTTTCGACAATGGTCCTAGAATATCAAATCCCCATACAGCAAAAGGAATCGGTGATAACACAGAATAAAGCTCCTCTGACGGTTGTTGAGAGATGGGACTGTTCAACTGATACTTCGAGCACTTCTTTACATAGTCCATCGCTTCTTTAAAAATTATTGGCCAATAATACCCCTGCCTTCGCGGCCATGTGATCACCGTAAATCCATTCGTGAACCTCCCGAAGAGCATACTCTGCTTCAGACAGGATCAAACACTTAAGTAGAGGAGAAGAGTGGGCCCTTCGATATAAAACTTCATCTATTAATACAAAATTCGAGCTCCTATATTTGACCTTCTTTGCCAACATCCGATCCGAAGGTAAAGTGCCATCAACCAAATAATTCAAGTAAGACGTCATCCAACAATTTTACCGCTCCACAAATAAAACTTCAGAATGCTGAACACTTGGCTGATTTAAGAGTTCCAAATAGACCGATCCACTGAAGGTACTCGTGTCTGTTGTAGCCAATCTTGCCAAAATATCGGCTATAGAGTTATCCGATCTGTCCATTCCCTGAAAAGGAAATGAACTAAAATCTAGAGCCGATCCTTCACCTCTGCCAAATACTTTACCATTCGTGTCCCTCGGGCCTTATACTCCCCCAAAATCTGTTTGACCACCAGCTGTGAGTAACTGAAGATTGTCAATTTTTGAACTTCAAGGCTCTTCGCCAGCCGAAGGCCTACCAAAATTGCTTCATATTCTGCCTCATTGTTGGTTGCTTTGAAGCCAAAGTGAATCGCCTATTGCACTTTAAAACCTTTTGGACTCGTCAAGATTACCCCAGCCCCACTAACATCCGAAGTTGAAGATCCATCCACATACAGAGTCCACGAACTTTGAACTGGCTGTACATTCGACATCGTCTGAACAGTTCCTTCTGCCTGACCCTTACTGTCATTCACTTTTGAGAACGAACACTCCACAACAAAATCCACTAAGGCCCGACCCTTTATCGTTGTCCGAGGATGATACTCCAAGATAAACTGAGTTAACTCCATCGCCCACGCTGCTAACCGGCCTGAGACATCTGGCCTGCTTAACACCTTCTTCAACGGCTGATCAGTATACACCACGATCAACTGCCCTTGGAAGTATTGCCGAAGCTTTCGACTGGCTATTATAAAAGCATGAGCAAACTTCTCAAGGTTTGGGTACCTAGTCTTTGCATCTCGAACAACATGATTCAAATAGTAGATTGGATGCTAAACCCCAACGATCTCTTGAACCAAAACTGCCTCGATCGCTAATGAACTGGCGGCTAAATATAGGTATAGTGGCTCGCTAGGAACTGGTTTGACTAACAAGGGACCGAAGACAAGTACCGTTTTATCCCCTGAAAAGCATTCTCACACTCTGAAGTCCACTGGAAGGTTTTCTCATTCTTTATCCCCTTCAATATGTTGAAGAAGGGCAACCATCTCTGGGAGCTGTCGTTTACACTCCTAAATTAACCTCACTTTCACTTCACGAATTTAAATAATTAGCACAGTAGTAAGCAAGGATCGATCCCACAGAGAGTAAGTTTGTTTTAGATTTATTCTACTATTTTAACAGAAAATAAAGATGGGGGATTTTTGAAATTGTTTTAAACTAAGAAAAGCAGAATTTAAATAAAGAGATTAACCAAATATGTAAAAACTTCAGTTCTGTAGTTCAGTTTCACCAAGCACAGCAATCAATTAATCAAGTTATTATTCTTTACCATTCAATGAAACTATTAACCCTAGATAACAATAAGCTCTGCTATCCGAAATTCTCCTTAGATATTCACTGTATGAAACAAGCTCTTCACCAGATTCAACTAGCATATAACCTAGAACAAGCTCTCTAGATTTAATATGATAGAAGCATTAAGAAATAGAGAATTAGGCTAATCCAAGCAACAAACACATAAGCTCGATTTGTTTAACTTGTTTTCTGATAATCTTAGCAATACCCAAAAGCTTGTCCACAATTAGTATCACTAATTTACTACTTGTGATGAAGACAGATATCAATTACACGTAATACCAATCTTAATCTAGCATATGATAATGATTAAATTAACTCAATTGGCCATATCAAATTAATTAGATCAATTAGCATGCAATCAATGAAAACAGATTATCAGAAGAAATTTCATACAAGAAGGAATAAATAATAATACTCAATTAATTAATTACTTGTAACAAGGTTCCACCTCCCTTTAGAACTGAATAAAGAAACTAGCCTGACATGCTCCAAGTCTGCACTTCAATGAGGTATGATAGTTGGTAGAAAATTGAATGAATAAAACCTTAACTATCATCCTCTATTTATAGTGCTAGACAAGGGCCTAAATCCTATAAGAACTAGGAATCCAAATCCTAAAAGGAATTACAATTATAACTAGTCTCCATAAAGAAATAGAATCTAATAAGGAAATAAAATCTCAGTCCAAAGAAGTCCTAATTCTAATAGTAATATCAATCCAATTCCATGTAGGAATCTCCAAATATTGAGAAAGTCAACTGCTGATCAAACTCCTCTTCAATTCAACTCCAAATCAACTTGTTTCCATCCTTTTAGCTTTAATTCACCTGAAAATAATAAACAACTTATTAAGCTCCTATACAAATGAAACATGTAATAAAACCAAATGTAAAGGAATAAAAAATCATGAATATTGTGTACTTATCAAATTCCCCCACACTTAGTCTTTTACACGTCCTCGTGTAAACTAAAAGTTTAATTTCCAGAAACTCTACTCAACCATAACGTCAAAAGATTTTAAGATCAAATCATGATTATCAACACTAAACCCACAAAAACATGATCAACGTTTCATCAATCAACTCAAGATAAGTACCTCACCATTTCACCAATGAGTTTTATTAAGTTAAATTGTAACCACATAAGCCCTTGTCTATGATCCACATACTTACTCAACTTAGTTACCATGGAGCAAAAACCGTGCACACCACTCAAAAACTCAAAACATACTTTTTCTGCTTTATTTTTTATCAGAATCTTTTCATTTTAATTTTTTTTATTTTCGGTGAATGCATTTTATGCTCCGTTTCACCTTCCTCAATCATTCTTTTGTAAGTGAGTGCATTTTATGCTCCATCTCACTTATCCGCACGTGTTTATGGGAGAGTGCGTTTTACGCTCCATCTCATCCCACCACATGACTTCTCTTGTGTTTCTTTTTCAACAATTTTACTGGTTTCCAATTTTTATTATTATTTTTTTTCACATGGTCCTTCAAAACGCTTAAGCAGTTCAATAGTTCTAGAGCATGAGATTAGTGCACATAGACAACTCCACAGATAACTTAGCCAACTAAGCATATATCACATGTTCAAGTGCTCATGAGACACAAATTCAATTTAAATCAATTACTATGGATCATGACTTAGTTTTTTCTCAATCATTAACCAATTAAGCATTAAACAGATTTTGAATTTTTAGCATTGATTCTCATTTTTGACTTTAACCTTCGAACACATAGGCAAAATAGAATTATGGAAATCAAATTTTTCAAAAAATTTCAAAAAAAAAAAATTTCAAGGCATCAAGATGGTCCTATTTCATTTCAAAATTGGCAGATTAAATATCCCTAAATATAAAATAAAAACCTAAATCTCTCCCCCCCACACTCAAACCTTACATTGTCCCCAATGTAAGAAAAACATGCAAAGAAGAAAGAACTACAACTAACAAATTAAAAAGAAAAGGGATAGAAAGATCAAATCTGAATTCTTGGGTTGCCTCCCAAGCAGCTGCTCTTGTTTATTGTCATTGGCCTGACATCTTCCCTCTCGTTCTATGTACTTGGAGTTGTGAACTTCAAGTGGATTGGTAACAGTTTCTTCCTTAATTGAGGAACATTGTGTACTTTATGATTTTGCTCCTTTCCAGCCACCAAATCCTCCTCGTATAATTGTATTCGATCAAAAGATTCCTGCACTAAATAATCCACAACATCAATAACAAAAACAGATTTAATATTATCAAGATATCTTTTAGCCTGATATGCGTTGAACTGGAACTTTGCATTGTCCAATTCCATGGTAAAGGTACGATGGTGTGTAGCACTCCTTGTTTCTGTTAGTTGAACTGATGGAGATGAATCACGTCTTTCTTGTCGAGATCTGCAGAATTTATCAAATTATTCTCTTCTTCCTCTTGTTCATTCTCTTCGTCAAATTCCATATTACAGTCCGTTCCCGGAGTAAGCACTGAATCCTCCTGCTCCTCTTCGTCAAATCCCATTGTACTGAAGTTCTCAACAAACGGAGGAAGTAACTCCTCGAAGCCTTGAGATTCCAACCTCCCTACTTTGGTTGCAAGCTGACCAACTTGATCCCTCAGATCTTGAACAGAAGTTCTTGTCTCCTGCTGGAACTGCTGTGTCTGACTCATGAACTGTAGTGTTCGGCTCATGAATGCCTTGAACATATCCTCCATAGATGTCCCAGAATTGACAGGTACTTCTTGGTTTTCTGTGTGGTACTGAGGTTGAGTCTGCTGAAGATCTTGCTGCATACTTGAAAGGACAGGTTGCATTGGTGGCCTAGTACCTTCATAGCTCAAGTCGGGATGATCTCTCCATCCGGAATTGTGAGTTTCTGCCCAAGGATCACATTGATGTGGATTTTGTCCGAAGAATGCCCCCACAGCATTAACTTGATGAACAATTACATCCTCTTGCACTATGGGACAATCATTTGTTGTATGCCCTGATTTTGAGTAAATTCCACATACTTTTGCAACCGGTACGTTTTCTGTTGTTAATTGTTGCACCACAGCAGTTAAGTTAGAAATCTGTTGTGCCAATTCACTCGTGCTTACCTCACTTACTCTTTGTGGAGCATGATCGTATTGTTGTGAGTTAGCGGCCATGTTTGCAATCAAATTTCTTGCAGCCTCCGGTGTCTTGTCTACTAATGCTCCTCCACTAGCCGCATCGATCATACTTCTTTCCGTTGGTATCAGTCCCTCGTAGAAGTACTGAATCAAGTGTTGCTCATCAATTTGGTGGGGAGGGCAGCTGGAACACAACTTCTTGAACCTTTCCCAATACTCGTAGAGAGTTTCTCCATTGAACTGACTAATTCCACATATCTTCTTCCTTGAATCGGCAACTCTTGATGCAGGAAAATACTTCTCCAAGAATAGCCTTTGCATATCAATCCATGATCGTATCGATCTTGAAGGAAGATAGTATAACCAGTCTTTAGCCAAATCTGCTAATGAGAAAGGAAAAAGTCTAAGTTTGATCTGCTCCTCTGACACTCCTTGTGATTTCATCGTGGAACACACCATATGGAACTCCTTTAGATGCGTATATGGATTTTCACCTGTTAGACCACGAAAAATAGGCAAAAAGCGAATTAGTCCGTAGTTAAGTTCAAAAGCAACTTCTACGGTAGGATATTTAATACACAGGGATGGATGATCAAGGTCTGGAGTAGCCAGTTCTTTTAAAGTCCGGTTGTTGTTCGGCACCACCATCTTTTCCTTTTTAAGTATTGGAACAAGAGCTTCTTTTGTATCTGCAATTTTCTCTATCTCTTGATCAAAATTAGAGTGAGAGGATTGAGTCATAAAACAAAAAGAAAAAAAATAAAATAAAAATAAAATAATAAAAATAAACGAAAACAAAGAATAAACAAAAACAAATAACACTCCCCGGCAACGGCGCCAAAATTTGGGAGCTGTCGTTTACACTCCTAAATTAACCTCACTTTCACTTCACGAATTTAAATAATTAGCACAGTAGTAAGCAAGGATCGATCCCACAGAGAGTAAGTTTGTTTTAGATTTATTCTACTATTTTAACAGAAAATAAAGATGGGGGATTTTTGAAATTGTTTTAAACTAAGAAAAACAGAATTTAAATAAAGAGATTAACCAAATATGTAAAAACTTCAGTTCTGTAGTTCAGTTTCACCAAGCACAGCAATCAATTAATCAAGTTATTATTCTTTACCATTCAATGAAACTATTAACCCTAGATAACAATAAGCTCTGCTATCCGAAATTCTCCTTAGATATTCACTGTATGAAACAAGCTCTTCACCAGATTCAACTAGCATATAACCTAGAACAAGCTCTCTAGATTTAATATGATAGAAGCATTAAGAAATAGAGAATTAGGCTAATCCAAGCAACAAACACATAAGCTCGATTTGTTTAACTTGTTTTCTGATAATCTTAGCAATACCCAAAAGCTTGTCCACAATTAGTATCACTAATTTACTACTTGTGATGAAGACAGATATCAATTACACGTAATACCAATCTTAATCTAGCATATGATAATGATTAAATTAACTCAATTGGCCATATCAAATTAATTAGATCAATTAGCATGCAATCAATGAAAACAGATTATCAGAAGAAATTTCATACAAGAAGGAATAAATAATAATACTCAATTAATTAATTACTTGTAACAAGGTTCCACCTCCCTTTAGAACTGAATAAAGAAACTAGCCTGACATGCTCCAAGTCTGCACTTCAATGAGGTATGATAGTTGGTAGAAAATTGAATGAATAAAACCTTAACTATCATCCTCTATTTATAGTGCTAGACAAGGGCCTAAATCCTATAAGAACTAGGAATCCAAATCCTAAAAGGAATTACAATTATAACTAGTCTCCATAAAGAAATAGAATCTAATAAGAAAATAAAATCTCAGTCCAAAGAAGTCCTAATTCTAATAGTAATATCAATCCAATTCCATGTAGGAATCTCCAAATATTGAGAAAGTCAACTGCTGATCAAACTCCTCTTCAATTCAACTCCAAATCAACTTGTTTCCATCCTTTTAGCTTTAATTCACCTGAAAATAATAAACAACTTATTAAGCTCATATACAAATGAAACATGTAATAAAACCAAATGTAAAGGAATAAAAAATCATGAATATTGTGTACTTATCAATCTCTCCGCCGAGTTGGACATTAACCTCCTTAAAGCTGCTATTCGGCCTGTAAAACGATGAACATCCTTGAATAACTGGGGAGATTTCATGTCTAGAATAACTTTTATCTTCTATGACTTTGCCTCTATACCCTTTTTGCTGATCAAATAACCCAGAAACTTCCCTGCTCCCAAGCCGAAGGTACACTTCGTCGGATTCAGCCTGAGCTTGTAGTGTCTAACGGTCTCGAAGCAGTCTTTCAAATCATCTAGATGACCCCGAACCGACATACTTTTGATGATCATATCATCCACGTAAACCTCCATGCTCCGACCCAACTGTTTCGAGAACACATAGTTCATCATCCTGTGATATATAGCCTCGGCATTCAGCAATCCGAAGGTCAACTTTTTTTATGCGTAAACTGATCGATAAGTGATGAAGGAAGTCTTCGGGATATCATCCTTGTGCACTAATATCTGATGGTATCCTGAGAACGCCTCCCTGAAGCTAAGCAGTGCATATCCCAAGTAGCGTCGATAAACTGATCAATGTGTGGAAGCGGATAAAAGTCTTTCGAGCATGCTTTATTCAGATCCGTGTAGTCTATACAAGCACGCCGCTTCCCGTTGTGTTTCTGTACCAACACCACGTTTGCCATCAATTTCGGATAATCAATCTCAAAAATAAAGTCTATTGCCAGGAGCTTTGCAATCTCTTCGTCAATTATCTTATGTCTCTCTGGAGCGAAGATCCTCCTCTTCTTCAAAACTAGTTTCTTTGCCGGGTCCACGTGCAGCCTGTGCTCAGCAACCTTCAGATCTACACTCTGCATGTCACTGAGAACCCAAACAAAGATATCTGCGTAGCATTGAAGTAGTTCCACCAAGCTCATCCGAAAGGGTTCTCGTAATCCCGACCCTATCCTAATTGTCTTATCCTTTTTTCCGTGAACCAACTCCACCTCTTCGATTTTCTCGACGGGCATGACCAGGGGTTCAGTGCTACTCTCAGTAAACGACTCGATCTCTATCGCCATAGTCTATTTTTATTTGCTGACCTCTACCCCCGAAGTGATCAGTGCGTTCCTGTAACATCTCCTTGCAAAATCAAGATCCCCAGCCACCTCGCCGACACAATTCAATGTGGGGAATTTAATTTTAAAGTGTGGAATTTAGGTCACCGCCTAAAGCGTTGTCAGTGTTGGTCTCCCTAAAATTTCATTGTACGAAGAGTCAACGTGTACCACGAAAAACTTGCACATAATTTACACTTGCAGAAGGGTTGTCCCAAAGACCACTGGTAACTCAATCGTTCCCATAACCTTAACCGATTCGTTGCTTAACCCGTACAAAAGAGACTCATGTCTGGTCTCCATTTTTCTTCCATCCAAGTCCATCCTCTGATAGGTATGTGCGTACAGAATGTCTACTGACGACCCGTTGTCTATCATCATTCACTTCAATATCTACAGAACCCACCTGTGCAGTAATCACCAACGAGCCCTCGTGTGGTTCGATAGGCTCCGAGGGAAAATCATCATCAGTAAAGGATATTATGGAGCCTGGGATATGATTTATCACGCTTTGCAGGCTGATCAGACACCGACATCACCTCATCTAGGAACCCTCGCCTTTTCTTCCCTGTGACCTTCCCGATAAGCCCCCTGTGATCACATCCACCACCCGGCGTGCCGCCTGGGTCTGATCCTGTTGTTGAGGATGGGTCGTTGGATTCGGTACTAGGCCATTCTACTGCCTGTTGTGCTCCCAAAGTGTCCCATCCTGTCACATATTGAACCAGAGTTTTGTTCTGCACATTCTTCTTAATCAAATCCATCAGAACCCAACAAGTCTCCTTAGAATGTTCGGCCGCCTTATGGTAATCGCAGTACTTGCTCATATTACCCTTGTTCCCCCTTATGTTGTCCCTTGGAGGCTCAAAATAAGGTTTGTCTTTCATCTGTTCGAGAATTATGGCCCGATCAATGTTAAGCTTCGTATAAACTTTGTTGACCTTCTGACTCAGGAAGGGCGAACGTCATCCTCCCAAACCATCGTTGTTATTACTATACCTCTTCTGATAGCCATCGGACTTGTCGTTATTACTGTCGTATTTCTTCTGGTACCCCTATATCCTGTTGTTGTTTCTGTCCTTATCTTTTGGCTTCTCGGTCGTATTCTGTTTTAGACTGTTCATAGCTTCTTCCACTACTATAAAACCTTCGGCTTTCTCAAACGCTTTGGCCAAGCTCTTCGGATATGTTCAGTTTCTTTACCAGTTTCTCGAGGTCCAGCCATTCTGAAAGAGCCCTACTGTATAGAGGTCGTTTAGATCTGTCACTTGACCCACTGCCTCCCGAAACTGCTTTATATACTGACCCAAAGTCTCGTTTGAGTACTGTCTAATCTGAGACAATGATCCGATTGGCTTTCCCATTTTATTATTGCTGCCAAACCAAGTATGGAATTTGTCGCACAGTTCCTACCACGACAAAATCGAGTTCGGGGCCAAGGTCATCATTCATTGTCTGGCATCCTTCCTCAAAGTCGTCATAAATGCATGACACTTGGCCGCATTGGAGTAGTCATAATAATCCATCAACCTGTTATACGCCTGGCTATGCTCATACTGGTCTCCCGAACTGTCATAACTTTCTATATGGGGAAGCTTTTTATTCGGATCCGCCTTCTCCCAAACAATCTCAAGGGAGAACGATGAAGATTTTTTAGCCGCACTTTCTTTCCCCTGTCTGACTTCGGCTAACTCTTTCTGAATTTCTTCTAATTTCTTCGCCAGCACTTCTATCCTGTCCGCCTTTGGAGGCGTATCTTTCTTGGGCGAATCCTGTCTTCTTCAATCTGCTCGACCCTTGCCTTCCGAACGGCCTGCCCTGGAAAGGTTTCTGCATCTGGTCTCACTATATCGGGAACCTTCCGGAAGAAGTGTCCTCGATCGATTCCCGAATGTCTGATCCCCAAATCTACTTCTGTCCCGAGAACGACTCCGAAGCCTGCTTTCGGTTCACTTGGAGTTCTCCGGACGGCGAGTCCTGGATTGTTTGTCTGGCAATCTCCCTCACCTTCGGCTCCGACTGTGGCTAGAGGCCCCGTCCTCCCAGTCTGCCACATACTGGACCATCTGTCTAGCAATTTCTTCTTTTTATAACAGCAATACTTTCAACGCCTCAACTGTCCCCTGTGCCATTCTTGCCAAAACTGATCTCCTCTCATCTTGATCATCACTGAGTCGTGTTCGGGGCGGTGTGCTCCCTACACGCCTCCTGTCCTTTATCTACTTGCTAGCCGTTGAGAACAATCTCTGCCTGATATCTTCACTGTCATCACCCTTCGCCCCTACCGAAAGACTCTGGGGCTCGAGCCTCTCATGGATACTTTTAGACGTCCCCAGCCTATTTTTCACGGACCCTTTATGTTGGGAAGATCCACCTGCTGTCGACTGCCCCTCACCCAAAACCGTCCTGCTATTCACCATGGTTTCAGACAAAGAAAATTACCGTTTGTGATTGAAATTTTAGCAGCACTAGAAAGCCCTCCTTCTAGCGCCAATGTTAACTTCAAGATCCGTCCACGCTCTCCAATCATCAAAGTGCGTCCAATTCTGCACAGAAATGAGTAAACACCAAATGCTTGGCGGCTTGAGCCCCCGGGGGATAGCTCCGGTGTGAGAATAAGTACATGCTGAAATAAGGTTAGCAATGGAGGCTTAATGCTCTAGTACTAGAAAATAATAATAATGTGTGTACTTTAGAATCAGGGTAAAGCCTTGTATTTATAATAATCTCACCACCTCCTTATAATTCCCCCTCCCCCACATTGGATTAGGGTTCCACATTAGGTGCAATTCCTTAATGAGGTTTGCACAAGATCTCCTAAGAAGAAGGAAGTTGGGTCAAATCCCAACACTATCTCCTTAATTTAGAAACCAAATATAAATAGGACTCATAAATTCCTTAAAATACTCCAACCGCCCAATTAGATCTCCACGTGGGCTAAAATAACCCCCTTTAGACCCCAAACTAACATACCATCTTGGGCCCAAATATTCATAGCCCAACATTGATATTTATATTAATTTGTACAAAATGATGCATCCCACGTTATATATATTAGTACTTGATTTCCCAATAAAGCATATATTATACCTTGATAAGTTATAAACTTATCAGAAAAATATATAAATTGTTATTTTTTCACCAAAATTATTGAACTTTCAAATAATTATTAAAAATTTCCAAAAATTAACCAAATTAAATGTAAAAGACAGTAAACACATCAGCTCATATGGTCAAATTTTGGATATTTTTTGTTAATTGTTTGAAAACTTAATGATTTAGGTGCAAAAAGAAATAGTTTGTATTTTTTTTGTTAAATAACTTGACAAGAATTCAATAATTTTTTTAGTCAGTTAAGTCTATATATTAGTATTACCATCTTATAAATATATAAATATACTCCCTCCGTTCTGAATTATAAGTTTAATATTGACTTTATAAAAGTCAATTTGAGATATTTTTAAATTTAAAATTGACATTATTCATTTAAGTTTTGAAAATAATAAATTTTATAACTACTACTACTTTTCATATAGTTTATGATATTCATAATTGTATTGCTTTACACTAACTGAATTCATGTCAAATTTGAGTTTGAAAATGTTTAAAATTGACTTTTAAAAAGTTCATAATGATCTTATAACTTAAAACGGAAAAAGTGTTAAATTTTTTGGTCAGTGATTTTTATATTAATTAGTTAATAAGAAAATTGAAAAACAATTTTATCATTCTAGATTTGAAGGTGTTTCAAAAAAAAAAGATTTGATGGAAAAAAAGGCCAAATGAGCCACACATTGTTTCAATTCGTTACTCGGCTCAGAGATATGCGTCAAACTAAATACGTCAGACGCAGAAAAACAATCACAACTGACGCACAAAAGGACTTGTAACACAATAGCAAATGTTGACCTAAAAGCCAATAATATGATCAGCTTGAATTCCTTTTCCCTTGTTTGGTTCTCATAATTTTGACCATTTAGGAATTCACTATCCAGATGAAACTGCTTTTTAACAGCTGTCCGAAATTCATATGCTAGTTTGCTACAATTCCAAATCCTTTCTGATTTGAGTAAATAAAACTTTAAATAAAATTGATCGAACGTAATCAAAATACATAAGAATTTGAAACACACATTACAATCCAAAACTATATTCAATATAACGCACTTTGAATGTTGCATCATATATATAAACCCCATTTAATGCTCTTGATCACACCCCTATAAATAGTGGCAAGGTAGACGAAAGCTAGCATTCCCATCCTAATTCTTAAAATCTTTCTCTTAAGAAAAATGAAGCCTAAGGTTTTTTTATCCTCAGTCTCCTTTTCGCTATTGTTCTTCTCATTTCCCGCATCCTTTTCTTTTTCTTTTTTATATAAAAAAAACAAATAGCTATTAGGCAGACGATTACTCTCTCTGTTCCTTAATATAAGACTTTTTAGAGTTGTACACAAGTATTAAGAAAATAATTGTATAACATTAAATATAATATCAAATGTCTATATTGTTCTTGTATTGGAAAAAGAGATTGTTATTTATTGAGCAAAAAATAGTGAGAGAACCAAAGTTATATTTAATACTTGGGGTAATACTGGAAACTAAGCAATTAATGCTTACTTGAAAATCTAAAACGTCATATATTAAGAGACAAAAAAATTTAGCTAAAACGTCTTATATTAAAGGACGGAGGGAGTAGTATGTAGAGACGTAGTAGACTATGTAACCAGTAATTCATATTTCAGTTTCGCTTCATGATTGTCTGAAATCAAGTTTATTTACCATAAGGTTGATCCGGAATTTTATGTTACATACAAATACAAATTAATAATGATAAAATAAAATCATGATATACTCTCCCATTATGCAAATGACTGTCCAATTTGCTTTGTTATTTTTTAATTTTTTTGTAGGCATGTTAAGCCATTATAGTTATTTTTTAAAAAAATATTAGTTATAGAGTATTAGTAATTTGTACCGAATTACAATTACGAAACATATTAATACACGAAAATTACACATTTTTTTAAGATTACTACTAACACTTATTCACATAATTGGAAATCAAAAAATCAATTTACTTATATACCCTTATTATGCAAATGAGGATCCAAATTTGTTTTGTTGATTTTTATTAGGCTAAGGTTTGTCTCGGACGCACATAGACCAACTTTTTTCAAAACTAACATTTCTTATTATGGTAAAGTGTGTCGTAATGCGGAATATAAGACTCTTGTTTGAGTGTTTCGTAACCGAGGGAGTATATGCATATAGTATTACAATTATGAATATACATGTGTACAGTTGAATTGTTAAGTTAAGATCAAAAAATAATTTTAAATAAATTATTTGAAGTAAATCATCAAAACCTTTTACCTTTATATATATATATATATAATGCAACATAAATATTTAAGGGTATGTCTAATAATTAATTCGTGCAGTTGATGAAGACAAGGAACCTAACCAACAGTGGGGTGGTGGAAAGCGTTGCAGGTGACAAGGCGGTTGTTGTCGTTGGAGTCCAAAAGGCTACGGATGCCTTCAGTGTTGCCATTCTGTAGGTGAGACTCCTTTAATTTCATGTAAAAAAAACGAACGTATGTAGGACTCAATTTTGAAGGTTGTTGATTGGCTCAATTATGTACCATCATATATTCTTAATTAGTGTTAAATATTCTCATCCAATGAACAACCTTCAATACTGGGTTCTACATATGTTCGTTTACGAACAGTTCGTTTCAGACCCTTATCCTATATATATATATAGACACACAAGAATTAATTAATTAATTAATACAGATCATTAGAATGTGATAGTTTTATATTAATTATATTGTTTGTTTATTTGCAGCGGATGCAACTGCAGTAGAGAGCCATGATGGTGGTGCCAAAGGCAGCGGTAAGGGAGGGTCAGGAGGCAGATGGGGCGGCGGATGGGGTGGAGGAGGCGGCAGAGGTGGTCATAACGGAGGTGGTGGAGGCGGAGGAGGAGGCGGTCATAATGGAGGCGGCGGAGGAGGAGGTGGAGGTGGCGGCGGAAGGGGAAGCGGCTCGGGAGGTGGTCACGGGGGTTCCCAAGGAGGTGGCAAGAGAGGAGATGGCGATCACAATGGATGTGGCAAGAGAAGAGATGGCAGCGGTCACCAAGGAGGAGGAGACCATAAGGGAGGAGGAGGTGGCGGCGGCGGCGGAGGGGGTGATAAAGGAGGAGGACATTGAAAATATGGCGAAGGGAAAGTTGCTACCTTGACGCCGAAGAAACTAAAAGCAATGGGAAAAATAAAATGAGGCCCTATCTTAATCGAAAGGCCTAGACTAGGAATAATCGTATACAAAAAACATCCATGCATGTATCCCATATGTGTTTATAATAACATGCTTGGATTAGTGTATGAAGTTGCTATATTTGAATAAAATAAAACAGAGGATCGATTTCTATACATGATATATATATATATATATATATATATATATATATATATATATATATTCCCACTCATGCCGGCCCTAGTTGGTTTTCATCATGTACATACTCCATTTTCCTATATATTACTTCAGGTTATAATTATATAATTAATTATGTGGTTTCGCCCAATTTGTTATTGTGATCACGACTCCAAAATAGGTTCACACAATCGATTTTAAGCCGTCAAAATACATGGTACAGAATTAAAATACAAATCTCCTTATTCCAACTATTACTCTGTCGTGCGAAATACGACCACACATAACTGTGAGTTTCAATACAAATATAATATTATGTCGTATATGACACAAAAATATCCCTGCTCAAATTAAGTTTTCATTACAATTATTGACACACTATTTTATAGAATAGTGAGGACTATTATCTCGGATCATTACTCCATTCTCCGATTAGTCCCAGCTACACTTTCATTTTCTGAGAAGAACAATGGAACCAAAAGAAAAAAGGTGAGCTCAACTAACCTAATAAAGAATATTATGACTAAGATAATGAATAATAAATTATTCTTAGTCCTCAACAGTGAAAAATCTGACAGAATATGATAGACAACAAGTTTTAAATCAACAACTGCAGCAAAAATAGCAATCCATTAGAAGAGTCAAGTAGAGCATGATGTCTACTATCTTCTATGATTTAAAAGTCCATCATTAATATTTTATCCCTGTAACATCAATCAATAAATATTTCAAATCAATAATTTATCTTTGCACTATGGGCCAAAGATATTAACTTGTATCACCAGTGGTCATGATCATGCTATACACCTGTCCATCTTTGCACTACGAGCCAAAGATATCAATCAACAGTTCATCTTTGCACTACAGGCCAAAAATATCAATCAATAGTTCATCTTTGCACTACGGGCCAAAGATAATTTTCACCACAATTTAAGTCTGAGAATTATGACAATGATATAAAGAATGAATCCAGCGAGATTAATGATAAATATTAGAGATTTATAATTCAATTTATCCAGAGTTCAAGAATGTCCAAATTGTCAACATGAAGATCAAAATATGGATCCGATTTCAAGAATACGAATCATAAAAGATAACTTGGACAAAGAAAAGAAAATTTAATTTCGTCGTGAATAGTACCATATGAATAGTATCCCGACATGAAAAGATTAAAATTTAATAAGAAAGTTCAGACCAATATTCCAGTGAAATGATATTAGATGAAGTGAAAACCTTAAGAAATTTATAATCATTTCAGGAATTATAGAAGCAATACTTACCATAGTAAGTTTAGATTTAAGAATACGAAATGAAATAATATACGAAACTGCAAATGAATTTTCACCTGTCATGTGATAATCCGCGTAGACAGATCATTTTCACAACTTTAATAAAGAATGAATACGAAGGGTTATTCACCAGGCATGCAGTAGTCCGCGTAGACAGGTTATTCCCACAGCTTAATAAAGAAGAAATACGAAGAGTTATTCACTATGCATGCGGTAATCAGCGTAGACAGATTATTCTCATAGCTTCAAAAGGAATAGAATGACATTCCTTATGAGTATTGAAAGAAAATAACATCATTTACCTTAGTAGGAGATTGGATACTGCAATAGTGTAATAACAGAATACTCTTCTTCTTTCTCTTATATTCTCTCTCTATAGTTTCTCTCTATAGCTTTAGTGAATTGGTGAGAAAGAAGAAAGAAATGAACTTCTATTTATAGGAGAATGGACTAAATAGTAACTGATTCATGGACGGTCCAGGTTGATTTACTATTAAAACTCTAATCCGACGGTCCATATTGATTTACTATTAAAACTTCAACCGATGGTCCATATAATTAGCACGTCTCCTCATGGAATAATAAGTCAAAGTTACAACAAACGCCGCCTCATGACGAACCCTTCTATTTATATCAAAAATTAAATAAATATTTATCACAATTCATTTATCTTTAATCAACATATTTTTACTCTTTCAATAATTATTCATCATTAATATTATAATTCCTAATATTGATAATCAGATCGTTCCCAGGAAAGAGGGGCCATTCCGATAAGAATTTCTCCTTATTGGCGCGCAATTAAATAACGTAACTCTTTCCTCGACAGAACTTTCTAGACAATATTGTTAATAATGCAAATAATAATATGAATAATTGTGTTGTGTCAATTATTGATTTAATAATATAAAATATTATACAGATGATACTGTGACAATAATTGAATCAATAATAATCAATAATAAAAGCAAATCTATAATAAAAGCAAATCTAACAACGTAATGACAAATTATAACATAGAAACAAACATAGATTGAATTATCAACAATTTTAAACCCCAATTTATTTCTGCATATACATAATATATATATATACAAATTAGAGAAAGAAATGAGAAATTAGTACCTATAAAACATAGATGAAGACTTGAAGATATAGATTGAATAAAGAAAAAAATACAATACAAACAAACAAATTTAATAATTACACACTAATTATAAAGTATTACTCCACTAATTAAAAGGACAATCCCCTCGCATCTAATGTCTTGTCTACCGAAGTTGCAAACTACTGCTATCAAGGGTATCATATGATTCAGCTTCTTATAAGTACTATTTATTTATTAGAAGAAGCACACCTCGCCTTAATTAGGATCATTTACATTTTAAATGAAATGGAAAGTCTCCATTTTATGGTCCAGATTTAAAATGTGTTTAAATGTGATGTCATGCTGATAGAAGAGAGGGATAATGAGAAATATACAAAGAAAGAACACAAACGAAACACAGAGAATAGAGAGGAAAAAAATGAACACAAACAAAACACCGAGAATAGAGAGAAATTAAATTTTGCCATTGCATCAGATTTCGAGATTCTGAGGGAACAGAAATAAACACACAGTCTTATGGTCCATCCACTCGTCTTAGATTATTAATTCAATCCCAACCAGATAACACACTTACACATTTTAAAATTTTAAGAAAAAGTTTAAAACATTTTACAGAGCCAAAATTCTCCCTCACCTGATATATCCTAGTTTAAGAAAAAGTACAATTAAGATCCAAAGACATTTTAAAATTTTCAAATGTATAACGAAATGGCTAAATTTGGGATATCCCAAACTGCTATAAGGATAGTTAAATTATACTTGAGTACATATTTTGTCTTTGAAGTGATATGCCAGTAACAAATCATCATAAACTCTTGTTTGTTCAAACTTAGTAATTTAAGTATGGGAGTGCAAACACAAAATTGAGTATCTCAGATATAAGAAAGCAAAATTTTCAAAATTAGATTAATATTCCAACGGGAATAACTTAAAGAATTTTAAATTAAAAATTTCGAAAAAAATTCTACAGAATTACTCAGCAAAGATGGAAGGTCTTCCTAACAACAACATTTGTTTCAATGGTCTTGGATATGGCTGAGTAGCTTCCGAAAGCTATTCAGATGTTGCACACTGTAATAATCAATAATAAAAGCAAATCTAACAACGCAATGACAAATTATAACACAGAAACAAACATAGATCGAATTATCAACCATTTTAAACCCCAATTTATTTCTGCACATACATAATATATATATATATATATATATATATATATATATATATATATATATATATATATACACACACACACACACAAATTAGAGAAAGAAGAGAGACAAATTAGTCCTTACCACAAAGAACAAATATAATCTCACATCACAAGTGGGCCTTAGTCCTTATAATATTTTTCACTATCTGAAAAATATGTAAGATTTATTATTTTATAATTTTGTATAAACCATAACAATTTTAATTTTAAAATTATCTCAAATTGACTTTTAAAAGTCATTAATAATTTAATAATGTATAACGGATGGAGTACTATATATAAAAAAGAAAATATTAGATATCCAAAACTTCTCTTTGTTGTAATGTCCACCTTTTTAATAAGGACCAAATCATTAAATTAATTCATTCGTTCTAAAATATAATATTAACTTTTTAAGGTATATTTAAGATATTTCTTTAATATGGAATTAATTTAATTTTAGATGTAATAATTATGAAGAGTAACTATCAAAATATTATATTAAATATAAAATTTATTGTTTTCAATAATTAAATAAATCCTACTAATTAAAAATATCTTAAATTGACATTTGAAAGTCACAGTTATCATACTATATATTTTGAAAAGAAAAAAATACAATACAAACAAACGAATATAATAATTACAAATTAATTATAAAGTATTACTCCACTAATTAAAAGGACAATCCCCTCTTATCTAATGTCTTGTCTACCGAAGTTGCAAACTACTGCTATCAAGGGTATTTAATGATTCAGATTCTTATAAGTATTATTTATTTATTAGAAGAAGCACACCTCACCTTAATTAGGAGACTCTCCATTTCAAATGAAATGAAGAGTTTCCATTTCATGGTTCAGATTTAAAATGTGTTGAAATATGATGTCATGTTGATAGAAGAGAGAGTGATAATGACAAATATACAAAGAATGAACACAAACAAAACACAGAGAATAGAGAGAAAAAATGAACACAAACCAAGTGTTCGGACACATTATATACAAAGGCATACACAATATTGATATTTTAACCCAAAGAAATTAATACACAATATTGATACATAAGATTAAGTTTATTTATGTATAGTTAAGCATAATACACTTGAGACTACTCCTAGACACTCTAGAGTAGACAACTGTGATGTCAATTTCTAAATATCCCATTGGCCATAAAAGTAATTCAAAACAAAGTTTTTCTGTCCAGTCATATACAAAAGCTTTAGCATATAATTAATATTTTTATGGATGATAACATGAATCAAAACTTAATGCAAAAACACAGCACATAGAACTCCTACTAAGAATTCTCCAGAACTCCTAATATGATAACAAAAAAGATATACACTATGATTCAATCATTCCATACACTAACCATTTAGCTATAAATTTTGTTACCATCAACAAACCAATCATTATTCAAAGAAGTCAAAAATATAACCATAATATAAAAACTACCTTAATTGATCAAAGAAATTCGTTACAACCATTATGCATCAAAAGATTCATTACAACCAAAAAAAGCTCAAAACAAACAGTTATTCACCATTAAGATAAACACATAAAAATAAACACATAAAAAATCCCATAACTGTAGCTCGAAATTCATTATGATTACTCCTTCTCAATTTTGATATTCTTCCTCATCTTGTTGGTTGAAAGTTGTGATTGAAGATCATCACCCAGATCATTTAATTTCACAATTTCATTATTAAAAGTTCTCTTTGAATGTGTTTTATTTGGGGAGATACCATTTATCTCATCAGAAAAAGAATTCTGATACATTCAAAAAAAGAAGATGAATGATCATATAAGAATAAAAGCTTTTTATAAAAAGAATAAAAACTATGTAGCATAAAAGTAATAAAAAAAATAATAGTTCGAATGAAAAAATAATAGTTATATTATTCAAAACTCAATTTTGTTTATGACATCAACTTCCTGATTACGTTCAATACAATCTGTTGGCTCCTGAAACAAATAAAGACATCTTATAAGCACTGATTTTCACAATATCAACATACTATATATATATATATATATATATATATATATATATATATATATATAACACCAATGTTTTCAAATAATCTAACATGCTCAGTAATTAAGGAATAAATAAATTTTTCAATGAGGGTATCATCATTTGTCACCCTTTAAATAGCATATATATCCCAACTGTCACTTAAATTTGCTTCCTTAATTTTAACTTTGAACAACATTTTCTTGTCAAGCAAACAATCCAATTCAACAAGATAATCACGTTCATTCTTTTCAAGATCCTACAATATTAAAAAAAAATCTTTAGTGTTCTTAATAAGTAATACTGACTAACAAACTAAACAATAGTATATATACCTTTTTCAAAGATGTTGGCATGACATCTGTTGCTGTCTTTCCTAAAAGTTGGACAGCCTCCCGATCAAATAACAAAAAGAAAGTTGATCCAGTTTCATCAATAACCTTGACTTGAATTTTAAACCTGTAAATTGCAAATATAAATCATAGATTCATATTTGAATTATAAAAAAATATTTTAATTACAAAAAATCATATAAGAAACGAATTTAATACAAACCTCTGCAATGGGTAGCGTACAAAATCTTCACACTTGTCACAATACCAGGTACGGCCAGCCGGTTCAACTTTTCTTGGACATTTCTTGCAAGAATTGTAAAACCATCCATATATACTATCAATTTCAATTATTGTTGCACATGTTACAAATGTCCCAACCTATTGTTAAAAATATAACAATTTAGTAACCATTTATTTGTAGATTAGAAAAAATCAATTATAACTACCTTTTTGCTTTCTAGAATCTCATCAATTGTCCTCTTTTCTGTGAGGACCAGAAAATCATCAGCAAAGGAATAGGTAGATGGTCCAGACAATTGGCTAACCTTTTGGGATTGAGATTCTTCAGTACTCACAAGTCTATAACATTTAATTGTTAGATTAAATAAATAATCATTATATACATTAATTAATAAACAACTTATAAAGTTTTTCTTAATTTTGAAGTCGATGGCTTCCTTGGTTGTCGGGTTGATCAGCATTCTTGAACCAAAAAGTAAGCATTTGACACTCTCACCTTGCCTGATGTTTTCAACACAATATGATTAGTTCAACACAATATGAATCAGGACTACAACATGAATTACACAGAAGATAACACCAATGTTGCAAATATATTACTGATTCGTATTGTATATATAAGAATCTCAAATATAATACTTTAACAAAACGAAACGGGTTATATACCTTGGTGCTCCTTAACTCTACATGATTGAAGTACCAGTATGTTAGGTCCCTGAATAGTTTCTTTTAAATAAGAACATAATTCTTCAGCAAAATTACCCCACAATGTACAAACCAGCTGATCCTTTCTGGAAATAAAGAAAAAACAGGCAGAATAAAATAATAGCAAAATAGTATAAGCAATTTAAAAATGTTTAGTGCAAATATAGCATGCTCACTCTGCATCTTCCAAGACAACATCAATTCTCTTAGTGATTTTTCCATCCTTTGTACTCTGAATGAGATCACCAGTTTCTACAATCTCTCCAATAACATCTAAAACAAAAAAAAGGATCAGACACTTAAAAATAAAAAATTGAGTTAAAAATAAAATCAATGCCGAATAATATCATGATCATACCAATAAGATACGACTCGTCCATATTCGAGCTTAAATCAGCGAAAGAAACAAATAAGAAACCTTCCTTGGGGATATTCAACTCTATTGGAGGAGATACATCAGTTGGTGCCATAAAATTTAACTTTAACTTATGACGGGTGGATTTAAATTTGGCACTGTTGTAACCAACAATAAAATTTGTCATACAGTATCCAACACCCTCTACCAGAATTTCTTTGAACACTTCTTAATAAAGAACTATTGACTGAAGTATGGATTCTATCACACTGTTATGAAGAGAGGAATAAAAATGATTAACTAAATATGATTATGTTAACAAATAAAGGAAAATAAATTTTGAGTTACACTTAGTATATGAAAGATTATAAAGAATGATACCTTTTCATCGAGTAATATCAACTCAATCGTATTGATCTGTTCAAGATTCACAAAATTTGGGATGGTCCACAGGCAGATTATTCGAATTTTCAACCTCCAATCATGTCTGTCTGGAGTTATAGAATAAATGAAGTCCACTCTTCGAGCCATTGACAGTAAAAGACATTGTGATTTTTAAAAAAATGGCAATAGAAGAAGAAGAAAATATAAGATGATAGTCAGACTGGATTTAATCATCATATATATATACATGGATCGTAAACAAATATCGATGGATTTTTGAAAACTCTTCCGAATTAAAGATAGAAGACGAATAGAATATATCCTTTCATCTACAGGTTAATTCAAAATAAAAGGATAATCTGATTTTTGGATTTATACGTGTTTTGTTTTAGAGGGAATTGTTATTGATTATTGATGGTGATAAATAACATTAAAGGAGGGGAGTGAGATAATGAATAGCTTTTGTTGGGAATTGCATATTCAAATTTGATGTTGAAAGTAAATATAAATGCTTAAGTGTAAAGTCCTTCAATGATCATATGTACAAGGACTTAGATGATAGATCAAAATTGTTAGGTTGATCTGAGCTTTAATGTTTATCATTTATGTAAATAAATGTATAAAAGAAAAGATCAAAACTGTTAGGTTGATCTATTTGAGTTGTAAAAGTTAAAGCCTTGACAGAATCGTAGTCTGTCAAAGGTAGCATACAGAAGACAAGGCAAAATCGTGGAGCTTAAATGAAGATGTCCAGAATCGTAGTCTACCAAGAGAACCAAGTCTGTAGAGGCCAAGGCAAGATTCGTAGAGCTTAATTGAAAGCATCGAAGAATCGTAATCTGCCCTTGGAAGTCACACTGAGAATCGTGGAAAAGATCCGAGCGCCTTCCGAGCTAAGTCAAGAAACGCAGTGTGCTCTCGAAAATGTGGAGTCTGCAAGACAATCAAGAAGGAATCGTAGTCTGTCGAAGAGCTTAAGAGAAATCGTAGTGTTTTCTACGATTAAGTCTGAGTCAAGCTTGTGCAAGCCAACACATAACGATTATAGTACAATGACCATAATCGTAGTGTTCCTCCAGTCAGCATCAAAGTTCGTAGTTCTGATGAAGGGAGGAAGAGCAACAAATGAAGAAAGGCTTATAGCCGTTAACAAATTGATGGTCCTAATGATTCTATATTCATCCTTAGTACAAATCGAAGAAGCGTATTAAAGAAGCTAAGGAAATGACTAAACCGCCTGCTGAAAGCATCTTTTCAAGGTGTTAGGTGAGATTGCAGTCTGCTGTGCCAGTGGGCCAGTCGGCAGTGCAGCAGGAAAGCAAGATGTCAACATCAACTGCACAGAAACGTCTGAAGCATTTAATGCTGCAACGGGAGCATTCAAACGGAAATATTTTTGAATGACTCTTTTATAAGGAAATCAGACAAGGATTCAGACTAAGCAAGCAAGATACAAAAAGAAAGAATATCAAGAGAAAAGCTCAAGAGCACTCAACGATCAACTCTACAAATCCTGAAAGAGGAAAGCTTGCTTCGCTACTCAGTTCTTCAGAACTGATGCTTAATTGCAACTGAGTAGCACACACCAGAATACAACTCTCAATCCAAGGTGTTCCAAGTCAGAAGGACTTGAAAAGTTCTAAGTGAACTGAGAAGAGTACCAAGGCTGCTGGCCTTGAAGAGTTCTAAGTGAACTAAGAGAAGAGTACCAAGGCTGCTGGTCTTGAAGAGTTCTAAGTGAACTAAGAGAAGTTCCAAGGTAGCTGGCCTTGAAGGAATATAAGTGATTCAGTTGTAAGAAACATCCTTAGTGAATTTTCTACCCGTGGAATAAAAGAGTAGACTAGGAGCCTTGTGTGCTCTGAACCACTTAAAATCTCTGTGTCTCATTGTCTCTCATTAACTGATATAACTGTTTATCTGTTATAACTGCTATAACTGCTTATCTAACTATCATTGCATTATCTTTAAGGGGGACAAACATATATTCCGCTGCTGTCAGTATATTCAATACTGACAAGTATTTTAAACCCAAGAATTTTTAAAATATCTATTCAACCCCCCTTCTAGATAACTATTGTGCCTTTGGGAACTAACAGTTTTTTTTTTGTTAAAAACGTGTAAAAGGATAATGAATAATGTGATTATTAATTTTGTTTTAGTAGTTTAAAAAATCAGTTTGTGTTTGATAAGAAAAAACACTTAATTAGTAAAATAGATAAAAAAGTATTTGGTTTAAAAGAAAATTGCTTACTACTTATTTCAAGTTTGAATTACTAAAAAAGAATGTTTTAAGAACTAATAAGGGGTCAAAGGTAATATAATTAAATAAATAAGGATAAATTAGTTATATATTTGATCAAAGTTGATTATTAGATTTTGACAATCAGAAGTACCAAAATTAGTGCGTCTAACTAGTTCCAAAAAGAAATTATGAGCAGTTTCAAAATAAAGGTACGTAACATTATTTTATTCTATTTTTTAAATTGATTATACAGACCGTATTTTTTGTATGTATCCAAATTACACCTGAAATATTATTTTCAGTAAAATTTCAGTTGGAATAAATACTATACATTTTTTGGGAGTTACTAAAAAAAAGAAAAAAAGTCGCTAGAATGTCACAAAACCAATGTCCCCCTAGACTTATTGTAGTTTGAACTTAAACCTAATTTAACTTTAGATATTTATAATCTACAACAAAATATTTTCGTAATTAGATTATATTAAACTTGATGAATGTAGATTTTTTTCTTTTTTAAATTAAATTATAAGTATTATTTAACATGTAACAATGTATTATATGTTATAGTATTGAGGCTATACTTATTTAAATTTACAATAAATATATTACAATATAGAGTATGTAATATTACTATATTTATAGTGTTACAGGTGTATTTGCTTGACTTTGACAACTGATTTTCTTTCTTATAAAACTCAAGGGTAAAATCGATACAGTGAATTTGTTAATTGGTTTCTCATTTTTAGGGGAATCTCAATCACTTTTACATATTTGGACGTTTAATTATTGTTTTGGAGAGAATTGTTATTGATTATTGATGATGATAAATAGTATTAAAGATAGGGAGTGAGATAATGAAGAGTTTTTTTTGTTATTGATGATGATAAATAACATTAAAGAAGGGGAGTGAAATAATGAAGAGTTTTTTTTTATTAAAAACGTGTAGAAGAATAATCTGATTTTTGGATTTATACGTGTTTTGTTTTGGAGGGAATTGTTATTGATTATTGATGGTGATAAATAGCATTAAAGAAGGAGAGTGAGATAATGAAGTTTTTTTTTTTGTTTTTTTTTGTTATTGATGATGATAAATAGCATTAAAGAAGGGGAGTGAGATAATGAAGATTTTTTTAAAAAAAAACGTGTAAAAGGATAATCTAATTTTTGGGAAAAAAGTGTTTTGTTAGAAACATGTAAAAGGATAATCTGATTTTTTAAGGAGGAAAGTGTTTTGTTTTGGAGGGAATTATTTTGTATTTTGAGGGGGAAATTTAAGCAATTAAAATTAAGTGTATTTTACTTTTATATATAGTATGATGTTATTTATTTAGAATCTCTATCTATATATGGATAATTATTTTTTTTCTTTTTGTTCAAAATATGTCCTCATCAAAAAGAAATTTACCCCCATAACATTAAATTCTTGGATCCGCCACTGATAACACCATACTATCATAATTTCTTTTTCTTTTTTCTTTATTTTTGAACAATAAAACCTTTTTTGTTATAAATTGAAAAGTAAAGATCAGTATAAATATATATATATATATATATATATATATATATGTGTGTGTGTGTGTGTGTGTGTGTGTGTGTATGTGTGTGTGTATGTATACACACACACAAATAATATCCTTGATTTGAAGATAAAAGTCAAATGAGCCACACAGATATGTTTGCCACCTGTGGGCCTAAGTGCAAATTAGGGATCACGTGACCTAATTGAATTAAATGCACAATTAGGGTTTCATGACCTAATTAAATGTATAAATTAGGGTTCACATAACCTAATTGAATGAAGATGAAAAAGTCGGAAATAAATGTGCTAGACCCTAGAGAAGCCTCCACGAGTTTCGAGGCAGAAGACTCGTGGAGGCGGCTCATTTTGGGAATTGATTGAGGGATTGGATTGGTGGCTAAAAAGACAGGACGATATGAACATTATTCTAATGACTAAAGGGTATTTCTGGAATTTACCTAAAGACATATGCCTTATATGTGACTACTTAATTTCTAGGAAACTCTATAAATACCCTCTTCCATTCTATAAAGGAGGGGACCTCTCTTTAGACTTGGGACTTAGACATTCTCTCAACCCGAAGCACTCAAGAAGGCTCTTTAAATCCCTGCTAACCTAACAAGGTTTCCGGATTCTAAGAGTTCTTCAACCCAAAGCACTCAAGAAGGCTCTCTGAATCTCTGCTACCCTAACAAGGTTTCCGGATTCTTAGAGTTCTGCCATGTGTCATTGGAGTAATCGCTCACCTGTTCTTCTCCCTTCTTCAATTAATCAATCAATTACATGCTATTCGTGGATTTCTCTCCTCCTCAACCAACACAAAACCCTAACCCTAGCAAGGTACGATTTTTTTACCCACATTTCTTTGACGACTGCTGGGGAGGTGTAGAATTCGTGAAGGGTATGCCCACAACTCGAAGTGGGAGAACTACAAGAAGAGCTTCACCGACAAATAATATTACTTCACTAGATCCAGTTCCAAGGCAAGCAAATCAAGATTTCCAAAGCGCGAATCTGGAACTCAATCAACCCATCCTTGAAGACGTTTCGGAAGGAAGTTCAACATCACCATACATGGTTGATCAACAACAAATGAATATTGTTAGGCAGACAGACGCGGGAAGGCAAGGCGAGGAAGCAAGTAGAGAGCAGACAAATGTTGTGTAACTGGAGATGCTCAAGGCATTGAAAAAAATATGGGAAGTACAAGGAATGATGATGGCTATGATGCTGGAGATGCAGAGGAAGCAAGAGGAAATGGGAAATTTCCGCTAGTAGTTGATGCAAATCCCCACTTTCAAGGCCATATTCCCAGGCAATTCGCAGGAGGGACGAGCAGGAGTAGAGGACGACAACAATAACAAAGACAATCAGACTGTACCTCCAATAACTGAGAGTCAGCCGATTTCGATCATCAACTTGGAACCCCAAAACAATGGTGAACTGCAACAACCCAGACTGGTGGCGAGTTAACCTCAGACAAACATCATCTCAACTGCTCTCCTCGCATTTTCACAAGTGTCGATACCAACCATTCTGAGCCATGCCCAACGAACAAGCCTACAAGCACAACCGATACAGATTTTATATAATGCAAGTGTACACCAGCCAATTTCTTTACCAAAAACACCACCAATGCAGCAATGCATCACAACACTACAAAGAGTCCATGCCACGAGCCAGTACGCAACGAAAGATGATATGATCGATGTGATAAATCAACTTCGCAGGCAGACATCCCAACCTTCGGAGTTAGAATTTACTCCACCTTAACCGGCACATATTCGGAGATAACCTTACCCGACAGGGTATATTGAGCATCCTTCACAGTTCCCAAAGTACAATGGGAAGAAAGGAAATGCTAGGGAACATATTGCCAGGTTTGTGGAGTCGATGTCTCCATGGTTGGGATACGACGAAGTGAACAATCACAATTTGTTGATGAGGGAATTCAACAAGACTTTGACGAATAGTGCCTTCAATTGGTACTACAATTTGGAGAAGGGATCAATCCATGATTGGGATGATCTGAATTTACAATTTTTTAAGAAATTTTTCTATGTGCAGAAACAGGTAACCATTGTAGAGCTCATGCGATTTAAGCAGAAGTCGAACGAGGAGCTGTCAAATTATGTGGACAGATTTACAACCCAAGCACAAAAGTGTGCAGAGCCGATTGAAGGAAAGAACCTGGTCAGCATATGCAACAATGGTTCTTTAGATGTCTTCAAGCCCCATCTCATTACAAAAGCATGTGATTCATTTGCGACCCTCTCGTCTTTTGCACGAGACTTGGGAGGAATCATGACATTGCCCACCAGCCATGCGACGGTTACATAGAAGGGCAAGAGGACGACAACTGTAGCTTTGACAGATTATCAGTCAAAGCCACATGGGGCAAGAGGGAGAAGAACGAGAAGAATATTGAACGGAGCAGAGGAAAGCCCAAAGACAAGTTGCAAGAATACCAGTCCCGGAGGCTATTATATGCAGTGAAAAGGCATTCAGGGATATGTACGAACAATGGGTAGAGCACCGAGTGGTGAAACCTCCAAAGCCCAGATTTGTTGTGACGGAAGAAATGAAGAGGAGACCAGGTGTGTACCATCAACACGCAGGACACTCCATCATAGAGTGTTATAGTCTGCGTAGGATCTATGACGAGAAGTTAGCACCAGGTGAAATCGAATTAGAAAGGGAAACATCATACTAAACAAGCCACTGTCCAAACATCTTATCAGATAATAGAACTATCTCCATCAATAGGGACGTCAAGAATCTGATGGAGAGATACAGGGTGAAACACTATAAATCACCACCTTACTACTCAAAGGCAATGGACAAGCAAAGGCCATGAACAAAATCTTGATCAAGATTCTCTCGGATATCCAGGATGATCACCCGAAGACATGAGAAGTTTTGTTACACAAGCTTCATCGACACAAGATGATGGACAACCCAAATATTGGCTCTACCGTTGAAAGATCTCTGAGCTGTAGATACAAGAATATCAAAAATCCACCTAAGATGGTGGTCCACCAAAAATGGTGGTTAAAGTCCTCATAAGTATCCCTTACCAAGAAATTGGATGACCAACGGAGGAGGCACTAAAATTTATGGATAAAAAAAATCCACCCAAAATGGTGGTCCACTCTAAATGGTGGTCAAATCCTCGTAGAGTATACTTGCCAAGAAATTGGACAACCCAAGTGAGGAGACACTCGATTTCAAGTTCTCGTAAATCACACTTGCCAAGAAATTGGACGACCCAAGTGACGAGGCACCCGAGTGTTATACTTTATCATCAAAAGTAATCGAGGCACCTAACTATAAGTCCTCGGATCAAAAAAGTTATATTTTCAACTTCAAAAGTAATCGAGGCACCCGACTATAAGTCCTCAGACCCGAAAAATTATACTTTCAACTTTAAAAGTAATCGAGGCACCTGACTATAAGTCTTCGAACCAGAAAAATTATACTTTCAACTTTAAAACTAATCGAGGCACATGGCTATAAGTCCTTGGACCAGAAAAGTTGTACTTTTAACTTCAAAAGTAATTGAGGCACCTGAGTATAAGCCCTCGACCCCGAAAGTTATACTTTATCTCTAAAAGTAGCGAACGTTATGCTTTCTCCGACAAAAGCAAAGATTTATTATGAAAATATGAACGTTATGCTTTTCATTAAAAGCAATCTGATTATCAATAAAATGTCAAACTTTCACTTATATATATACTTGAATAAATTTCTATTTAAAGTATAGATTCAAGTGTTGGTTTGCATGAGATTGAAAAAAACATGTTTTTTCTTTAAAAAAAATATACATGTTTATTATGCATATTATTGTCTTAGAGTATTGATTTGAATAACTTAGGATTCAATACAAAACATTGGGTCTCGAGGAAAAAATTCAAGTTAAAGGCAATCAATAATGTAAAAGAAATTTTATTCTGATGAATGAAATATATGTAAATGCGTTTTCTGATACAGGAAATGGAAAAACTACAAAAGTTTATGATCTAAAAGTCATGACATGTCGGACTGAAGAGGGGGCATATCTAAAGCCTCCAAGTCGACAATAGCGATATCCCAAGCCTTTGTATTTCAGGCTATCAGTTCCTTAAGATCTTGGGCAGATGACTCAATTTCTCGAAGCTTGGTCTTCAATTTATCCATGGCATCTTGAAGCTCCTGAAGCTCGACATAAAGTAAGACATTCTCAAAATGACGTGAAGTGACCTCCGAACAATGTGCAACAACATAATAACTGAAAGTAAAGAGGTCCAGCGTAGCACAGAAGGAAAACACGTCAAGGCCCAAAGAGGATCGAGAAGTCATCAACATCACAACTAAACCTATCTAAGTCCTCTGCTCACAAATAATAAAGAGAGACTGTGCATTTTGAGAATAAGCTAGGCTCACAAGACGATCTTGCAAAGAGGTCTGGAGGAGGGCCCTATGAATATGTATCTGACCAAGTATACATGGAAACCAAGGTAGGAGGCGTCCAAGATTCACCTTAAAAGAAGAAGAATGGAAAAAAATGAAGGAAAAAGCCAAAGTCTCCAAGGGTTCGGCCCCTAAGGTTTGAACACCTAGGGAGGCTCTACCCTCTTACCTTTGACTTCTCCTAGCTCGTTGATCAAGTTCCCGAAATGAAACAGCCTAGGATTCGCCCCCCCAGAATTCAGTCACCTAGGGGAAAGATCTTCTTCATCTTTTATTCACCTCGATTTGAAGCACGCTCACTTGATGCCTTCTTAAGTGTCGGGTGGCTCCTTGATTTTCAAGAAAAAAGAAATTCTAAGAAAGAGTAATATTTGGAAGGATTGGATAGAAGATTTTCCATGATGTCCAAGGAGAGCTCCTCTAGGGCTCACCCCCATAGGGTTCGGCCCCCTAGAGGTTTCCTCTCCTAGGACTTTCATCTCCGTGGCTTTCAAAATCGAGTTCCGCGAATTGTCCAGAAACTTGAAGCAATACTTAAACACTTGAAATATTTTGCACGATTTTCCCATCAAAGGTGTGAGTCATGTGCAGGGGGCAAATATGAGAAACTTACTGATAGATGGCATAAACATCCTCTAGAGTAGGGGTGAATTCCCCCAGACAGTAAAAAATGTGCATGTAGAAGAACACCAACGTGAAGCCAGTACGGTGAGGGCTTCATGGTCCGGTTGGATATGTAAATCCCTACATAGTTGAATGTAGCGTAAAATGCTTGCACTCTTTAGTATGTTCACATAATCGGAGTTTCCAAGGATCTCATCGGTTCAATCCTGCCATCCTTGAATGCGACCCGAGGAATCAGACAAGAAGCGAAGAGGACTGAAGGGTACTCTCACTAGTAGAAAAAAGTAAATAGACAACGTTTAAAAAGCGTTGTAATAAGTCTCTCAAAAACGTCGTGGTTAGCAGTGTCATCTATTAAACACAAATAGATAACATTTAAAAAACGTTATTTTTTGACACATTAGACAACATTTTTTCAAAAAAGCGTTGTCTATTTGTCAAATAGACAACATTTTTAGACATAAATAGACAACGTTTTTTGAACGTTGTCTTTTAACACATTAGACAACGTTTTTTTAAAAAAACGTTGTCTATTTGTCAAATAGACAACGTTTTTAAACACAAATAGACAACGTTTTTTAAACGTTGCCTTTTGACACATTAGACAACGTTTTTTCAAAAAAGCGTTGTGTATTTGTCAAATAGACAACGTTTTTATACACAAATAGACAACGTTTAAAAAACGTTGTCTTTTGACACAATCCACAACGTTTTTTTCCCTAAAAGACGTTGTCTATTTATTTTCCATAAGATATAATACATGCATATATATGATTACTACACATTACCTATAATGTTGTGTCAGTACCAAACAAGGACAGCTAATGCCATGATATATAGCTAAAAAAGCTTTAAATTCTCATTTAAAGCCAAAATACAAGCATTCTATGTTTCAAAATACCATACATCCCAATAATACCATACGTTTACAGTTTTAAATTCACTTTTCAATATAATTACCACTACATACATTGAATTGTGAATTTGACTACATCCACAAAATATATCAAACTATCCATAAAATTAAGACGTTGGCCTCTTCTTGTGCTAGCTCTATTGTAGTCAGCTTCTCTCTCAGTATTTCATTCTCCTTATTTGTCTTCTTCAACACTCTTACCCTGCATAAAAGTCAATCCCTACATGAAAATTTTGAATATCTACAGCTTTATGAACACAGTTCTCTTAACAACTAACTAAACAAAAGCGCAAGAACATGTGCCATCAGAATTTACAAGCTATTAAACATAACTTTTAAAGTTGCACTACTTAAGAATATAAGAAATTCTGACTCAAAAAAGAACAAATATAAAAAATTCTGACACAAGAAAGAACAAGTATTAACTTGAGTATCATTTAAAGATTGATTGAACCATCTCTTAAATATTGACGAGTCCAGCTTTTAAGTGCAGAAAGACTTTAAGGGTTGTATCAATCTTTAGAAAAGATACCGTTGACAATTCAAAAAATGACGTATAGAACATTTAAGTATTTGTTTTTTGCTAAATCTGTGTAGAACATTTGTACAGGCTAGATGTGGAAAAACTACCTATTACAAATGCTTTCTGCAGCTGTCCACTCAGTCCAGTCCTCCAATGACCCACTACTTCTAATACTAGGAAGAGCTATAATTTTGTCAGAAGAAGACATAACAGCTGGGACAGCAGCAAGGTTACTGGACTGTTCAACTAGTCTACAACGCACAACATCAACTACATTCCGTAATACTGCTCTGAAGAACCTGCTGAATGTGAATAAATAATGTAAGTAATCTGAGAAGCATAAACCTTTGGATGAATGCTACAACACTGATTAAGTTGTTCATATTTACTTGGTAGATTGTCACAGCAATCATAATCATAGGAGGAACCTTCTTCAAACTTGAACCTTGAAACATAATCATAGAGTAGACGTAATGAAAATTCAGTGAGTGAACATTATAGGAAATGACCACGTATTATTAGGAGCATAGAAAACATTCAGATCCTTACATTGGCAACATATTGAGATAATGAATTAGTGTCCCTTTGATCACCCCGAGGCTGTAGACATCGGATTTCGTTCTGGCGTTCTTGAGTTTTGACACTTCTGGTTCACAATAACCTAGTGCACCGGCTGCGGCTACTATCACATTGGTATTGGCAGCAGCATTGGTCATCAGCCTAGAAAGGCCAACATCTGCAATGGCTGGATTGTTGTGCTTGTCAAGCAAGATGTTGCTTGATGTGAGATTCCCATAAATTATATTCTCTTGAGAGTGAAGAAAGCAGAGGCCTTTTGCGATGCCCATGGCTATTCATCCTTGTTGGCCAGGGGATCACAGTTTCAGGCCCTCGTGCTGCACCATTAAAAATTAATAAAATTATTCAAGAGTTTACCGAAAATAAAACTGTTTAGAATTGATTGATTTCGGATAAATCAAGTTGGGTGATTCTAGACAAGTTTCCAATAGTGGCTGGAATGCCACCACTGAAATGATTATTTTTCAGATTTAGGACACTAAGATTTTGCAATCTGGAAACAGCTTCTGGAATCTGGCTATGGAAAGACTAGAAGGAAAGCTTCCATTGATCCCATTATTTGATAAATCCAACATTTGAAGCCTTGAGAGACTACCTAATTCATTGGGCATGGGCCCATCAATCTGGTTATAACTCAGGTTAATCTCTTCAAGGCTACCTAATCTCTTCAAATGCCTATATAAACTACCTTAGGCATGTGGTCCAAAGAGAGCACTCCTTTTTCTGGTGGAACTGGCCTCGCTCCTCTGTTTCCCCCAAACGCTCCACCTGCAAAATGTTATATCTCATTTAATTCACACATACATACATACATAAATAAATATACACATAAGCACATATAGAAGCTTAAAAAAGAGTGTGTTAACACAACAGCAATGAGTTAAACAGTCAAGAAAGAAGATCTTGAACAGTGTCACTTGACTCACTTCAACGTGGTAAAGATTACATGGGTGCAAAGTCATATCGATTAACGTTGACTTGCAACTAATATTGGTCAATGATCGTTAGTTAATTAGTTAGTTAAGTAAAAGTAAGTAGTTAAGCACAAGTGATCTTCATTCTAAGTGAACAGGTCAGTAGTGAGTTAGTTAGTCCCCACTTGTTTGGGAAAAGGATATTGCGAGTGAACCATTTTTATATGTTTGATAAGTAATAGTGTAAGTAAAAAATAAATACCACAATTGGGTCATGCAACGTGTATAAGTTGAATAATACAAAAATTATTTCCTCAATCTTCTCTCTCCTCTCAATTCTTCATCTCTTATGTAATCTGTGGATACGGCTTGAATCATAGACAGAGTATATAAATACTAAATAGGAGTAATACAAACTTAACATGATACCGAAAGCCTATTTTTCATTAATCTTCGATCAACTCAACTAAAACCAACGGTGTAATAATCAATTAAGAGAATTTAACTTGAACCCTAACGAAACATACCTGCACTCATTTGAATGATATAACAAGACGAAGAGAGACTATTCAGCTGCTACGTGAAAAATGATGCAAATGAAGGAGGAGGCGGCGGCGTCGTCTTTGTTTCCAGATGATTGGATGGTGGACTTTGACGCTTCTGATTGAGTAGGATGTGCAGTAAAGACCAGATCAATAGTTTGATTCTTCAGTGCGTCAAAAACTTCTTCAGATCAATAGCTAGGACTTCGATTGAGAGGTATGATAAGGTCTGAAATCACGCTAGGGCTTCAATTGAGAGGTATGATAAGGTTTGGCAGTTCGATTGAGAGAGGGACTGAGGTCTGAGTATTGGATTGTTGTGGCAGTTCGATAAGAGAGGGAATGACAGTTCGTCACGAGAGAAGCAGAGGTCGGAATCGGGGAAGGAGCGGCGTTTCGGGAGTTCCAGAGGAGACAACAAAAGTAGAGAAAAAAAGAAGAAAGATGAAACCTCCGTGTTTTTCAAGCGTATACAAATCAAACCTCCGTGTTTTTTTAAAAGACAACGTTTTCTTTAAAAAACGTTATCACTTTCAAACAAAAAATTATTCCTTTTAAATACATAACGCTTTTGTATATTAAACCACAATATTTTCTCAAAAAAATGTTGTGGAAAAATAAACCACAATATTTTTTATAAAAATATTGTCTATTAAGTGTCATCTATTTACTGTTTTGTAGTAGTGTCTTGTTTCTCTATGCATATGCAGGGAATGCGATTAGAATGGGGAAAGTCTTCCCGACCTCCTCCGCAAGCCGCAGCATATAGAAACAAACCTTCTTTCTCCACCGGAGGAAAAGTTGTACGGTCATAGGTCTTGACTTGCTCCCAGAAGACGTCAAAAGACCAAAAGAAGAGAGCTCTTCTCCACTCGCTGACAAAAGGTTCTTCCTTGGTTGTTTTCGGGTATGCAAAACGTTCAGTGGAAGGAGCCTGCAAGCTAGATGGGAAAATTCAGCATAAGGACCTTAAAGAGCAATGAAAGGATGTTAATGGAATCATTTGAACTCAAAGTGCTTACCATAACAAAGAATGAAGTTTGAGATATAAGCTTAAAGACGCCTGAAAAGAAGAAGAAACAATGTCAAAAAAAGTTAGAAATCACAATTACGCAAGAAATTTTTTTTGAATTTTTTCGAAAAAACTTTAGACAGCATAAAAGCATTCCTCGGAGCCTTTTTTGGACTTATAACGGTATTTGTCATGGCCAAAGGCAATGAATTTTGTAGGGCTCGTCGCTAGCTTCGTTTTGATATATTATGGGCTTCGAAACTCCAAGCGTGTCAAAAATTATGATCAAAATAGTGATTGTTCTTCTCGGACTTTATTTTTTCCCATTTAATTGATGATTTCCCCCCAAGGTTCGGCCCCTTAGGGTTCGGCCACCTAGGGTGGTCCCGCTGCAGAGTATTTTTTCCTTCGTGTTTTCGTCGAAAAACGCCAATTTTTCTTTATAATCCGAGGGAAAAAACAAAGATATAATCAAAGTAATGAGGCTCGGAAGACAAAAGAAAGATTGGAAGTACTTGAAAAAAGGAGCAAAAAAAAACACAAACAAAAAAAGAAGCCATTCGAATAAAGGAATAAAGGAAGAACGAAAAGAAAAAAGAGAGAGAGAGAGAGAGAGGTCAAAGCCTCTATGGTTCGGCCACTATAAGGTTCGGCCACGTGAGGGGGGTTTTCCTATTTATAATACCTTTGATATTTTTGTTGCTCCACAAATCAACTGCTCGGAACGAATGCTTCTTCACCGCGAAAATTATAGCCTTTCTTTGATAATATCCGAGGGAAAAAATCAAGATATGATCAATGTGATGGGGCTCGAAAAATAAAAGAAAGACTACAATCACTACACCAAAAATAGCCTCTAGTGAAAGACAAATCCTTCACAAGACATAATATATCACTCACAAGAAATTTATTGCGAAGAAATATTTTCTTCACACGATTGCTCGCATAAGACCTCCTCGCAATAGGGTATCATTCGCTAAGTAGTAACTAAATATTTTTGTGAAGGATATATTGTGAATAACTTTTTATTCACAACTTATATTTAGAATTGAATATTGTTATTTAGTGAAAAATTGGTTTCATTCATGAATAATATTTTAAGAAGGACTATTTGAAATTAGTGAATAATTATATTCCCTCACAAATAATATATTGTGAAAAACAAATTTATTTAACAAGAGAAAATTTTCCTTCACTAAATATAAATTGAGAATCTTTCTTCAATTTAGTGAGCGAAAAATTCCTTCATAGATGAGTAACTAATTAACTAGAAAAGATTTTAGTGAGGAAAATAATCCTTCATTAATGTCCATTTCTCAAGTAAAATCATTCACAAATTATAAATTTGTTAATAAAAAATTAATTGGTAAAAAATCAAAATTCATTGCAAATGATAATTAATTTTTAAATTAATGATTTCATATTTATTATTATTATTATTATTAATTGCTATAAAAACTATTAAATTTAATATTTCAAGTTAATATAAATGTCAATACTTTCTTTTTTTTGCTAAATTTAAATTATATTAAAAAGAGAAGAATGTACACACAACAATGAGAAACCTCAATCAGAACATAACATAGACATCATAGGACAAGCCTTATGATGTCATGGATGTATAAGATAACAAGGTCAAAAGCTTTATAACCATGACACCCAGCTTCAGCGACCAACCATCAGAAACAAAGAGGCAGCACCTAACTGACAGCAGAAACAGCAGCAGCCCAAAAAAGGAAAGAGTCTGGAATAGCATCCCATAACCAGCACCATAGTAAACCAGCAACAAAGCAGACATACAGCAGAGCAGCGAACAATAACCAATCAGCAGTGCAGCAGACAACCAGCACAGCAGATCAGCAACCAGTTATACAACAATGCGCCGGCAGTAGAGGCAGCACAGTAAGCCAGCAGCAAAGCAGACAAGCAAAGATCATAACCACCCAGCAAATTATTAACCCGCCCTAAACAGCCTCAAAACATCCATGATGAGCAACAAAAGCCCATCATGTAGCCGAGCAGCAGCAGCAGCACATACTGGAATAACAACCCATAAAGCAGTAAAGCAGCATAACAGACCAACAGCTTTGCATCACCCAGAATCAGCAGTAACTAGAAGCTCAGCAACCAGACTATAACACCCCCCCCCCCCCCCCTTTAGCAGCAGCAGATCAATCAGCAGCAATAGAGAATGAGCAGCAGCTGCGAGATGCACAGGAGCCAAACAGCATGAGCGGGCCCTAACAGAAGTAAAACAAGCAACCCAACAAAAAGAAGCTGCCCAGCCAGAAACACAGCAGGACAACAGCAGAACAACAAAGTTGCATAGCCATAAACACAGCACGAAACATACTATAACAGAAGAAAGACCAACGCTGTCATGCAGCAGATAAGCAAGTCAATAACTAAATAACTAATATCAATTACTCAAAAGATAAAAATTTTATGGAGCTCAGTCTAAAATATTATCTAGTCAATAACTAAATAACATTAATTATTAATTACTCTAGAGGAAAATTTTGTCCTGAACTCACTAAAAAAGTTATTAGAACTTTTTCTATGTAGATAATTTTTCCTGCTTATCAGTTTCTCTATATAAAGTGTAGGAAGACATAGTTACTAAATTTATCACAGAAGATCAACACAAAATACTTAGCAGGAAAGTTTGAAGTGAAAATAATGATCAAATGTAGAAATTAATTGAAATGTCATGAAGCCTTTATAAAGAATTGAATAAACCTTGGGGTCGTATGTGATTTAACAACCAAGAGGCAGTCATCTTTAAGGTAGTCCAATGTTTCTAGAGCAGCTCTTTTGAGAAAACGTTTATAACCCCTGAAACATCAATGGATCCACCAATTTTAAATGAACCAAGAAATCAAACATTAGTTGTAATTGTATATATAACAATCTTTATAACAATCATTATTACATATAATTATCAAAAAAGTATTGCTATCAATAAATAAGTATATTATAATCAATATTATTATAAAACAAAACAGGACATTCAACAGAAGATCAGTTACCCAACTACAGGTTTTCGGATTCTAAGAATTCTACCACGTGTCATTGGAGTAATATTTCACTTGTCTTCTCCCCTCTTCAATCAATCAATCAATTTCATGCTCTTCGTGGATTTCTTTCCTCCTCAGCAAACACGAAACACTAACACTAGCAAGGTACGATTTTCTTGCCCACACCACCTTAGTAAAATTCCCAATTATATGTCATTATTTACCTTAAATTAACATGTTCATCTCAATCCCACACCTCAAACTGAAACCTTAGATCAATCAAACGAAAGCACGGATCAGAATTCAGTGAAGTTGATAATTAGTCAATTCATTGTGAAATATATTATAAAGAGTTGCAGTAATTTGTAATTTGACATTGTTTCGTAACAAATAGTACTACTATCAAATTAAGACCATGCACCAAAAATAAAAGAAATTACCATATGTTATATAAATGCAACTCTTTGCTATGTGGGAAAGGAAATCGTACCTTGTTAGGGTTAGGGTTTCGTGTTGGCTGAGAAGGAGAAAAATTCACGAAGAGCACGGAATTGATTGATTGATTAAAGAGGGGAGAAAAACAGGTGGGCGATTACTCCAATGACGTGTGGCAGAACTCCTAGAATCTGAAAACCTTGTTAGGGTTATTGGGATTTCAAGAGCCTTCTTCTAGAGTCCTTCCACTCTTAGAATCCGGAAACCTTATCAGGGTTATTGGGATTCCAAGAGTCTTCTTGAGTATTGAGAGAGAATGTCTGAGTCCTTTAATCTTCCAAGAGTCCAAGTCCTGAGTCTGAAGAGAGGTCCCCTTTCCAATGGAATGAAAGGGGTATTTATAGGGTTTTCTGGAAAGTGGTCATGTGCCAGGCACATGCCGTAAATTCTAGAAATACCCTTTAATCACCAAAGTAATTTTCATATCGTCTTGTCCTTCTAGCCACCAATCCAATCCCTCAATCAATTCCCAAAACGAGCCGCCTCCAAGAGTTTTCTGCCTCGGGACACGTGGAGGCTTCCCTCGGGTCTAGCTTCTTTATTTTCGGCTTTTTTGTCTTCATTTAATTATATCATGCGAATCCTAATTTGCACATTTAATGAGGTCGTGGAACTCTAATTGTGCATTTAATTCAATTAGGGCATGTGAACCCTAATTTGCACTTAGGCCCACATTTGCCCCCTGCGCGAGAGTCGCATTTCCAAAGAGACGATCGTGCAAGAAAACTTCAAGCTTTTGAACAATTTTTTTGCGGGACTCCACTCTAAAGGTTTTGAAGACCGGGGTCCTAAAAGAGGGAACCTCTAGGGAGCCAAACCTTAGGGCTAAACCCTATGGAGGCAAAACCTAGCAGGGCTCTTCCTAGAAAATGTTGGGAAATCTTCTACAAATCTTTCCATAACTTGCCCAATATTCGTTTCGGTATTTTTTTTCTGGAAATTAAAACAAGGAAGATCATTAAATATTACCAAATAAAATTCAATCTAGTAAAATCTTTCTTTTGGTAAATCAAATCTTTTCCTTATTTATTGAAGAATCAAATCAAATATTTCCAAATAAAATCTTATTTTATTTTAGAAATAAAATAAAAAAAAATCTTTTTTTTTTTCTTTTATTTTGAAAACAAGGTCAACTTATTTTTATTTGGAAACAAGAATCAAATTAAATCTTTCGTTTATATATAGGCAAAAAAAAATTCATCTTATTTTCTGGAAATTAAAACAAGATAAATCAAATAAATTTCGAAAATCATATATTATCAAATAAAAATTTTTATTTCAAAAATAAAATAAAATCTTATCTTATTTTTGGCAAAATAAATAAAATCTTTACTTATCTTAATTTGGGGAAGACAAAGGAGTCTGTATCATATATGCTACAAGCTCCTCACTCCCGAACCCTCACGCCTTGAGTGAAGGACCAAGATAAGTAATCATCTTCTGTCAAGGCAAAAGTAGTTGCTGCATCACCGCAAGGAAACAATTGTAGCAGCCTGTTGTGAAATTCGGTGGTGGGCTAAGCAATTGGAAATTGATGAGCCTTTGGAATTCTTTTGTCACAAAAGGTATTTACTATTTGATCCTCCTCCCAAGTTATGAATCATAGCTATTTACGCCGCCTTTAGCTTTTGTCAAAGCCTCAATGATGCTCTTTTGCCGAAGCCTCATTGATGATGATATATTAAGCTACTGTGTCTATTGTTATTTCTTTGATGTTTGTGTAGGCAAGGCAATCACTTTTTATTAAAGGTCTTCTTCCATGCTTGCTGATCCCTGACATCCCACGTGCTTGGAACTTTGAGAATCACAAACTGATTATGAAGATATCCTAGGATAATGGATTAAAGTACCCTCCTTTTTCTATTATATATATATATAATAGAAAAAAAAAGTCTGGTGGAGCTTTTTTTTTTCTTTCATAGTGTTGACCAAGGCAAGAGAAGATTGCTTGGCCTAAGCCTCTATTGCTGCCACTTGTCAAAGCACTTTGCCAAAAAAAAATATTGCAGATTACTAGCAGTCACGATGTACGCATTATGCAAAATCTTTTATAAACACAACATAAATTCTTTGATAAACACTTTACGTAAAAGTGATAAAGGCCTTCCCGTATAAGTCGAACCCTAGGGTAGCCGAACCCTGGGGTTCCGAACCTTAGGTTACCTTGACATTTCTATTTGTACGACATCTTTATATTTGAATGCTTTCTTTCGGATTTGTCTTGATTCGTTTTATTTATTTTCTTTTTCAGGCAATTGTAGACTTTCTTTTATTTTTTGAGCCTCATTATCTTGATCATATCTTGGTTTTTTTCCTCAGATATTATCAAAGAAAGACTATAATTTTCACGGAGAAGAAGTATTCGTTCCAGGCAGTTGGTTGGTGAAGCAACAAGACCTCAAAGGAATAAAGGGGAACTTCCCTTAGGTAGCCGAACCATTTTTTTTCAAATAACTTCTTTTTTATTTGTGTTTTCTTCTTGCTCCTTGCAGGTACTTCCAATCTTTCTTTTGTCTTCCGTCACAACAAATCTAGGTTTGGGAGGTTTCACCACTCCATGTTCAACCCATTGTTCATACAGGCCCCTGAATGCCTTCTCACTGCATGTGATGGCCTCTGAAACCGACATTCTAGTATACTTGTCTCCGGGCTTTCCTCTGCTCTGTTCAAAATTTCTTTCGCTCTTGTCCCTCTTGTCCCCATGTGGTTTTGATTGAAAATCTACCAAAGCCACAGTTGTCATCCTATTGCCCTTCCATGTAACCGTCGCATGGCTGGTAGGCAATGTTATGATTCCTCCCAAGTCTTGTGCAAAAGACGAGATGAATCACAGGCTTTTGTAATGAGATGAGGCTTGAAGACATCTAAAGCACCATTGCCACATATGCTCACCAAGTTCTTTTCTTCAATTGGTTCTGGACACTTCTGTGCTTGAGATCTAAATCTGTCCACATAATCTGACAGCTCCTCATTCGGCTTTTGCTTGAATCGCATGAGCTCTACAATGGTAACATGTTTCTGCACATAGAAAAATTTCTTAAAAAATTATAATTTTAGATCATCCCAATCATGGACTGATCCCTTCTCCAAATTGTAGTATTAACTGAAGGCACTATCCGTCAAAGTCTTATTGAATTCCTTCATCAACAAATTATGATTGTTCACTTCATCATATCCTAACCACGGAGACATCGACTCCACGAACCTGGCAATATGTTCCCTAGCATTTCTCTTCTCACCATTATATTTTGGAAATTGTGGGGGGATGCTCAATATACCCTATCGGGTAAGGTTGTCTTCGAATATGCGCCGGTTAAGGTGGAGTAAAGTCTAACTCCGAAGGTCGGGATGTCTGCCTGTGAAGTTGATTGATCACATCTATCATATCATCCTTCGTCACATACTGGCTCGTGGCATGGACTCTTTGTGGTGTTGTGATGTATTGCTGCATTGGCGGGATGTACGATAAAGAGATCGGTTGATGCACACTTGCATCGTGCAAAGCTTGCATTGGTTGTACTGGTTGGCTTGTTCGTTGGATGTGGCTCGGGATGGTTGGCATTTGCACTTGTGAAAATACAGGGAGAGCAGTTGGGATGATGTTTGTCTGAGGTTGACTTGCTTCTAGTCTAGGTTGTAGCACGTCACCACTGTGTTGGGGTTCCAAGTTGATAATTGGCACTGACTGATTCTCCGTCAATGGAAGTACAACCTGATGCTCTTTGTTGTTGATGTCATTGTTGTTGTCCTCCACCCCTACTTGTTCTCCCTGCGAATTGCCTGGGAACAAGGCCTTGAAAGTGGGGATCTGCATCAACTGTAGGCGAAAATTCCCCATCTCATCTTGCTTCCTCTGCATCTCCAGCATCATAGCCATCATCATCCCTTGTCCTTCCTGTGCTTCCTTCAACGCCTTGAGCATCTCCAGTTGCACGGCATTTGTCCGCTCTTCGCTTGCATCCTCCCCTTGCCTTCCCGTGCATGTCTGCTTGACATTCGTTGGTTGTTGATCAGCCATGAATGGTGATGTTGAACTTCTTTCCGAAGCGTCTTCAAGGATGGTTTGATCGAGATCCAGATTCACGCCTTGGAAAGCTTGATTTGCTTGCCTTGGAACTGGATCCGGTGAAGTAATACTCGTTGGTGAAACTCTTCCTGTAGTTCTCCCACTTCGAGTTGTGGGCATACCCTTCACGAATTCTACACCTCCCCAGCAGAGTCGCCAATTTAATGTGGGCAAGAAAATCGTATCTTGCTAGGGTTAGGGTTTCGTGTTGGCTAAGGAGGAGAGAAATCCACGAAGAGCACGGAATTGATTGATTGATTGAAGAGGGGAGAAGAACAGGTGGGCGATTACTCCAATGACGCGTGACAGAACTCCTAGAATCTGAAAACCTTGTTAGGGTTATTGGGATTCCAAGAGCCTTCTTCTAGAGTCCTTCCACTCCTAGAATCCGGAAACCTTATCAGGGTTATTGGGATTCCAAGAGTCTTCTTGAGTATTGAGAGAGAATGTCTGAGTCCTTTAATCTTCCAAGAGTCCAAGTCCTGAGTCTAAAGAGAGGTCCCCTTTCCAATAGAATGAAAGGGGTATTTATAGGGTTTTCTGGAAAGTGGTCATGTGCCAGGTACATGCCCTCAGGTAAATTCTAGAAATACCCTTTAATCACCAAAGTAATTTTCATATCGTCCTGTCCTTCTAGCCACCAATCCAATCTCTCAATCAATTCCCAAAACGAGCCGCCTCCACGAGCTTTCTGCCTCGGGACACGTGGAGGTTTCCCTCGGGTCTAGCTTCTTTATTTTCGACTTTTTCGTCTTCATTTAATTAGATCATGCGAACCCTAATTTGCACATTTAATGAGGTCGTGGAACACTAATTGTGCATTTAATTCAATTAGGGCATGTGAACCCTAATTTGCACTTAAGCCCACAAACTTCTCCAAGTGCCAAGTTCACATGATCTAAATCCAACGTACAAAAACACACACACACACACAAAAGGATCATAGGATCGAACAAATAGCAAAGTTTAACTTAATTGACAACATGATGAGCTATACATAACATATATAAAAAAACCTTACAAAAGAAAGTTGACTTTGTTTTTCTCTTTTAATTCTAGGTCACAAAAATTGACTATTGAGAAATCCACTATCCGGAAGTCCTTTCCCAAAGCTCTTTTGACAGTTGCCACCACCCCGGCCCTTGATGATACATGTCGTAACAATATTGATCGTAATCATATAGATAAGAGTTTGAAAAACACATTAAAATCCAAATCTTTTAGCACCCAACCAAACAGCCCATTAAATGCCCATAGTTTTTTCTCTCTCACTCTCCTTGTGTGGTTTCGTCACTCCTTGTAGTCTATAAATAGATAGAAAGTAGGGAAAAGCTAGTTTTCCTCAGTATCATTTTCTGATATATTTTTCTAATTAAGTTGTCCATCTTTTCTAGGAAGAAAAATGAAGCCTAACGCTCTTCTTTTCCTTGGCCTTATTTTTGCTCTCCTTCTCATCATTTCCCCGGTGACGGCATACGAGAAACCTCAAGCTGAGGAAAAAAGTTAGTATAACCATCCAACTTGGACTTCTAATGATCTCCTCCGATCCTTTTATTTTTTAGCCGTATAGGCCTTTTTGCTATTCATCGGTTAATATTAACTCAAGTATATATATATATATATATATATATATATATATATATATATATATATATATATATATATAGTGTGTAATAAATAGCTATCATGCATGGCAATTTAGTATCTGTAACCATGCAGTACGTACTTCTTATCTCAAACTGGTGTTATATATGATTATTACTTCAATTATTATAATTATTATTGTTATCATTATTATTACTACTACTACTAAGTTGATTTTTTTAAAATTAATTTAAGATTTTTTTAGGTGCAAAATTGGTATAATTTCTTTTACGTATTTTTAGATTAGAGAACGAAAAAAATCGTAAAATATGCAAAAAGTATTACTTACAAGGTGTGTTGTTTTCAAAATTAAAATAAATCACATCGTGAATTCAAAAATATTTTATATTAATTTTAAAAAGTTAATTTTGATCTTATATTTTAAAATCGAAAGTGTAAATACACATGCATGTGTTGTATTACATATGCTTATCAGATTTATTATAGTGGAGAACCCAATTTGTAAGCAGCTAGCGTATTAGAGATTACAATTAATTATTTGAAAGTTCAATGATTTTGATATAATAAAAAAAAGTTTGTATGTTTTAGGATAACTTAATAACAAGAGTGCAATGATTAAATTTTTAGATCATTAATTTATATATGTAGATGCAGTTAAATATGACATACTTTGTTCATTTGTGCAGCGAATGAAGAAGCTTCTAAAGCAGATCAAGTAAATTATTATGGCGATAGCGGCGATGGCGGTGGTTATGGTGGTGGCTATGGCGTTGGCTATGGAGGCGGGTGGGGTGGACGCGGTGGTGGTTGGGGAGGAGGCTGCAGATGGGGCTGCTGTGGAGGCGAATGGGGAAGACGCGGTTGCAGATACTGTTGTCATAGTGCTGAAGAAGCTAGAGCTTACAACATGGCAAATAATGAAGCTAACCCTTATGTTAGGGCGTGAATATTTGGGTTTGGCCATAGGGTAGTCCTATCTATGTAATGGGTTGAATTTAATGTTGGTCCATATATGTTTATTATGTATTTTATTGTGAGAGTCCTTATTAAAAAAGAATTAGGGTTTCCTTATTTGGTGGAATACGGAGATCTAACTTAGGAAGGAAATAATTGCAGTTATAAGGAATTCTGACTAGGACTCATATTCCTAGTAGAATTTGGAATAACAAGACTTATATAAATACGGCTACAAGCAAGGGATGAAGACATTGATTATGAGATTCATTATTAGACAAGGGTACAACACACATTACGAGAGGGATTCATTATCATCATACAATATAGTATACAACACAAATACACAACTTGTACTCCCAATATTATTATAGTGGATTTCTCTCTCCCCGTGGTTTTTTTTCAATTGAGTTTCCATATAAATCTTGTGTTCATACTTTATATTCTTTTATTTATGTTATGTGAGTGTATTTTCGTGAGTTTGATTTCACAACAATACAATCGACCGTTGGCGCTATTTTGGCCTGTCCTTTTGGTTGATTTCGTCAGGCGTACAAAATCAGGCGTTAACATTGGCGCCGTCTGTGGGAAACAAGACACTTGTTCAGTGTCAAATTAAAATCACCGAATTTGATTGGAGGGCTACATGTAAAGCTAAGTTGCTCTTTTTTATCAAATCACTAATATGTATCATACGTGTGCATGTAGACATTCAAGTGCCCATTCACCCATTAGGATTTTTGATATTAATATAATTTTGATATCCCTATTTGCGAATGATATGGTTGATATTATATATTGAATTCTCGTTATGCATAATATTATTGACAACATTCATTGTGCGATTTACGCGGTAAGCAGTCATTCACATGGCCATATACACCCAATTTATTTATTTGAAGGTATTATCAAATTACTGTACACATCATGAAAAATTTGCTCTCGCGTTTATGCTCGGTCAATATGGAAAGGAATAATATTGTTATTCAATTTTAATAACATCATTGTTTAAAAGTTTAATGTTCAACATAATTAAGACTTGTGTGCTTTAATTATTGGGAGGCCTGTTTGTAGCAATAAGGATAATATTATATGGTTAGTTTCTTTATTATACTTTATGAATGTTTACAATTTGTAGCCATAAAGTATAAGTCTCATTCACCTAGTAACGTACATCAATTGTATTTCTCGATTGTATATGATGATTACCTGGAGTACACCAAAGCTTGATAGATCCATGTGGTAACATTTTGTAGGAAACTGCAACTATGGAGAAGGCTTCCTAGCAGCTTTGTTATTAGGCCTCGTGGCCTGAACAGATTATTGGCTAATTTTCAGTCAGCCCTTTAGGAGATTACAATCACAGCAACAAGCAAGGTTGCTTATTGGCATGAGAGGTGGAAAGCAGTCACCACTCTATATTACATATAAGACCACTTCAGCAAGGTGAACATCACTTCGGCATGCTAAAGGAAATCGTACAATGGACTCGGACTGCTTTGGCATTTGGATCGACTTTCAAACTACTTCGGCTTCAGCACTTCAGCCTATTACAAAGCAGGAACTACACCTCAATCAAATTTGGCTTATGCAGTAACCGATCACGTGGAGACTTTTGATTGTCCGAATACATGGTGGTTAGAACTTTTGATACTTTCTTGGCCAGCAGTGCATCTCATAGTTGGGATAGGGTGCAACGGTGATCGGTTTGGCTTTTCAAACGGTGCAGGGTCCAACATTGCAAAATTTGGGATTGGAATCATAAACAAAGATTTGGTGGTTTCCCATTACTATGGTTACAAGACATGCGGAGGATACGAGGAGAACCGAGAGTAGGCTTAGGAGCCGCTCTCGTGATAGAAGCAGATTTGGAGAGATCGTTCGCAGAGATCGAAGACAAGTCAGCCCCCGTGAAAAGAGGTCTCATCAAAAGGCCCAATTATCAGAGCAGAAGCCGAGGGGAAATCGTCAGGATAGCCCTCGGCGGAATCGGGACTTCGAGAAAGTTGCTCTGTGCTTCACCGAAGTTAATGACTTCGGCATTTATTCAATACGTTGGTTTCGACACCAACCATTACAAGCTGCAGAATAAAAATTGATCAGGACATCAGATTAGTCAGTCGAGACTTCGGCATGGTCGCCATTAAAATGTTATAGCAGATTTGACGGTTCAAGATATCCACTCATAACACTTCAGGTAACAGGGTCCACTTCAGACGATAGCAGTTTGTTTCAGAATGTATCACATCGGCTTCATCATATTTTCACTTCGGCTAGATTTCAGCATGACTTCTGCTTCGGCATATTCAAACTACTTCGGCAAGATGCCGGTATGACTTCGGCTGGACTTCGCCAGGATTTTGGCATGACTTCGGACCACTTCGGCAATCCCTTCAGCGATTCCTCTTCGGACTACTTTTGCTTTGCAAGGCAACTTCGGCGTTTCCCTCAAGCTTCTTCGGTTAAGCTATTTTGTGGTGTTGTTCAGGAAGAAAGAATAAATATACCCCACCAGGTTTTGGAGACTGTCATTGGGATGGTGATGTTACGGGAAATGGGGAATCTGCACGTGGAAGGAGGGATACAGGGCATGGACTGGAAGTGACAAAACACTGAAATCACATGATGGAATTTATGGTTGCTAATATAAAGTCATTAAAAGGAGATAGAAAACTTTGGATCACTTCGACACTATAGGCATCACTAGCACATTGATTGACTTCAGCTTAATACCCAAGTAACAGTGGCTCTTTCTTTCGGTGACTACTTCTATGGCCCTCGACAGTTCTTCACAAGTCTTTAGTCACTATGTCCGAAGCGATCTTGTATATGCAACTTCCTCCGCATAAACGGCGACAGAGAGAGGAGGCTTCAGATTCAGGAATTTACTATGAGGGATATTCGATGGACTTGACGGAGATAGCAGTGGAGAAGAAGACTCATAGTCTAAGGAGAAATATTTTCAGAATCAGTACAGTGGGTTTGATTGAACAATTCAGCGGGCCTGTTGTTGATAGGCAAACAATTCGATGACTTTGAGAATGGAGTACACAGTGCGTCATGCAGTGGATACGAGGCGAACCGAGAGTAGGCTTCGGAGCAGCTCTCGTGACAGCCGCAGTTCTGGTGCAGGAGATTGGGGGTAAGCAGCACCTAGTCCCTAAAAGATGTGGAAACAAGGAGCCCGAATTTGGAAAATATTTATGTACGCTTTGGTAGTGGCCAGTCAAAGGCTTCAGCAATATTTCCAAGATCGGTTGGTGGTGGAATATACGGATCAACTTCTGAAGAAAAATCAAGGTCGGTCAGAGGTCTCTGGAAGACTGGCAGCATGGAGTTCTTTTATGATTGTCCGTTCAACGAACCAAAACCTGCCTAATCTATCAACGGATCGGTTCTTTTGGTGCTAAGGAGGAAGACCCTTCGTCTCTTTGTAGCGGAGTTTTATTTTTCCTGGTGTACCTTCGGCTCTCGGAGAGAAGGTCACCGGAGTGATCACGGTGGAATTCCTTTGTCTCTTTGTAGCGAAGCGAATGTTTATTCCTGATGTGCCTTCGGCTCTCGGAGAGAAGGTCATCAGTGGGGCTATGGAGGGCTTCGTGATAGAAGCAACTTTTCCTGGTGTACCCTCGGCTCTCGGAGATAGGGTACATCGGAGTGTTTAAAGGTTGGGTTCCTGCGACTCTTTGGAGCGTTTTGGAACATTGCTGGTGTATCTTCGGCTCTCGGAGAGAAGGTCATCGGAGTGATTAAGGTTGGGCTTCATGTGTAAGCAATATTTTTCCTGGTGTGCCTTCGGCTCTTGGAAAGAAGGCACATCGGAGTGACTATGGTGGGCTTCTCTTAGAAGCAAATTTTCCCGGTATATCTTCGGCTCTCGGAGAGAGGGTACGTCGGAGTGACTAAGGTGGGATTCCTTCGCCTCTTCGGAGCGATGTGAATATTTTCCATGATGTTCCTTCGGCTCTCGGAGAGAAGGACTTCAGAGGTTTAAGGTTGGATTCCTTCGTCTCCTCGTAGCGAAGTGAATATTTATTTAAAGGTGCACTTCCATTCATGAATGCATTCATTCATGCATTCATTCATTCATGCATTCATTAATTCATTCATTCATGCATTCATATCTTCATTTATGCATATATAACATAAGCATCAACTCGAAGACGAAGGCTGGGCTCGGTCAGAGAGTCTCAGTTCTTGGATTTGCTGGGCTCGGTCAGAGAGTCTCAGTTCTTGGTCTGGTTGGGCTCGATCAAAGATCGCCAAATTCTTAGCTGGTGGGCTGGACGTTTTGTGTTGCTGGGCTATGCATTTTATATACTCTTCCATCAAATGTTCCGTTTAATGAAAGACTGGGGGGCAATGTTAGGTTGTGATTATTCGGGTCTAGCCATGGTGCAACTTTTCCTGGTGTACCCTCGGCTCTCGGAGATAGGGTACATCGGAGTGTTTAAAGGTTGGGTTCCTGCGACTCTTTGGAGCGTTTTGGAACATTGCTGGTGTATCTTCGGCTCTCGGAGAGAAGGTCATCGGAGTGATTAAGGTTGGGCTTCATGTGTAAGCAATATTTTTCCTGGTGTGCCTTCGGCTCTTGGAGAGAAGGCACATCGGAGTGACTATGGTGGGCTTCTCTTAGAAGCAAATTTTCCCGGTATATCTTCGGCTCTCGGAGAGAGGGTACGTCGGAGTGACTAAGGTGGGATTCCTTCGCCTCTTCGGAGCGATGTGAATATTTTCCATGATGTTCCTTCGGCTCTCGGAGAGAAGGACTTCAGAGGTTTAAGGTTGGATTCCTTCGTCTCCTCGTAGCGAAGTGAATATTTATTTAAAGGTGCACTTCCATTCATGAATGCATTCATTCATGCATTCATTCATTCATGCATTCATTAATTCATTCATTCATGCATTCATATCTTCATTTATGCATATATAACATAAGCATCAACTCGAAGACGAAGGCTGGGCTCGGTCAGAGAGTCTCAGTTCTTGGATTTGCTGGGCTCGGTCAGAGAGTCTCAGTTCTTGGTCTGGTTGGGCTCGATCAAAGATCGCCAAATTCTTAGCTGGTGGGCTGGACGTTTTGTGTTGCTGGGCTATGCATTTTATATACTCTTCCATCAAATGTTCCGTTTAATGAAAGACTGGGGGGCAATGTTAGGTTGTGATTATTCGGGTCTAGCCATGGTGCAGCCCAATCTATTTGTATACTCTCTTATTATAAGTTCCTTATAAATAAGAGACTGGGGGCAATGTTAGGGCGTGAATATTTGGACTTGGCCATGGGGTAGCCCTATCTATGTAATGGGCCGGATTTAATGTTGGTCCATATATGTTTATTATGTATTTTATTATTGTGAGAGTCCTTATTAAAAAAGAATTAGGATTTTCTTATTTGGTGGGATACGGAGATCTAACTTGGGAATGAAGTAATTGCAGTTATAAGGAATTCTGACTAGGACTCCTATTCCTAGCAGAATTTGGACGAACAAGACTTATATAAATACGGCTACAAGCAAGGGATGAAAACATTGATTATGAGATTCATTATGAGACAAGGGTACAACACACATTACGAGAGAGATTCATTATCATCATACAATATAGTATACAACACAAATACACAACTTGTACTCTCAATATTATTATAGTGGATTTCTCTCTCCCCGTGATTTTTTCTCAATTGGATTTCCACGTAAATCTTGTGTTCATACTTTATATTCTTGTATTTATGTTTATGTGAGTTTATTTTTGTGAGTTTGATTTCACAACAATACAATCGACCGTTGACATTATTTTGACCTGTCCTTTTGGGTGATTTCGTCAGTCGTACAAAATCAGACGTTAACACCCTAGCTAGCCAATCCGTGTTTGTAATAAACTAGTAAAAGAGAACTATGGATCTACGTGTGTGTCCATACATAAATAATTTGCATGGGGCATGCAAAAGTTAAAGGAAATAAAAAGCCAGGTGCGCGCAGGGGCCGGGGTCCTATATATCTCATATATTATATATATATTCCTACTTGTGCCCCACGCTAGCTAGCTAGCTAGGGTTTAGATCCCTAAGGTTGTTTCTCTAAGGACACATTAACTTGTGTATGTTTTCTGTATCTGAAATTGATGCAAATTCATATGACGTTTAGTGGTGATTTGTCTTTTATAACTTGGTCACTAGTGAAGAAATAAAATGGAATGAATCATTCACATTCTATTTTATTTTATTTTTTATTTTATTTTTTTAATTCAAACCCGGTATAAAAAATACAACAAATTTGAAAATTATATCTAAAATAGGGGCTTTTGTCCAATAACCGTTTAGGCCCAGCCTGGCCTGGACTGTGAATTTGGGCTTGGGTAATTTAAGGTTAAAACTTAAACAAATTCTCCTTGTGTTTAGGGCTCATGATTGGTCAGATATCTTCAAATCTCGTTTGTGACCTTTATAAGGAGTAGTTAATTAAATAGAGTGTCTAAACAAATACTAAAAACTTTAAATATTCCCAACGTTCTAAAATTAAAACTATTTTTTCTTTTTTTGCAAAAGGCTAAAATATAATATATACATTGCTGAAATATATTTCATAATCTATAATATTTAGATACGGAATATGAAATTACAAAGCATATACTGCATAAAGCATACAGGCATTCCACATTAATGAAAACTCATAATATATCTTCCTGATAAAACTATATATTAAAGAACAAAGAAGCAAAAATTCAAAACCTGAGTTCTCCCAACCACCCCCCCCCCCCCCCCCCCCCCCGCTGCTGCAGGAGAAAAAACAAAAAAATCAGCCTCAATTAATGCTCCTCCTCTGTTGCATATTTCCAGTATTTTGCTAGAAAATTCATGAAATTTCTAATATTTCATTACTTATATTCTATGTAGATTAGATATTATCATGCCATCACTACAACATTACTAGCAAATATTAAGAATATGTTTGAAAAAAATAAAATTATCCTTAAAAGTCTTTGTTTTGGTTTCGTATCTCTAATTTTGGAATTCATGAGAGAATACTGAATTGTATTTAAATCAAAAATTAAAGAAAAATAAACTACTTGTAAGACTAAAGATGAAAAATAATGTTAGAATCACATAAAAACTCTCACATACACACATATAAATAATGTGGGCCCCACATGTCAGGCAGGGCCCACAGTATTTATGTGTGTATATGTGAGAGTTATGTGAGAGTTTTTATATGATAGTAGCATTGTTGAAAGATGAATGATCGGTCAAATTAGAGGAAAAAACATTGTAATGTGTCATCTTAAATAAATCAAGTGGCTTATTTGGACTGGACTAGATAAATGTTTTCATTCTTACTAATTTTCGTTGACCATAAGATATGACGGCTGAAAAATAGTTACTGTAAACGGCACTATCCATATTATTTAAGTGTGTAAAATTTTTATTATAAAAGGTTTAGTATATGCCCCTTTATGTATCAAATTTGTTAAATTAAGAATACAGGTTACCCATAATCGTAAACATTTTAATATTTATGTCATAGGTAGAACATCAAATATATATATTATTTTGTTATTTTCCTCTATATATTTTACTTCAAAAAAATAAAATGAATAAATGGTAAATGGTAGTATGAAGACAATGAGCATTAAGATTCTTTGTAACAACTCTCGTCCTGCTCTCCAACTTTGGGATCTTATACGTATATGGTTTCACTCTTTCCAATTCAGAAAACTTCAAATCTGGGCGACAATTTCACCACACAATTAGGCCAATATATTTAATTATATATATATATATATATATATATATAACAATTAGTGGATCCCACGAACCTGTCCGGAACCGGCATGACCGGCCGCTGCCTGTCTGTGGTTTAATGTTTACGCTGTTGAGGAATCATGTCGGGGAGTTCTTAACCACTCCACAACATTTGATTCTTGTCATTTGGGATCTTTGATAAAAATGTCTCTATTACTCTATATATACATGTGTGCCCAAAGACATTTCTCATACATAATATTAGTGTCAATTGTAATATCATAAAATTTTAGAGTCCTGCATGCAATATATATATTATAATTATAACGTATGTGCATACAATTTCGCGTTAGTCGCAATTCAATTTCTTTAGATATTATTTTCCAAAATTTGATAGATATATTTATGAAATCTATTGATTTACTTAATTAGTATTTGTTAGCAATATGATCTATCTAATAATGAAACCGTGACACTAATTCTAGGGATATATATTATGCTACTCTCTTCCTTCTAAATTAAGGGTAATATTGACTTTTGAAAAATTAATTTCAAACATTTTTAAAATCAAAATGAAGATAAATTCAATTAGTTTATATCAATATAATTATGAATATTATAAACTACCCAAAAAGTACTCCCTCCTTTCTATTGTATATATATGACGTTCAAAACATAATCACACACATATTAAGAACTCCCATTAATACTAAGGGCAATATGGTCATACACAACTATTCGTGCACAGCCTGCCAAAATTATGTCGTTTTGACAAATTTTATCAGTTTTCTTTTTTCCCAAATCAAAAATCAAAAACAAATCTGTCAAAACGATGTAGTTTTGACAGACTGTGCACAAATAAAACATATACGCTCTGTGTACGACCATTATTCCCTAATACTAATGTTAGGTAATTAATGTTAATTTAAAATTTTATTATTACTCATGCACTAATTAATTATTCTTCCTCTCTCAATTATTTCATCTTGATTGAGATTTTTTAGGGGCAAATCTGGAAATGATTAGATTTTTTTCTCCTAAATATATGTAAAGCCTCTTATATAATGGAAATGAGGGAGTACTTTTAGTTAATTATAAGATTTATTGCTTTAAAAACTTAAATGTATCATGCTAATTATAAATTTGAAAATGTCTTAAATTAACTTTTAAAAAGTCAATAGTAATGATCTTATGATTTAAAATGGAGGGAATATTTTTTTTTCAGGAAACTGATATATATTTTTACATGGAAATATAATATTTCACATAATTTCTCTCTTACGTGAGTTTTGAATGGAATCTACATCCATGTGATAGAGGTTCATGTGAAAATATCAGTTCTTTTTTTATAACATAAAAAAATGGTGTTCGTAGCTAATGACTCTGTAAAATTAATGACCAAATGATTATAGGGAATTGATATTTTCACAAGTAAATTTGATAGTTCCACAAGCTCATTCTCACATGAATAGTAAATGGGGTTCATCTCATGTGAGAGAGTATCTTGTGAAATTAAAACTTTTACTTGTGTAAATATCAATTCTCTAATTATAATTTAAGGCATTTTCATGTTTTTGAACCAAATTTTTTACCTTGTATATCGCCCATTCTTTGACTATCGAATGGCCTTCAAAGTCTCTCCACCAGATGTCCTAAACTCTTGTACCGATAAAAAGTTATCCTGAGTAGCAGTTTTAGTATACTGTTTTAGACTGGAATCAAATCGGATCCTTAATTTTCTTTCCTTTAATTTATTTCAAAAACCGATCATTTCGTGCTCACGTTTGTCTCCATAGCTGGATGATTTTTTGGTCTCCGATAGGAAGGGGATGGAGAGACATGCAGAGACCAACCCATTTGACGTTAACTTATTAGTTAGGATAATGTTAACGATTTTAAAAAGTTATCTCAAATGATATAGTATTGAATAAGACAAAAAAAAAAGATAATTTATGATCCTAACGAATCACAAGAAATTTATCCGACTAATGTTATAACAATACCTTATTTGAGACATTTTCTAAGATTAAATATTTAAGACCCCTAACATCACCCTAATTATTATTATCTTTACGTGCAAATCGTTTTCACTTAAATTTTGAAGGAAAGACTATTAAACTCTAATATGCTAATTAGAACGTGCAAGATGGCATTAGATATGATTTATGAAGGTGCAAAATCAAACATTTTATTTAAAAATAAAAAAGTAAAGAAAGAAAAAAGCGTCGTAGCGACGGAATTTTAGGGCTTTTTTGTTTGTGCAGGTATTGCAAGATATATAATTAAATAATTTCTCTGCTAATCTGATACCAAAACATTTACCTACTACAAATAATTGTTAGAAGATGCTACACTGCGATGAACCAACAAACACGTGTGGTGAAATTAAGTGTGGTGCTTGCAAGTCAACATTTACGTAATGTTAGCTGAATTTGAACCAAACACCTACGTACGCTTTACCTTTGCATGAGAATTGACATTCTCCACTAATCAACGTTAGCATGACAATTACTTATAAATTATCTAAACCTAAAAATCACTATTTGAGTTTTTGACTTTAAATATTTTTATAAATTGCTTTGAAAATGGTTATATATAGTATAGTCCCCTGTTTAATTAATTATCAACCCCTCAACAGTGCATTAATGTGAACAAATTTACGACTCATGCAAGACACGAGCTAGTATCTAAAATTATTTTTAAAATGTATATAATTGTACTATATTCTATTAAATGTCAAAAAATTAGAGGTGTTTTTATTAATTCTATAAGCTATATATCAACTATATTTCTCAAAAATTGAAGAAATTAAACTCGTAAGTATTAAAAAAAAAAAAGAAGAAGTGAAGAATTTATATTGATTATTTTTGTAGAATTTCATCGTACACATACAAAGTAGTGGTGCTAAGTTATATCGTAATGGCAAATTAGTTTTACGAAAGGAAAGGAATTAAGGAAAGTGAAGGAGTATTTATATCTTTTATATAAGTAATATATATGTATTTTTTTAAATTTATATTGATCATTTTTGTAGAATTTCATCTTAAACATACAAAGTGGTAATGTTAAGTTAAATCGCAATAACAAATTAGTTTTACGAAAAGAAAGAAATTAAGAAAAGTGAATGAATAATTATATTTTTATTCATTATATATATATATGTGTGTGTGTGTATAAAAATATTATGTTTGTGTGAGTATGTTGATAAGTAGTATTAATTATATGTATTTTTTATAGTTAATATGTATAAGTCGTACAGAGAAAAATATGCACTTATATGAATTTAAAAATGTGAATAATTAAATATTTTTATTAATTCAATTTATACTATTAAAGTTGTAAAGTTACATATTAATGAAGTTGAAAGTTGTTAAAATTAATTTTGGATTTTGCTACCTAATAAGAAAGGAAAAATAAAAATAAATAATTAATATGATAGTGAGAGAAAGTGAATGAAATGAAAAATAAAAATTCAATAAACAATTCATTAATGCAAGTTCAATGAATAATAATTTATTAATTTAATTTGAGTTAACTTGAGTAACTACATTAATCTAATTCAATTGAGGAGTGAATAGCTTCTTGACTTATTAATACTAGCATAATTTATACTACCCATCATGCGAGCTATTTTAAGTTATAAATTAATATATTTATATATATATAGGGAGTATTTCAAGAGCATAACTCTTAAAAGACATAACAAGCATAACATCTTTAGCGATTGACCAAATCGTCGCATGTCCGTCGTCATAAGTCCGTCCGACGCCATAGGTCTTATCCGACGAACAATATATAGTGACGGACTGACCTATAGTGACAGACGGACCTATGGCGACGCATTTAACGATGATTTGGTCCGTCGCTAAAGGAGAGTTATGCCTTTAAGGAGTTATGCTCTCGATCCTTGCTCTCTCTCTCTCTCTATATATATATATATATATACGGTCCAGATCTTAAGCTCATCCAACTAAAAGTTCACCCAACTCACCCCCCTTTAGCGACGAACTGGACGACGATTTGTGTAAGACCCCAACTTTTATGAATAAAGATTTGATTTTTTTATATATTATTTCGAAATAGTAAGGTGTTGATTTGATAAATGTGAAAAGTTATGAGTGAAATGTGCAAATATTTTAAAATGAGCAAGTGGTTATAAAATATTCTTGTTGTCGGGGAATATTCGTTTGGTCGTGGAATATTCTTGTTATCGGGGAATATTCGTATGACGGCGTAGCTATTTGTGGGCCCCACAACGGAATAACTATCAGATATAGAAAGCGACAGAAATAACCTTTTTATAAAATAACGGCGTAGTTGTTACCGTTAGTACTGTTGAAATACCCGGTGATTAAAATACAGTAATACGCGGTGTTGCACAGTAGCACACGGTATTGCACAGTATTTTGAATTATTGATTCTTACGTGAGAAGGCACTTACTCAATTATGGTTATAGTAATTACTGTTCAATATTTTATATTATTGATTCAATAATTGCATGATATTTTATTGATTCAATAATTGCTACGTTGATATTTTATATCAATAATTACTACGTTGCTATTTTATATGATTGATTCAATAATTGTCACTGCACAGTATTTCACATTATCAACTCAATAATTCATATTATTTGAATAATATTATTAGATAGCATTATTGACAATGTCTAAGGAAGTTCTGTCTAGGAGGGGTTATTTAATTGCGCGCCAATAAGGATAAATTCTTATCGGAAGGCCCCCTCTTTCCTTGGAACGACCTGGTTGTCAATATTGTAGTTATGTAATATTATTTGTGAATAATTAATTATTGATTTATATGATATGAAAATATTTATTTTGTGGATATAAAAGAAGGAATTAGTGCTGATGTGTTTTTATCAGTATTTTGGTGTGAAAAATCCTCCGTTTGTGAATTTCGAATAATTTATGTTTAGAATTTGAAAAAACTTCCTTCTACAAAGTTGTAGAGAATTAAATTTTCTATAAAAGAACATAGAATTTGTATTTTTCTGACAAAAGAGCTATTTATTATGAATTATTGAAGTTTCGGAAAATAAATATTTTTTTAATGGGTGGGTGGGCCCCACTTTTGTTTTTTGTTGAAAAATTCTGATTTCTTAGCAGCCAGGCGGCGGAAATTTTTAAAAATAAATATTATTTTATTAAAAAGTCTACTTTGGCATCCTAAATTTTTCCTATAAATAGGGTGCTTAGTTTAAAATTGAAAATCACACCAGAATCAAAAGTTTTCTCTCTCTATAATATCGAGCGTATTTTTGTGAGTATTTAGATACTTTGAGTATTACTATTCAGTGCAAGTTTTCTTCAGTCTTATATCCGATATACCAGTCAAAAATACTATTCTTTTGAGGTAAAGGATGTTATTTTCTTTCATAAATGATGTTATTCTTTTCAATATCATTATACCAAAATATTATCATGGATTTTATTATGAAATTCTTACTTTTTTCATCGGGGTTACTATTCACGTATACGGCACTATTCACGGAAAAATTAAATTTTCTTCTATATGTCCAAGTTGCTTGTTAAGGTTCTTATCTTTGATTGGATCCAAATTTTTATCTTTATTCTTGAATTTTGCTCCACAAAGTATTATTATAAAATATTCTTGAACTTGGATAAACTAAATTACGAATCCCTAATCTTTATCTTTTATCTCACTGGATTTGTTCTTTAAAATGTTTTTCATCATTCTCAATCCTAAAAGGTGATGTAACTGAATATCTTTGGCCTGTAGAGCAAAGATGAATGATTACCTGATGAGTATCTTTGGTCGTAGTGCAAAGATGACAGGTGTTGAGATGAACATGACCACTGGTGATACAAATGAATATCTTTGGCCTGTAGTGCAAAGATGAATATTTGATTCGAGATGTATATTGATTGATGTTACAGGGATAAAATATTGATGATGAACTTTTAAATCATAGAAGATAGTAGACTTCATTCTCTACTTAACTCTTCTAATGAATTGTTATTTCCGCTGCGAATATTGATCTAAAATTGGTTGTCCATTATATTTTATCTGATTTATTGAAGGCTAACGATAATTTATTTTTCATTATCTTAGTCATAATATTCTTTATTGGGCTAGTTGAGCTCACCCTTTTCATCTATTGTTCTCTTCAGAAAATGAGAATGTTGCAGGAACTAGTCGGGAAACAGAGTGATGGTTCGAGTTAGAGCAATAGTAGTCCTCGCTATTTTTGTAAAATAGTGGGATAATAATTGTAATAAATAAAGAATAAATTTGAATGTTGATATTTCGTATTATATACGATTTGTATTGACACTCACAGTTGTGTGGTCGTATTTTGCACGACCGTGTGATATAAAAGTTTGTATTTGAATTTTGTACCATGTATTTGACGACTCAGAATGAATTGGGTTGACTGGACCTATTCTGGGGGCGTCACAGTTTGGTCCGTCGCTATATATACAGTCGTCGTCTTAGCTTTTAGCGACGGATAACATATAACGACGGACAACATATAGATGGCGGTTGTATATATAGCGACGAACCAAATCGTCGTCCGGTCCGTCGCTAAATGGGGTGAGTTGGGTGAGTTTTTAGTTGGGTGAGCCTAAGATCCTTACCGTGTATATATATATATATATATATATATATATATATATATATATATATATGTATATGTTACTATAATTAATTAATAAAGAATTTCTTAACATGTGTTCTAAGGGCACATGCTAAGCACACAGTTCAAATGAATATTCTCTTGAATTGTGTGTATATTTTCTTGAATTTGGTGCATATGCAAAAATCAAGAGAATATACACACAATTCAAAAAAATATTCTCTTGAATTGTGTGCTTAATATATGCCCTTAAGACACATGTTAAGAGGACTCAATTTATAATATATGTCCACATTCACTAGTATTACAAACAATCAATAATATATTGTTCATAGTTGACAATATTTCCGACTTATTCGTCCCATGTTAGAGGGTAACTACGGATCTACACCGTTAATGATTGACATTTGTTCACTAGAAATTTAATTACCGTAGATCTCACGGCATAAAGAATGTATTCTATATGATTGTCCAATAAAATAAATTAAATAAATAAAAGATCTAAATCATACACCTGCCGAAGATCCATTTGATGGATCAGTAAATGAAAATGTTAGTATTACGTACTAATCCTACAAAGTTTGGACTTTAATTGTTCCACGAATCAAGGCCATAAGCAGTTTAAATAAATTATAAAAATTGTATAATAAAAAGAAAAATTAGGTCATTAAAGGACTCCTCCCTCAAAAATTACCATTGACTAGATTGCTGTGGGGCCGGAAGACAAAGAGAACAGCCCCAACGTGTGAAACAAAAAGGCCTGTTTATGGCCCACTTTTTATGAAAAAATTTAAAGCCCCCTTTGAAAACAACATTAACGGGAAACGCTCGTCATCATCTTCTTGGGAATACCCTTTCTCCTCCCCTTCGCCCTCCCCCTCCACTCTCCTCTCTTTATATATATACTACTATATTATATATATATATATATATATATATATATATATATATAATCTCCTCTTGTTCTTAGTGTAGCTCATTAAAACTTCTACTTTTTATTATTTTCTCTTGCTATTTTTCTCTCAATCTGAAAATTATTTTTTGTGCTGTGAAAAAAATATGAAGAAAGAGAAGAAATATGGTTTGTTATGCATGGGAAATTTAGAGTTTGGAGTGCCAATATTCGAGTATCAACATCTTTTTGTTGAAAATGAGACAATCATTCTGGGATTTTCCTCAACGTACCGGTGAAGGATTCCGATAGAGAAGCTTGTTTCCGGTGAAGAATTCATCGGTGAGAAGGTTTTAGCGGCGTACATGGGAAGGCCAGGCATTGCTCTTATTGTTCTTGCTCTTTTTCAATAATTTTATTTTTCATTTGGTTTTCTTTATATATATATGGGTGTGTATTTTGCCACTTCTCTTTTTTCTTTTTGGTGTATTTTATTTTATGGAATTTATAGATTGGAGCGTGGGGAAAATAGCAGTGGGTAGTTTACAAGAATGTATCTAAACTGCTCTTTTTGATTAAGGCAGAGATTCATAGAAATGAAATAAGTTTTGGCTGGTTTCCCAGGTCTAACCTTTTTTACAAACACCTTCCTCTCTCTCTCTCTCTATATATATATATATATAGGGAATGATCCATAGCAAGCATTAGTTAACAGTACTATTCCAGCTAACTCATTTTCTAACTATTCCAGCTAACTCATTTTCTGCCGTTCAATGGAAGATCTAATGGCTTACCTAATCAAGTACTATTCCTTGTATTAGTCTACTGCTCGTTTAATAATTCTTTATATTTATGAACTAATTAATTAGGGAATGGAGTATTAATTAGCAATATTTTTTTTAATTTAAATTATAATTATTTTAAGTCTCTGATTAAGCTAAATTCTTTTATGTTGGCCGCTACTCCCTCTAGCGGCCAGTCAAAACGCGGTTGCTAGAGGGAGTAGCGGCCAACAACAATTTGGCTGGCAGCTAGAGGAAGTAGCAACCGGCCCCAATCCAGCCATTCGATCTTCCATTAGACGGCAGGAGATGGGTTAACTAGAATAGTGCACACAGCTAACGCTTGCTATAGATCATTCCCTTATATATATATATATATATATATTGATCTTATCATGTTAATGTTAGCTCTGATACAATCTTCTTGTGCACATATTTGATTTATATCTTTGTCCTCACTCACTCTTCAGAATTAGGCCCAAGGCAAACCTTTCTTAAGCCGGTTTTAAGAAATTAACTGATTAATTATTTGTAATGCATGTAAGTCCGAGAGCTCTTGATTTTTTTACTTTTTTAGGATCAAACAAACAAAACAGGATGGAAATTTTGGAAAGTTTTACTTGATAGGTTTGAAAAGGCAGCCATATAAAATTGTTCAAAACTATATATTGTTTGGTACGATGTCAAATTAATGAGCAAATTGAACATAATTTTAATTTGTGTATATTTGATCGATCAGCATGCCGGGTCATTTTCATTTTTTGTAACCCTTACCAACCAACATTAATAAACTTATCTAATGTGTGATGGAATCAAACAATTTTCATAAATATGATTAAGAAATAAATGTCCCCATGTCACCATATATGTCTTGTTTTATGTGTTCTTTTTCTAAACATTAATTCAATTACTAATTTTGAATCTAAAATCGACATTTGGATCCATATATATAAAATGATAGTATTTTTAATTTTAATGAATGAGACATAACCTTTCGTTTTCTAAGCAGTTTCCTTGAAATATTTTTGCTAAAAACAACCAAATTTATATCCTGCAGTGTGGTACTTATCGCTTAAGCTTAAATAAAGGAGGAGGTGGGTTGAATACAACCTGTAATATTGACTTTTAATTAATACGTGATGCCCTTACTTCAATAATGACTTGATCAGTTTGTCCCATAATAATTACTAATAAAAATCGTCTTTAAATTGAGGGCATTATATATGTATATATATATCACTTAGTCGAAAGTTGTCATGCGTGTATACGCTATCCTAGCTACATGCATTTTATTTTATTTTTTTGCAATTTGTGTTTCACAACAAATAGGCATGTTACATTAATTAATTAATATACCCACAAAATGAGTCCAGAAATGAAAAATATAAACAAATAAACAAATTATTTCCACAAATATTGAGCTCATCTTTTTCCATAAAACATATATAGAAACATAGATATGTGAATTAACTTAGCATTGGATTAGAATAATCTCCATTACACTTATCCTATAAATTTCTCTCAATGCACATTCAGGGATTCGGTTATAATGAAATTAACTTCATTGTAAGTTTAATCAATTGATCAATACAGTATTGACACGAAGAGATAGAGATCACATCCCGCCTGCGTGTCGACGCCTGTATTGATCAATTGACCAAAGTTAATTTTATATTAACCACTCCCCACATTCAGTAACACAAATATTACATTTAGTGACAATTAGCAACATAGAAAAATTCGTCTTAAACAATTGTCATTATAAGCAATATTTGTATCGCTATACGTGTATTTAGAGAAATTGAAATATAAGTTTAATGAAGGGGATTCTAATCCTACTTTTTAGCTCTGATTTACTTTCCCAAATAAGATCCCTATTATGTAAAGAAGCCTAAATTAGATGCCAACCACTCTTTACGCGAATCATGATACATCATTAAATTAAAAATAATTTTATTTAATACAAATATATTTTTAATAATTTATCATAATTTTATCGCCTCTTGTATATATATATATACAATATTATCAAATTTAAACTCGAATGTAAATATTTTTCTCTCGAAATAATCCAAAGTTCCAAACGGAGTGCTAATTAGTTTCATGCACACGAACACTTTAGCGGTGAATAGGGATTAACAATGCATGCAAATTCCAAGGACATATTCACTCGCCATTAAGCCCGTGGAATAATTATCAAATCAAAAAGTGCAGTCTAGCTTGTGTACGCTTTTACTTGGACATTTTTAGCCAAGCAAGCAATGCCACTTGGCATAGAGAATCGAGAGGCATGGCCTCTACTGACACGCCAGCCAATAGCGCGTGGGAGTGGAAATAAAAGCAAAATCATGTTTGGTGGTTGTGTTTGTAGCACGGACCATGTTTCAGTTTCAAAATTATACGGCTAGCATTACGCCCGAGGATTCAACTTAGTTGACTTTAAGCCTTTTATTTTACTACTAGTTGTGTCTGGTTTCTCCGGCACTACATTGATAATAAATTTTATCTCAAATTTTGAACGGCTCAAATAATTTATTGAGTAAGTAAAAAATTCAGAATTATTTGTATTTTATTAAATAGATATAATTAAATTGTTATTTTTTTTAATTAAATTTAATATTTATTTTATTAAATGAGAGAAGAGAAAATAACTCAACTTTTGAGCATGTGTCACAAATCTCTTTGTCCTTTTTACCCTTACAAATTTAATTTATTATAAATTTGATCTTTTATTTTTTTATTCTATTTTTTATAATTGCATGCGCAGCGTGCATGCCATTGAAACTAATAATTGTTCTTTTAAGTAAAAATATAAATACAATTAATTAATAATTAGATAAGAACAAATATATCGAGAGTGTTATAAAACTAAAGAAATAAACAATATTTTGCAAGATAAAAGTTCAGAGAATTTTCTCTATTTTCTTTTATAGTGTATCCTTTCATTAGAAAAACTTGCCTTTTATAGGCAAGTAAAGTGAACAATTCCAACCAAGATCCACAAAACATGCACTAGACCAATGGTCTAGCTAATATGTAGCTTATGACTTTTGAGTATTAGGAAATCATATTATAACACTCTCCCTTGATTTCTTAAGAAAAGAATATTATGTCTCATTAAAAACCTTGCTAAGAAAATTCAGTGGAAAAAAACTTAGCGAATAAAAAAAGAGTATATATCTCCCCCTCAAAAGGAATTTATTATTCTTTAATGAAATGTTGTGATAAGTCTTTCAGTCGACGCATTCCGATCTTATTCCGAAGTTTTGTAAACGTTGCATTTGGTAGTGACTTTGTGAATAAATCGGCTAGATTATCACATGACTGAATTTGATGCACATCTATATCACCTTTCTTTTGCAGCTCATGTGTGTAAAAGAATTTAGGTGAGATGCGTTTTGTTCTGTCTCCCTTGATGTATCCTCATCTAAGTTAAAGAATGCATGCAGCGTTATCCTCATATATAATTGTAGGAATATTTTTTTTTGATGATACTATGCATGACTCTTGGATATGCTAAATAATTGACCTTAACCAAACACCTCTCTATTTGCTTCATGTATTGCGAGAATCTACGAGTGATTTATAGATGTAGTTGTCATAGTTTGCTTTGTGGATTTTCAGGATATAGCTGTGTCACAATATGTAAATACATAACCTGTTTGTGATATCTCATTATGTGGATCTAATAAATATCCTGTATCAGCATATCCAACTAATCGCGATGTTGAATCTCTTGGATAAAATAATCCAAGATCTATACTTCCACGGAGGTATCTCAAAATGTGTTTGATCCCATCCCAATGTCTCTTAGTCGAAGAATAACTGTATATTGCCAACAGGTTGACAACAAAAGTAATATCGGGTCGTGTACAGTTTGCAAGATACATAAGAGCACCTATTTCACTTAGGTATGGAACTTCAGATCCAAGAACTTCTTCCCCACTTTCTAGAGATCGAAATGGATCTTTATCAACTTCTAGAGATCGAACAACCATCGGGGTAGTCAAAGGGTGAGCTTTATCCATATGAAAATGACTGAGAATCTTTTCAGTATATGTGGATTGATGAACAAAAATTCCAGATGCTAAATGTTCCACTTGTATTCCCAAACAGAATTTTGTCTTCCCAAGATCTTTCATTTCAAACTCATCCTTTAAATAAGTAGCAGTTCTTGTGAGTTCTTCAGGAGTACCTACAAAATTCAAATCATCCACATATACAGCAAATGATGGTAAATCCACTTTGTGTTTTCTTAATAAAAACGCATGGGCATACTTGATTATTTATATACCCGTCTTTTTTTAAATAATCACTAAGTCAATTATACCACATACGACCAGATTGTTTCAACCCATATAATAAGAGTTGCAACTTGATTGAATATATGTGGCGAGTCTTTTGTGATTCAGACATTTTTAATCCTTCAGGAATTCTCATATAAATCTCACTATCATGTGAGCCATATAGGTATACTGTTACAACATCCATCAGACGTGTTTCCAAACCTTCCATGGTTATCATACCTAGTAAAAAGTGAAACGTAACTCCATCCATTACTGGAGAGTATGTATCATGATAATCAATACCAGGTTTTTGTGAAAAATCTTGAGCTACAAGTCGGGCTTTGTATCTCACAATTTCATTTTTCTCATTTCGCTTTCGTACAAATACCCATTTGTTTCCAACTGGGATTACACCCAGTGGTGTTTGGACTACTGGTCCAAATACTTCTCTTTTCAATAATGATTGTAGCTCAGTTTGAATAGCATCTTTTCATTTTGGTCAAACTTTTCTTTTCCGACATTCTTCCACGTTTTGTGGTCAGGATCTATGTCAAAAATCATAGTAATATCTGATGCTATAGAGAAAGCAAATATATCATCAATTATGACTTTGCAACGATCCCATATTTTCTCATCATGTACATAATTTATTGAGATATCTTGGTATTCATCTCTTCTCCCTTCGGTGAGATCTTGTACCTCTTCTGGGGGTATTCTCACTTTTGGAATAAGTGTTACTTCTGGAGCGGGTATTACTTCTAGAACTCTTTTGTTTGCCTTTTATTTTCGTGGTACAGTGTCTTTTGCACCAACTGGTCTTCCATGCTTCTGGCGTGGTTTAGATTCTTCTGTTGCCTTATTTGTCAATTCTTTAGGAATTAACTTTTCGATAGGTATGTCTATCTTTGCTGGAGTATTCATTGCAGGTGTATATGATTTTATCACTTTTCTAGCATCATTAAATGCATCTGGCATTTGATTTGCAATATTTTTTAAATAAATAATTCTTTTAACTTCAATTTCATATTGTCCTGTGCGAGGATCAAGTGAATTTAATTCTGATGCATTCCATGATATTTCAGAGGGTTACTTAATTAAAAATTTCTCCTCTTAACGGTGAAAATACATATTCATCAAAGTGACAATCTGTATAACGTGAAGTAAAAACATCTCCAGTTAAAGGCTCAAGATATCTAATAATAGAAGAAGTATCAAAACCAACATAAATTCTAATTATTCGTTGAGCTCCCATTTTAGTCCTTTGTGGATGTGCAATTGAAACATATACTGCACTTTCAAAAACTCTAATGTGCGAGATGTTGGGTATCTGACCAAGAACTAATTGTAGAGGAGAATATTTATGAAGAGTTGTTTTCCTCACTCGAATGATGGCTGCAGCGTGAAGAATTGCATAACCCCAAACTGAGGTTGGTAAGTTAAACCTTAATATCAATGGACGTGCAATTAGTTGAAGTCTTTTTATTAAAGATTCAGCTAAACCATTTTGTGTATGTACATGAGGAACAGAATGTTCAATGGTGATTCCAATAGTCATACAGAAGTCATTAAAGGTCTTTGATGAAAATCCAGCAGCATTATCAAGTCGAATTGACTTGATTGAATGATCTGGAAACTGAGCCCGTAACTTGATTATTTGAGCAAGAAGTTTAGAGAAGGCAAAATTTCGAGATGAGAGGAGACAAACATAAGACCATCTAGTTGAAGCATCTATTAAAACTATGAAATATCGAACTGGTCTAGACATTGGATGAATGGGTCCACAAATGTTTCTTTGGATTCTCTCTAGGAATTTTGGAGTTTCATTATAAACTTTTGTTGGTAATGGTCGAACAATTAATTTTCCCTGAGAACATGCAGCGCAAGAAAAATCACTACTAGAAAGGACCTTATGATTCTTAAGAGGATGACCAGTAGAATTTTCAATAATGCGACGCATCATAGACGTGCCTGGATGACCTAGTCTTTCATGCCAAAGCATAAATGATTTGGGATCTATGAATTTTGGAATCACAACAGTATAAGACTCAAGTATATAACCTAGAAGAAATTGAATGAAGTTTTTCTAAGATATTCTTCTTTCCAGAAATAATAGAAGTGATGAGAAGATATTTATTATCATTTTCATTTGTTGTTTCAATGTGAAAACTATTTAGTCGAATATCTTTAAAACTTATCAAATTTCTTCTTGATTTACTAGAATATAGAGCATTTTTGATGAAGAATTGTGTCTCATTTGGTAACATGAAACTAGCTTTTCTAAATTCCTCGATTAAATTTGATATGCCAGAGATAATTCCCACGTTTCCCTTAGCTTTGGTTAGTTGTGAAAAATATCTCTCACTTTGAAGTATCGTATGAGTTGTTGCACTGTCTGCTAAACATATATCTTCCATATTCATTAAAGTTGGTCTAACACATATAAAATTATATTAAAAAACATATATTTGATTCATAATATTATTCATGAGGAACACATAACATGTAGCGTACAAAAATAAAAACTAATAATATTATATATGCATACTGCTTAATTAAAATAAAAAATTATTCGATATCCCAAAGGATGTTTTCAGAAGGTCCAACAATGTCACCAAACTTTTCTACATTGTTGGTCATTGTTGGAGCATCAACAATATTCAATTGATGGTTAACAAAGTTTGTTTCTGCCACATTTTTCTTGCTCTTTTGAGACTCCTGGAATAAATTAACCAGATGTCTTGGAGTATGACAGGTACGCGACTAATGCCCTTTCATCCCACACCTGAAGCAAACATCTGGTTTGTTCTTTGTCTATGCTGCATTTTTACCCGATCCAGACTCTTGCCACTTCTAGTGCGCAGAATTATTGCGATTGTGAAATTTATTGTTATGATGGCCTCGTTTATTTTTCCGTCCCCGAAACCTCTTATTATTTTGCCATCCATTATCATGTTTATTCTGCTAATGACTTGCTGTTAATGTCTGGCAATGGGATAGAACCCGTTGGACGTACTTAATGATTTTTCAACAACAATTCATTATTCTTTTTTGCAACAAGGAGGATAGACAATAATTCACTGAATTTTGTGAACTTACTTTGTCTATATTGCTGTGACAGGATCATATTGGTGGGATGAAAAGTTGAAAGCGTCTTTTCTAACATTTGGGTTTCAGAAACTGGACCCCCACACAAGTCCAAAGTAGAGGTTATTCTATAGACATTAGAACTATACTTCGTAATTGATTTATAATCTTATAGCCTTAAATTAAGCATTCAAATTTGGCAGTAGGGAGAACAACCAATTTTTGGTGGTCAAATCTTTCCTTTAGTTGTGTCCATAAGGTCAAAGGATCTTTGACTGTTAAATACTCAGTTTTTAAGGCTTCATCAACGTGATGACGAAGAAAGATTATGGCTTGTGCATTTTGTGCCGTAGTTGCTTTGTCTCCTGATTCAATGGTCTTTTCTAACCCATTTGCACTAAGATGTAATTCTGCATCAAGTGCCCAAGCCAAATAGTTGTCTCCAGAGATTTTCAAAATTGAAAATTCTATTTTTGCAAGGTTTACCATCTATTTTGGTTTAAACATAATAATTTCCATTATTTTTTAACGTATGTAATAAATAATTGTATACATGATATGGAGAAGGTAAATGCACGTGAACAAAAAAAAATTTGGAAGCCTCAGTGGTGTCTTCATTGGCACAACTCAGGCACAACTCTGCTTTCCCCCGAATATATCCAGGGCGTGGGACCACTTGAGCATAGTGGGGTTAACAGGACTCGAACCCACGTCTATGGGGATTTATCTTCGACTTTCCACCACTAAGCCACCACCCCAAGTGATGATAAATATATAAACAATATGAATATATAAATATTTATTTTATTAACATATCCTTTTAGTCAGAAGGTATGCAATCACTAATGTATATACAAGTATTATTGTACACATCATAAAAAAGTACGTGTACAAAACTGCAAATGGATCTTCACCCGGCATGCGGTAGTCCGCATAGACAGATTATTTCCATAAATTGCTAATAAGGAATTAATACGAAGGGGTATTCACCAAGCATGTGGTAGTCCGCGTAGTCAGGTTATTCCCACAAATTAATAAATGGTAAAAAGGTTCCCACCAAGTTTTGTAAGATCAACAAGGATAGATGGTACCACTGTAAATAACAAAAAAAATGGATAACTAAACATGAATATAATTTGACAGTTAAAGAATATAGATGGCGACAGAGCCAAGCCGGTAGTATAACATGAATATAATTTGACAGTTAAAGAATATAAATGGCGACAGAGCCAAGCCAATAATATACTGCTAAATTACAAGAACTTAAAATTTTACCGTCTCAGTTGGTTGGAGTTTCGTGCTGATAACGTGTTATAGAACTAAAGAAATAAACAATATTTTGCAAGATAAAAGTTTAGAGAATTTTCTCTCTTTTCTTTTTTGGTGTATCCTTTCATTAGAAAAGCTTGCCTTTTATAGACAAGTAAAGTGAACAATTCTAACCAAGATCTACAAAACAAGCACAAGACCAATGGTCTAGCTAATATGTAGCTTATGACTTTTGGGTATTAGGAAATCATAGTATAATAGAGAGTCTTTAATTCAAGTGGTATTTTAAGTCTTTTTGCCCAGCAAGAGGTATAGTGTCTATTTGTTTCAATTTTCTCTCTCTATTTTCTAGTTTGTCCTACCTCATACAAATTAGTCTCCTCTATCCTTTCCCTCTTTTCAATAGCAAGATTATATAAGCTGAAAACTGAGTTTTATTATGAGAAATTAAAGTCGGAAAGGTATGTTACTTTTTATGTTTTAATTTAAGTTTCTACTATATTTTAATACTAATAATTTGTCACACACGCATTGTGTTAGCATCAGCAGGTAGTATTTTATTGGTCTTTTTACTTACTAATTAAAATTTTAAGTTGTATACCTCAATATGGTATCAAATATGATGGAATCAATAATTCTAGAGCGACATTGGTTTAGGGACAGTTTTGGCGACCGGGTGATGTGGCTGTGCCACATCAGTATGAGAGAAGAAGAGAGATAAAAAAAATTACTAAAACCGGAACAAAAAAAAACCATCTCACTTTGCTAAACACACTCTCTCTAGCAAACTCTATCTCTCTCTCTCTCTCTCACGCCTCTCTCACTTTGCCGAACTTTCTGCTTCGCTCATACCGGAACAAGCATCCTCCTACAACAGAGTGAGAATCAAAATCACCGGCTTTCAAGGTAATCTTCTTCCCATTTCGTATCCTCCTCATTCTCCTACCATTACTCTGTTATACGCCTAAATTCCCAAAACCCTAAAATTTGTGCAAACTCTTATTTTGGTTGAAATTCTTATTTTGGGTGAAAAATCTATGACTAAATCAAGGATTCTGCACTGACTAGTGACTAGTTGTGCAAGTAATTTGTGTCCAGACTTCATTGGTAAAGAAAGCCCTTATTGTGGCCCATTCTTCTTTATTAGCCCTTACTTTTTTGTTTTATGCATGGGCCCAATATTCTGTTTGATCTTCATGTTATTTGGATGTGCTAGGACAGTTGAGTGATTGTACAAGATTATATATCTCAATTTTTAATCATATACCAACAGTGTGGGGACCGACACTTGGATTCTTCACTAATCCAATTTGTTGAGTTAGTGTTTCTTAATGATCTGTAGATACACTGGTCGTAAAGACCGACATTTTAGTCTGTCTGTGATATATGGAATGTTAGTGAATAAGATGTTCAGATATAAATATTTGCATGTTACTTGTCATCTTAGTTGGATAATAGGATTATGACTTGTGAGCCTATGAGTTATATTGGTTCCCTTCAGTGTTTAGTGGAACTTTGGATGGTTTTTTCTTGAAAGTAGCCTCTGTTTTACAGTTTTAGTAACCACGTCAATATGCTCTGATATTTGTTCAAATAGTTGTGCAAGTATGATTCTGTCTAAGGGAAAATAGTTGTTTGTAATGGTCAGCATGATCTGATCCAATTATTTTGGTGCTTTTACTAGTAAATTAAAGGTGCTGCTATGTAGTTTAGAAAAGACATTCAAAGAAGCAACAGTTCATATGGCTACCACTGTTATTGACATTTTTTGACACACTTGGTGATCGATCCAGTTTGGTTTCTCTATTGAACAGTACTAGGAAAAAGCATGATAAATAATAACAATTTGTTGTTCTCTTCTTCAAATACAGTTATCAGGAACTATGCAAGAGGTGGCAACTTGAAACAATTATCAGCATCCTAGCCATTATAAATTTCTTTTTCCTTTTAAAGTTTGCATTACCGTATATCTGGTGTATGTACAAGTAGCTTTCAAACTGTATTCACTGTTTCTACTTTTATGATTGCACTTACCAGTTATCCACGATTACTTGCTTGAGAAAACAACTTCACCACAACACATCTGTTTTCTAGGTTCACTTTGATGTACTGCAGGTCTCATTAATTTTAACATCCCCCTCCTCCTTTCTTACTGTTCTCTAAGTTCCATGAAGTTATCCTTTGTTTATTATTTTTGTAGAAAGACAACATGGCATCAGGAAGCATGGTAGAGAGCAACGAATTTGATTTAAGGATTCAAAGCAAGCAATGTCATTGTCAACAATTTGCGATTTGTAAAATTACCCGCTCTAATAAGAATGGAAATGAAGGTCGAATCTACTATGCATGCGTGAATGGAAAATGCGATTTCTTGGGATGATGCAAAGCTATAAATGAAGAAAAATCATCAGCAACTATTGAAACGCAGCTGCCAAATAATTTCATTATGCATGATCCGGCTATAATTGAAATGAGATAAGAAATTAAATTATTGAAGAAGTTAGTTTTTGTAATACTTATTCTCTATTTGTTTGTTCTTATGAAAAACTAGTTGTCTTTTGTTGGAAGTTGTAATGGAGGTGAAGTTGTGCAAGAAGTTGTAATTGACAAAGTTGTAATGTAACTAGTTCTCTGTTTGTTTGTTCTTATGATTTGCATTGAGTTGAATGCTCTAGTCCTTTATCTGGCAACTTGGTGAACATTGTAAATGTTCTTGCATAGTGTTATTCTTGACTGGTTTTGAATGACATTATGTTATGGAAACGAGAAAGTTCTCTTTGCTATGAATCAAGAGGTTGGGAAGTGAGGGTTTGCTTTACTGTTGAAAGATACTAACAGAAGACTGATATAAATTTAGTTATATCTGCACTTTGAAATTTTTTAGTACCCTCATTGCCTAAGCCATATCCATACACTAATTCTATCATGAAAAACCCTTTTGAGCTCTAGTAGAATCATAAAGGTTTTCAACTTAAAAAAACGGGGGGTGCATAGCTCATGTACAGTGTTATCAAATTTCAGTAGTACACAGCATAATCAAGATTTCCAAGAAACTTTCAATACACCACCTATTCATGATAATGTTTTTCTTTTACAAGGCAAATATTGAATCTAGAAAAATATATCATACGACATCCTCTTTTACTAAATGAAAGAAGAAATTGTCCTGTGATTACTATACCCGACAAACAGATCAAACTTCAAATTAAGCTAAACTAAAGAAAGCTATATATGTGTGCCCCTGGTATTGATTACATGATAATGCTTCTACCTATATAATCTTATGTCAATAAAAATCCTTGTCATAACACATTAGGCATTTTTGTCAAGGTTCAAACGGAGTACTACTCTTAAAGGCCAGAGCTATGCAGTATCACATTATGGAGAAAAGCCTGATCAGTAATCCAAGCAACATGAAGATAAAGATGCACAATTGTTTAGTTATCCAAGATAAAGATGCACAATTGTTTGCTCAATTAGTACCACCCAAAAAAAATAAAAGATATGGGATAGATATAGTAACAAACAATTCACAACAACAGCTTCAAGAATGCTGTAGTACTAAATTTAGACAAAAAACCAAAAACAATCCCAGCTCCTATAACAGCCTTGGGTCAACAGGTCCTGGCAGACTGAAAGAAAGAGTGAACGGCCCAGGTGGGCATTTTTATCTGCTCCTATTGTTTGGATCACATCCTTCACCACTCCTCCAATATGGGTTATAGTAATCCTGCTGGGAGAAAAATAATGGTGGTTTTCAGCAACAAATAACACCCAATAAGACACCACAAAATGAAAGAGAAAGTCGAAAATTAAGACATTATACCTGAAAATGAACCCCTCCATAATAGACATCATGATTTGTGGCAAATGGAAAGCCATCCACATGTGATGATTGCATATTTACGTTGGTGGAGAAGTCTCCAATCTAAAATGTTTAAAAAATAACCATTAAAGCCTCTAAGAATATGATTTATTCATAGAAATTAGTGACAAACCTGTGAATTAAGATCTATTACACCATGTCTCATGTAGTCTTCTGGACCATGTTCAACTTGAGAATTGTTATTGAGTAAGCTTACAAAATAGTCACCTTGAGAACTCTACACAAGAAAAAGTAGTAAAATAAGACATTTAATCTAAATAAATAAGTTTTTACATTTGAAAAAATTAAAGAAAAAGGTTTACCAAATTAGTGAAATCCATGTTATGTTCAATGGCCTTGTCTTTCCCTTTTTCTTTCTCTTTCTCTTTGTCTTTCTCTTTCTCTTTCTTTTTCCCTTTACTCACTCTTATACTTCTAACAACTTTCTCAATCTTAGACTGAAACCTTTTAAAGCGGGGCCGACCTTTACAATGAACCGACAAAGGACTACGAATATTGTTATTTTCTTTACAGCCACTACCCACTTGGGTGCCTTGTCTAGGAGGTGTCGACTGATTACTTCCACACGTTCCATCCTTTGTTTTTAGTACATTAACAAGCCTTTTTAATCCGATGCATAACAACTTATGTCTTATCTTCATTATCTGTCGCCAAGTCTGCCGCTTCATAAAAAGAGTTGCATATCCTATCAAAACGTTCATTTTTTGGATTCAACGTCCAGTCGGAGTATATAATCTTAACCTTCTTATTACACCACCTCACGTCTTTCCTCCACCTTCGAAGAATGAATTTATCCGGTAAGGTTCGAACTCGTTTTTTCAACAACACTGTAAGGGCATGGCTACATAATATTCCCCTGAACTCAAATAATTTACAGTTGCACTTAATGGTACATTCATCTTCTTTAAAAGAAACTCTAAAAGTGGCTTCGCGAGTCCCTCCAAACATATCTTGTGTAACATCGTACACCTCAAAACTACATTCTACAATAACTGAATCAATGGCACAATAAAGCTTCCCTTAAACATCTTCTTGAAATTCCTTGAATTTTGTCATGGTATAAACATCTTGAAATTGTTTCTCAAATGGATAATCAGTAAGGCATGGAATCCAATGGTCGAAGGAATTGAAATCCGCCTCATTCTCTTTTTGCACCTTACTTCTTAATGCATTCTCATACTGCTCAACAAATTGTTTTAAGGTTGTCCTTGAATTCACATAACCATAAAAAAAGCATCCATACTTTCACTTCTTTGAGTTGAGGACATTCTAGCCCAAAAAGTATTCTTTAAAAATGTCGGCGCCCAACGACTTCTCTCATCGTATAACCCAGTTAGCCAGGCATTCTCTTTCAAGTTAAATTTCTCAATGAAACTAATCCATCGCTCTTCAAATTCTTTACAAGTTAATGAATCATAAATTGCCTTTTGCATTGAATATTTGATAGATTCATATTGGTTGCAACCACTTAATTTCTCGGACAACTTCTTCATAATATGCCACAAGCACCACCTATGTCGCGTATTGGGGAACATAATTCAATAGCCTTCTTCATTGCTTTGTCTTGGTCAGTGATTATTGCGGTAGGAGCACGACCATTCATACACCCAAGCCAAGTTTTAAGAAGCCAACTAAATGACTCAATATCCTCATGAGATATTAATCCACAACCTAAGAGTATTGACTGACCGTGATGATTAACTCCAACAAATGGGACAAATGGCATGTCATACTTATTAGTTAAGTATGTCGTGTCAAAGGTAATGGCATCCCCAAACTCCTCATAAGCTGCCCTACTCCTTGCATCTGCCCAAAAGACATTTTGTAGTCTCCCATCATCATCCAAATCCATCAAATAATAAAAAAATTTATTATTAGCTTGTATTTTTTTTGAAGTAGTTTTGAAGTGTCATAGCATCCCCATCACCAAGCCTTAACCGCCTAACTTTGTCAAGATAATTGTAACAATCTTTTTGTGAAAAGGACACATTCTCCTGCCCACCAGCTTCAACCAAGAAAGAACTAAAATTTTTATTTGGTCTAATACCAGCTCTATCGTTAAGTTCAAGTCTCCTTTTCACATACTTGCTCATAATCCGATTTTTCTTATAAAATCTAGATTTTTTCGGGCTCAACTGATGATTATGATCAAGTGCTAGAGTCTTTACTTGCACTTTTCCATCTTCGACTACTGCAGCCCTAATCTTAGCATTGCAACCAGTTTTGCTAACAGGGTGTAAGTTGAAGGCATTCTTTGACTTGCTTATTAAACATCCTGACCGAGCACATGCAAGAACCACAAATTTAGTCTCTCCATTTTCTCCTTTTTTCGTTGATCTTATTTTCACCGAAAATCCATTTTGTTTACCATAATTAGTGTAATATTCCATGTATAAATCAACGGAACCAAACTCTATTCCTACTTCCAGATCTCTAATAACTTCATCAACTTCTTCACTTTCTACTAAATCCTCCGCCATAACACATTCCTCAATATCATTCATTCTCACACTTGATTTAAACTCATCATTACATGCCATTTCTACATATTTATAAAAATATATTAACTATATGCCATAGATATATAAAAAAGTGTACGACATTAAATTAGTTTACCAGAAAACATAAAAGCAAGCCTGCATATTCAATATTATTTAGAATTTATCAATTAAGATTGAAAGGATAAACAAACTAATATCAATGGTAAGCAACTGTCCTGCCACATCCAAATAACATGAAGATCAAACAGAATATTGGGCCCGAGCACAAAACAAAAAAGTAAGGGCTACTAAAGAAGAACGGGCCACAATAAAGGCTTTCTTTACCAATGAATTCTGGACACAAATTACTTGCACAACTAGTCACTAGTCAGTGCAGAATCCTTGATTTAGTCATAGATTTTTCACCCAAAACGCGTATAAGAGAGTAACGGTAGGAGAAAGAGGAGGATACGAAATGAGAAGAAGATTACCTTGAAAGCCGGTAATTTTGATTCTCACTCTGTTGTAAGAGGAAGCTTGTTTCGGTATGAGCGAAGCAGAGAGTTCGACAAAGTGAGAGAGGCGTGAGAGAGAGAGAGAGAGAGAGAGTTTGCTAGAGAGAGAGTGTGTTTGGCAAAGTGAGATGGTTTTTCTTTGTTTCGATTTTAGTAAAAAAAATTCTCTCTCTTTCTCTCTCATACTGATGTGGCAACGCCACATCAACCAGTCACAAAAAATGTCCCCAAATCCCTGTCTCCCCAAAAGGACTCATATGTTGTCTACTGATGTAGAGGATGTGTTTAAATTCATAGAATAAATTAGATTTATAGTTCTATATTGGATAAATTAGATTTATGGTACATATATTGCATTAGATCAATTGAGATTCAAAAACTCATTATATATTAGACAGGCCTATACACTTATCGTCAATTAATTTTAAATTAGATACTTTGACAAAGATAATTAAACTGGTTCGTTTTTTGCTTTTCTCTTTTATTTTTCAAAATATATTGTCATTTTTTTTTATTTCATAAGGGTGTTTAATATGAAAGAAAAGGGGGGAAATAACTATTGATGACTGATGAACATCAATCTAATTATCATCAATGCTTCTAAATGATCTAACATCAACGATTAATAAAGTTTCAATAATTTTTTAAATTTCATTAATTGTTCCTTTTTCTCTCTTCTAGTTTTGAAATTCTAAACACCCTCTAGCACAAATATTTCAATGGACATTCTAATTCAAAAACTTGATAGGAAAATGATATATATATAGCAGTCTCTCTTAAATAGTATTCTTTTATTAAAATTACGCCGTTTTAAAAATTCTTTTAAAAAATAAAATAATATTAAAATAGAGTGGTCTCACTTATTTTCCTTTTATTTACAAAAAATACTACCCGCGACCCCACTTGTTTTTTAAATGTTTTTCACACTCCTGGCCCACCACAAACAGATCCAACGGTTACACAAACAGATCCAACGGTTGTAGACCCATCCCTCAAATAACCGTCATTTGTTTATTTAAGTCCTTTTGATTATTTTTCAGGACATGCATGAGAAAGAACAATATTTAAGTCATTTCATATTAGTAGCCCATATTTTTTTGCAATTTTTCCTGCTAGGTTTTGATAAAGTTTTGACTTATTTATTATTATGATGATCCTATGATTTAAAAAAAATAAAAAGCAAATTCATAGAACTCAAATGCACTGCATGTGCAGTTGCAATTACATTACTTGATTGTTCGCTATTTGTTGTTCACATTTTCATCAATCAACTTATTATAATAGTATAAATAATGCTTTATCGTTTGAATTAATTGAAATATTTTAAATGTTTTACTCATAAATTTATATTTAGATTTAATTGGTTGATATTTTTATTTTTATTATATTTATATCATCTCATAAAATATATATAAAATTAATGTATATACAATAAATTGATAATTTCCTCTCTTCGTAGACATTTAATTGTCTTCGATTCTTTCTTTATAGAAAACCTAAAAGGTATTATACATTCATTTAGAATCCTCCTTTAATTATTGATCTTCCTTTTTTTTCTTTTTTCTTTTTGTTGATGATCCAATGTGTTTTATTAAACACTAAAAACGAATATAAATATTATTGTTGGGTAAAACTATATATCTAACTATTTTATAAATAATTTTAAAATTGATATGAAATTATTTATTTTTAATACAAACAAATATAACAATTGTAAACTAACTATAAAGTATTACTCATTACCATCTTTGTTGTTTTAACAAGTTAAATAAAATTATACCAATTTTGAGTTATGAAATTTCAACCCTAAAAAATTAAAATATATCTCTAATTTTGAAAATGGATGTAATAATAATTAATTATTATTGAGGCATTCAAAAGAAAAATATCACAGTGGCGATAAATAATTACGCCCATGGGCACTTATGTGACGTCAGGTGCCTCATGCCAGCCCGCTTTGTAGTAATATCAGGGTTTGGTTGTTGTGAATTTAACGAAAGCCCGATATTTAGACCAGCAATCCAATAAATAAACAAATGACGGTCCACTGGACATATATAAACAATTATTTCTTTTCAGTTCATAATAAATTTTATGGTAGTTCAATTCAATTCCATTCCATTTGTTTGAATCGTGTGATTTGGAATTAAGGCTGAGTAAGAAATCAAATTATTTTCGAAATCGCTACCAAAAATCACATCAATTAAAACTACGCCAACGGTTCCTCCGACGTATATGGCGGTTTTAGGTAGGTTGAAAAATCGAATTTACAGTTTGGTTTTGGTTACCGGCCAAAACCGCATACATAAAACCGAAACCGCACCATACGCCAACAAGATAAAAGAAGCCAAGCTGTCCAGAGTAATTTATAAATTTTAATAAGAATATGGTTGAGCTTATCATCATCATCATTATAATAACAATAATAAGTTACAAGAATAAATCCACCAACAAACTTTATTTACTGTTATTCACCACTTGTTTATATAGATACATACCAGATTATATACATATCTATTTTTCATTTTTCTAATATTATTATCTTAAACTTAAAAGGTTAAACTTATGTATTATTTATTTTTCTTTATATAAACAGCGTTATATATCATAACAAATTTTGTCGATATTAAATAAATACACAAATACGTGAGATATGCTAATAAGCATGAGACTCATTAAATAATTAAATTGTTTTATCATTTTATGTTCAACATTAATTAGTCACACCCTACATTATATAAAATCGAATTTTACGGTTTGAGTTTGGTTCTATTTAGCTTTTATTTAGACAAAATATTATAAGTAAGGTTGTGTGTGTTATCAAAGTGGTATTTAATATTGTGCGATGCTAAATTATGAATTTAAATTACATAAAATTTTGTTATTTCAATTGGTTTTGAAATCGAAATCGCACCGCGCGGTTCAAAACTGTATTGCACCAATCACAAACTGTTTCATGTGCAATTTTGGATTTGTCAAATCACACCTAAGCGATTTCGTGTGCGATTTGGACTTCAAACCGCACCATACTCACCCCTAATATTTTGAAATATCTATGTATGTACTGGCATTTTATGTTCAACATTAATTAGTCACACCCTACATTATATAAAATCGAATTTACGGTTTGAGTTTGGTTCTATTTAGCTTTTGTTTAGACAAAATATTAAAAATAAGGTTGTGTGTATTATCAAAGTGGTATTTAATATTGTGCGATGCTAAATTATGAATTTAAATTATATAAAATTTTGTTATTTCAATTGATTTTGAAATCGAAACCGCACGGTTCAAAACTGTATTGCACCAATCACAAGTGATTTCATGTGCAATTTTGGATTTGTCAAACCACACCTAAGTAATTTCGTGTGCGATTTGAACTTCAAACCGCACCATACTTACCCATAATATTTTGAAATATCTATGTACGTACTGGCATTAACGGAACCTCCACAATTAACAAAATAGTTTATATCAAAACAAAAGGACAAAAAGCTTTAAATAAACTCATGTGACAAGCGAGAAATATATATATAACAGGAAAGTGAGGATGTGTCTTAGACACATATAAGTTTATGTGTAAACTACACTTAATACGACATAATTTTAATTAATAAAACGGTAAAATGTCAAAACAATTATTAATAAAAATAGTATAGTTTTTCTTCTTTTCTTTTTTTTTCAAAACAAATATATGCTACAATAATTTAAAGGGTCCTTTACATTACTATACAATATTTTCACATTAATAAGGAACCTAAAATCAAGGCTGCCATAATTTAAAATTCTTAATTCTAAATTCTAAATTCAAATCAAACAGATGAAAAACAAACAAATATTTTCTCGTCATCTTCCTCCCTCATCATCTTCCTCCTCCGCCACGAAAAATTATTTTTTCGTCATCTTCATCCCTCGTCATCTTCCTCCTCCGCCGCCGTGAATCTTCGCCGGGAATCTCCGCCGTGAATCTTAAGCTTGCACACGGTCAGATTATGTTTCAGATCCTGCGAAAAAAGGAAGGGGTGGAAAGCAAAGCATGAACTGTCAGATTATGTTTCATTTAACTTCAACAAAAATATAACACTGCCAACGAGAAGAAGAAGAAGATTCGCCTTACAAACATAATATATATTTATGACTGTAACTATATAACACTGCCAACGAGAAGAAGAAGAAGAAGATTCTCCCTACAAATAGATGTAACTCTTACTGTTCAGAATTTTTTTTTATGGTTGTTTGGTTACCCACAAAAATTAAATGATTACCTCTGTATGAAGGTTTGGCTACCAACTGCATCACATTCAAAAATAAAATTTGTAACTTAATAAAACTGAATTGGTTACCTTAGTCTGAAGATTTGGCAACCAACTGCATGAAGGTTTGGCTACCAAGTGCATCACATTCAAAATAAATTGGTAACCTAATAAAACTGAATAGGTTACCTTGGTATGAAGGTTTGATTACCAACTGAACTATGAATGTAACCTAATAAAACTGAATTGGTTACCTTGCAATGAAAGTTTGGCTACCAACTGCATGAAGGTTTGGTTACTAACTGCACTATGAAGGTAACCTAATAAAACTGAATTGGTTACCTTGCTATGAAAGTTTGGCTACCAACTGCATGAAGGTTTGACTCACATTCAAAATAAATTGGTAACTTAATAAAGCTAAATTGGTTACCTTGGTATGAAGGTTTGGTTACCAACTGCACTATGAACGTAATCTAATAAAACTGAATTGGTTACCTTGCTATGAAAGTTTGGCTACCAACTGCATGAAGGTTTGGCTCACATTCAAAATAAATTGGTAACTTAATAAAACTGAATTGGTTACCTTGGTATGAAGGTTTGGTTACCAACTGCACTATGAAGGTAACCTAAAAAAATTGAATTGGTAACCTTTGTACGAAGGCTTGGTTACCAACTGCACTATAAAAAAATTACAGGTGTGTAGGTGGATTGGTTACCTTGGTATGCAGGTTTGGTTACCTTAGTATGAAGGTTGGTTACCAACTGCATTATAAAAAAAATGTGGGTGTGGAGGTGGTTTGGTTACCTTGGCATGAAGATTTGGTTACCTTGGTATGAAAGTTTGGTTACCTTGGTATGAAGGTTTGGTTACCTTGGTATGAAGGTTTGGTTACCTTGTTATGATGGTTTGGTTACCAACTTCACTATCAATATCTTGACTGATGGATTGTGTGACGCCCCCAGAATAGTTCCAGTCAACCCAACCCATTCTGAGTCGTCAAATACATGGTACAGAATTCAAATACAAACTTTATATCACACGGTCGTGCAAAATACGACCACACAACTGTGAGTGTCAATACAAATATGTAGAAAATATTAATATTCAAACTAAGTCCTCATTACAATTATTATCACACTATTTATTAGAAATAGTGAGGACTACTATTGCTCTAACTCGGACCATCACTCTGTTCCCCGACTAGTTCCTGCGATATTTTCATTTCCTGAAAAGGACAATAGATGAAAAAGGTGAGCTCAACTAGCCCAGTAAAGAATATTATGACTAAGATAATGGAAAATAAACTATCGTTAGTCTTCAACAATTCAGATAAAATATTATTGACAACAAGTTTTAGATCAATATTCGCAGCGAAAATAACCATTCATTAGAAGAGTTAAGTAGAGAATGAAGTCTACTATCTTCTATGATTTAAAAGTCCATCATCAATATTTTATTCATGTAACATCAATCAATATACATCTCAAATCAAATATTCATCTTTGCACTACGGGCCAAAAATATTCATTTGTATCACCAGTGGTCTTGTTCATCTCAACACCTGTCCATCTTTGCACTACGGCCAAAGATATTCATCAGGTAATCATTCATCTTTGCTCTACAGGCCAAAGATATTCAGTTATATCACCTTTTAGGACTGAGGATGATGAAAAATATTTTAAAGAACGAATCCAGTGAGATAAAAGACAAAGACTAAGGATTCGTATTTTAGTTTATCCAATTCAAAAATACTTCGTAATAATCAATTGTAGAGCAAAATTCAAGAATAAAGCTCAAAACTTAGATCCAATCAAAGATATGAACCTTAACAAGCAACTTGGACAAATAGAAGAAAATTTAATTTTTCCGTGAATAGTGCCGTATACGTTAATAGTAACCCCGATGAAAAAAGTAAGAATTTTATAATAAAACACATGCCAATATTTTGGTATAATGATATTTAAAAGAATAACATCACTTACGAAAGAAAATATAAAAAAAAAATACGCTCGATATTATAGAGAGAGAAAACTTCTGATTCTGGTGTGATTTTCAATTCTAACCTAAGCACCATATTTATAAAAAAATGTCAGAACACCAAAGCTGACTTACCTGCTACCGGCGGCTTCAACCGTCGCACACCTCGTGAGAAAAATCAGCATTTTTCAAGCAATGACAAAAATGGGGCCCACCATTTTATTTAAAAAAATATTTATTTTTTGAAACTTCAATAATTCATAATAAATAGCCCTTTTAACAGAAAAATACAAATTATATGTCCTTTCTATAGAAAATTTAATTCTCTACAACTTTGTAGAAGGAAGTTTTTCCAAATTTCCAACGTAAAATGGTCGAAATCCACAAACAGATGATTTTTCACACCAAAATACTGATAAAAATACATCAGCACTAATTCCTTCTTTTATATCCACAAAATAAATATTTTCTTATCATATAAATCAATAATTAATTATTCGTAAATAATATTACAGAACTACAATATTGACAACCAGGTCGTTTTACAGGAAAGAGGGGGCCTTCCTATAAGGATTTCTCCTTATTGGCGCGCAATTAAATAACTCTCATAGACAAAAATTTCTTAGACATTGTCAATAATGCTATCTAATAATATTATTCAAATAATATGAATTATTGAGTTGATAATGTGAAATACTGTGCAGTGACAATTATTGAATCAATAATACAAAATATCAACGGTAGCAATTATTGAATCAATCATATAAAATAGCAACGTAGCAATTATTGATATAAAATATCAACGTAGCAATTATTGAACCAATAAAATATCATGCAATTATTGAATCAATAATATAAAATATTGAACAGTAATTACTGTAACAATAATTGAGTAGCGACTTCTTACGTAAGAACCAATAATTCAAAATACTGTACAATACCGTGTGCTACTGTGCACAATGCGTATTACTGTATTTTTATCACCGGGTATTTCAACAGTTTAACCGTAACAGTTTTATCGTTATTTATAAAAAGGTTATTTCTGTCGCTTTCTATATCCGACAGTTATTCCGTTGTAGAGACCGCAAATAGCTGCGCCGTCGTACGAATATTCCCCGACAACAAGAATATTCCACGACCAAACGAATATTCCCCGACAACAATGAATATTTTATAACCACTTGCTTATTTTAAAATATTTGCACATTTCACCCATAACTTTTCACATTTATCAAATCAACACCTTACTATTTCAAAATAATATATAAAGAAAATTAAATCTTTATTCATAAAAGTTGGGGTCTTACAACCTCCCCTCCTTATGAAATTTCGTCCTCGAAATTGACGTACGTACCTGGTATGTCGAAAAGGTGAGGATACCTCGCTTTCATTTTCGATTCCAACTCCCAGGTCATTTCCTCAATTGTATGGTTTCTCCACAAAACTTTAACTTGAGGTATAATTTTCGAGCGTAGGACATGCTCCTTCCTATCCAAGATCTTAACAGGTACCTCCTCGTACGTTAAATCTTCGACTATCTCGTCTGGTTCTAACTCAATAATGTGGTTTGGATCTTTCACATATTTGCGAAGTACGGATATGTGAAAAACGTTATGAAAACGAGACATGCTTGGAGGTAAAGCGAGTCTATAGGCCACATTTTCTACTCGGTCAAGGATCTCAAATGGACCAATGAATCATGGGTTGAGCTTTCCTCTCTTCCCAAATCTCGTAGCTCCCTTCCATGGAGCAACACGTAATAACACATGGTCCCCAACATTAAATTCTACGTCCTTTCGATGAAGATCCGCATAATTCTTTTGTCGATCTTGTGCGGTTTGTATCCATTGCCGGATCATTTGAATCTTTTCCGTAGTTATACGTACTAACTCCGATCCCAACAATGTTGTTTCACCCACCTCATTCCAGTATACTGGAGAGCGGCACTTTTTTCCATACAACGCTTCGAATGGAGCCACACCTATACTTGCCTGATAACTGTTGTTGTAGGAGAATTCCACCAATGGTAAGTACTTATCCCAACTCCCTTTGAAGTCTAGAACACAGAATCTCAATAGATCTTCAAGAGTTTGAATAGTCCTTTCTGATTGTCCGTCTGTTTGAGGATGATAAGCCGAACTGAATCGTAAATTCGTGCCCATAGCTTTCTGCAAACTGATCCAAAATCGTGAAGTAAATCTGGGGTCACGATCCGAAACTATGGATACTGGCATGCCATGCAATCTCACAATCTCATTCACATACATATGAGCAAGACGTTCAAGGGAATAAGTCTCTCGTATAGGCAAGAAATGAGCCGACTTGGTTAATCTATCAACAATAACCCAAATCGCATCTATGCCTTGAGAAACCTTGGGAAGACCCGTAACAAAATCCATGGTAATGTGTTCCCACTTCTATTTCGGAATCTCCAGTGGTTGCAATGGACCCTTCAGCACTTGATGCTCCGCCTTTACACGTTGACACGTTAAACATCTCGAAATAAACTCTGCGATCTCTCTTTTCATATTGCTCCACCAAAATGTATGTAGAAGATCACGATACATTTTGGTACTCCCAGGATGGATTGCAAACGGTGTGTTGTGTGCCTCCATCATGATTCTATGTTTCAAGTCGGAATCATTAGGAACACAAAGTCTGGAGTTGACTCGAAGTATTCCCTCTTCATCGATTCTTGCTTCTGAAATGGCACCTTCTTGCACCTTCCTCTTCATCTTCATCAGCTCCGCATCCGTAGCTTGAGCAACTTTAACTTTATCAATCAAAGCTGGTTCTACGCGTATACTTGACATCATTGCACTCGTTCCCGCATATGATCTTCTACTCAACGCGTCAGCTACCACGTTCGCTTTTTCAGGATGGTATTGGATGGTATGATCGTAATCTTTCAACAGCTCAAGCCAACGTCGTTGCAGCATGTTGAGTTCCTTTTGAGTGAAGAAATATTTAAGGCTCTTATGATCCGTATAAATCTCCACTTTCTCCCTGTACAAGTAATGTCTCCAGATCTTCAACGCGAAAACGACAGCTGCCAACTCTAGATCATGAGTAGGATAATTCCTCTCATATTCTTTGAGTTGTCGCGAGGCATAGGCTATGACTTTCCCATGTTGCATGAGAACACATCCTAACCCTTTGTCCGAAGCATCGCTGTAGATAACAAATCCATCCGAACCAGATGGTATTGTCAGAACAGGTGCCGAGATAAGTCTTCTCTTGAGCTCTTGGAAGCTCTTCTCGCATTCCTCGCTCCAAATGAATTTTGTATTTTTCCGAGTCAACTGAGTTAATGGAGTAGCGATTCGAGCAAATCCCTCTACGAATCTCCGATAATAACCAGCTAAGCCCAGAAAGCTTCGTACTTCGGTCACCGACTTAGGTTGCTCCCAGCTTTGTATTGCTTCAATCTTCGCCGGGTCAACAGATACTCCACGTTTTGATACCACGTGCCCAAGGAATGCTACTTCCTCAAGCCAGAACTCCCATTTCTTCAGCTTGGCATATAGCTTATTCTCACGAAGCTTTTGAAGTACCAACTTCAAGTGGTGCTCATGATCTTCACGGCTTTTAGAATAGATGAGGATGTCATCAATAAAGACAACAACGAACTTATCCAAATACTCCTTGAATAAACGGTTCATCATATCCATAAAAGCAGCAGGAGCATTAGTCAATCCAAAAGACATGACTAAGAACTCATAATGTTCGTACCGAGTTCTGAAGGCAGTCTTCGGAATATCCACAGTTTTAATCTTCAGCTGATGATATTCAGAACGAAGATCAATCTTTGAAAAGAATTGTGCTCCTTGCAACTGGTCGAACAGGTCATCAATACGAGGTAGCGGATACCTATTCTTGATGGTGACATGGACTCAACTCCCGATAGTCAATACAAAGTCGCATACTCCCGTCTTTCTTCTTTACGAATAAAACAGGAGCACCCCAAGGAGACGTACTAGGACGAATAAAACCGATGTCTAACAACTCTTGTAGTTGGACCTTTAACTCCTGAAGTTCAATAGGAGCCATTCGATATGGAGTTTTAGAAATGGATTTTGTACCGGGTTCAAGGTCAATAAATAATTCAACTTCACGTTCTGGGGGTAGACCGGGAAGTTCTTTGGGAAATACATCAGAAAACTCATTAATAACGGAAATATCATTCAAATCTGACGTATTCTGATTTAGATCAGTGACATGAGCTAAGAAAGCTTGACATCCATTTTTCAATAAACGAATAGCTTTGTGACTTGAAATGATATTGACTGATTTTAGTGGTTTGGTGGTTTGGATTCGCACAACAGGTTGATTAGGAATATGAAAACTAACAACCTTACGAAAATAATCAATTTTGGCATGGTAAGTGGTTAACCAGTGAATTCTTAAAATCACGTCAAATGCAAGTATTTTCAAAGATATAAGATCAACAGGTAAGGTAAAGGTACCAATCTGAATCAAGCAAGATTTGTAAACTGTAGATGTAACAAAGGTTTCTCCTAACGGAGTTTCAACAGATAAGTCAAAGTCTAATTTATCAGAAGTCAAGTTCAAACGTTGAGCACAAGCAGGTGAAATAAAAGAATGGGTAGCACCGGTATCTAACAAGGTGTAAACTTCGCAAGAGTTTATGATTAGCTTACCCGTAATCACCTCATGTGGGTTCCTCGCGTTTTGAGCTGTCACGACAAACGCTCTTCCAGGAATCACCGACTTTGACTTGTCCGAAACCGCCTTTGGAATCACCACCCCGGCTGGATTTGGTTTCGCAACAGGACAATCTCGAGCTATATGTCCTTTTTTTCCACAGTTATAGCATGCTTTGAATTGTTGTGGGCAGTTTGGGCTGATGTGTCCCTCTTTTCCGCATTTATAGCATACAACCGGTGGTCATTCTCCTCCCCTAGAAACAGTTGATGCTGGTGCTGATGTTGATGTCTTCGCATTCTCATTGTTATACCTTCTCTTCTTGAAATCTCCTCCCGATTCGCTTTTTCTACTATCATGGCCACGATTACCACCGGAGTGGTTACCGCTTCTATCATTCCTCGTATGACTGCTGCCACCGGTACGACCTTGGTTGTTGTCCCTTGGTTGAATATAATCACTATCTCGTTCTAATAACTGGGCCCTGTTCACTACATCCGAATATAGAAAAAATTTGTGAGAAATGAGGTATTGACGTATTTCGGGTTTCAAACCTCTCAGAAACATTTGTGTCATACGTTCCTCATTCTCCACTAAATGAGGTGCAAACCTGGACAACTCCGCGAACTTCGCCTCGTACTGGGACACCGTCATGTTGTTTTGTTCTAGTCTGATAAACTCTACCTCCTTCATATGACGAATACTTTCAGGAAAGTACTTGTCATTGAACAGTTTCTGAAATGCTTCCCAAGACATCTTGAGTGCAGCAGGCTGGGTACGCTTCACGGATTCCCACCAGTAATATGCCTCTCCACGGAACATAAACGTGGCGAATGGAACTTTCTGTTCCTCCGTGCATCCCAAGACATCAAATATCTTGGTAATTTGCTTAACCCACGTCTCCGCCTTGATCGGATCCGGCTTTTCCAAAAACTCTGGTGGTCCCAATTCTTTGAACTGCTTGGCAGTAACAAGCCGCGAGTTGTTATTATCTCCACCTGTATTTTTCACACGAGTCTCCCTCGTCTAGTTTTGCATGAACTGCAAAAAACTTCTAAACATCTCATTGTTTATCGTCTGATCAGCGTTGTTTTCAGGATGAACATTGCCTTCTTGTTGCACGTTCTCCTGGTTGGTGATTAAAGGTGTCTCCACGGTCTTATTCACTTCATTGTTAACATTCTCAGCTGCCATTCTCAAATACTGCCATAAAACAAAGGTTAATTAAATAAATTAACATATCACATATTAACCCTATGCTCCGACTGACCAATTAAATACCACATAAGCTTAGGTAGGACATACTAGTGAAGAATTTACTCGTCTCTCCCTTCCTAGTTCTATTTCCCGATCTCCGCCAGAGATCATATCCCTAAGCTCTGATACCAACTGTGACTCCCCCAGAATAGGTCCAGTCAACCCAACCCATTCCGAGTCGCCAAATACATGGTACAGAATTCAAATACAAACTTTATATCACACGGTCGTGCAAAATACGACCACACAACTGTGAGTGTCAATACAAATATGTAAAAAATATTAATATTCAAACTAAGTCCTCATTACAATTATTATCACACTATTTATTAGAAATAGTGAGGACTACTATTGCTCTAACTCGAACCATCACTCTGTCCCCCGACTAGTTCCTGCGACATTTTCATTTCATGAAGAGGACAATAGATGAAAAGGGTGAGCTCAACTAGCCCAGTAAAGAATATTATGACTAAGATAATGGAAAATAAACTATCGTTAGTCTTCAACAATTCAGATAAAATATTATTGACAACAAGTTTTAGATCAATATTCGCAGCGAAAATAACCATTCATTAGAAGAGTTAAGTAGAGAATGAAGTCTACTATATTCTATGATTTAAAAGTCCATCATCAATATTTTATCCATGTAAAATCAATCAATATACATCTCAAATCAAATATTCATCTTTGCACTACGGGCCAAAAATATTTATTTGTATCACCAGTGGTCTTGTTCATCTCAACACCTGTCCATCTTTGCACTACGGCCAAAGATATTCATCAGGTAATCATTCATCTTTGCTCTACAGGCCAAAGATATTCAGTTATATCACCTTTTAGGACTGAGGATGATGAAAAATATTTTAAAGAACGAATCTAGTGAGATAAAGGACAAAGACTAAGGATTCGTATTTTAGTTTATCCAATTCAAAAATACTTCGTAATAATCAATTGTGAAGCAAAATTCAAGAATAAAGCTCAAAACTTAGATCCAATCAAAGATAAGAACCTTAACAAGCAACTTGGACAAATAGAAGAAAATTTAATTTTTCCGTGAATAGTGCCGTATACGTGAATAGTAACCCCGATAAAAAAAATAAGAATTTTATAATAAAACTCATGCCAATATTTTGGTATAATGATATTGAAAAGAATAACATCATTTACGAAAGAAAATAACATCCCTTACCTCAAAAGAATAGTACTTCTGGCTGGAATATCGGATATAAGGCTGAAGAAAACTTATACTGAAAAGTAACACTCAAAGTATCTAAATACTCACAAAAATACGCTCGATATTATAGAGAGAGAAAACTTCTGATTCTGGTGTGATTTTCAATTCTAACCTAAGCACCCTATTTATAAAAAAATATCAGAACACCAAAGCTGACTTACCTGCTACCGGCGGCTTCAACCGTCGCACACCTCGTGAGAAAAATCAGCATTTTCCAAGCAATGACAAAAATGGGGCCCACCATTTTATTTAAAAAAATATTTATTTTTTGAAACTTCAATAATTCATAATAAATAGCCCTTTTAACAGAAAAATACAAATTATATGTCCTTTTCATAGAAAATTTAATTCTCTACAACTTTGTAGAAGGAAGTTTTTCCAAATTCCCAACGTAAAATGGCCGAAATTCACAAACAGATGATTTTCACACCAAAATACTGATAAAAACACATCAGCACTAATTCCTTCTTTTATATCCACAAAAAAAATATTTTTTTATCATATAAATCAATAATTAATTATTCGTAAATAATATTACGGAACTACAATATTGACAACTAGGTCGTTTCCAGAAAAGAGGGGGCCTTCCGATAAGGATTTCTCCTTATTGGCGCGCAATTAAATAACCCCTCCTAGACAAAACTTTCTTAGACATTGTCAATAATACTATCTAATAATATTATTCAAATAATATGAATTATTGAGTTGATAATGTGAAATACTGTGCAGTGACAATTATTGAATCAATAATACAAAATATCAACAGTAGCAATTATTGAATCAATCATATAAAATAGCAACGTAGCAATTATTGATATAAAATATCAACGTAGCAATTATTGAACCAATAAAATATCATGCAATTATTGAATCAATAATATAAAATATTGAACAGTAATTACTGTAACAATAATTGAGTAGCGACTTCTTACGTAAGAACCAATAATTTAAATTACTGTGCAATACCGTGTGCTACTGTGCACAACGCGTATTACTGTATTTTTATCACCGGGTATTTCAACAGTTTAACCGTAACAGTTTTACCGTTATTTATAAAAAGGTTATTTATGTCGCTTTCTATATCCGACAGTTATTCCGTTGTGGGGCCCACAAATAGCTTGCACCGTCGTACGAATATTCTCCGACAACAAGAATATTCCACGACCAAACGAATATTCCCCGACAACAATGAATATTTTATAACCACTTGCTTATTTTGAAATATTTGCACATTTCATCCATAACTTTTCACATTTATCAAATCAACACCTTACTATTTCAAAATAATATATAAAGAAAATTAAATCTTTATTCATAAAAGTTGGGGTCTTACAGATTGAATCAATATCCCCTAACCAATCCCAATGATAAAAGACTCCCACTGATCCTCACCACATGCCACAATAGAATCAAACACGAAACCACCATTTATCTTGATCAAAAATTGAGACCCATTGGCACAACTAATTCTTTAAACTATTATTTTTCTTTTCTTTTTTGTGGATCATGCATCCCACCATTTTGGATCTGATGCATCCCATCCAGAGTGATCAGGTAAGTAGCTGTTACCATTTTCCCCACTCAGCCTCCTTGTTCTACCGCAGCAACCAATCTCTGCCATTTCAATTCCCGCAAAAATTGATTGGCAAAATTACATTCCGATTCTGAGCAATCAAGCCCACCCCCCTTCAAAAATTGAGTGATCAGGGCTTGGCAAAGACCTTAGCAAATGGCATCCATCAGGAGATTTAAGAAGAAGAAGACGGAGGAAGCAAGAAGAAGATCATAAAGGTATTTTTCATTAAAATAGAAGAAATACGGAGGAAGCAAGAAGACCCGTTGTCAACAAGGAGAGAATGGCGAGAGAGAGATTGAGGATAAAGCCGTTGCGAGAGAACGAAAAATGAGATTGACCCCCCTAAATTAAAGGAGACCCAATTGCATTAATTTTGTAAATAAATATGGGAAAGTGCGTTAGTTTTGTAATTATTTTTTCTATGTACTGTTTTTGTAATTATTTTTAAAAATATTCTATAATATGTAATTAACCCTAATTTAAATTTATACACGAAGGCCTCACTTTGGGCTGTAATTCTATTTTACCAGTTTTTAACCAAAATTAAATATGTTATCCTGGTTGAGTCTGATGAATATTTTAGGGGAGAACTATTTTCACATGTGTTATTAATATTTTTACATAATTCTTTTTCATATGAAAATCATGTGAGAAATAACCATACAAAAATATCAAAAATATATGTAAAAATATCAATTCCCATATTTTATTACAAAAGTTCTAGCTTATCAAATGAGCATTGTGGAGCTCACCTTTTTGTAGTTTAAGCATATTGTTGATACCATGCATTATTAGTTAATACTTTCTCCGTCTTTTAATATAAGTTGTTTTAGAATTGTGCACAAATATTAAGGAAATGATTGTATAGCATTAAATATAATATCAATTGTCTATTTATTCTTATATTGAAAAGAGAGAGTGTTATTTATTGGGCAAAAAATAGTAAGAGAACCAAAGTTATATTTAATATTTAGGGTAATATTAAAAATTAAACAACTAATGCTTACTTGAAATTCTCAAACGACTTATATTCAGGAACAAAAACACTTCTCTAAAACGACTTATATTAAAGGACGGAAGAAGTACATAGTTCAACAAATTAAAAGGGTACTTTTATTTGTAAAATTTATAAATATTATAGTGCTATTAATTATTATTAGTAGTAGTAGTTAATTAATACATAGTTTAAGCATGCTGATACCATTATGAGTTAATACATATATAGTTCAACAAAACTGCTATTATCTGCTTGATTCCATGCTGTCACATAATATGTGTGCAATGCCTACTATGATATACATTAAATAATTTTTTAAACACTTTTTTATGTATTTCAAAATTAGAGATACATTTTAATTCTTTAAGTTAGTTCGTAAAATATTAAATCTAAAATCATGATGAATCTATCTAGCTAAATATTGATATTAATAAATATAGTAAGTTTACATTAACAGTTTTAATTGATTGCAGCATATCAAATAAATTTCTTATGATCTTATAAATAATTTTAAGATATATTTCCCAAAATAACTTAAATAGTTAAAATACATCTTTAATTTTTGGAGTTGCAATAATCCATTAGGTTTCTAGTACTTATTTCACATAATAGAGTAAAACATAACATCATTGTTATTATTAAATTAAAGAATATGAATAAATGTGAAATTGGAATTGTCAAAGAAAGGTTGGCATGCTTTGAAGAAAGGAATAAACTCAACAATAAATAAATAGTGTATATAAAGAGTTTGATTGAAATTTCGTCCATCATTAATTAATTCTAATACATGTAGAAAAAATTGAGGAAGCAAGTGACAAGGTAATAAAGGTATCATTTAATCTTAGACGTGAAGTATAAATTGATATATTTCTATCAACAAAAAGGTGAATTGCTTGTCCTCCACTATATATATATATATATATATACAGGCCGGATCAGGTCCGGACTCCCGGACCTGATCAAATCCGGACCAATTTTTTTTTTTTTTTTTTTTTTTGCTTTTTTTTTTAAAATAACTAATAAAAAATGTATAATATTTTATGGAACTGGAATTTTTTCATAATACAGTGTTTTAGGTGTGATTTGGATACATATAACAACACAGGTTATACAGACTGTACAGACTTATTTTGTTATAAGTATCCAAATCACACCTAAAACACTGTATTATGAAAAAATTCCAGTTCCATAAAATATTATACATTTTTTATTAGTTATTTAAAAAAAAAAAAAGCAAAAAAAAAAAAAAAAAAAAAAAGGTCCGGATTTGATCAGGTCCGGGAGTCCGGACCTGATCAATTTTGTATATATATATATATATATATATATATATATATATATATATATAATAAGGTTCTGGAACGAACTGTTCGTTTACAAACATATGTAGGGTTCGGTATTAAAGGTTGTTGATTGGCCTAATTATGTACCATCATATATTCGTAATTAGTGTTAAATATTCTTATCCAATCAACAACTTTTAACACTAGGCCCTATATATGTTCGTAAATGAACTGTTCATTCCAGAGCCTTATCATATATATATATATATATGATTAATAGAACTTTTGCTATTCAACTTCCGGCTCTTGTGGATACTAGTGCTGACCTTAATTGCATTCAAGAAGGTTTAATCCCTACCCAGTTCTATGTTAAAACCAGGGAACGATTAAACTCTGCTAATGGTAGCTGTATGAAAATAAAATATAAACTTCCTAAAGTTCATATTTGTCAAGATAATATGTATTTCAAAACTTCCTTTGTTCTTATTCGAAACTTGACTGATAAATAATTTTAGGTTTACCGTTTATATATTTATTATATCCATTCACTACTAGTAACAATGGTTTGACTACTGAACACCTAGGACAGAAGGTGATATTTGAATTCATCACTCAACCTAAGGAAAGAGACTTAAAATTCATTCAGAATGAGTCTATTTCAAAGTCGCTCAATTTGTTAAATTGTAAAACTTCTCAGTTAAAATACTTAAAACAAGAGATTAAGTATAAACATGTTGAGGATCTTCTTCTACTTGATAAGATTCAGGATAAGATAGAAGAACTTCGTCTATTTATGGTTAAAAATTTATGTGCCGACTCTCCCAATGTCATTTGGCGTCGAAGGAAGCATGTTGTTAAACTTTCTTATGCTAAGGAATTTAAGAGCATTTAATTCCTACTGAGGCCAGACCTATCCAGATGAGTCATCAACAAATGAAATTATGTAAGCAAGAGATTAATGATTTGCTTGCTAAAGGCCTAATAAAACATAGTAAGTCTTCTTGATCTTGTCCAGCCTTTTATGTTAATAATGAAGCTGAAAAAGAAAGAGGAGTCCCTCGCCTAGTTATTAATTATAAACCTCTTAACAAGGTTCTTGAGTGGATTAGGTATCTCCTTCCCAATAAAGAAGACCTTCTGAGTCGACTTAGTAATGCTACTATTTTTAGTAAATTCGATCTTAAGTCGGGTTTTTGGCAAGTCAGTATTTATCCTAGTGATAGATATAAAACTGTCTTCACCACCCCCTTTGGTCATTATGAATGGGTTGTTCAAGTGTTTGGCTTAAAGAATGCCTCCAGTGAATTTCAAAATATTCTCAATGAAATTTTGAATCCTTTCAGTCATTTTATCATTGTTTATATTGATGACATTCTGATTTTTTCCAAGTCAATTGATGAACATTTCAAACACTTGAATTCGTTCTTCAAAGCCATTAAAGTCAATGGTTTGGTTCTTTCACGACCAAGTGCAGTCTCTTCCAAGTTAGGGTTAAGTTTCTTGGTCATGATATTCATCATGGTTTGGTCCGTCCAATCCAAAGAGTCATTCAATTTGCTGATAAATTTCCTGACAAAATTATTGATAAAACTCAACTCCAGCGTTTTTTAGGATCTCTTAATTACGTCGGCAAGTTTTATCAAAATCTTAGAAAAATCTGTAAACCTTTGTTTCTCCGTTTACAGAAGAATTCTCCTCCTTGGACTGATGAGCATACTGCCATCATCCAACAAGTTAAGAAATATGTTAAAGTCCTTCCTTGCCTTGGCATATCTAATGAATTCGCCTTCAAAATTGTTGAAACTGACGCCTCTGAAATTGGCTTCGGTGGTATCTTGAAGCAGAAATTGACTTCTGCTTCATCCGAACAAATTGTTCGATTTCACTCTGGCGCGTGGAATCAAGCCCAATTAAATTATAGCACGATTAAAAAAAAAATTAGCTTTGATTTTATGTATTAGTAAATTTTAAAATGACTTATTAAATCAAAAAATTTGGTTTGCATTGACTGTAAGTCAGCAAAATATATTTTGGAAAATGATGTTAAAAATATTGCTGCTAAATATACGGTCCGGATCTTAAGTTTACCCTTTATCCAACATACCCTGCTCACTCTCCTTTAGCGAAGGACCGGACGACGGTTCGATCCGTCGCTATATATACAATCGTCGTCTATATATTATCCGTCGCTATATGTTGTCAGTCTCTTGATTTCTTCTTCCTTAAAATATACTCATGTCCAACTTATTTATATTCTAATATACAAACTTCGGGTTCATGCAGGTAGCCCTTTTCAGCTCGTTAAAGGGTTTCACTTTCTAAAAAGGAATTCTATTTTGACATGTTAGTTGTTCAAGAGAGAATAATAATACATGATATACTCGGGTTCATTAATTTTATTAGTTTTATTTGTCTGATGTATTCATAAGATATTTCACATACTATAATCAGTGGCAGATCTACTTAACGGGTAGTATAGACAACTGCCACTGTTAAATTTTTTTTTATAGGTATAGGGGCAGGACAAATATATAAATTAATAAATTTAAAAAAGCAGATTAATGGAAGAGTTAAATTTGAAAGAGGCCAAAAAAAATTCATAAACCAATTTTAAATACAAGTACAAAAATCATCTTAATTTTAAAGCTCTTAAAAGTATTTTTGTATTGTTTTGAATGTTCATCAGTGTGTTAACTGTGAAGGATTGTTTGATTCAAGTTTGAATTTTTTTTTATTATTGATTTAGTTGAATGTGGTTACTGTTTGTTTTGTCTGATTGAGTTTATATTTTTGAGTTGTTTGATCTTCAATTGAGAATGAAATCATTTTGGTTGAGGAGCTTTTTCTGTTATTGTGATAGTTTATAATGATGTTGCCTTATTTTATAATGAAAAATAAAAAATAGAAAATGACTACGAGCTTTTAGCAGCCCTTCATTTCTAGTTGTTATAATTACTTTATTTATCTGCATCTAACTACTGGTCTGTGTATAATTTTTGGTATTCTGTGTATAAATTTTGGATGATTTATTTCTCTTATTTCAAGTAAAATTTATTTAAAACTTATAAAATGCTACCAAAACTAGTTTATATTTTGAAATTAATTCATGGTTTTGTTTGATTATAGAAATCAAATTTTGTCTGAGGCTTTGAGCATTTGGAGAATCATTCAAATTGAACTAAGAGACAATTAACCGAAATAAGTTTTAAAATTATATCTAAATGTTTTTTATTTAAAATTTATTTTTTAGTTTGGATATGAATATTTATTGTAATTTGTAAACAGTGATTACTTAATATTGTGATTAGTTCAAGTTTTTTTTATTTAACTTCACCAAATAAATTAATTAAAATTCATCTCTGCTGGGAAAAATTTATGGATCCGCCCATGTCTACAATGATCCACATATCAAATAATATTTTTATAATAATTAAAAAATTCTAACTTCTATAACATGGGTTCATTAGTCTTGAGGCCTAATACAATAGTAAAATTTAAAACCAGACTACTAATAAATCTTCAAGCCTAGTTGCACTTAATTTGTGCTTGATTTTCAAGGGGCGCTGTCCTTTGCAACCTCCGCCGCTCACCTGGCAAGCTGGGCAACCGCTTACTCACCAGGAAGCGAGACCCCCCGACTACCCTGTAGTAATAGTCATTAGTCGAATTCGCAGAAGTATGTGTCAATCCCAACAATATATATATATATATATATATATATATATATATATATGAGGACGGATCTAAATCACTACTCCTAAATAACACTCTTTTATTAAAATTACATCGTTTTGGAGATTCTTTTAAAAAATAAGTGGGACCGCAGATGGTATTTTTATAAATAAAAGGAAAGCAAGTGGGACCACTCTATTTTAATATTATTTTGTTCTTTAAAAGAATATTCAAAACGACGTAATTTTAATAAATGAGTGCTATTTAAGAGAAAGCGTTATTTAAAATGAGTGCTTTAGATCCGTTCTATATATATATAATCAGTGGGGTCAAATTACTAAATTATACCCACAAAAAAATCTAGTACATCATATATAAAAATAAAATAAAAAATCAGCGGGATCAATTGACACCACTACTCAACACGTAGCTTCGCCTCTACTTATAGAACATACATCATTTTTTTCATCTATTTTAAACATCAACGGATGAGATTAAAAAACTCAAATCAGTCATCCGCTACTAATAGTATTTAATGGACAGTTAAAAAAATGCAATTCATCTACTATTAATAGTAGCGAACACTAATCAACTTTCACGCGAGAAAGAATGTCTTTATTAACTAGAGTTTAGGGATTATTAATTAATCAAGATTTAGAATTTATAAACTAAAGTTAAGAGTTTATTAACTAAGATTTAGATTTTATTATTCACGGTTTTCAGTTTAGGGTTTATTAATCAAAGTTTAGAGTTTATTAATCTTATTAACTAACATCTGGTTAATAATTAAACTCTAAACCCTAATTAATAAATAAGTTAATAAATTTTAAATTCTAATTTATAAACTTTTAATCCGAATTAATAAATCCTAAATCCTAGTGACTCATCTTTTATAAACCCTTAACTCAGGTCAGACTGTTATATTTATTTATTGTAAAAAACATAAAAATATGAAATACACCTATAACCCATTTTTTATATTTCGTGGTTTTAGATATCAATTACACTCTGTGTTCCTGTCGCTCCTTTAGCATATCTAGTTTGAGTGTTTATATATCAATCAATAAGTCTAGGCAGAAATAGAAATTGGATATTTTTTATTTTTTTATTTTTGTTGTGATTCCTAAAAAATGTATAGTATTTATTTTAACTGAAATTTTTATAAAAAAAAATATTTTAAGTATAATTTGGATATATATACAAGAACAGTGTTGTACAGTCTGTATAACACTGTTTTTGTATATGTATCCAAACTATACCAGAATTTTTTTTTTTTGTAAAAATTCAAGTTGAAATAAATACTACACATTTTTTAGGAGTCACAACAAAAACTAAAAAAAAAAAAATGTCCAATTTCCATGTCCCCATAAAAGGACTCTCAATCAATCAATTCCCTATTAAATATGGAGGTACGTCCATAATTGGGATGAGAGAGAGAGAGAGGAGGCACATTACTATTCTATTTTCTCTATTGTTTTTACTTTCTTACTTAATAAGGCTTAATAAACCTTTTTGATTTGACTCCTTTCCTTCATCAGTTAACCGGCCCAACATAAGGTTCCCGGCCCGTAACCTACAAATCTATAAATGCCAGTATACCGATGAACTGCATAATTTCGATGGGGGCCCAGTCAATCCTGTGGTGAAGATAAAATCATATTGGGCACCTGATACCTCCGTATTTAATTTCATTGGCCTCTAAAGATGGAGCGCAGGTGCTAATCCTTAAAAATAATGCTACTATCACATAAATTTTTTTATATAACTCTCACATTCACATATATATATATATATATATATATATATATATATATATATATATATATATTGTGGATTTCGCATGTCACGCGGAAACCTACAATATATATGTGTGTGTATATGAGAGTTATGTGATAGAATTTATGTTATGGTAGCATTGCTCAATCCTTAAATAGTGAAACTGGGCCAACTTTGAACGATCAGAACTTAATGATGCATTTGGATTGAAAAAAAGGAATGAAAGACGGAAAATGAAATAATTTTAAAGTATTTTAAGTGTATATTTGATTGTTATTGGTGGTGGGTGTTGTTATATAATGACAAAATTATTACGTATATCTATTCCATTGGAATTGATTTTATTCCACCTTCTCCACATAAATAAAACAAAAGAATGAAATGAATTTGCATTCTATTGAAATGATTTATCTTCCCAAATGATTATTAAATATATTATTTTTATTTTATTTATTCCTCTATTTTATTTTTTCAATCCGAAGGTAATAGAAAAATTAATAGGGTGGTCAAGAAGAATTGTTCATTTTTTAAATTTTTTTAAAATTCGAAACGATTTAAAATAAAATAAAAATAAAAAATTGAACAATCATTAGGTGAGAAGAGAACCTAATAAACTATTTGGATGTAAACAAGTAACAATGTGTTGTCTACCACTACTACTACTGACCACAAAACGCGTCGAAGTCCCGTGATTGCCCTGCCCCCACTATGTTTTTTGGACCAAATGAAATGAGTGTATATATATATATATATATATAACTAAAAAATGTGTTAAAAAAAAGATAAAAATAGAGGTACACAGCTGTGTAATTTTTAAAATTACACGGTCTACGATCGTCACTCTACGATCGTAGAGTAGTCTACGATAGTAGAGTGAATTTATAAATCGTAGAGTGACTATTCTACAATCGTAGACCGTATAACTTTAAAAATTACACGGCTGTGCACCTCTATATTCCCCTAAAAAAAATTAGAAGTACTAAATAGAAAATTAAAAAGATTAATATATAAAGGACAAGATAATAATTATCAATAATTTAAAGTAGAAGAGCCTTTTCAGAAAAACTAAAAACCTTGTTCGGCTTCTGCTTTGGCTTTATATATAAGATTAAGAGTGTATATAAAATAAAAATATATTCTTAATACTATAAATTAAATAATGGTATCATTTTTATAGAATAAAAGAAGTATCTTTTTCTGTGTATTAAATGTTCATATTAAATTATCTCACATGTCCTGACATGAAATTGGTTTGTTACGGGCTCTAATTTTTCTCAAAATGCTTTTTAACATTAAACTTTAAAATTTATTATCCAAAAAACAATTGCTAAAAGAAAAGTAAATTAATTAATGATATAAATTTGCATAAAGCACAATTGAAATTGTCAATAATACGAAAAAAATTAATATATATCACAAAACTTAATTAATATATTTTTTTATAAAAAAATCACGATTACCGATGTGTGTATACTTGATAATTGCACACTATATGTGCATCATCACGGTGATATACGTAATTTATAGTAATATTTTGACTGTTCCATTAACCAAGATATTATATTACACTATATTATTAAATTCTTAATTTTAAAATGAAACTAAGTAATATAATCTCAATGCTGTCGGGTAACTTTAAACAATTCATAGCACACAAATTATTAGAAAGTTACAACAATGAAATTTTATAAAATATTACTCCAATTGATATATAAACACTCAAAACTTTATATAAATATTACTCCAATTGATATAAATATTACTCTAATTGATATATTTTAGACTAAAGGACAAATTGCATCCCAAACTTTACAGATTTTTGACTTTTTGCACCCCAAACTTAAAAAGATGTCTAAGTACACTCCATACTTCATTAAACGTAACAAAGAGCACACTTTCACCACTTAACCGGTCAAAAGTGACCGGCTGTGCTTGTAAATCCATTTTGTAAAGGGCAAAATCGATATATCATGTTTAAGAAAATTAAAAACATAAAAAAATAAACAATAATATTTAATTTTGTTCATCATCTTTAATTTTCATCATCCACAAATTATTTGTTCATGATGATAGTCCAGATCCAAATCCAAATCTGAATCACAAACCAATTACCCAAGCACCAAATCAAATCAAAACGAAAATTATAATCATACAAAATGGAATAGCTCAGATAATTAACCAACAATGAACACCAAATCAGAAATTTAAATAAATAGACAATAAACATAAAGTCCAGATCCAAGAACATCCCAAACAGATATCTGAGTTTGCGAACAAACAGAGCACACCAAGAACAGATTATTTGTTCTGCAAATGTAATTTGGGGATTAGGGTTGGGGTTTTAATGCTGCAAACAGATTCTGACTTCATTTGCTCACCCCTCTCTCTCTCAATCTTTAACACAAAGCTGCACCATGTGTACGTTAGAAAAGCGTGGCAATATCTTTATACTAACACTCACCGACGACGACCAGCACCGCCTCAACCCCACCCTCATCGCCTTCATCCGCTCGGCTCTCTCCCAAGCCAAGTCTCAGTCCACCCGCGGCTCGATTCTAATCACCCTAGCCCAAGGCAAGTTTTTCTCCAATGGCTTTGACCTCAAATGGGCTCAATCATCCGGCACTGTCTCCGGCGCCCAGGACCAACTCCTCCACATGGTCGATTTTTATTTAAGTCGTTGCTCACCGATCTAATTTCTCTCCCCATGTCGACGATCGCCGTCGTCACCGACTCCTCCACATGGTCGATTTATTTGTTCATCCCTCTCTCTCTCTCTCAACCCTAATCCCCAAATCCAAGTCCAGATCCAAGACAAATTATCATATAAACAGTAGTCCCAAGGAAAACCAATTTTGTTTATTCTCACCCAATTAAGCATAGCTCCTTTCTGATTTGCTGCTTTTCCGAATTCCAGAGCTTTTTGGCCAGTGATCAATTCTGGTAGAAGAATTCTGAAGCCAAAATCTATTTGAGTGCAGATTGGGTGAGAATAAACAAAATTACACAGAGCAGATCTGTTTGAGGTATTCATGAGAGATTATAAAGCTTTTTGGCCAAATCTGTTTTGTAACTAACCGTGTAATTATAATGGCCAGTGATTACAAATATTTATTATAAAGCTTTTTGGCTAGATCTGTTTAAAGTATTCATGAGAGAACAAAATTGGAATGATGTGTTCACGGAGGAGACGAGTGAACCAAACCAGATCCAAACATCTTAGATCTACTTTCAAAATAATTTTATTTTTGTGATTTTGATTTTAGATTGTTGCAACAGTGGAGTAGAAGATGAAGATAATGAAAGATTACATTTGGGGTTGGACGATGATAGGTAGAATTTGAAAATTAAAGATGATGAACAAATAATTTGGGGATGATGAAAATTAAAGATGATGAACAAAATTAAATATTATTGTTTATTTTTTTTAATATTTTTAATTTTTTTAAACATGATTTACCGATTTTTGCCCTTTACAAAATGGGTTTACAGACACAACCGGTCACTTTTGACCGGTTAAGTGGCAAAAGTGTGATTTTGTTACGTTTAATGAAGTTTGGGGTGTACTTAGACACCTTTTTAAGTTTGGGGTGCAAAAATCAAAAATTTGTAAAGTTTGGGGTTCAAATTGTCCTTTAAGTCTATATTTTATATATAAATTATTAGAAAGTTACAACAATGAAATTTTATATAAATATTACTCCAATTGATATATAAAATTTTCTATCAATTGATTTTTGTTATATTTTCCCCTCAAAACTTTTCAAAGAATAATTTGGAAAAGACAGCTAACAAATCAACGTTTAGGCGAGCCAAGTTCATTTGATTATTTTGAAATATTTATTTATTTATTTTTGCCAATTTTCAATTTTCAATTTTAAACACTAATGTGTGACAAGTCCCCACAACCTCCTGCCCAATACCATAATCTCTCTCTCTCTCTCTCTCTCTCTCTCTCTCTCTCTCTCTCTCTCTCAAACATCATACTACTCACCCCCACAGGCCACAAGATTATCATTAACTTTATGCTTCAAATTTCGTGTGCGTATGTAAAATAAATGAAGGAGTAATAGTATGACACAAAATCATAAATGTTCCAAGAATAAACCCTCTCCTTGGATTCATTTCAGACCCATCACCGATTCTTCCTCAAATTCGAGCGTTTTCCACCACCTCCTAAATTAGGGATTTCCCATTTTACTCTTTAATTCCGTTTTTAATCATCCATTTCCCCCTTTTTTTTCAACAGCACTCCGCTATTTTCTCAGATTATCTTTTGTTCTTTAGACCAAAACCCATGCCCAGGTAGCTTCTTTTCTGTCATTTCTGCTGTGAATTTGCAGGGGAAGGAGCGGAAGGATTTTTGTTTATCTGGGACGGATTTTGTTTAGGTTCTTGTTTGTTGTGTTTTTGTTTTTTGTCTTGTCATTCTTTAATTTCCCTTTTCCGAGGTGTTCTTTTTATATATATATATATATATTTGAAGCCGACTTTTCAAGCACCCATTTGGAGAAAGATTCAATATTTCCACTTAATTTATCAGATTTTAGGAAATTAGTGCTACAAAATATAGACATTATATGCTAGAGATGTGCTTTCGTAGTAAATCTGGCCATCAAATTCTAGATACCAATTTCCAAAAGAAGCCAATTTTCAGATTTTGATTTTTCAATTTGAAGCTCATAACTTTTCATAATTTGACCATTTCATGTCTTGTTCATTTTGGATTTTCTAGACTTTCCCTCTTCTCCTCACAATTTCTTGATCCTTCATTGTAACCCCATAAGATGTATGGAACACAAAGCAATAAAGACTTGGCCTTTGAAATTCAAGCTCAAATTCCCATTTTGAGACCAAGCATTCATGCCAGAAGGGCAAAAATTGTAGTAAAGTTTCAAGATCTTTATGGGTTCACAGTTGAAGGAAATGTTGACGATGTGAATATATTGAATGAGGTGCGGGAGAAGGTGAGGGAACAGGGCAGGGTTTGGTGGGCTTTGGAAGCTAGCAAAGGTGCAAATTGGTATTTGCAGACTCATGTATCCTCCACCCTTAAATCATCCCTTAAATTTTCGGCTTTAGTAAATGCCATCACCCTCAAGAGGCTAATTAGGAAGGGAATACCTCCAGTTTTGAGGCCAAAGGTGTGGTTTTCATTGTCTGGGGCAGCTAAGAAGAAATCAACGGTACCCGATAGCTATTACAATGATTTGATTGTTGCAGTAGAGGGTAAGGTCACCCCTGCCACCAAGCAGATCGATCATGTGAGTAATTGTTTGATCATTGTGACATATGAAAGAATAATCTAATGTCTCTCACAATATGGTTTTGGAATTTCTATTGTTGCAGAGGTAATGAACATTCAAAGTAGTGGCTTGTTACAATTGTTTCTAATATGATAGCTGTGGTATTCCTATTGCTAGATTATTTGACTTTTTGTGAGAGGTTTTCTCCTGCAGTAAATCTGTGTATCAGGCATTTATGATCATTGGCATTCTTGTTGAACTCCCTTCTACGGATGTGCTTTCACTTGGAAAATTCTTGTTTCAGTTATTTATCGTTGATTTATAGTTAACAGTATTTTTGATAGTCTAAGAAGAATTGTCAGATCTATAAGATCTTTCATTGTTTAGGAAAATTATTTTGATTTTGTTAAAAAAGAAGTTGTAGAATCACTGAAGTTTTCATTGATAAACTTCCGTTGGTAATATGACAAGGTGATGACTTTAAGATTCCAACCTATTTCAATATATAGCCACACAGCTGCTTTTGGTAGTATCTGATGGTAGCAGGTGAAGGAAGATAGTAGTTGTTTAAGACGTCTTTGATGGTTGACTTTTATGATATTTTCATTTGGCTAAACCTTAGTGGTTCATTCTTAAGGGTATGTATTTGTACTTTGTAATTGTAAGTTACATATTTAGTTTAACCTCAAAAGAAATTTTTTATTACCAGTTGCGTGGATTTCTAATGATATTCGGTTGTATATAATTACAATCTTAAATCAGCTCCTTTGAACACGTTTTGACTTTTCAAGTGGACCAGTAGGTTTGCCTCTTTACAATGTGGGGTATTTTCTTGTAAGGACACACGTATGATGTGTGCTCACACTTTCCGGCCTATGCCATGAGATTATTTTATTTAAATTTTTGTTGGTAGTTCTATTCATGCTTTGGTTTGTATTGGTTACACATTATTTCATTGGTAGTTTTTTAGTCCTTTGAAACTAGTATAAATTGTGTTTCAAAGTTACAAATTCAAGCCTCACTATAAACATCAAAAGAAAAATAAATAAATTCTAGCCTCACTTTTAAGATATGCTGCTAATATTACTATTTACTTTGGATTATGTATAATATATGCAGGACCTACCGCGGACATTTCCTGGCCACCCATGGTTGGATACTAAAGAGGGTCATGCTGCTCTTAGACGCGTTCTTGTTGGGTATTCTTTCCGTGATTCTGATGTTGGCTATTGTCAGGTGTGGTTAGTTTCCGTTATGAAAACTCGTGGAAGGAGTTCAGCTTATGACCTACTACTTCATTTATACACAATAAATCAATAATATACCAGATAAAGATATTCTTCTTTGAATACTTAATGAAGCTCTCCCCAACTTTTAGGGGTAAAGGAATGTCTTATATATGGTTCTGGCCCCTGAGAATCATAGTGCTAAATAAACTTGCACAACTAATTTCAAATGCCAATAAGATATTACAGACTGATTTTCTTTGAAATTCTTTCAGATCATTGAAAAATTGTATATTCATTTAATTTTTTTTATTTTAGTTCTGCAATGCTTTCCAGTTTCCTGCATATTAGTCTATCTAAATTAAAATAATATTAGCAACAATGAATTACCTCATTCGTTATTGAGTCAAGTGTTATATTTCTTGTTTAGTAAACTACTGCATCATCCTTCTTCAATAAAACCTGTTATTGACTTCCTTTCAAGCATGAATTAACTCTGTTGTGTTATGATATGCTGCCCATTGAAGTGATCTGCAATTTTAATTTTAAACACACCGTGCGCATTTCTATTTAGCGTCTCAGTAGTAGTCTCTTGGATAATTGCTTTGATGCATCAATTTCTAAATGATGTCAGTATCCAAGTTTGGAAAGTTCTAATTGCATTATAATGATGTGGATAAATTTCGAAGCAGGGTTTAAATTATGTTGCAGCATTGTTGTTGCTTGTGATGAAAACTGAAGAAGATGCTTTTTGGATGTTAGCTGTCCTCTTGGAGAATGTCTTAGTTAATGACTGCTACACGACTAACTTATCAGGATGTCATGTTGAACAAAGGGTGTTTAAAGATATTCTGGTTAAAAAATGTCCAAGGTATTACCTTCTTTGTTTTTGGTAATTTTAGCTGATATTGTGTTCTTGTTGGATTTTAAAGTCTGACAAGAATTGCAGGATAGCCGCTCATCTGGAAGCTCTGGAATTTGATGTCTCCCTTGTTGCCACAGAATGGTTTCTATGCGTATATTCTAAAAGCTTACCTTCAGAGGTTAAACTTCTGTCTCTCTCTCTTTCTCCCCCCCCCCCCCCCCCTCTCCTCGCCATGCCTATGCATGCACACACATACACATGGATTTCTTTCTAGTAGTCTATTACAAGCCTGGCTAGTTTAAAAGTTCTATCTGCTTAACTTGTACAGACAACCTTTCGGGTGTGGGATGTCCTTTTTTATGAAGGTGCAAATGTTCTTTTCCATGTAGCATTGGCTATCTTCAAGGTAAGGGTTCAGTTGAGGGTTTATCTTATTTTTCTGGAAAGTTTTAGCTGCTTGTTGGCCATATGATGCAAGTACGGACGTCAAGAAGGTTGTGAAAGTAATGGATTAATGATTGCAGATGAAAGAAGAGGAGTTACTCATGACACAACATGTTGGAGATGTAATCAATATATTGCAGATGACCACTCATCATCTCTTTGATCCTGATGACTTGTTGACGGTAAATCCTCTCACCACACGTCCTTTCTAACCTTCCTCCAACTTTGTGCCCTTTTACCCAAAAGAAGGGGGGGGGGGGGAGGGGGGGAATTCATTTGCAAATGCCATGATCAGTTTCATATTCTTCTGAAGTTGTTTTTTTTTAATTGCAACTTATTGCTTCCAGTTCATGTTGATCTGTGCTGGTAGTTATTTTTCTTCGGCGGCCAATTTATGAATTTTACAAGTCCTTGAAGTCTCGGCATTTATTTATCTTGATTGCAGGTTGCATTTGATAAGATTGGCTCGATGACACTTACAAATATATCAAAGCAAAGGAAAAAGCAGGAACCAGCAGTCATGGCAGAGATTGATCAGAGATTGCGAAGACTAAATTCAGATACAGCAAATAGGGAAATTCAGTAGTACATCAAACTGTAATTATTATATGAGACGTGTTATTGGGGTTGTGCTGACCCTTTTTTAAGACCGGAAGGAACCTGCTGTTGTTTCAAGATGTAGATGCTATAATGTAAATTTTGAGTTGTTGCAGCACTTGTATCACACTGCAAATTGGGCCAATATTCAATCAATGCCCTTAAATTTTGTGCTGTTAAATCCTTGCTAGAATTTGTTCATGCATTTCATTGATCTACTATGGTACTCGAGTTTTTCAAAAGAAAATAAATTATATACGAATAGTATGTAAAATTAGTTTTACACCCTCCAACAACAAAATAGAAAATATCAAGTAAACCATGTTTTATCGGTAAAAAGGGGAGAAAAGAAACTAGGATTTAACAGTAAAAACGGAAGGTTACAACTAATTCCTTCTAGGAAAAACTAGGATTGATAGTTAGAAAGTTACATAACAAATCTTTAGATTACAACTAATTCCTTCTCCTAAATAGTAAGAGGGGCACTTGCTGTGCTCAGAAACTTGGTCCTCTTGGATACAAGGATCCGCTATTATAATAATAATAGTTGGGTCCTGTTGGCCATTGGTAAGGCATGGGGAAAGCGCTCTCATTCATTTGCTGCTGCTGCATGTAACCAGTACCCGGTGGTGCAGCATTCGGAACAAAGGCGGCTGCATGTTCTGGTCTCCACGCATGATGAGTCGGCCAGATGCCCTGAAATCTGGGCCTAATATCTCCCTGTGGATTGTTTTCAAACATGTTCGTAGGGCGTTCTAATTCCATATCCACAAGCATTCCATCATAATTGTTTCCAACGTACATTTTCCCCATCTGTGATGCCTCATTCTGCACCATTTTCGTGTCCCATAGATTCTCGAGTGATTGTCTGCGCCCCAGTTCATGATAACCACTAGGTGTATTGTCTTTTTGCTCATGGGTACCGTCGGTGTGAGTGCCATCAAAGTCTTCGGGAATATCATCTAATATGGTGGATAAATCACCATTGTAGCGTATAGCTCTGGAGAAATCACGATAACAATCATGATTTTCCTCCATTAGATAATTTGAAACAACTCTTTCACCCCTTCTTTCTCCCAACATCCCTGGCTCATTCCTTATGTGGCCGCATTTTTCGGCTATTGCCTTGTGCTTGGCAGTCCAGTCAGGGCGACTCCAAAGATATAGGGGTGGTGTGCTTAAGTTCGACTGCTCCAAATGGTGATCATTCACGTCAACTGATCCAGGTAGGTAAAATGACTGAAAGGAGATGGATACATCAGGAAAATAGTACTATCTCACATCTAAATATATCAATAAAACTACGAGTGAGTTAATTGCTTGTTTCCGTACCTTGCCAGAGAGTATTTCATCATCCTCCCAAATAATATCATATGGAGGATGTTTTCTATCGAGTCTGTTGTAGCAACAAACAAGTGTGAGGGACTAAAAGCCTTTAAAAGTTAAGAATTGACATCGAGGCAAGTAAAATGAACCTTCTAGTTTCTTTGGGAACAATAAGAATTAGGAGCTTTGGTTTGAAAGTGAGTGCCTTGTCAATGAACTTGTTGGCCAGCGATGCGTGGACACCAAAAGGGGGATTCAGCCCCATAATCTATGAAGGAGGTAAACATAAGTATATATAGCGAATCTTTTTCAATAGAATTCAAATATCCAAGCAATATGTAATTTACAGGAGACCAAGTTATTGGCATCTAACCAGATTAGAACCAGCGGGCAATTCTCCTAAATTGACACTCATCCAATCTCTTTGCTCAAAATTGAAGTCATTCTGAGGGAAAAGAAAAGAAAATAATATTGAGCAGAAAATTCCATGATAAGAGGAATTTGAGAAACAAAAAGGAGAATCAAAAGAACGATGAGCAACTGGAGCTATAGGACATGGTGCAGTTACGAAAGTGGTATACGGGATAGGTGGGAATGGGGATGTTTAACTTTAAACATACTGAAAAAAAGTAACCACAATTCACAATGGCCCAAAGTCGGAGATTCCAATTAAGCCAAAAAAAAGTACTGAGAAGACATACTCCCAAAAATATATAACAGACATCACTTGAATGACCAAATCTAATGAAAGACATTGAGATTCTAATAATTGGGCAAGTAACTTAAAATTCAAGGACAAAAAGGTAGAAAATTAAAATAGCTGAGCATCAAAACAAGCCCTATAGCAGCTGTAAAAGAGTTCTGCTCCATGCAAAGTAGAAAGACCAAATGTCACGTGTAATTTAATCCTAACAAACTTTGCCCCAAGTTGAAACTTCATCACCACTATCTAACAACTTATTCAACGAACATTAAGAAAAATTGATTTGATTTTTACAGGTGGTCTATTTTGCATAAACGAAGGAAGAGTTGAGTCCTACCTTAGGTGCAATAAGATCATAATTTCTGAATGAGCACCTCTTCCTCATTTCGTGCAGCATCTCTTTCATCAAGAAACTAAAATCATTTGAACCGCAGCTAAAGTCTACTATCTGCTTATGAAAATTGTTGGATATAAATAATGATGAAAATGGATTAAAAATTAATAAACAAAATGATAAATAACCTATCTGCAGCATGAATAGATTTTTAATAATTAGAAAATTTTCAGTTCTATCCCTTTATTTCAGTTTTGTAACATTTTTTAAACAAATTTAATTAGGGATCTCTTGTAACACATGCTTCCTGATCTGCTGAAGCAAAACAAGTGCAGAACTGCAGACATTTCTTACCGTGTCACCATCTTGAGCATACCATTTGAGCCTATCCACTATCTGCACATCAAAGTAAATGTGCTATGAGATTTAACATAAGCATTACCAAGAGGGTATCTACAGCCAGATTTTTACATAGACAAACTAAGGTGGGTTATAAGTACACAATGAATTAATTATCTTTGGTGGAAATAATAAGACTTGACCTCAAATGGCTAAAGTTACATATGCACAAATAATCAATCATCTTTGCTATAAGGCGTCTACTCTTAATTTGGGCGATAAGCTTGTTGACTGTAAGTAAAAGCCCACAGGACCAATCTTTGATACAGCATGAATCCGTAATCTCAAGTAATTGGCAGAAGTTTACAGACCGCTACATGGTTGTCCTAACAAAGAGACATAGCAATAACTGTACTAGTACAGTTATGGGAATAGATTCTAGTAGAAAATATGGAAATCTTGCCATAACCATGAAAATAAATTAGGGTTAAGCCCATCTTGCTTTTACTAAGGCAAATGTTTTGATTTACCAACTAAAGAAATAGATTATAGTTGAACCCATCTTCATTATTTTTCATCATCTCACTGTCTCATCACAATATTTTTTTTACATGGAAAACGTCAATTGAAATATTTCCAGAAGAGTTGTTTTGGAGTTTTAGATTTCAGAGACATAGCCTCCATAAACTAACCATATAAGAAGCTGGTATTTCAAAACCTTGCTCCAGGACAGGACCTAACCACATTTGTGTCGATCATTATTGCAGCAGGTATCAGTGTTTTTGGGAAAAAAAAGTATCAAAAAATTTGACCAAACTTCTTCTAGGCCCTGATTCGTTATGCTAGGCTTCAGGGCAACTTGTTCCCAGATCAATCTGGTTTAGAAGAACACTTCACTCCCTCCGTCCGACATTGTTTGCAACACTTCTTTAGCATGTGGGGTACGGATTTTAATACATATTGAACGTTCCTTTGAATGTTATATTTTTGAAATATATGCAATCTACTATATAATTAAAAAGCAGAAACCTGGTATCACAAAGTTTTGGTTTCATAAACTTTTGTTTGAACTTTTTTGTTTCCTATCCAAGTTAGTATAAGTACTATCTAAGTTTGTAACAATTACCAATTTTTAGTTCAGCTTTTTTCTTTCCTATCAAACTATACAAGTATTATCCAAATTTGTAACGATCATAAATTTTTGGTTGAGTTCAAGTGATTCAAATTTGTAAAGTGACAATATTTAAAATTTTGGTATAAAGAAATAGTACGCCCTCCGTCATAAAAGTCTTTATTACTATTTTAGTTAGTTCCAAGTTAAATATCTACTTACCTTAAATAATCTATTTTTTACAATAATTTGCCTATAGTACTTAGTATTAATTGTCATATTTCTATTCTCATCATTAGTCATGTGTAAAAAATTATGCAATTAAATGAAAATATAAATTTGGACAATTTTTTTATTTTATCCTCTTTCTTAATATGCGCAAAAAGTCGACCAAAACTTTATACTGGGCCAGAGGGAGTAATATACTAACATATATGGGTTTATATTCAACTTTGAACATCCAAATATTTAACATTGTTTCTCATTTTATATGTTTTGAAAATTTATAGTTAAACATATCTCAACCTATCACGCAATTAATTACATTCATTTTAGCAGCTAATTTCACTATTAAATTAATGTCCTACCTAAATTAAATTCATTAATACTTAAAATTTTATTAGTTTATGTGATTAATTGTTATTGTGTATATATGTGAATTTTTTGAAACATAATAGTTGTAAAATTAGTTGAAAAATTATAGTGGATTCATTACTAAATAATAATCATAATTAAATTATAACATATTAAAGCTTGGAACATAGTTGTTAAGGCGTTAAGTCGAGTTGAGTCGGGGCCAACAGCTTAAGCAACTAGTTGACTAGTCGCCCAACTAGTCGTCCATATAGTAATAAATTATTTATAATTGCATTTTATACATGAAAATATGTGTGTATATTAAATACCTGTCACAATCAACACTATTTAAAAAGTACAAACACAAAAAGAAGCCCAGTATATTTTGAATAAAAAAACACATATTGCAGCCCATGATATTTTTTTAAAAAGAATAAATAAATCAGGCCAGGATATTTTGTATAAAAACAAAAGGATATACATACATAAAGGCCACAACATATTTTTAATTAAATAAAAACAAACCAAAAGCAGCCCAACATATTTTGGGCAAAAAAGGAAAAAAAGAAGTACACACATAAAGCCCACCATATTTTGTAACAGCGCAAAACATTTTAAACAGCCCCAACAAATACTAGTACTAGTCAGGTAATCAAATTAACCAAAACAACTTGGTCGGCAAAAAAAACAAAGAGAGTGCAACGAAGAAGAGAAGAAAAAATCGAAGAACAAATCACAGAAGAAGCAGAGATATGCAGCAACGATCGAAGAAAGCAAGTTGCAGCAGTTAATCAAAACGAAGAAGAGGAGAAAAAATCAAAGAACAAATCACAGAAAAAGCGGATATATGCAGCAATGATAAGAAAACAAATTGCAGCAGTTAATCGAACAAATCACAGAAGAAGCAGACATATGCAACAACGATCGAAGAAAACAAGTTGCAGCAATTAATTGAAGAAGAAGATCACAGAAGAAGCGGAGATATGCAGCAATGATCGAAGAAACAAGTTGCATCAGTTAATCGAAGAAGAAGATCACAGAAGAAACGGAGATATGCAGCAATGATCGAAGAAACAAGTTGCATCAGTTAATCGAAACGAAGAAGAGGAGAAAAAATCGATGAACAAATCACAGAAGAAGCGGAGATGTGCAATAACGGTCGAAGAAAACATGTTGCAGCAGTTAATAGAAGAACATATGAATGCTATATTTCGGATTCTTCATTACTTAAAGTCCGCTCCAGGGAAAGGGCTTTTATTCACAAAGAATAATCATCTTAACATTGAGGGTTACACAGATGCAGACTAGGCAGGAAGTGTCTCCTGACAGGAAATCTACAGCGGGCTACTTCACCTTTGTAGGAGGCAACCTCGTCACGTGGAGGAGCAAGAAGCAGAAGGTGGTGGCATTATCTAGTGCTGAAGCAGAGTTCAGAGGAATGGCCAAAGGACTTTGTGAACTCCTTTGGCTTAAGAGGTTATCAACGGATATTGGATTCGTTCCGAAGTCCGAAATAAATTTGTATTGTGACAATAAGGCAGCCATAGATATTTCTCATAACCTAATTCAACATGATCGGACTAAACATATCGAGGTAGATCGGCATTTCATCAAACAAAATCTTGAAGCTAAGATAATTCGATTTCCGTTTGTTAAATCTGAAGACCAACTGACAGATATACTTACGAAGGCAGTGTCTAGCAGGATTTTCTATAACTCACTAGACAAGTTGGGCATCGATGATATCTTTGCACCAACTTGAGGGGGAGTGTTTGCGTGAGTTGTCAATTAACAAAAATTGTAGGAGTGATCTTAGCTGCTGATTTTGTATAATATCTTTGTTTGAGGGTCAACCAGATTCTTAGCCTAAGTTGTGTATAACCGAAAATAGTTCTTTGGTAGGTTTTTCCTTTGTACATCTATATATAGGTTGTTGGTATTCATTCAGTAAATATATGAAATTGAGAGAGAAAAAAGAATATCCTCTGTCCACAAAACATTCTGATATTTCAGTTCCTCTTCATCATTATAGTTGTGGCAGTTCATGGTGGAGGAGGAAAGCCTAAAGGGTGAAAATCAACCAAGTTGGGTTAGACTTGGGGGCGTTGATTTGCATATATGAGTACAGACTATTTTCCATTCGGAGGAGGCGAGTGAGAAGGCTATTGCGTCAAGCGTCTAGCGTCAATTAATTCGGTAACATAGAAATCCCTAACAAATTAGTATCAGAGCCACGATCTCTGATCCTAACTCCCTGACAGTGACAAACTCTCAAGTAATTTATCAAGTAACACATTGATAGGTGTTGAGATTTCTCAAGTAAGTGTTCAAGAAAAGCACAAGTCTCAATGTGTTGAGAATTTAGAGTATCGAGAAAATACTTTTACGCTGAAGGGGGAGCATTTCATCAATGTTTAGACTCACACATTTGAACTCACGCTCAAAGGGAAACAGTTCATCGAAAATCAAAGCATGATATATAGTTTCACATCATCATTCTAATGATAAGTTGAAATCTTAGTTTGGCCCACACTTATCAACTTAATGTATTAGTGCAAATGGACTCCCAAGACTCCCCAAGGACCCCAACATGGTTTATACTACTACTACTATTGTTGTTGAATAAAAAAAACAAATATACCTATCAGGGCCTCCATTAATACACAACCAACTGATATTAACGAGAAAAATAAAAGGACAGTTACTTACCTCCTTGAGTTTGTCAACTTTTGTAAAGTGGCGACCAAAAGATGTATAGCGCTTGCCATGGAGAAAAGGGGCAAGATACACCCCAAGCGTCCTCTGCAGTATAAGAACTGAACAATGAGCACATTCTCAAATGTATGGATTCCCATTTTTCTTTAATCAATCTACTACAAGGCACAAACAATCATCACGCACTGCATGCTGAATATAAACTATAACCAGTTAAAAAATAATCAACCACTATCTAAACTGTAAACAAAATTAATTTTATACTGTACGGGCTAATAGAAACGTGGGCGGATTTTGAAAAATAATAATTATGCAGTATATATTTATTATTTTCAAAAATAGTGATTGAAGATTTTGCTCCATTATCCTTGGATACTTCGCTAATAGTTGAAGGTAATTTTCAGAAGTTACCTTTGTATTAACTTTAAAATTTAAGAGTGCAATTACACATGAATAAGTTGCTCAAAATCTTAAAGGTGGAACCTTTCTAACAGGAATAGCTTCTTAACCTTTGTGCCGAACAATGTGGTGATTCCTGTCTAATTAATCGGACAGTGTAACCATTTAAATTCATTAAACTCGAAGAATGTTAACATGAACAATATTATTATTGTAATCAATAATCATTAGACACATTTAACCAATATTATTATTTTGTCTAGAACACATGTTTTACTTTTAATCCATTCTTTTTTTTATATTGCCATAGCTGAATCCCTTTCCTGGATCCGCCCCAGAATAGAAACAAGTAATGTTTATTGTACTTGAGTATATTTATTAGACAGAAAAAGTAAATGAAGGGAAGTGACTAATTAAATTTACTACGATCAGTCAACTAAGCAAAACCTTCCATCTGACTATTTGATGGAGAACTTGCGGCTCACAGACAGCTTTTGCGTCCTCCAAAGTGCCCCCTCCCTCTAATATTTTCAAGGCTTCTCGAACAGCCTGAAAAATATGTCAATAACTCAAGAAAAAAGACTAAAAGTAAAACTAAACTTGAAATTATATAAATAATTATTTTTAAAAGCAACACTTGTACATTTAATATTCCAAATAAATTATTTACTGGCAGATGCATGTAAGGTAAATCCGCAATGCACCTTTACATAACCCTCCACCTTTCCTTCAGTAAAGGTCTTGTCCTCTAGAATTCTCGATGAGAATGAATGGGTAGATGACGTCTTTTGGTCTTTCAAAATATCTTCCATGTTGAGTGAAGAAGTTGAATCCTTCATTAACTTTAATATTCTATAGGACAAACTATCACAAATAAGCTTGATAAAGAAAATAAAATTAAAATTTTATCCACGTTTCTAGTCAAGAAATTCCACGATGAATAAACACTGTAAATATATCAAAGGTCAGTAAATTACCGGGATTTCATCCCAGCATCCAATGGAGGCCGAGTACTGCTAGCTCTCTTTATCACATGCTTAGTTGCGATCTGGTTGTTTGCCTTAACATCAGGAATATTTTTTTGGCTAGACTTAGGCAAATATTTTGTACGCAGAGGTGACTGTGGCAGATTTTTTCCCAAGGAAAACTTCTTGTTGTCTATATTGGAAGACATGTACACTTTTGAACCGGAAAACATATTTTTGTGGCTCAAAGAATTTATAGTGACCCCTCTCCCAGAGGTAGAATTTATAGTGACACCTCTACCAGGCGTAGAATTACCACATCCAAAAGCACTACCAATCCTTGGAACCTGTATTTGCTTCTTCACTGGAGTTCTTTGTGTAAAATTTCCTAAAACCTTACTCGTTATCATTTTCTCTTTGCTTGATAATAATCCTGACATGGTTTGTTTCTTTCCATCAACATTGGGAAATAGAATATGATTTCTTTCTGGTGTCCCAATTTCAGGAATGAACTCATGGTCCCTGTCAAATTGTAATTGAAAACTCATAGACAACTTAATATAGAATGCAGGATCACTCAAGTAAATACTCTTCTTCATTTTTTCAGAGGATAGGACCATTTACTCAAGTACTTACATGCAATAAATTAAGATCCGGTTTGATAGAAGACCATCCCATGCCCTTTGCTGGACACTCTTATCATCACTACTTTTAAAGGCAATCTTCCTAGAGAAGGCAACAACGGATCAGAATAAAAAACTCAAAAGGTCAATCGTTCTACTCAGAGGAACTATTCAGATCAATGAGGACGACTATCTTAGTTGTTACGGTGTGTTTATCATTCTCAACAGAAGGCAAGAAATAAGAGAGATAGACTCGTTATCACAAGTAAGATAGCTATCAATTTTCTAACTAGTAGCCTCTCCGTTCCAAATTATAAGACAATTATTGATTTTTGAAAGTCAATAGACATTTTTAAACTCAAAACTGAAATGACTCGTTAAAAATTATGAAATAATAAAACTTACAATGAGTAATACTTTAGAGATAGTATTCATCATTGTATTGATTAAAATTAAAGGAATTTATGTCAATTTTGAGTTTGAAAATATCTTAAGTTAACTTCAAAAGGTAATGATCTTATTAATGGAACGGAGGGACTAAACTTGCTCTTTTATTTGTGTAGCAGTGAAATTTGTATACTGAAGAATAAAATCCAAAGCATGACTATAAAGCATGATACCTGGGTAAGCATTTCCGGTGGTATGCTTTCGGACAGCGTCTACACACTGCAAATTGCAATTCATAAACCGCTTTGTCTTCTCCTTTCTTACAAACAGTACATTTATGAGCAGGACATGCAAACGATTCTCCAGAACCAATTTTAGATTTAAGTTCTTCAGATTTTGTTTTATCATATGGGTGGAGGAGTACTGCAACACACTCTGGATGATAGAAGTAACCACAATTTGCATTGGCACATTGGAAGACCTAGAAAAAGTTGGGCAAGAATTTTGAGCAGCATATCAAAAAAATATATTAGCTACACTAATCGAAGGTGTGATATTTGTATTCAAGAGTATATATACTCTTTTTTTCTTTTCATCTTTCATTTTAATCAAAAGAAGAATTTATTAGAAAGAAATAAAAATATAATCCAAGAGGACAAAGAATCCTCCACAGCAATAAAAAGAAATGTAAAATCCCTTATTAAAAAAATGTCTTTACCATGCACATTAATTGTGATTGATTCACATAATAGTTAAAACATCAAATAGGCGATCCAAGTATATTAAAGAGTAAATTTGCTAGATCCCATCTACTGAAGCAAATACAGTGAAAGCCGCAAAGTCCATGAACCCATTTCTTTTCGGCTTTTCTCTCTTCCCATTTTGTTCTGCTTATTGCTTATTTTAAGCTATTAGTTATTTTGGAACATTTGTTCAGCTTACTGGGGTAGAAGTCAAAAAGTAAATATAAACAATAAGCTATATAATCTGGCCCAAGGCTACAGATCATTGAAAGTTTTTGAGAATTGAGATCATATATTTTGGACTCCTAGACTACTCCTAAAATTATAACAATACCAAGACTACAAACAGTGGCGGAGCCAGAGAATTTTAGTCGGGGGGTCCGGCGGATGGGCGTCGGCGCGGCGACCGGCAATGACGACAGCAGCGGTGGCTCTCTTCTCTCCTCTCCTCCTTCGTTTCTACCAGACCCCCCAATATACAGACCTCCTCTGTTATTTACTTCGTTAACAAATAGAAAAATATTGAAAAGGTCAAACACGTCCATTACTCTTTTTAAAAAGAGTATAAAAATAATTATTTTTGTAGTGATGAGTCTAAATTATCATCATATTTTAATATAGTGTGATTAATGTTAACCTAACAACTTATTCACTTGAGATAGATATAGAACAAAAATACATATTTAATATTGATAAATTTTATAAATAAAGTTCTTTTTGTGAAACGAAGTAATTATTATTTTTAAATAACAGAAATGCTCCTTTCGTTTCAAAAAAAATAAATCCTATCACTTAGTTATATTCATGTATATAATGTCATTATTAATGAATGAACACCTTATTATTTTAAAAAGTATACATATATAAAATGAAAAGTAGTTGGTGTTTGCAAAATTTATAAATGGGACTCTTTTTTTCTCTTGCAAAATAGAAAAATTATATAATAAAGTTTGTTAGACAACTTGCCTCCAAAAGTGTCAAAAAGATGCAAAAAATCTAGGTAAATTAGTACTTCTTCCTTTTTAAATTAGAGATTCATTTCTTTGACCATTTTAAAATTGCAAACAGATAAAAATTTATTAATATGTCAGTATTTATATTATGTGTAGGCTACTTAATTATAAAGTTATATATGTATTTTTTTAATTTCTTCTTCTTCTTCTTCTTCTTCTTCTTCTTCCCCTTCCTTCTTCTTACCAGCGCACGCATACTACATACTAATTTTTTCGACGGCCGGGGGGCCGTGGACCCCCCCTCCCTCCGCCCCTGACTACAAAGCTATGTTTGTTTGCAATTATGTTGCATGGGGTTGGACTTTTTAACTTAATTATACTAGTTTAGTACCTTGTAGAACTTTTTTATATCCAAGTCCGAACTCCGAAGATGATCACCTCGTGGACTCTCTTTTTTTCTAAGGTAGACTATATAAGGAGGATGAGATTAAATAGTACCCCCTTTTGAAGTATCAAATGGCCTTACAAGTAAATAATAATAATAATAATAAAATAATATATAAATAAAAAGAATAGTTCATGAGATTTTCATCATAGGACTAATTCAAAGATAAAAAGGTGTTTATAGATATTAAAATAGTCCAATGATCCAATCCCATAGCCGCAGCTGAAGCCATAGATTTTACTCGGGATGTGGCCACATAATTGCAAACAAACATAGCCCAAGAATACACATAAATGGCTATAATACCATTTTCTAGTAGAGTAAAATACAAAAGTGACCCCTGTATTATAAGGATATTTGGATATTACGCTCTCTTTTTTAGTCAATGCAAAACGAACCCTTTACTATCTGAAAATTTGGATTGTGAACCCTATTGTGCCATGTGACGTTGACTTGTACACATGGCACGTTAACATGTCAATTTAGCACCTTTGGGCTAAAAATATATATTCTCCCAAGATTTAAACTTAACACCTCAAACTTCCAACACTAACAAAACATTAATTACCAACTAAGCTAAGAATTAATATTATTTTTTAGAAAATTATTACTAACACTAATAGTATTAGTACAACTTTATTAGTTATTAGTAATATTATTAATAAGTTGTTAGTAATTACTTATTAGTTATTAATAATATTATAAATAAGTTGTTAGTAATTACTTATTAGTTATTAATAATTCTCTTTAACACAATGTTGCTTACTTGGATAAATACTTATAATATCTTATCTTAATAACATTACTTATTAGATATTAGTATATATTAATGGTATTAGTAACATTAATACTCTAGCACTCTGTTTCTGAGTTTTGGACGGAAAAGAAAAGAATAGAAAACTTGAAATTTCCTTTGTGTTGTTTATGAGTTTTTAATAGCAAAAAATAGAAAATTTAAAAAAATTCTTTTCTTACGTTTTTGAGTTCCAATTAAAAGAAAAGAAAAATATCACTTTTACAAATGTACCCTTCTATTAATTATAACCATTGAACCATAAATAAAAATATGCAAGATAAAACTATAATAGTAAATTCATATTTTTGTTCACAAAATCATAAATAGACTATCTATATAGAGACAATCTAATAGTAATAAATTAGTCCAAAACATGGTCTGATAGGCATAGCAACTATAACTACAATAAAATGCCCTATTTTAAATATGTACAGCATAAATCATTTAAATAACATATTAGCAAAAAGGATTCAAGTCACTGGTAATAACATGTTTAACTGCAATCTATTATTTAAGAATTAGAAAAGGAAAATCATTACATCAATCATAACTTCGACTCCATATGAGTCGTTCGCGCCAAGATATCTCTTTCTCTTTATCAGCTTAGGTTTAGTAGATAAAAATAAATTGGGAACATGAGGTCCAAATCAGGCCAATTTTGAACGGAAAACTTTGGCAAGAAAAGTGGCAAGTTTTCTATCCATTTCTTTTCTTTTTCGTTTATTAAAAAACTCAAAAACATAGGAATTGGAAAGAAAACTTAAATTTTTCGTCCATTTCTTTCGCTTTTTTCTGTCCATTTTAAAACTGAGAAACAGAGTGTAATAGCATTATTGTTATAGTCTACATTAATGTTAAAAAAATGTACCTGATTTTTTTTATTTTTTTAACAAAAGTAATAATTGAAGTAATGTATGATAATAACAATAATAAAATAGTTATAATAAGTAAATAATTTAATCTTGTGACCGCATATTTTGTAAAAATAATAAGTACTTTATTTATTCAATATATTTAAATAAGTTTTTAGATTTCATCTTTTGCAATAAGTAACGAAGTTGGAGATGTAGAATTAATAGAATAACAAATAAATAAACAAATAATAAAAACCCTAAGATAACTCTTATTCATGGTCTTGACTCTTCTCACCCATTCCTACCGGAGAAACTAGACAAAAAGAAAGAAAAATTGAATTTATCTCTTCCTTTTGTCAAAATTATCTTATTTTTTCATTAGCATTAATGTATATTAATAACAATAGTATTGTAAGTATATTGATATTATTAATAACATTAATATATCCTAATATCTAATAAGTAATATTATTAAGATAATATATTTTATATTTAGCTAAGAAACAAAATCATGCTAAAGATAATTACTAATAACTAATAAGTAATTACTAACAACTTATTAATAATATTACTAATAACTAATAAGTTGTATTAATATTATTACTGTTAGTAATAATTTTCTAAGAGATAACATTAATATTCTTAACTTAGTTGGTAATCAAATGTTTTGTTAGTTTTGGAAGTATGGGGTTTTAGGTTCAAATCTTAAGAGAATAGATTTTTCTAATATCAAATGTGTTAAATTGACATGTCAACGTGTCATGTGTACAAGTCAATGCCACATGACACACTAGGGTTTACAATCCAAATTTTAAGATAGTAAAGGGTTTGTTTAGCATTGACTAAAAAAAGAGGCGCAATATCCAAATATCCCTATAGTACAGGGTCACTTTTGCATTTTACTCTTTTCATTTCTAGGAATATATTAATATCGTTTTCAGCTAATACAAACATATGTCCTTGATAATTTCATAAATTACTTGCCTGAAGTGATCATATCAGCGAAGAATATCTTCATATCCATTATTTTCAGCTTAAACAAATAGACCCAATGACCAATAGACCCATGAAAATTTTATATGCAATGTCAAGAAGATGGAATTTCATTTCTGCCAACTTGCTCTACACTAGCAAAAAGTATTTTTTGTCTACACAGGGTGCACAACTCATATTGATACAGGCCTAAACCTATCCACATGCAATGCTAACTTATATAGAAAGTAGAAACCCACTAAAGTAGATTCTTCAAAATATAAAAAGGATTGATCAGCTGTCAAGAGAAAATAAAATAAAATATATGTGGGGGGTCATTTAAGGTAATCAGAGTTAATTTTCCTTTAATTCTGAATAGTCAGAAGATTAAACCTCTGGAACAGAAGACGGATTAGAAGAGCCCAAATTGCCACAAACAAAACACTGATGCTGCTGATATTGACAATTATTGCATAGGAAATTCTGAATTGCCTGTGCAGAAACCAAAAAATTATTAAGGTTGCAAACCAATAAAACGCAGCAAAACACGACGCAAAGTCAAAGATAATATTTTTCATTTTGACAAGTAAAATCAGAGAAAACATAATGAGAACTGGTTCACACTTCAACTTGAGCATCATTGAAGCCAAGAGATTCACAAAATGATTCAGCTCCTGCAACTACATTTGGATGGAAGGATCTTAAGCACTTATCTTCACAACTGCATCATAGGGAAAAGTAGCACAGAGCAATAAGAAGAATATCAATCAGAAATATAAATAAAGGAAAACCAAGAGCAGAGTTAAACATTCGGGAATTCACAAATTACAAGTTAATCAATATAAGGTTTTTACTTACTATGGGAACTAGGAATTCATGGGTAGAGGGGGTGGAAGCAATAAAAATGTTCATCTTGCTAAATAACAAGAATAAAGAACTAGCGTACCAAGTTAAAATGTAATAATAATTGTGCCCTCCACCCCCAGGTTGAAAAACCACGACCAAAAAAAAAGAATAGAAAGAAAGAAAAGTTTGTATATAGGCTAACAAAATATTTAAACACGGGAATGATCAATAGCAACCGGTGACTCCAGCCGTCCATAGGATAAATGGACACGCTAGAGTTGAACACTTGTTGCCTTCTGGTAGTCTTCCTCAGTCTCACAGAAAGTGTTAAATTATAAAAGTGCCCTCCCCCACCTATCTTTTTATTACCATCTGGAGGTATTACCATCAGTAAGAAACCAGAAAGAAAAAAAAATTGGGTCTTCTTCTCTCTTTCTATGTTAAAATCTCATCGATGGCTTCCCCATCACACTCAAAACAGCTTAGAGTTATAGTTTAATCATCTATAATCCTTCTTACCCGCCAAATCTCTTGCACAATTTTTTCTATTTTAGATTTTTGTAGTTTCACTTCTCGGGGACCATATTTATAGCATTTTGTCATCTGGAAATTACATTATCAATTTCTAATCCCCAACAAAAAATCTGAAATTTCAATAACTGGATGACTGACCTAGAGGTACATGTGCAGAGGGTTATTCCATTGAATACATGGGTTTGATACTAGCTACCATCAAACTTGGTCCTTGCCAACACGAATTCTTTATATCATTGGTGTTAAATCGTGAATCGAATTGCGCATCGAAAATCATCGATAGTGAATCGTATATCGTATTGCAAATCATAATTATATACATTTGAACATTTAAAGAATTCATTTTATGGGACAATAAAGTATATTAACTTAAGTGTAATCTTAAAGTTATTGTTAACGCCTGATTTTATACGCCTGACGAAATCACCTAAAAGGACAGGCCAAAATAGCGCCAACGGTCGATTGTATTGCTGTGAAATTAAATTCACGAAAATACACTCATATAAACATAAATAAAGGAATATAAAGTATGAACACAAGATTTACGTGGAAACCCAATTGGGAAAAAACCACGGGGAGAGAGAGAAATCCACTATAATAATATTGGCAGTACAAGTTGTGTATTTGTGTTGTATCTCTTGTGCCCTGTCAAACCCTAGCTTGTAGCCGTATATATAGAAGTCACCTCCACCCGAATCCAACTAGGAGAAAGACTCCTTATCCCTCCAAATAAGGAAACACAATCCTATTTTAATAAGGACTCTCCCATTGTCACAATAAATACATATGGGTCGGACCATTAAATAGATTGGGCTACATCATGACCAGACCCAAATAATCACATCCCAACATTGCCCCCCAGTCTCTTATTTATAAGAAACTTAAAATAAGAGAGTATACAAAAAGTCAACCATACCCTCCAACTAACTGTCATGTTGGTAAAACTTCTGAACCCACCCCATCTATTGTCGTTTGTCTTTCGGGAGAACAAAACCTTCCCGAAGGATGTTTATTCGAAGGATGTTTATCCGTAGGATGTTTACCCGTAGGTTGTTTATCCGTATGAGGTTTATCCGTTCGGGAGGTACTACACCTCCCCGAAGGATGTTTATCCGTACGAGATTTATCCGTTCGGAAGGTCCTACGCCTCCCCGAAGGATGTTTATCCGTAGGATTTGTAACCGTTCGGGACGCCTCCCCGAAGGATGTTTACCCCATAGGATGTTTAACTGTAGAATGTCCATCCGTAGGATGTCTACCTGAAGAATATTCATCCTTTCGGGAGATCAAAGTCTTCTCGAATGACGTTTATCCACCCTTATACCGCCAATACGATCTTTAACCCCCATCTTTTTAGTAGTTATCAGGTTTACTGAATGGTTGGCGGAGATGAGTTTTGCGCCCATGCATGAATTCAGTTCTGCCTTGTTCATATGCTGCCCTACTAGATGAAAAAAGGTTTCAGCCCATATTCAATTATGTCCTTCAACGCACAGTTCCACCGCACAGTACGACGCCTTTTTTCCAGCCACCTCTAACCCTGCCGTCGTGAACTGCCAACTTGAAGCTTCGATTTCTGGCCCGACTCGACGGCCGAGGTTGTCACCTGCCGCCGGAACCTCTGATCCGTCCAAGATTGCCACCTGCCGGAACCTAGCTCTGATCTGGACTCAGTCACCGTTGCTCTGCTGTCTCTTATTTTGTGTCGCTCTCGGCGGTTGATTTGTCATGGAACAGTGCAGGTCTGTGCTAGATGATGAAACCGAAGCCGCCTTTAAAGCACTTCAATGATATAAAAGATTAAACTTTTATTTGTGTGTTGGCTGCATTCGCTCCTAGTACAGTGGCTCAGCACCAATTTATCATCTCCTTTTATGGAATAGTTGTTTGCCATCACCTTTGTTTTCGACCTGATCGCTGCTTTGACGAACCAGGGTTCGGTGAAGATGCCGCCGGCGTGTCCGTCGGGTAATTTTCCCTTAAGATTGTGGCTGCATAAAGTGCTTCACTTTTCCTGCAGATTTTGAATTGGATCGGGGTCCACACAAAAAACGTCATAAAAAATTAAGGAAAGTGATATTATACTTGCAAAAAAGACTTAGCCAACCAAAAGAAGCAGCTAAAAAGTATTCTTCCGGTCAAAAAGGTACTGGGAGTACATATTGTGGATTGAATCTCCTATCGTATGTTGTATCGTGATATGTGATAATCCTTGCTTGTTTATATATTTGCCTATGTGTCATAATTGGAAGCACTGAATATATATCTAATTTATATCCATCTCCTTTAATGGCACAAAGGTCAACGAAATATTAAGAAAAGCTTCGGGGCCACTTTTCTATATTCCACCGAACCAAAGTTCCAGTGGCGAAGAAGAGAAAATCCGACGCCACAAGTCTCGATGAGTTTAATAAAGATGCCGCCAAAGTTATGCAAGGCATGATTGAGAAGAATTCCAAACTCGATGAACTTCAACTTAATGGATATTTCAAAGAGGATTGAGGGAGCATGACTTGCAAATTGAGTAGAGCAGCTTGATGCCAGATGTTGAAATCCGAGAGTTTCACAGTTCTTTTCACAGGGCCATCAATCGGAAACTTCACTTTTTTGTTAAAAACTAGACAACGGATTGGACCCAGAGCAAAGAGGAGAGAGAAAAACTCTGGTTCATGGGTCTTCGGCAAAGTAATTCTGGATTTCAAATAAGGACAAGCAACGTTTGATGTAGCGGACGACGTCCGGAGAACATCTGCCCCGGTGATCTAAAGATCGGCATCTGCTCATCAAAAGCCTGCAAGTCGGCCGGAAAGGCCACTAGTGGAGCCTGGTCAATAAAATCCTACGGCGATAAAATCCCTAAGGCAATAAAATCCCTACGGCGATAAAATCCCTAGGATGAACATCCTTTGAATAAGCATCATTCGAGGAGAATAGTTCAGTAGTTTTAGTGGACTTTTTGTATACTCTCCTATTTATAAGCTCCTTAATAAATAAGAGACTGGGGGGCTATGTTGGGATGTGATTATTTGGGCCTGGCCTAATCTATTTAATGGTCCAACCCATATGTATTTATTGTGACAGTGAGAGAGTCCTTATTAAAATAGAATTGTGTTTCTTTATTTGGAGGGATAAGGAGTCCTTCTCGTAGTTGGATTCGGGTGGAGGTGATTTCTATATATACGGCTACAAGCTAGGGTTCGAGACGACACAAGAGATACAACACAAATACACAACTTGTACTCCCAATATTATTATAGTAGATTACTCTCTCTCCCCGTGGTTTTTTTCCAATTGGATTTTCACGTAATTCTTGTGTTCATGCTTTATATTTCTTTTATTTATGTTTATGTGAATATATTTCGTGGGTTTGACCTCACGACGATACAATCAACCGTTGGCGCTGTTTTGGCTTGTCCTTTTGGGTGATTTCGTCAGGCGTACAAAATCAGGCGTTAACAGTTATCAAATGAGCCTATAAACAAATTTTTAAATATTAAAATTATAGTTTGAAGAGTTTAAACTAGAGGCTTAATCAAAAATCAATATAGTTGAGGAACAAGAAATAGCTTATTTAACTTTTAAGTTTTAAGAATTATTTAGATTGAGTGAACACGTCTTGATGTAAGGACAAAGATAGAGGAAGGAATAAAGTGGGATTCAAAGAGGGTAATTAGGCTAAAAAGTCGCAAAGCACAAGGCTTAATCCAATACTATCAATCATGTAATATCACAATAGTGAGATTATGCCAACTTATATAGAAAACTTAATACTTGGATGCTAAATAAAATACTAGGTAATCTAATTTAAAAAAGAAACAAATCTTTACTAATAATCTACTACTATAAATAAAAGTTCTAGAATATTCAACTAATATAATAAAACAAATATATTTTAATATTATGGTAAATAAACTAATTATATTAAAATCATCCATAAATAATACTCCATCCATTTAACTTTACTTGTCCTAATTGACTTTTTAAGGTCAAATTAACCAATTTTAATATTAATAATTAAACAAATATACTACAAATTTTGAAATCAAATAAGTTGACTTTGATAGTATATTCTATGTATTTTCTTATGATAATAATTTTGCATCTATATCTAATAAACTTAAGAATAATTTTTGATTCTAAATATGGTTAATTTGACCATAAAAAGTCAATTAGGACAAATAAAGCTGGACGGAGGGACCAATATATAGTTAATAAACTAATTATTTTAAATTTCTTTTGCTTCCATCCTCGTTACCTCTTCTAATTGAAAACAGGGGGAAAAAGGCTTTAATCAAGATCACCAATAACTTAAAAATGTATCGACCATACGTATGTATCACAATATATGAAACACTTTCTAATACATTAATAATTATGTATCAAATTGCTCCTGTGTCGTATTGTGCAATATGTATCTTGTTTCGGAAGATTCTAACAACTATGCTTTATACACTCTCCTTAGATGAGAGATGCATAGATATGAGAGAGTGGAGAAAAACCAAATAGTACCTGTAAACCACATATATAAACTTGTTGATAGTTTAAACTCACTACCTTTCTTCCGGTGGTAATTCCCCCGAGAATGAATAACAAATGATTTTTTTTTTACCAAATTTGAGGAAGTCTTTGTAATGAAACCCTGAAAAAGACTTCCGAGAGATAAACTAGTGTCTTTCAGGAGGTAACGCTACTAAAAATTTGTAAAAATATGGCACATCCATTGATCTTATGGGCTGCTGGACTGTTGGAGATGCAATATCCCAACTAGTCCCATAGCCACTAGTGGGTACTGATAAGTTGAATTAATGAGTTGTTTTGATAGTTTCCAACTAGTAATGCAAAAGAAAACCAAAGAGGTGACAAAACTGAATAATAATATCATAAAAATTTTGGAATTATTGGGATGAAAAAGAAATGGCATGGAAAAAAGAAAAAAAAATTGCTTCATAAGTTTCTTTATCGTAGGCATTTAATCACATCAATCAAGAGGAAGAAGTTAAGTTTCCAAAAAAAATCTATTTTAAGTTAATCAGAAAAAAATGGAAAGAGACTATAAAAGCTACATGTTGTTGCATGCTCTAGAAAATATAGTAATTGTTAAGGAGTTGACTAAAAGAATTTATTACTGAAGAAATTTAGTTTGATAAATTTGAAACCTTACCCAGGGAGAGTTTAAACCATTATAACTCATACTCGGTATATAGATAAAAATATAAAAAGGGTGAAAGAACTTCTAGGTTATTCTTGCATCTTCATAAAACCAAATTAAACTTCTTTTAATTGGAGATTCTCAAATCCATCTTTGGCAAATTTCCCATCCAAACAAAGCTCAAAAAAAAAGAAATTATATGCGTACCAGAGTAGTTCACCACCATTGTCACAAAGGACGCAAACAGAATCGAATATTAGATCTTTGTCATCATCACCTTCGTCATCACCCTCATCAAACATACCAACTATAAACTTAGATTTCTTAGTTGTATAATTTTCCTGTACCCAATAGCAAATAAACAACTTTAAAGAAAAGATTTAAGTTCATATTTAAAAAGAAATAAAACAAAAGAAATTCTAATCAAGAAAGTATAATATTGGAACTCACCTCATAAAAAGCTTCAGTTTTCTGTTTCTTCAAAAGCAATGTAAGCAGATACTGTTTAAAAACGCACAAGTGGCAATATTAAATGTGTAATCTTGCAGTTGTATTGAATTTAAATCCTCAAAAAATTTGTAGTTTCTCAAACCTAAAACTAAATGGGGTTAATAACACTCAAACCAAACAAACTAGTTAAAGTTTACAGATGATTGAGCATGCCTTGAACTTTAAAAATGGAGGTCAACCTTAATTTTTCACTTAATTTACACTTTGTTACTGCAACTTATTTGCATACCTTGAACCTTTAAATGGAGGTCAAAGTTATTGTTCCACCTAAAATTGTGCAACACTTGCTTTATTACTGCATCTATTCTACTGCAGCCAATTTTCTTAAGCCCAATAATAACCAAATCCTCTTTTTACTTTTTGTGATAAGTATGACCAAAAATGATTCCCCCAAAAAAAAAAAAAAAAAACTACTGGAAGAAATTTTGTTGCATCGAGACTATCAGAGAGGAGTTATGTACATGATTTACTCCTATGTCAAACTTCAAATCTGATGCAATTTAAGTGGATCAAAGAAGGGCTATTTCTATCATCACAAACCTCAGATTTTGCTATATCTTTATCTCTCATTGCAGCTTCTTTTATTAAATGCATGTGACACAACAGATGACTCTCCGAGGGGTCAACCTCGTATGAGCTGCACAATAAGCCAGTCAGAATGTATGTGGCGTAAAATAGATAAACACAATAGAACATATAGCTATATAAATAGGCAGACCTAAAAGCTTTTCGCAAGTGGGCCCATAGGGAAGATTCATTTGCTTCTGGATTCCTTTTCAGAAAATGAAGGCAGTGAACTGTGATAAAAATAGTCTTAAAAGTATCTTCAAAGCTTCTCCTTGGCCTTTGGAGCTTTATCCAAGTTTTCTTCTTGGAAAGAACATAAATCTCAGGCAGTACATAAGAAAGTTCTGACTTCCATGCAATAACATTTTGATATATTGTCTGCCCACTTTCTGCAGTTCCACGTAAGAATATCTGCATATTTGAGCCATCTGGGATCTCATCCTCGCTCCATTTATGTGGCAAGATAGAAAATGAAATTGGTCGATCCTTGTCATCAACAAAATGATAATTTGTCACGCAATCTGGTAAAACCTCATCCTCTTCATCGGAAGAAGCCATTTGGTGGTCACCCATACTGCATTGAAAGAGTGAAAAACTTCGCTGAATGCAAATGTTATGAAAGTAAATAATTAAAATCCATATAAAATTATCATACAAAACTTCTTTAACACCTACTTTCACAAAACCAATTCTTAGTTTCAATTTTTTGGGAAGGAAAAGGCTAAATCTAACATGTTCAATTTACGGTTAGTTCTCGAAAAATGATACATTCTTGAATATTATACATACCCTGGAGGAAAATTGATGCTAACATATTTTTTGGTACAGCATATCACATATAATTAAATGAACATAATCACACAAACAAACAAATATAACAGAAACATAAAACACACAAGCATTTGAACCAGTAACATACATTATCACATTGTGAGTCATGCTCTGCCTAACATAAAAAGATGAATGTTACACATATCAACAATTCTACATATATCCATGATCCATCCATACAAACATCCACATATACACCTCACGTAATTGTACGGATGCTTAATTACTAGTTTTCTACAGAATTCCAAAATACGAACATACATCACACAAACACAAATACATCAACATACAGAGTGATAGAGAAAATACTTGATCAAAAGCTCTAAAAGTAAAATGTGTAACCCTATAGCAAAAGAAAGAGGAAAAAAACACGAGAATCACTAAATTTCAAACTCAAAAATCACTACAAAATAAAGTGGAAAAATTGAAACCAAAAAAAAACAAATGCTACTTCAAAAGAGAAAACTTATATATCAAAAGAAGCACGAGAGAGAGAGATTACAGATAGATGTACAAACCCTAGAAGAAACTTAAAGGCTAAACTGCAGAAATTGAGAGAGAGAATAGGGAAAAACTCAGACGAACAGTACCGAATATGACTATATGAGTAAACACTGGTGTATGGGAATGTGTACGTTCTCTAAAAGTAGTTTCTTTCACATTTTTGGCAACGGAATTTATGAGTCAAATTTAATATTTTCACGCCTTTTCACTCACGTGAGCGTGTACTATTTATGTGATTGGGATATGAGTTTGGGATATGAGTGTGGGTCTATTTACTAGTAAAATTTAATTATAAAAATATTAATTTTTTTTGGTAATGACAATTATTTTATTTATTCATATATTTTAAGATGGGCGTCCCATTTTAAAGTTTATTTCTCTTTGTCTTCCTTCTTAATATTAAGGCTTTGAACCAGAAAATTAATGTATTGGAAATTGAACATAAAAAAGTGAAGCATATGATTAGGGTTGGTCATTTTTTTTTTGAGTTAACCGAACCGGTTCGAACCGGATGGTTTGGGACAAAACGAAGCGTTCGGCAAGATACATGACCGGTATATGTCGTTTATTTGGGATCAAGAAGTTATTTTAAATGTTCAGTACATACCATATCGAGCCGATTAATCGGTACCGATATAGCGATACTTGCGGTGTACTTCTTTCAATCTTGGAATCTCACATGCAATTACCTCTTGATATCGATCTTCACAAGTTTTGTCTCTGAGCTTCTTCTTTTTTTCTTTTTCTTTTTTTCTTTTTTGCTAAATGTCTCTGAGCCTTTAGAGTCACAGGCCCACAAGCATCAAGTGTCCAAGGGCGTAGCTACACACGGGCTACGGTGGGCTACAGCCCACCCCAAATTTAAATACTTAGCAGTTAGCACATATGTTGTTCTAGTTCATTTATATTTTTATCAAATATAAACTTTTTTTTTTTATTAAGTAATTCAGTTAATAATTGGGCTTTCTTTTTATAGAGAATTAGGTCAACGTTTCCTCTTCTTTTTCCTTTACCCGTTGCATTTTTAAAACGGCTGCTCTTCTCTCTTCAGTGACCAGGTACGAATTAATTGATGGCCTTAAGTGAAATTGATTAATTTAATTTGAATTCAATAAGATATCATGATTCATTGATTCCCATTGCTAATTTAATTGGGTTTATATATCAATATATGGCCATATGGGTCTCAGGGTCTGTACATTTGTGATTTGTGAATTGTTGTTATACTATATGATTTACTTGTATGCTATAATACATGGTTGATTGAAAATTAACAATGATTAGGTACTCAAAACATGTCTAATCATGATCGACAAGCCAATAAAGCAAAAAAATTTAGTACATGGCCATATTTTGAATGTTATGAATCTGGTGAAAATTACAGTGAATTCTCTTCAGAAATTAAGAGAAGACGGTTTGAAAGATTGTCTTGAAAAAGTGATGTATTTTTGCAGAAAGCATGATATAGATATTCCTGACATGGACGGTCAATTCAGTATAAGTTCACGTCGCCGTAATTGTTAACAAAGAAACATAACAACTGAGCATCATTATCGTGTTGACCTATTTTATGCTGCAATAGATTTCGAGTTGGTGGAATTGAATGGCAAGTTCAGTGAAAGAACAAATGAACTTCTTATTCTTAGCTCATCTTTGGACCCTGCAGATGGTTTTAAGACATGTAACATTGATAATATTTGCAAACTTGCAGAAAAGTTTTATCCTCGAGATTTCTCTTAACAAGAGTTGCATCGCTTGAGAAGCGAATTGACAATTTATGAGTTTAATGTAACTCATGATGATGTGCTCAAGAATGTTGCTACTCTTGCTGGGTTATGCCAAGGATTATTTGTAAGACCCCAACTTTTATAAATAAAAATTTAATTTCCTCTATATATTATTTTGATATAGTAAGGTGTTGATTTGATAAATGTGGTAAGTTATGGATGGAATGTGCAAATTTTACAAAGTAAGCAAGTGGTCATAATATATTCGTTGTGTCGGGGAATATTCTTTTGTCGGAGAATATTCGTACGACGGCGCAGCCATTGGTGGACCCCACAACAGAATAATTGTCGGATATAGAAAGCGACAGAAATAACATTTTCACGGCAAAACTTTTACCGTTAAACTGTTAAAATACCCGGTGATAAAAATACAGTAATACGCATTGTTGCAAAGTAGCACACGGTATTGCACAATATCTTTGATTATTGATGCTTACGTAAGAAGTCACTCAGTATTTAATAATTGCTACAGTAGTTGTTGCACAGTATATCATATTATTGATTCAATTATTGTCACAGTATCATCTGCACAATATTTTATATTATTAAATCAATAATGGTCAGTCATATTATTTAAATGATATTATTAGATAGCATTATTGGCAATGTCTAGAAAGTTCTGTCTAGGAAAGGGGTTAGTTAATTGCGCGCCAGTAAGAAAAAAATCTTTATCGGAAGGCCCCCTCTTTCCTGGGAACGACCTGGTTGTCATTATTGTGATTCTGTAATATTAATTTATATAATAATTGATGAATGGTTGATAAAAATATTTTCATTGTGTTGGAAATATTAATGTTAGTAGAAATCGACATTTATTTCGATAATAGTTGATTTTCGGATGTTAAATTGACCTAACGGAGAATTAATCAGATAAATGAGCAATTAATGGGTGGTTAACATGTGGGACCCACTTATTGGTGGATAATAAATAGTTGGTGGGTAGTTGCAGGGGTGGAGGTGCAAGATTTATAAACTTGAGGGACTAAATTAAAAATTTAGGCAAAGATGGAGGTACTAAAGTGTAATTGTCCAACCTTTTTCTAGCCTATAAATAGCAAGCTAATTTCATTCATTTCTCACCATTCTTGAAGAACAAAGTTATTATAGTGAGAAAAATTATAGAGAGAAAAAGAAGAAGAGTATTCTGCTACTACACTACTCCAGTATCCAATCTTCTACTGAGGTAAGGGGTATTATTTCTTTTATATTCATAAAGAATGCTATTTTCTTTCAATACTCGTAAGGGTTGTTACTCTATTCTTTATTGATCTGTGGGAGTAACCTGTCTACGCGGATTACCGCATGCATGGTGAATAACCCTTTGTATTCATTCTTTATTGATCTGTGGGAGTAACCTGTCTACGCGGATTACCGCATGCCTGGTGAAAACCTTTTGTATTCATTCAATTCCTTAATAATCTGTGGGAATAACCTGTCTACGCGGATTACCGCATGCGTGGTGAATCACCCTTCGTATTCATTTCTATTAAATTGTGGAAATGATCTGTCTACGCGGATTACCGCATGACGGGTGAAAATCCAATTACAGTTTCGTATATTCATTCATACTCGTACGAAATATTATTTCACTGAAATATTGGTCTGAACTTGTTATGAAATTTTCATCTTTTTATGACAAGTTACTATTCACGGGTTACTATTCACGAGTTACTATTCACGGTAAAAAAAAAATATTTTTTTTTATCTTTGATTGAATCCAAGTTTTGAATTTCATTCTTGAATTTTGCTCCACAATTGATTATTACGGAGTATTCATGAACTTGGATAAATTAAATTACGAATTCCTAATTTTTGTCCTTTATCTCACTGGATTCGTTTTTATATTATTTTTCATCATCCTCAGTCTTAAATGATGATACAAATGAATATCTTTGGCCTGTAGTGCAAAGATGAATGATTATTTGATGAATATCTTTGGCCTGTAGTGCAAAGATGATTACCTGATGAATATCTTTGGCCCGTAGTGCAAAGATGGACAGGAGTTGAGATGAACATGATCACTGGTGATATAAATGAATATCTTTAGCCTGTAGTGCAAAGATGAATATTTGATTCGAGATATATATTGATTGATGTTACAGGGATAAAATATTGATGATGGACTTTAAATCATAGAAGATAGTAGACTTCATTCTCTGCTTAACTCTTCTAATGATTTGTTATTTCCGCTGCGAATATTGATCTAAAACTTGTTGTCCATAATATTTTATCTGAACTGTTGAAGACTAACGATAATTTATTTTTCATTATCTTAGTCATAATATTCTTTACTGGGCTAGTTGAGCTCACCCTTTTCTTCCATTGTTCTCTTCAGGAAATGAGAATATTGCGGGTACTAGTCGGGGAATGGAGTGATGGTCCGAGTTAGAGCAGTAGTAGTCCTCGCTATTTTTGTGAAATAGTGTGATAATAATTGTAATGAGGACTTAGTTTGAATCTTAATATTTTCTACATATTTGTACTGAGACTCACAGTTGTGTGGTCGTATTTTGCACGACCGTATGATATAAAGTTTGTATTTGAATTCTGTATCATGTATTTGGCGACTCAGAATGGGTTGGGTTGACTGGACCTATTCTGGGGGCGTCACAGTTGGTATCAGAGCTTAGGGATATGATCTCTGGCGGAGATCTGGGAATAGAACTAGGAGGGGAGAGACGAGTAAATCCTTCGCTAGTGTTTGTCCTACCTAAGCTTATGTGGTATTTATTTTGTCGGTCGGAACATAGGGTTGATATGTGATATGTTAATTTATTTGATTAACCCTTGTTTTATGGCAGTATTTGAGAATGGCAGCTGAAAATCTTAACAATGGAGTGAATGAGACCGTTGAGACACCTTTAATCACCAACCAAGAGAACGTACAACAGGAAGGCAACAATTCTCCTGTAAACAACCCTACCGAAGAAATGATAAATGACGGGATGTTCAGAAGTTTTTTGCAGTTCATGCAAAACCAGACGAGGGAGACTCGTGTTCATAATACAGGTGGAAATAATAACTCGCGGCTTGTCACTGCCAGGCAGTTTAAAGAGTTGGGACCACCAGAGTTTCAGGGAAAGCCAGATCCAATCAAGGCAGAGACGTGGGTTAAGCAGATTACCAAGATATTTGATGTCTTGGGATGCACAGAGGAACAGAAGGTTTCATTCGCCACGTTTATGTTTCGTGGAGAGGCAGATTACTGGTGGGAATCTGTGAAGCGTACCCAGCCTGCCGCACTCAAGATGTCTTGGGAGACGTTTCAGAAACTGTTCAATGACAAGTACTTTCCAGAAAGTATTCGTCACATGAAAGAGGTAGAGTTTATCAGACTAGAACAGAACAACATGACGGTGTCCCAGTACGAGGCTAAGTTCGCGGAGTTATCCCGGTTTGCACCTCATTTGGTGGAGAATGAGGAACGTATGACGCGGATGTTTCTGAGAGGTTTGAAACCCGAGATTCGTCAATACCTCATTTCTCACAAATTTTCTTTATATTCGGATGTAGTGAACAGGGCCCAGTTATTAGAACGAGATAGTGATTACGTTCAACCAAAGGACAACAACCAAGGTCGTACCGGTGGCAGCAGTCATCGAAACAATGACAACCAGCAGGGAGGAAAGCATCATGACAGAAGCGGTAACCACTCCGGTGGTAATCGTGGCCATGATAATAGAAGAAGTGAGTCGGGGGGAGATTTCAAGAAAAGAAGGTACAACAATGAGAACGTGAAGACGTCAACAGCAGCACCAACTGTTTCTAGGGGCGGAGAACGACCGCCAGTCGTATGCTATAAATGCGGGCAAGAGGGACACATCAGTCCTAACTGCACACAACAATCTAAGGTGTGTTATAACTGTGGAAAGGAAGGACATATAGCTCGAGTGTGTCCTGTGGCGAAACCAAGTCCAGCAGGGGTAGTGATCCCTAAGGCTGTTCCGGACAAGTCAAAGTCGGTAGTTCCTGGAAGAGCTTTTGTCGTGACTGCCCAGCAAGCAAGGAACCCGAAAGAGGTTATTACGGGTAAGCTAATCATAAACTCTTGCGAAGTTTATACCTTGTTAGATACCGGTGCTACCCATTCCTTTATTTCACCTGCTTGTGCTCAACGTTTGAACTTGACTTCTGATAAATTAGACTTTGACTTATCTGTTGAAACTCCGTTAGGAGAAACCTTTGTTACATCTACAGTTTACAAATCTTGCTTGATTCAGATTGGTACCCTTACCTTACCTGTTGATCTTATATCTTTGAAAATACTTGCATTTGACGTGATTTTAGGAATTGACTGGTTAACCACTTACCATGCCAAAATTGATTGTTTTCGTAAGGTTGTTAGTTTTCATATTCCTAATCAACCTGTTGTGCGAATCCAAACCACCAAACCACTAAAATCAGTCAATATCATTTCAAATCCCAAGGCTATTCGTTTATTGAAAAACGGATGTCAAGCTTTCTTAGCTCATGTCACTGATCTAAATCAGAATACATCAGATTTGAATGATATTTCCGTTGTTAATGAGTTTCCTGATGTATTTCCCGAAGAACTTCCCGGTCTACCCCCAGAACGTGAAGTTGAATTCTTTATTGACCTTGAGCCCGGTACAAAGCCCATTTCTAAAACCCCATATCGAATGGCTCCTATTGAACTTCAGGAGTTAAAGGTCCAATTACAAGAGTTGTTAGATATCGGTTTTATTCGTCCTAGTACGTCTCCTTGGGGTGCTCCTGTTTTATTCGTAAAGAAGAAAGACGGGAGTATGCGACTTTGTATTGACTATCGGGAGTTGAACCATGTCACCATTAAGAATAGGTATCCGTTACCTCGTATTGATGACCTGTTCGACCAGTTGCAAGGAGCGCAATTTTTTTCAAAGATCGATCTTCGTTCTGGATATCATCAGTTGAAGATTAAAACTGAGGATATTCCAAAGACTGCTTTCAGAACACGGTACGGGCATTATGAGTTCTTAGTCATGTCTTTTGGATTGACTAATGCTCCTGCTGCTTTCATGGATATGATGAACCGTGTATTCAAAGAATATTTAGATCAGTTTGTGGTTGTCTTTATTGATGACATCCTCATCTATTCTAAAAGCCGTGAAGATCATAACCACCACTTGAAGATGGTACTTCAAAGGCTTCGTGATAACAAGCTTTATGCCAAATTGAAGAAATGCGAGTTCTGGCTTGAGGAAGTAGCATTCCTTGGGCACGTGGTATCAAAACATGGGGTATCTGTTGACCCGGCGAAGATTGAAGCAATACAAAGTTGGGAACAACCTAAATCGGTGACCGAAGTACGTAGCTTTCTGGGCTTAGCTGGTTATTATCGGAGATTCGTGGAAGAATTTTCTCGAATCGCTACTCCATTAACTCAGCTGACTCGGAAAGATACAAAATTCGTATGGAACGAGGAATGCGAGAAGAGCTTTCAAGAGCTCAAGAGGAGACTCATTTCGGCACCTGTTCTGACAATACCATCTGGTTCGGATGGATTTGTCATTTACAGCGATGCTTCGGGCAAAGGGTTAGGATGTGTTCTCATGCAACATGGGAAAGTCATAGCCTATGCCTCACGACAACTCAAAGAATATGAGAGGAATTATCCTACTCATGATCTAGAGTTGGCAGCAGTCGTTTTTTGCGTTGAAGATATGGAGACACTACCTGTATGGGGAGAAAGTGGAGATCTATACAGATCATAAGAGCCTCAAATATTTCTTTACCCAGAAGGAACTTAACATGCGGCAACGACGTTGGCTTGAGTTGTTGAAAGATTACGACCATACCATCCAATATCATCCTGGAAAAGCAAACGTGGTAGCAGACGCGTTAAGTAGAAGATCATATGCGGGAATGAGTGCGATGCTGTCAACACAAAGGCCCATTTTGTGTGACTTACAAAGGATGGAGATAGAGTTCAAGACTCCGGGGACCCACATGATGATGTCAAGTTTACGCGTAGAACCAGCTTTAATTGATAAAGTTAAAGCTGCTCAATCTACAGATCCGGAGTTGATGAAGATGAAGAAGAAGGCGCAAGAAGGTGCAATTCCAGAAGCAAGAATCGATGAAGAGGGAATACTTCGAGTCAACTCCAGACTTTGTGTTCCTAACGATTCTGACTTGAAGTATAGAATCATGATGGAGGCACACAACACACCGTTTGCGATCCATCCTGGGAGTACTAAAATGTATCGTGATCTTCGACATACATTTTGGTGGAGCAATATGAAGAGAGAGATCGCGGAGTTCATCTCTAGATGTTTAACTTGTCAACGTGTAAAGGCGGAGCATCAAGTACCGAAGGGTCCATTGCAACCACTGGAGATTCCGAAATGGAAGTGGGAACACATTACCATGGATTTCGTTACGGGTCTTCCCAAGATTTCTCAAGGCATAGATGCAATTTGGGTTATTGTCGATAGATTAACTAAGTCTGCTCATTTCTTGCCTATACGAGAAACTTATTCACTGGAACGTCTTGCTCATATGTACATAAATGAGATTGTGAGATTGCATGGCATGCCAGTATCCATAATTTCGGATCGTGACCCAAGATTTACTTCACGATTTTGGGTCAGTTTGCAGAAAGCTATGGGCACCGATCTACGATTCAGTTCTGCATATCATCCTCAAACTGACGGGCAATCGGAAAGGACTATTCAAACTCTTGAAGATCTATTGAGACTCTGTGTTCTAGATTTCAAAGGGAGTTGGGACAAGTACTTACCATTGGTGGAATTCTCCTACAACAACAGTTATCAGGCAAGTATAGGCATGGCTCCATTCGAGGCGTTGTATGGACGGAAGTGTCGTTCTCCAGTATGTTGGGACGAGGTGGGTGAAGCAACATTGTTAGGACCGGAGTTAGTACGTATGACTACGGAAAAGATTCAAATAATCCGACAACGTATACAAACGGCACAAGATCGACAAAAGAGTTATGCGGATCTTCATCGAAGAGACGTAGAATTTAATGTCGGAGATCATGTATTGTTACGTGTTGCTCCATGGAAAGGAGTTACGAGATTCGGGAAAGAGAGGAAAGCTCAATCCACGATTCATTGGTCCATATGAGATCCTTGACCGAGTAGGAAAGGTGGCCTATAGACTCGCTTTACCTCCAAGCATGTCTCGTGTTCATAACGTTTTTCACATATCCATGTTACGTAAATATGTGAAAGACCTAAATCACATTATTGAGTTAGAACCAGACGAGATAGCCGAAGATTTAACGTACGAGGAGGTACCTGTCAAGATCTTGGATAAGAAGGAACATGTCCTACGCTCGAAGATTATACCTCAAGTTAAAGTTTTGTGGAGGAACCATGATATCGAGGAAATGACCTGGGAGTTAGAATCGGAAATGAAAGCGAGGTATCCTCACCTTTTCGACATACCAGGTACGTACGTCAATTTCGAGGACGAAATTTCATAAGGAGGGGAGGTTGTAAGACCCCAACTTTTATAAATAAAAATTTAATTTCCTCTATATATTATTTTGATATAGTAAGGTGTTGATTTGATAAATGTGGTAAGTTATGGATGGAATGTGCAAATTTTACAAAGTAAGCAAGTGGTCATAATATATTCGTTGTGTCGGGGAATATTCTTTTGTCGGAGAATATTCGTACGACGGCGCAGCCATTGGTGGACCCCACAACAGAATAATTGTCGGATATAGAAAGCGACAGAAATAACATTTTCACGGCAAAACTTTTACCGTTAAACTGTTAAAATACCCGGTGATAAAAATACAGTAATACGCATTGTTGCAAAGTAGCACACGGTATTGCACAATATCTTTGATTATTGATGCTTACGTAAGAAGTCACTCAGTATTTAATAATTGCTACAGTAGTTGTTGCACAGTATATCATATTATTGATTCAATTATTGTCACAGTATCATCTGCACAATATTTTATATTATTAAATCAATAATGGTCAGTCATATTATTTAAATGATATTATTAGATAGCATTATTGGCAATGTCTAGAAAGTTCTGTCTAGGAAAGGGGTTAGTTAATTGCGCGCCAGTAAGAAAAAAATCTTTATCGGAAGGCCCCCTCTTTCCTGGGAACGACCTGGTTGTCATTATTGTGATTCTGTAATATTAATTTATATAATAATTGATGAATGGTTGATAAAAATATTTTCATTGTGTTGGAAATATTAATGTTAGTAGAAATCGACATTTATTTCGATAATAGTTGATTTTCGGATGTTAAATTGACCTAACGGAGAATTAATCAGATAAATGAGCAATTAATGGGTGGTTAACATGTGGGACCCACTTATTGGTGGATAATAAATAGTTGGTGGGTAGTTGCAGGGGTGGAGGTGCAAGATTTATAAACTTGAGGGACTAAATTAAAAATTTAGGCAAAGATGGAGGTACTAAAGTGTAATTGTCCAACCTTTTTCTAGCCTATAAATAGCAAGCTAATTTCATTCATTTCTCACCATTCTTGAAGAACAAAGTTATTATAGTGAGAAAAATTATAGAGAGAAAAAGAAGAAGAGTATTCTGCTACTACACTACTCCAGTATCCAATCTTCTACTGAGGTAAGGGGTATTATTTCTTTTATATTCATAAAGAATGCTATTTTCTTTCAATACTCGTAAGGGTTGTTACTCTATTCTTTATTGATCTGTGGGAGTAACCTGTCTACGCGGATTACCGCATGCATGGTGAATAACCCTTTGTATTCATTCTTTATTGATCTGTGGGAGTAACCTGTCTACGCGGATTACCGCATGCCTGGTGAAAACCTTTTGTATTCATTCAATTCCTTAATAATCTGTGGGAATAACCTGTCTACGCGGATTACCGCATGCGTGGTGAATCACCCTTCGTATTCATTTCTATTAAATTGTGGAAATGATCTGTCTACGCGGATTACCGCATGACGGGTGAAAATCCAATTACAGTTTCGTATATTCATTCATACTCGTACGAAATATTATTTCACTGAAATATTGGTCTGAACTTGTTATGAAATTTTCATCTTTTTATGACAAGTTACTATTCACGGGTTACTATTCACGAGTTACTATTCACGGTAAAAAAAAATATTTTTTTTATCTTTGATTGAATCCAAGTTTTGAATTTCATTCTTGAATTTTGCTCCACAATTGATTATTACGGAGTATTCATGAACTTGGATAAATTAAATTACGAATTCCTAATTTTTGTCCTTTATCTCACTGGATTCGTTTTTATATTATTTTTCATCATCCTCAGTCTTAAATGATGATACAAATGAATATCTTTGGCCTGTAGTGCAAAGATGAATGATTATTTGATGAATATCTTTGGCCTGTAGTGCAAAGATGATTACCTGATGAATATCTTTGGCCCGTAGTGCAAAGATGGACAGGAGTTGAGATGAACATGATCACTGGTGATATAAATGAATATCTTTAGCCTGTAGTGCAAAGATGAATATTTGATTCGAGATATATATTGATTGATGTTACAGGGATAAAATATTGATGATGGACTTTAAATCATAGAAGATAGTAGACTTCATTCTCTGCTTAACTCTTCTAATGATTTGTTATTTCCGCTGCGAATATTGATCTAAAACTTGTTGTCCATAATATTTTATCTGAACTGTTGAAGACTAACGATAATTTATTTTTCATTATCTTAGTCATAATATTCTTTACTGGGCTAGTTGAGCTCACCCTTTTCTTCCATTGTTCTCTTCAGGAAATGAGAATATTGCGGGTACTAGTCGGGGAATGGAGTGATGGTCCGAGTTAGAGCAGTAGTAGTCCTCGCTATTTTGTGAAATAGTGTGATAATAATTGTAATGAGGACTTAGTTTGAATCTTAATATTTTCTACATATTTGTACTGAGACTCACAGTTGTGTGGTCGTATTTTGCACGACCGTATGATATAAAGTTTGTATTTGAATTCTGTATCATGTATTTGGCGACTCAGAATGGGTTGGGTTGACTGGACCTATTCTGGGGGCGTCACAGTTGGTATCAGAGCTTAGGGATATGATCTCTGGCGGAGATCTGGGAATAGAACTAGGAGGGGAGAGACGAGTAAATCCTTCGCTAGTGTTTGTCCTACCTAAGCTTATGTGGTATTTATTTTGTCGGTCGGAACATAGGGTTGATATGTGATATGTTAATTTATTTGATTAACCCTTGTTTTATGGCAGTATTTGAGAATGGCAGCTGAAAATCTTAACAATGGAGTGAATGAGACCGTTGAGACACCTTTAATCACCAACCAAGAGAACGTACAACAGGAAGGCAACAATTCTCCTGTAAACAACCCTACCGAAGAAATGATAAATGACGGGATGTTCAGAAGTTTTTTGCAGTTCATGCAAAACCAGACGAGGGAGACTCGTGTTCATAATACAGGTGGAAATAATAACTCGCGGCTTGTCACTGCCAGGCAGTTTAAAGAGTTGGGACCACCAGAGTTTCAGGGAAAGCCAGATCCAATCAAGGCAGAGACGTGGGTTAAGCAGATTACCAAGATATTTGATGTCTTGGGATGCACAGAGGAACAGAAGGTTTCATTCGCCACGTTTATGTTTCGTGGAGAGGCAGATTACTGGTGGGAATCTGTGAAGCGTACCCAGCCTGCCGCACTCAAGATGTCTTGGGAGACGTTTCAGAAACTGTTCAATGACAAGTACTTTCCAGAAAGTATTCGTCACATGAAAGAGGTAGAGTTTATCAGACTAGAACAGAACAACATGACGGTGTCCCAGTACGAGGCTAAGTTCGCGGAGTTATCCCGGTTTGCACCTCATTTGGTGGAGAATGAGGAACGTATGACGCGGATGTTTCTGAGAGGTTTGAAACCCGAGATTCGTCAATACCTCATTTCTCACAAATTTTCTTTATATTCGGATGTAGTGAACAGGGCCCAGTTATTAGAACGAGATAGTGATTACGTTCAACCAAAGGACAACAACCAAGGTCGTACCGGTGGCAGCAGTCATCGAAACAATGACAACCAGCAGGGAGGAAAGCATCATGACAGAAGCGGTAACCACTCCGGTGGTAATCGTGGCCATGATAATAGAAGAAGTGAGTCGGGGGGAGATTTCAAGAAAAGAAGGTACAACAATGAGAACGTGAAGACGTCAACAGCAGCACCAACTGTTTCTAGGGGCGGAGAACGACCGCCAGTCGTATGCTATAAATGCGGGCAAGAGGGACACATCAGTCCTAACTGCACACAACAATCTAAGGTGTGTTATAACTGTGGAAAGGAAGGACATATAGCTCGAGTGTGTCCTGTGGCGAAACCAAGTCCAGCAGGGGTAGTGATCCCTAAGGCTGTTCCGGACAAGTCAAAGTCGGTAGTTCCTGGAAGAGCTTTTGTCGTGACTGCCCAGCAAGCAAGGAACCCGAAAGAGGTTATTACGGGTAAGCTAATCATAAACTCTTGCGAAGTTTATACCTTGTTAGATACCGGTGCTACCCATTCCTTTATTTCACCTGCTTGTGCTCAACGTTTGAACTTGACTTCTGATAAATTAGACTTTGACTTATCTGTTGAAACTCCGTTAGGAGAAACCTTTGTTACATCTACAGTTTACAAATCTTGCTTGATTCAGATTGGTACCCTTACCTTACCTGTTGATCTTATATCTTTGAAAATACTTGCATTTGACGTGATTTTAGGAATTGACTGGTTAACCACTTACCATGCCAAAATTGATTGTTTTCGTAAGGTTGTTAGTTTTCATATTCCTAATCAACCTGTTGTGCGAATCCAAACCACCAAACCACTAAAATCAGTCAATATCATTTCAAATCCCAAGGCTATTCGTTTATTGAAAAACGGATGTCAAGCTTTCTTAGCTCATGTCACTGATCTAAATCAGAATACATCAGATTTGAATGATATTTCCGTTGTTAATGAGTTTCCTGATGTATTTCCCGAAGAACTTCCCGGTCTACCCCCAGAACGTGAAGTTGAATTCTTTATTGACCTTGAGCCCGGTACAAAGCCCATTTCTAAAACCCCATATCGAATGGCTCCTATTGAACTTCAGGAGTTAAAGGTCCAATTACAAGAGTTGTTAGATATCGGTTTTATTCGTCCTAGTACGTCTCCTTGGGGTGCTCCTGTTTTATTCGTAAAGAAGAAAGACGGGAGTATGCGACTTTGTATTGACTATCGGGAGTTGAACCATGTCACCATTAAGAATAGGTATCCGTTACCTCGTATTGATGACCTGTTCGACCAGTTGCAAGGAGCGCAATTTTTTTCAAAGATCGATCTTCGTTCTGGATATCATCAGTTGAAGATTAAAACTGAGGATATTCCAAAGACTGCTTTCAGAACACGGTACGGGCATTATGAGTTCTTAGTCATGTCTTTTGGATTGACTAATGCTCCTGCTGCTTTCATGGATATGATGAACCGTGTATTCAAAGAATATTTAGATCAGTTTGTGGTTGTCTTTATTGATGACATCCTCATCTATTCTAAAAGCCGTGAAGATCATAACCACCACTTGAAGATGGTACTTCAAAGGCTTCGTGATAACAAGCTTTATGCCAAATTGAAGAAATGCGAGTTCTGGCTTGAGGAAGTAGCATTCCTTGGGCACGTGGTATCAAAACATGGGGTATCTGTTGACCCGGCGAAGATTGAAGCAATACAAAGTTGGGAACAACCTAAATCGGTGACCGAAGTACGTAGCTTTCTGGGCTTAGCTGGTTATTATCGGAGATTCGTGGAAGAATTTTCTCGAATCGCTACTCCATTAACTCAGCTGACTCGGAAAGATACAAAATTCGTATGGAACGAGGAATGCGAGAAGAGCTTTCAAGAGCTCAAGAGGAGACTCATTTCGGCACCTGTTCTGACAATACCATCTGGTTCGGATGGATTTGTCATTTACAGCGATGCTTCGGGCAAAGGGTTAGGATGTGTTCTCATGCAACATGGGAAAGTCATAGCCTATGCCTCACGACAACTCAAAGAATATGAGAGGAATTATCCTACTCATGATCTAGAGTTGGCAGCAGTCGTTTTTGCGTTGAAGATATGGAGACACTACCTGTATGGGGAGAAAGTGGAGATCTATACAGATCATAAGAGCCTCAAATATTTCTTTACCCAGAAGGAACTTAACATGCGGCAACGACGTTGGCTTGAGTTGTTGAAAGATTACGACCATACCATCCAATATCATCCTGGAAAAGCAAACGTGGTAGCAGACGCGTTAAGTAGAAGATCATATGCGGGAATGAGTGCGATGCTGTCAACACAAAGGCCCATTTTGTGTGACTTACAAAGGATGGAGATAGAGTTCAAGACTCCGGGGACCCACATGATGATGTCAAGTTTACGCGTAGAACCAGCTTTAATTGATAAAGTTAAAGCTGCTCAATCTACAGATCCGGAGTTGATGAAGATGAAGAAGAAGGCGCAAGAAGGTGCAATTCCAGAAGCAAGAATCGATGAAGAGGGAATACTTCGAGTCAACTCCAGACTTTGTGTTCCTAACGATTCTGACTTGAAGTATAGAATCATGATGGAGGCACACAACACACCGTTTGCGATCCATCCTGGGAGTACTAAAATGTATCGTGATCTTCGACATACATTTTGGTGGAGCAATATGAAGAGAGAGATCGCGGAGTTCATCTCTAGATGTTTAACTTGTCAACGTGTAAAGGCGGAGCATCAAGTACCGAAGGGTCCATTGCAACCACTGGAGATTCCGAAATGGAAGTGGGAACACATTACCATGGATTTCGTTACGGGTCTTCCCAAGATTTCTCAAGGCATAGATGCAATTTGGGTTATTGTCGATAGATTAACTAAGTCTGCTCATTTCTTGCCTATACGAGAAACTTATTCACTGGAACGTCTTGCTCATATGTACATAAATGAGATTGTGAGATTGCATGGCATGCCAGTATCCATAATTTCGGATCGTGACCCAAGATTTACTTCACGATTTTGGGTCAGTTTGCAGAAAGCTATGGGCACCGATCTACGATTCAGTTCTGCATATCATCCTCAAACTGACGGGCAATCGGAAAGGACTATTCAAACTCTTGAAGATCTATTGAGACTCTGTGTTCTAGATTTCAAAGGGAGTTGGGACAAGTACTTACCATTGGTGGAATTCTCCTACAACAACAGTTATCAGGCAAGTATAGGCATGGCTCCATTCGAGGCGTTGTATGGACGGAAGTGTCGTTCTCCAGTATGTTGGGACGAGGTGGGTGAAGCAACATTGTTAGGACCGGAGTTAGTACGTATGACTACGGAAAAGATTCAAATAATCCGACAACGTATACAAACGGCACAAGATCGACAAAAGAGTTATGCGGATCTTCATCGAAGAGACGTAGAATTTAATGTCGGAGATCATGTATTGTTACGTGTTGCTCCATGGAAAGGAGTTACGAGATTCGGGAAAGAGAGGAAAGCTCAATCCACGATTCATTGGTCCATATGAGATCCTTGACCGAGTAGGAAAGGTGGCCTATAGACTCGCTTTACCTCCAAGCATGTCTCGTGTTCATAACGTTTTTCACATATCCATGTTACGTAAATATGTGAAAGACCTAAATCACATTATTGAGTTAGAACCAGACGAGATAGCCGAAGATTTAACGTACGAGGAGGTACCTGTCAAGATCTTGGATAAGAAGGAACATGTCCTACGCTCGAAGATTATACCTCAAGTTAAAGTTTTGTGGAGGAACCATGATATCGAGGAAATGACCTGGGAGTTAGAATCGGAAATGAAAGCGAGGTATCCTCACCTTTTCGACATACCAGGTACGTACGTCAATTTCGAGGACGAAATTTCATAAGGAGGGGAGGTTGTAAGACCCCAACTTTTATAAATAAAAATTTAATTTCCTCTATATATTATTTTGATATAGTAAGGTGTTGATTTGATAAATGTGGTAAGTTATGGATGGAATGTGCAAATTTTACAAAGTAAGCAAGTGGTCATAATATATTCGTTGTGTCGGGGAATATTCTTTTGTCGGAGAATATTCGTACGACGGCGCAGCCATTGGTGGACCCCACAACAGAATAATTGTCGGATATAGAAAGCGACAGAAATAACATTTTCACGGCAAAACTTTTACCGTTAAACTGTTAAAATACCCGGTGATAAAAATACAGTAATACGCATTGTTGCAAAGTAGCACACGGTATTGCACAATATCTTTGATTATTGATGCTTACGTAAGAAGTCACTCAGTATTTAATAATTGCTACAGTAGTTGTTGCACAGTATATCATATTATTGATTCAATTATTGTCACAGTATCATCTGCACAATATTTTATATTATTAAATCAATAATGGTCAGTCATATTATTTAAATGATATTATTAGATAGCATTATTGGCAATGTCTAGAAAGTTCTGTCTAGGAAAGGGGTTAGTTAATTGCGCGCCAGTAAGAAAAAAATCTTTATCGGAAGGCCCCCTCTTTCCTGGGAACGACCTGGTTGTCATTATTGTGATTCTGTAATATTAATTTATATAATAATTGATGAATGGTTGATAAAAATATTTTCATTGTGTTGGAAATATTAATGTTAGTAGAAATCGACATTTATTTCGATAATAGTTGATTTTCGGATGTTAAATTGACCTAACGGAGAATTAATCAGATAAATGAGCAATTAATGGGTGGTTAACATGTGGGACCCACTTATTGGTGGATAATAAATAGTTGGTGGGTAGTTGCAGGGGTGGAGGTGCAAGATTTATAAACTTGAGGGACTAAATTAAAAATTTAGGCAAAGATGGAGGTACTAAAGTGTAATTGTCCAACCTTTTTCTAGCCTATAAATAGCAAGCTAATTTCATTCATTTCTCACCATTCTTGAAGAACAAAGTTATTATAGTGAGAAAAATTATAGAGAGAAAAAGAAGAAGAGTATTCTGCTACTACACTACTCCAGTATCCAATCTTCTACTGAGGTAAGGGGTATTATTTCTTTTATATTCATAAAGAATGCTATTTTCTTTCAATACTCGTAAGGGTTGTTACTCTATTCTTTATTGATCTGTGGGAGTAACCTGTCTACGCGGATTACCGCATGCATGGTGAATAACCCTTTGTATTCATTCTTTATTGATCTGTGGGAGTAACCTGTCTACGCGGATTACCGCATGCCTGGTGAAAACCTTTTGTATTCATTCAATTCCTTAATAATCTGTGGGAATAACCTGTCTACGCGGATTACCGCATGCGTGGTGAATCACCCTTCGTATTCATTTCTATTAAATTGTGGAAATGATCTGTCTACGCGGATTACCGCATGACGGGTGAAAATCCAATTACAGTTTCGTATATTCATTCATACTCGTACGAAATATTATTTCACTGAAATATTGGTCTGAACTTGTTATGAAATTTTCATCTTTTTATGACAAGTTACTATTCACGGGTTACTATTCACGAGTTACTATTCACGGTAAAAAAAAAATATTTTTTTTTATCTTTGATTGAATCCAAGTTTTGAATTTCATTCTTGAATTTTGCTCCACAATTGATTATTACGGAGTATTCATGAACTTGGATAAATTAAATTACGAATTCCTAATTTTTGTCCTTTATCTCACTGGATTCGTTTTTATATTATTTTTCATCATCCTCAGTCTTAAATGATGATACAAATGAATATCTTTGGCCTGTAGTGCAAAGATGAATGATTATTTGATGAATATCTTTGGCCTGTAGTGCAAAGATGATTACCTGATGAATATCTTTGGCCCGTAGTGCAAAGATGGACAGGAGTTGAGATGAACATGATCACTGGTGATATAAATGAATATCTTTAGCCTGTAGTGCAAAGATGAATATTTGATTCGAGATATATATTGATTGATGTTACAGGGATAAAATATTGATGATGGACTTTAAATCATAGAAGATAGTAGACTTCATTCTCTGCTTAACTCTTCTAATGATTTGTTATTTCCGCTGCGAATATTGATCTAAAACTTGTTGTCCATAATATTTTATCTGAACTGTTGAAGACTAACGATAATTTATTTTTCATTATCTTAGTCATAATATTCTTTACTGGGCTAGTTGAGCTCACCCTTTTCTTCCATTGTTCTCTTCAGGAAATGAGAATATTGCGGGTACTAGTCGGGGAATGGAGTGATGGTCCGAGTTAGAGCAGTAGTAGTCCTCGCTATTTTTGTGAAATAGTGTGATAATAATTGTAATGAGGACTTAGTTTGAATCTTAATATTTTCTACATATTTGTACTGAGACTCACAGTTGTGTGATCGTATTTTGCACGACCGTATGATATAAAGTTTGTATTTGAATTCTGTATCATGTATTTGGCGACTCAGAATGGGTTGGGTTGACTGGACCTATTCTGGGGGCGTCACATTATTTGAAACAAAAAAATCAACAACATATCAAATGATTGATCGGTTAATTCGTCTTGTTTTGACTTTGCCGGTTTCCACAGCAATTACAGATAAATCATTTTCAGTTATGAAACGTATCAAAACAATGTTGCGCAACAAGATGGAGAATGACTTCTTAGCTGATAACATGATTGTCCACATCAAAAAGGAGTTGACTGAGAACTATGATGCAGACTCAATAATTACAGAATTTGCTTCTATTCAAGAGCGAAGAATGCAATTTGATTAGGTATGTTATTATGTCCTGGACGTACGCTCGTTATCAAAATGTTATTAATGTTATAGTGAATTAGTGATGATTTTGTTTATTATTCAATTAGCTACGTGATTTTATGATATATACAGTTATCTTAATATATGGTTTAATTTTAAAAAAAATGTATGTAGTGAATGTTCACGAAAAAAAATTTCTAGTCCACCCCAAATTATAATCCTAGCTCCGCCCTTGGCAACAAATAATTTATGACCAATTATATGAGCAGTATATTTAATGACAGTTTATCAAGTATAATAATATGATCAATTTAGATAATACTTGAATAAACTTGTTTCACCCACTTATATATATTATATTATATTTGATCTACGTTGTGAATAATTTGGCCACTCAGGATTTCAAAGACCGTCCAGATAATATTCTTTATTAAGAAATATCTCCGAATATCGGTATCTAAGTACTGACTAAATTGTTCGATTCACAACTTGATAATCGTATATAAATATTATACAATATTTATATAGATTATTTATATCAGTAAAAGGCCACTTAGAATTTTAAAGACCATTCGGAGAATTTTAAAGAAATTACTTTCGAATTATATCGGTATCTAAGTACTGACTTTTTACTTGATATTGATAGATGAAATATAGATATATATAAATGTGTATCGCAGTTTATATCTGATTATCTATATATATATATATATATATATATATATAAGCAAGTATGAGATAATATGAACAATAATAATTTAACAACTTATCTCAGATACTTTGACCAACTTTTCTCTTCCAATATAGAATTAGAACTTTAATTAGAAGAAGAGAGTGAAAGCTTAATCGGACAGAATGTAGGCAAGGAGAGTAAACTTTTCAGATATGTAAATTAGTAAGTTGAAATGAATGAAAAAGCTTCCTATATATAGGATTTTTGAGGTTAGGGCAAAATCGTAATTTTAGAAATTTATTTTTGAAATAGAAGGTCCGAATTGCATGATGAAAAATAAAGGATTCGGATCACTTCAAAATTGCCGGATGGAGGAATGCTTTGGCCCAACAAAAATGTTTTCAACCTATGACTCATTACATGCCCAAACGTGCCAACACTTAACAAAGGCATAAACCTTCTTTCTTTTTCTTTTGCAGCACACCACATACACATATTCTCGACACACACATGCACTACACATATAAGTTAGGGACACACTTTCCCATGCACACACACACACACACGGTTTGTATATATATATAGGATAAGACTCTTAAACGGACTGTTCGTAAACGAACAATCCTTTTGCGTACATCCTTTTCCTACTTATCCTACATAATTGAGATAGTACATAATTGGGCCCACTTATTCAATTTAAAAGTGTACGCAAAAAGATTGTTCGTTTACGAACAGTCCGTTTAAGAGCCTTATTGTATATATATATATATATATATATATTATATACTTTAACATATATAATATACTTAGAAATTCTTTTTGCCTATAAAGATTTAAAATCATTTTGAAATTGAAATAGGAATCTCTTTGTCTTACAAAATGTTGCTATATGAACTCATTTTTATTAACAGTTGATATTAGATTTATCAAGGTTATAAAATAAATTCAAAAGAAGTTTAGAAAATAAATATTTTTGGTCAAAATATTGGAGGTATTTAAAATTAATTTTTAATACTTTTAATCATATGGAGAGGATTCTACCCTTTTGACCTATTTACCTAATTTGTTATCATTAAAATAAAATACCCAATTTTGGAGACCTATCAAAATTGAATGAATCTGAATCTGAATGAAAAAAGTTATTTGATAATTAACATGTCTGAAATATCTGAATGGCATAATTTTATTATTTTATCCCTCTGAAAAAATTAAAGTTGTTGTAAATTTATTTAATATTACTTAATATAATAGTTAATATTTTTATTTTTTTATTTTTTCATTTTATTCAGCTGCTCATTCAGTCATTCAGCCAAAAAAATCTGACTTAGCCATTCAGCTCAATCATCTGACCGATTCAGCCATTCAGACGATTTTTTTTCTACACAAACGCACTTAATGGCTGACCGATTCAGCCATTCAGATGTATTCAGTCCTAAACAAACAACTCCTTAGTCCAATTCCAGCGACTTTTACTCTACTCATTGATAGTACATTCATAATATGGTTTTGAAGGTGAAAATGGGAGGATAAAAGGCAAGGAAAGAGAAGAGAGAAAAGAAACTATTAAGAGAAATAGACAGACCTATTAATTTGTGTTTTAATATATTGGTCATCTTAAGGGTAATTTAGTCATTAACTTATAATTTTCAAATTAAAAGTTACATAATAACAATAATACATGTTTAAATAACAGAATAGATAGAACCGGTATCTAATAAGGTATAGACTTTGCAAAAATTTATGATTAACTAACCCGTGATAAATTCATTCGGGTTCCTCGCGTTTTGGGCAGTCACGACAAACGCTCTTCCAGGAACCACCGACTTTGACTTGTCCTGAACAGCCTTAGGAATCACTCCCCCTGCTGGACTTGGTTTCGCTACAGGACACACTCGAGCTATATGTCCTTCCTTTCCACAGTTATAGCACACCTTGGATTGCTGTGTGCAGTTGGGACTGATGTGTCCCTCTTGTCCACATTTATAGCATACGGCTGGTGGTCGCTCTTCTCCCCTAGAAACAGTTAATGTTGGTGCTGCTGTCGACGTCTTCACGCTCTCATTGTTATACATTCTCTTTTAAAATCTTCCCCTGACTCACTTCTTCTATTATCATGGCTACGATTACCACCGGAGTGGTTACCGCTTCTGGCCTGATAATTTTCTCCATGCTGATTGTCATTGTTCCGATGACTGCTGCCACCGGTACGACCTTGGTTGTTGTCCCTTGGTTGAACATAATCATTACCTCGTTCTAACAATTGGGCCCTGTTCACCACATCTGAATATAAAGAAAGTTTGTGAGAAATGAGGTACTGACGAATTTCGGGTTTCAAACCTCTCAGAAACATCCGCGTCATACGTTCCTCATTATCCACCAAATAAGATGCGAACCGGAATAACTCCGCGAACTTAGCCTCGTACTGGGACACAGTCATGTTGTTCTGTTCCAGTTTAATAAACTCTATCTCCTTCATTTGACGAATACTTTCTGGAAAGTACTTGTCATTGAACTCCTCCCACGACATCTTAAGTGCTACAGGCTGGGTACGCTTCACAGATTTTCACCAGTAATCTGCCTTCCTATGGAACATAAACGTGGTGAATGGAACCTTCTGTTCCTCCGTGCATCTCAAGACATCAAATATCTTGGTAATTTGCTTAACCTACGTCTATGCTTTGATTGGATCTGACTTTCTCTAAAACTCTGGTGGTCCCAACTCTTTGAACTGCTTGGCAGTGACAAGCCAACAGTTGCTATTATTTTCACCCGTATTTTGCGCACAAGTCTCCCTCGTCTGATTTTGCATGAACTGCAAAAAGCTTCTAAACATCCCATCGTTCATCGTCTGATCACTGGTATTGCCTTCCTGTTGCACGTTCTCTTGGTTGGTGATTAAAGGTGTCTCAACGGTCTCATTCATTCCATTGCTTAAATTTTCAGCTGCCATTCTCAAATACTGCCACAAAACAAGGGTTAATCAAACAAATTAACATATCACATATTAACCATATGTTCCAACCGACCAATTAAATAACAATTAAGTTTAGGTATGACACACTAGCGAATCCCCTCCTAGTTCTATTCTCAGATCTCCGCCAGAGATCATATCCCTAAGCTCTGATACCAGCTGTGACGCCACCAAAATAGGTTCAATACTAACCCATTCTGAGTCGCTAAATACATGGTACAGAATTTCAAATACAAATCTTTTATAACAAAAGGTCAAGAGAACTACGACCATACAACTATGAGTTTCAATACAAATCGTATATAATACGAAATATAAACACTCAAATTCAGTCCTCAATAATTACAATTATTATCACACTATTTTACAAAAATAGTGAGGACTACTACTGCTCTACTCTGACCATCACACTGTTCCTCAACTAGTTCTCGCAACATTCTCATTCCCTGAAGAGGACAATAGATGAAAAGGGTGAGCACAACTAGCCCAGAAAAGAGTATTATGACTAAGATAATGAAAAACAAATTATCGTTAGCCTTCAATAAGCCAGATAAAATATTATGAACAACAAGCTTTAGATCAATATTCGCAGCGAAAATAACAATTCATTAGAAGAGTTAAGTAGAGAATGAAGTCTACTATCTTCTATGATTTAAAAGTCCATCATCGATATTTTATCCCTATAACATCAATCAATATACATCTCGAATCAAATATTTATCTTTGCACTACGGGCCAAAGATATTCATTTGTATCACCAGTTGGTCATCATCTCAACACATGTCCATCTTTGCACTACGGGCCAAAGATATTCATCAGGTAATCATTCATCTTTGCACTACAGGCCAAAGATATTCATCAAGTAATCATTCATTTTTGCTCTACAGGCCAAAGATATTCAGTTATATCACCATTTAGGACTGAGGATGATGAAAATAATATAAACAACGAATCCAATGAGATAAACGACAAAGATTAGGGATTCGTAATTTAGTTTATCCAAATTTAAGAATACTCCATAATAATCAATTGTGGATCAAAATTCAAGAATGTAGTTCAAAACATGGATACAATCAAAGATAGTAATCATAACAGACAACTTGAACAAATAAAAGAAAATTTAATTTTTCTGTGAATAGTACCGTATTCGTGAATAGTGCAGTATACGTGAATAGTGTCGTATACGTAAATAGTAACCCCGACATGAAAAGGTAAAAATTTCATAATAAAATTCATACCAACATTTTAATGAAATGATACTAGATGAAACGCAAAATTCGAAGAATTTTTGATCATTTCAGAAATTATAGAAACAATACTTACCGTAGTAAGTTTTAATTTGGGTATATGAAATGAAATATTATCGCTTTCATAATATGGAATATGAAAGAAAATAATATTTTTTATGAATATTGAAAGAAAGTAACATCATTTATGAGAAAAATAATATCCCTTACAAAAAAAAATAATATCCTTTACAACTGTTGAACGAAAATAATATTCCTACGAATATTGAACGAAGATAATATTCCATACGAATATTTGAACGAAAATAATATTTCTTACGAATATTGAACGAAAATAAAATTCTTTACGAACACGAAAAATAATATTGTAAGCGAATATAAAATAAATAATACCCCTTACCTTAAAAGGAGAGTATTTCTCACTTCAAGAAAACTTATACTATTTTCTACACTTAAAGCTTCCTTAAACTCAAAAGAAATACGCTCAATATTATAGAAGAAGAATTCTCTGATTCTGGTGTTATTTTCATTTCTAAAATAAGCATCTTATTTATAGGAGAATGGAAGGGTACTATTTAAAAAATAAAATCACGGACTGCACAGTAATTTCGGACAAATTTCACGGGCGCAAAAACTGAATTCACATGATTTACTATGCAAATACTATGCAAACACTATGCATAATAAAATATACTATATTCTATTTTTCATAAAAAATAAAACTTATTATAATATATATATATATATAATAATAATAATACTCCCTCCCGACCAAGTTTCTCCCTCCCCCCCCCATTTCAAATTAATATATATATATATATATAATACTTATATATATATAAAATAAAACTGAGATAATTTTCTACCGATAATTTTAAAAAATGAGTAAGTAGGGGTCCATATAATAAGCTAAACTTACAACAAATACTACATAAAAAATCCCTCTATTTATCTCAATTTACTAAGCTTCATCAAACACATTTTTAATAACATTTATTCATCATTAATATTATAATTCACAATATTAACAACCAATACCGATAAAAACACTTCAGCACTAACTCCTTCTTTTATATCCACAAAAATAAATATCTCCTTATCATATAAATCAATAATTAATTATTCACAAATAATATCACAGAACTACAATATTGACAACCAGATCGTTCCCAGAAAAGAAGGGGCCTTCCGATAGGGATTTCTCCTTATTAGCGCGCAATTAAATAATCCCTCCCAGACAGAATTTCGTTAGACATTGCCAATAATGCTATCTAATAATATTATACAAATAATATGAATTATTGATTTGATAATTTAAAATATTGTGCAATGACAATTATTGAATCAGTAAAATATTATGCAATTATCAATGTAGCAATTATTGAATCAATAATATAAAATATTGAACAGTAATTATTGTAACAATTATTGAGTAGTGACTTCTTACATAAAAATCAAGAATTAGAATTACAGTGCAATACCGTGTGCTACTGTGCAACACCGCGTATTACTGTGTTTTAACCACCGGGTATTTCAACAGTTTTAACGGTAACAACCACGCCGTTATTTATAGAAAACTTATTTTTGTCGTTTTTTTCATCCGACAATTTTTCGTTATGGGGCCCACAAATTATTGTGCCGTCGTACGAATATTCCCCGACAACAAGAATATTCCACGACCAAACGAATATTCTCCGACACAATGAATATTTTATTACCACTTGTTTACTTTGCAAAATTTGCACATTTCACCCATAACTAAAGCATTATATCAAATCAATACCTTACTATTTCAAAATAACATCTAAAAAAAATTAAATCTTTATTCATAAAAGTTGGGGTCTTACATTTTTGATTATCAAAAAATGACATAAAATATTATGATACTTACTATGAGACGAAGGAACTATAATTAATGATATTCATATTATTAGTTTTTGTGACGCCCCCAGAATAGGTCCAGTCAACCCAACCCATTCTGAGTCACAAAATACATGGTATAGAATTCAAATATAAACATTTATATCACATGGTCGTGCAAAATACAACCACACAACTGTGAGTGTCAAAACAAATATGTAGAAAATATTAACATTCAAACTAAGTCCTCATTACAATTATTATCACACTATTTATTAAAAATAGTGAGGACTACTACTACTCTAACTCGGACCATCACTCTGTCCCCCGACTAGTTCCTGCGATATTCTCATTTTCTGAAGAGGACAATAGATGAAAAGGGTGAGCTCAACTAGCCCAGTAAAGAATATTATGACTAAGATAATGAAAAATAAATTATCGTTAGTCTTCAACAATTCAGATAAAATATTATTGACAACAAGTTTTAGATCAATATTCGCAGCGGAAATAACCATTCATTAGAAGAGTTAAGTAGAGAATGAAGTCTACTATATTCTATGATTTAAAAGTTCATCATCAATATTTTATCCCTGTAACATCAATCAATATACTTCTTGAATCAAATATTCATCTTTGCACTACGGCCAAAGATATTCATTTGTATCACCAGTGGTCATGTTCATCTCAACACCTGTCCATCTTTGCACTACGGCCAAAGATATTCATCAGGTAATCATTCATCTTTGCTCTACAGGCCAAAGATATTCAGTTATATCACCTTTTAGGACTGAGAATGATGAAAAATATTTTAAAGAACGAATCCAGTGAGATAAAGGACAAAGATTAAGGATTCGTATTTTAGTTTATCCAATTCAAAAATACTTCGTAATAATCAAATGTGGAGCAAAATTCAAGAATAAAGCTCAAAACTTAGATCCGATCAAAGATAGGAACCTTAACAAGCAACTTGGACCAATAGAATAAAATTTAATTTTTCCGTGAATAGTGTCGTATACGTGAATAGTGCCGTATACGTGAATAATAACCCCGACGAAAAAAGTAAGAATTTCATAATACAATCCATGCCAATATTTTGGTATAATGATATTGAAAAGAATAACATCATTTACAAAAGAAAATAACATCCCTTACCTCAAAAGAATAGTACTTCTGACTGGAATATCAGATATAATACCGAAGGAAATTTGCACTGAAAAGTAACATTCAAAGTATCTAAATACTCACAAAAATACGCTCGATATTATAGAGAGAGAAAACTTCTGATTCTGGTGTGATTTTCAATTCTAACCTAAGCACCCTATTTATAGAAAAAGCTTAAGATGTCAAAGTAGACTTTTTAGTAAAATAATATTTTTAAAAAAAAAATCCGCCAGCCTGTTGACCCAAAAGCCATCAGCCACAGGTGGGGCCCACCTCCTATTAAAAAAAATATTTATTTTTTGAAACTTCAATAATTCATAATAAATAACCCTTTTGTCAGAAAAATACAAATTCTATATTTCTTCCATAGGAAATTTAATTCTCTACAACTTTGTAGAAGGAAGTTTTTCCAAATTCCAAACATAAATTATCCGAAATCCATAAACGGATGATTTTCCACACTAAAATACTGATAAAAACACATCAGCACTAATTTCTTCTTTTATATCCACAAAATAAATATTTCCTTATCATATAAATCAATAATTAATTATTCACAAATAATATTACAGAACTAAAATAATGACAACCAGGTCGTTCCCAGGAAAAAGGGGGCCTTCCGATAAGGATTTCTCCTTACTGGCGCGCAATTAAATAACCCCTCTTAGACTGAACTTTCTTAGACATTATCGATAATGCTATCTAATAATATTATTCAAATAATATGAATTATTAATTTGATAATGTGAAATACTGTGCAGTGACAATTATTGAATCAATAATACAAAATATCAATGGTAGCAATTATTGAATCAATCATATAAAATAGCAACGTAGCAATTATTGATATAAAATATCAATGTAACAATTATTGATATAAAATATCAACGTACCAATTATTGAACCAATAAAATATCATGCAATTATTGAATCAATAATATAAAATATTGAACAGTAATTATTGTAACAATTATCGAGTAAGTGACTTCTTACGTAAGAACCAATAATTTAAAATACTGTGCAATACCGTGTGCTACTGTGCACAACGCGTATTACTGTATTTTTATTACCGGGTATTTCAACAGTTTAACAGTAACAGTTTTACCGTTATTTATAAAAGGTTATTTCTGTCGCTTTCTATATCCGACAGTTATTCCGTTGTGGGGCCCACAAATAGCTGCGCCGTCGTACAAATATTTCCCGACAACAAGAATATTCCACAACCAAACAAATATTCCCCAACAACAATGAATATTTTATAACCACTTGCTCATTTTAAAATATTTGCACATTTCACCCATAATTTTTTACATTTATCAAATCAACACCTTACTATTTCGAAATAATATATAAAGAAAATTAAATCTTTATTCATAAAAGTTGGGGTCTTACAGTTTTTGTTATATTCGTTTATTAATTTTATTATGAGATCATTTGATGGAATAAACTAATAAAATAAAAAGATAATAATAATATCATATACATGTGGATATGTATATTATAGATAATAATAATAATAATAATAATAATAATAATAATAATAATAATAATAATAATAATAATAATAATAATAATAATCTAAAAGAGTAACCAAAAAATTAATTAATCATTAAATTAGTAGATACAATTATAAAATCAACAAACCTAAATTGAAATGAATTCCAATTACCAAGAAGAGAGAAAACACAAGAAATATGTAAGAAAAATAGCTCGCATCTGGCGCACGTTCATATTATTTGATAATTGTTAACTTTTTAAAGTCAACTTAAGAGATGTTTAAACTAAAAATTAATATTGATTTTTTTAATTTTAATCAATACAATGATAAATATTATAAAATATTTAAAAAATACTACTCATTGTATGTTTTTTCGTAATTTTTAGAGAGTCGTCTTAATTATGAGTTTGAAATACTTTTAAAAATTAATAATAATCATATAATTTGAAACGGGTGGGGCATTTTATGGACGTCAGTTAATCAAAGAGTAATGCAAGACCTCGACTTTTAATAAATAGAATTTAAATTTCTTATAATTCTTATGTTAAATAGTAAATTGATAAAATGATAAAGTTAAAGGTGATATGTGCAAATTATAAGATAAATAGTCTGTCGGGAAATATTCGTTTTGTCTGAGAATATTAGGTAAAGTATGACGACGTTGAAACATCCGATTAATCATTGGTGGTCCCCACAACGACATAATTGTCGGATACCGAAAACGACATAAATGACATTTTAATAAAAATTGTCAACAGTACTAACATTTTTAAATGTTGACATACTCGGTAATAAAATAATAGTAGCACACGATGTTCCACAATAGCATGCGATACTCCACTATAGCACACGGTATTATACAATATTTTATATTATTAATTAAATAATTGTTACAATAACAATTGCATAGTATTTTAACTCAGTAATTGTTACAGTAACATTTGTGTAATATTTTATATTATTGATTAAATAATTGTTACAATAGCAATTGCATAGTATTTTGACTCAATAATTATTACAGTAACATCTGCACAATATTTCATATTATTAAAACAATAATCGTCACGGCACAATAACTCATATGATTTGATATGATATTATTAGAATAGTAAGCATTATTGACAATGTCTCGAGTGTTTTGACGAGGAAAAATGTTGTTTAATTGTGCGTCGTTTATACAAAAGGCCCACTATTTTTGGGAACTATCTGATTGTCAATATTGTTAGCTATAACATTAGTTGTTAAAAATTATTAAAAGATAGAAAATATGTGAATAATTGACTAATAAAAGATGTTGATTAAAAATAAATGAATTTTTTATCCAATAGCCATTTTGCCTCTCTCATATTGTCAAGAGTCATTTTTCTCTCTTTTATATGGCTAATAGCCATTTTGTCTTTTCCATATTGCTAAGAACCATTTTGCCAAGAGCCAATTTAGGCCAATGACCAATTTAAAGTTCGTCTATAAATAAAAGCAAGTATTTTTAATATTTTACGTGCAACTCATAAGAGAAAACTAAAGAGTGAAAATAAGAGAGAGTAGAAGAAGGAGAAGCATAGGAATATCCAATAAGTAATCACACACAAAAAACAAAATTCTTTTATTATAATATTGCAGTATCTAGTTTTCTACTCAAGTAAGGGATGCCAGTTTCTTTCATACTTCTATATTATGGTTAGAAAATATTATTCGTTCTCCATTTTTTATCTTTAAATGATGAAAATTCTTGAAAATAATTAGAATATCTTTAATAGTTTGTGTTTCATCTAATATTTTTACATGAATCTTCCTGTTAAATTTTAATCATTATATTTGAAATGTGAACCTTATATTTTATTGAATTTTATATTATATCAAGAGCTTTAATTGATTTTTTAGATATCGTGTTGATAATTTAGACTATGGATAAATTAAATTAAAAATCGTTAATGTTTTATATTTATTTATGTACATCATTCGTATAATTGTTATCAAGACTAGGTTGTTGTAAATGTCTTTAGCCTGCGTGCAAAGATAATACTATTATTAAGTGTCTTTTGCATGTGTTACAAAGACACGTGGTAAAAAATCTATTTGGACTGAGTGCAAACATGAATTGTTGATTGACATGATCATAATCATTGGTGTTACAATTGAATATATTTGGCCTGGGTGCAAAAATGAATTGATCGACATGATTATGACCAGGAACTACTGATTAACATAATTATGACCAGAAATTGTGAATTAGTATAATCATGACATTTGATGTTTTAAGAAAAAATAGGTGGTGAAAGTTCTCTTTGGTCTGAGTGCAAAGAGTAACTGTTGATTGGTGTTACATGTATAAAATATTGATGATGAATTTTTCAAATGGGAGAAGATAGTAAACATTATGGTTTATTTGACTCTTCTACTGGATTGCTCATTCCGCTGCAGTTAATTGTTGAAAACTTATATCATCTACCATATGTTCTAAAGATATGATTTATTACTATTGAAAACTAATAATAATTTATTTATATTAGTCATGATATTTTTTATTAGGCTATTTGTGCTCACCATTTTGTTTCATAATTACTTTCAAGAAATAAAAGTGTGGTTGAGTTTAGCTAGGAGAGCAAAGATTTGTAGTGATGGTCCGAAACTGTAGTAGTTTCTCAATACATTATCAATTAGTGTGACAATAATTGTATTGAGAACTTAATTTGAGTGTGAATACTGTCGTATTATATACGACAAAATTATTGTACTGAGAACTTAAAGTATGCATGCTGTCGTATACTAACGACATTTTAATAATTGATTTTGGTGAGATAATTTGTGTTTGTAATATATATTTTGACGACTCAAATTGGGTGATATATATTCAATTTTGTGGGTATCACAAGTAATTTGCGAGTTTTTAATGTTTAAAACTTATCTAGCTTATGTAAATTTTGAATGCATCAAAATTTATTATTAATCACGCTTTATTAACTAAGATGATATTTTTTGGGTACTATAATTATATATTTTTATCACTTAAAATCAATGAAAACTTCAAAGTCTAGCAAAAAGAAAAATAAATATTATCAAGACCAAAATATTCAAAAGCTTTGGGGTTTTGTGGGTTTATATAAAATACATTTTGGGGAGCAATGTGCAATTTATGATACTAGCATGAATTGTCCATTTCACCCTTTATATAAACTGAATATCTTCTCCCTCCTTTACTTTCTCTTCCCCCCTCGGCGAATTAGCTCGGTTCTCCTTTCTCAACGACAAAACAAATTCCTAATAACTCTATTACTCACAAATGTTCAATCCTAGAGTTCTCCATTTCCAATGCACAAAAAATAATCTAAACCCTAAACCCTAATCACAGCATGTATTCATCATCACCCGAACTCACCAATCCCAAAACCCAAGCCCAATTCAATCTCAGAATCCTCAGGCAGCAGCTATGTCAGACCTGGACGATATCGACCTCCAACCCGATGACTTCAAGTCCTCACTCCCTCTAAAGAAAGTTCCTTACGGGGATGTTTTTGAGGCCTCACGCGCCGGAGACGTTGACCGGCTCCGGTACCTCCTCGAGTCCGGCGTGAACCTCAACGCGCGTGACCAATGGGACTCCGTGGCTTTGTATTACGCCTGTTTGGCCGGACACCTCGATGCCGCCCGTATGTTGCTCGAAAGCGGAGCGATTTGTTCCGAACATACGTTTGATGGAGATAGGTGTCATTACGCGGCGCTGAACTTGAAGGTGAGGAAGTTGTTGAAAGCGTTCGAAGCTCGGCCGCCGCCGTTGGGGCCGTTGCAGGCGGCGCTAAGAGATACTTTCCTGGGATGTGTTGGAAATTCGGTTTACTTGGAGCAATTGAATGGCCAGTCTCAGATTGCAGGTTTATATTTTAAACACACATACATGTGTGAAAATGTGCCTCAATTTATTGGGATGTTTTCAATTTAATTTGGTAGTGAAAACAATGTGTTTATTTTTCAATGCACTGTTAACTGTTAAGTTCAGACGGTGCACTCATTATGGTACAGTTATGACACATCAGTATATGTAAGGCATGATTATATTGAATTTTTATGTACAAATTACAAGTCTTTTTGTTCTAGTAGTAAAATAGTAAATGAAAATTGATAATACGACATGCACAGGAAATGTGTATATTTATGAGAATTACAACATTTAGCATGCAAATAGAGAACAAGAGACATGAATATTCTCATCACTCAGTGTTTTTTTTTTATATTTCTGATAAGCATAAGAAGTATTAGCATTGAGGGACAGAAGACCTCAATGTGGGATTTTCCTCCACTAGTTTTATTTTGAGGTGGGTCAGTATCAGAATTCGTTACTATTGTCGTGGAGTTTGTTTTGATTTACTTTTCTTCTTTCCCTTTGGCTGCGATAAGATTGAGATCTATTAGTTTTTCTTTTATAGAAGTTTTCGCTTTTGCAAAAAGAAAATTGTGAATTAAATATAAACAGGATTATTATACTGGACCACTGGTATTGAATTTTTAATGTATGATGAGATGTATGCTTTTGATGCTTAGAAGAGAAAGGATCCCATTTGCGGGGGGTTGGGGGAAGAATCTCAATCTGATAGTAGACATTGTTAGATAAGTGAAAATGAGAAAAAATTTAAATAGTTACATGCCCCCACCCCATAGCAACCTTAAGATATGAAGAAACTAAAGATTACAAGAGATTTAGTGCCATTCAGCCATTGTGGAATTAAAAACATCGATCATGGTTGAATCAGGGAACTGAAATATGAATGCATTCTACTGTTTTGGGCCAAAATAATTACACAGTTGCTTAGATGCCAGCTGCCTATTTTCCAAGACTAGCTTAACAATTCATTATTTTAAACTAGCTTAGCTGAACATCTAGAAATGTCCATGGTAACCGTTGCATGTAAGCCATAAGGTAGCTTCCCTTTTGTGTTAACTGTAAAACGGTTGTCCTATTTATTCTACTACTTTAGATGCCTCAGCCATAATTCCTAGATGTGTTTGTTTTCCTAATTCATGCACATACATGTTTCTTTTGAGGATTTTTATGCATTTCCTTTTGACATTATTTGGGGTATTGGGTAGGTAATTTGACAAATGGAGGATCAAATTCTAGCTACTTTCCACCAGATGTTGTATTTTATGTGCAAGGTAGACCTATTGAAGCTCATAGAGTCATTTTGAGCGCGCGGTCACCCTTCTTTAAGAAAAAATTTGAGACCGATTGGAAGGATCGCAAGGAAATAAGATTCTCAAGGGAAAAGTTATCTTATTCTGCTCTTTACTGTCTCATCCACTTCTTTTATTCCGACAGACTTGAAATTCCCGTAGATGAAATGGAAGATCTTGTTAGAATTTGCAAAGTTTGCAAATGTGAATCATTAAAAAGAGTACTTGAGAAGGATTTGTTACATCAAAAGTATGCAGAGTACAAAGCACTAAGAGATGTAGACGATTCCCAGAAGCGGTTTATCTTGCAGGGCCTTTCCCTTCCTGAGGAAGACCGTCTTCCTGCTGCCTTGCAACGAATTCTACAAGTTTCTCTTGCCAATTCAACCAGAAAACAAAACATGGATACTGGTATTGATAGTCTTGTATCTCACGTGAGTACAATGCAGATGAGTAACTTAGAGGATGATCTTGCAGATATTTGTATAAGAGTTGACAAAAAGTTGTTCCGTTGCCATCAAGTGGTCTTAGCATCTCGATCAGAATACTTCAAAGCAAGATTATCCCGTATGAAGGATTTTCTTGAAGGACAAGGTGGTTTACCGGATTTCACTCTTCCGTGTCTTGAAGAACATAATCTTAGCATGGAAGCTTTTGAGAAAATGATCGAGTATATGTAAGTTCTTTTAAATCAATATAATGTGAAACCTGAGTTATTTATCAAAAACATGCTTGATTCAACAATTTTACATTCCATAGTGTTAGGTTGCATGACAAAAGTGCTCATAGTAGTAGGTTTTAGAAGTAAAAGCATTTCCAGGAGAAACTTAAATGTGGTGCTCCTGAACGTGTGTCCATATTTAAACTTAGAAACTTACCAATATTTTTCACCAAACACTTTTGACTGTTACATAGAAGCACTTTTCCATACAACTCTACTTGGAAAAGTGCTTCATCTAACAGCACCTCTCTGCCAAACGGTCATCAAATAAGTAGTAAAAAAGCTTGAAGCTATTGCTACTTCTAAGTTTCTAACATTTTCTATAATAAATATGGTTGAGTTGTGGCCTTGTGGCATGCTAAATATGGTGGCAGCTTCTAATTTCTCAATGCCAAACTATTTTTATACGACTTTTTCCTCGATACAGGTACACTGACAGTTTGAAGGATATCGACCCAGATCAGGTATGTTATATATAGTTAATTAGCAGTGGTTGGGAAGTCATTTTTAATATTGTTTAATGGTTTTCCCCCTCACTCTTCACTGGGGCAGGCTGAAGAAATGTTTGATGCTGCTTCAAGATATTTGCTATTTCCACTTAAGCGTGCTGTAGCTGATGCACTGCTGCCGCACCTTGAAATGGCTCCTCCTGCAGAGTTATGCCATTGGCTGATATTATCAGACATGTATGCTTTGCTCCTGAATTTTCTTGGTGGATTATCGTGCTTTCTATTGGATATAAAATTTAAAATATTCTGCCTATGATATTCCTATTTGGTTGATCCCGAAGGAAGGGGAGTTGCTTGTACCTTTTAATTAAGCTGTTAAGTATTGGTTATAACATTGTAAAAAAATGATGGTCGTATGTGTAGGTATGGTGTTCTGAAGATTCGGGAGTATTGTCTAGATATAATAGCTTTTAACTTCGAGTCATTTGCTGATTCTCAAGAATTTCGGGCAATGCTTTTGACACTTCCACCACCATCAGGAGATTCCTCTCTTCGAACCACAGTTCCAAGTGCTCCAGGAGCTGAAATGAATTTGGATGAAGGGAATCTTCTTGATGATTTGCGAGAGAAATGGCTCGAGGCAGAAGCTGCTGAACTCGACAAGAGAGATGAGAGTGTGTTACTTTTTGACCAGCGCCTTGAGATGCTTATGCTTGTGGCAGAACAAGAGAAGTCCTCCGCTGAAACCGTCTCCTCTTCCAGTTTTACACAAAAATGAACAAAAGAAATTAGCCAAATTTTTCCTGTTGTATTCTTGCAAATTGTTAGGCAAAGAGAATAATAACAAGGAATGCGAGCATATGTGCATTTTTTGTAACATGTGAATACAAAGAAACTTGTTCGTCTGTCTGTCTGTGTTCTAAATTGACTTGTTCTGAAGTTCATACGGGATGTTTTTCATATCTGCTTGGAAATATCTACATTCTACTGAGCTGAAGCGTGCGATCATCCTTGCAGATTTCATGATCAGTTCATATACTAATGATGAAAGTATATAGGTAGTTAAAACCATGAGCAAATCAACCAAAGCTTTAAAGAAATTGCATGGAAGAAATTAAAGGTAATCAATGATTAATTTCCTCAGAGGCAAGACAAACAATTTCAAATTTAGAGAGTTATAACAAAGAGCCAAGGAAAGACTTGCAAACCAAGAGACCAGCTAATAATATCTATGGAGGAGAACTTTCCCCCCATTTTTTTTTTTGTGATTTAGGGTGTCAACTGGATAAACCATCACACTGCCTAATACTAACCTATGTGTTGGGGGTCCAAGAAGATCGTTGCCACCCCCACCACCGGAAATTTATACTCTTCATGGACCCCTTAGAACACAAAGCTCTAATTACATAGAAAACTTTACAGCAACCTCCTCCACTTCTCTTTGTACTTAATTTTGCACAATGTGAATTCTTTTAATAAAGAAAAGGACAACAGCCCCTTGTGCATCTGATTAGCAAGTTCTAAGTCATTCTTTATCAGTTGTGCCTTCTTCAGTATTTGATGAGGGTTCCTCAGCTTCAGGTGGCTCACCGGACGGGTCATCAGTTGGAACAGTTTCATGTTCACCGTCCACAGGTGCTGCTGGGGATGCATCAGGAGATTTATTCTCTTCTGAAGGGATTCTTTGCCGGCCCTTTTGATTAAGGCTCCAATACATTATGCTTGCTGTTAGGGTAAGGATCATCTTCTGGTTCACCTGTCATAGAAATTCACGGGACACCAAAATTGGCAATTTAAGCTCTGTACTAATCCAAATTCTACCAATTACCCAAAATTCCTCCCTAGTTGCTAAGAAAAACATTCCAAATAGCATGTAACCCGTCCAGAATAAACCACGTTGCGACTGGCAACAAATTGTGTTATATAATCTTTTAGACTTACCGCAGTGTTCCATTTCCAGGTAAATAATGATGTAAATGATCAGTTCTTTGAATCAAAATGGATTGCAAACTTATCTGGACAAAAATACATATTCAGAAGCATGCTTAGTTTAAGGCTCTAACCAGTTTAAGAAAGTGGTTAATGAGCTTCTCACATGTCCACTGAAAGATATACATATTTCTAGGAGAAGCGTGAGTTTAATGTACTTCAAAGTATGCATCTTTGACCAAATTAAGTGACTTCCAAGATTTTACTAATATGGAAAACTCTGTAGGAAAAAAGAATTCAAGTTCATCATGATCAGTGTTACCTCCATTATATCCTCGGGAAGTAAAAATATTGAGCACCCTAGCTTTCGCGCCACACTAATTATATATGTCGCGTTTGACTTCTTATCTTCATCTGCAGTCACAGTAACAATTGTCATTCTTTCACCGAGTCAAATTCCCAAAGTTTCAAAATTAACATACCCATTTCGCCATTAGTAACAAGACTCCAATTGACAACCCTTGGCTCCACAGCACTGAGAAGTTCGAGGAAGAAAACCCCACTGGAAAGGCTTTTATCCTAATAAATGTCTCACAATGTATAAATATATCAATCGGGTCTATCTGATTGTATTAAAAGTTCAAGATATAAAATTATCCCTCACCTTAAAGCTCTCCATCTGAGATGTTTTGCCTGATCTTTTCACTTTGTTGTTTGCCCAATTTAGAATATCAGAATCTTTTATCTCCTTTCCTTGGGAGTGAGACCTCAAGTTTCTAAGTAGTTGGAGCATACTAAACCTCATCAACTGCCACAGAAAAGCTGGGGAAACGGGTGAATAAATTAATATTTTATACCAAGTGAATAAGATTTGAAATAAACATTTCTTCCAAATTAAAGGACAAATATTGCTATTGAAGGAAAAAAAATGGAACATGAAATATGGCAGAAGGCTTTTAAACTTGTTACTTCCAGAAAACAAAAAGAAATTGAAAAATGTGTTGACTTCCAACTGATGCAATGTACTCAATTCGGACACAACCATCTCAAGAATAAGTTCTTTATCTTTATCCAAAGGCGATGAGAAGACCTAATATGCTGTTTATACAATAGCATATAGCACTTCCAGAGGCAAACAGAAAATACAACTGATTCTTTTCCAGGGGTGACACATGACCATCAAAACTTCTCGGGTAAACTTACCACACCACTATGGCTATGGTTCAACATGTCAGAAACTTCACACAACATCCTCCAAAAGGTATATAACAGAGTAGTGTGTTTGTTAGACATAAGTAGCTGGTAATATTTTACGCAAAAAAGGGGTGCAGGGAGGGAGATGTTGAAGTAGAGTACTGACCAACTATAAGCTTTTTGTTTCCTTGTACAATATCATTTCCAGCTACATTCACTAGAGAGAAGTTTAATTCTTTTCCAATACTTATAACTTGGTTGCAATTCTCAACTTTTCTGAAAGGCATCTTGATGGGAGGTTTTGTTGCTTGCTTCCAGTTGACTGATCCTGGGGAAACTTTGTCAAGAACTTCCAAAATAATCCATCTGCATGCAAGGAATAAACATTAAGTAACATTTACAGGCTCAACAATGTCGCAAAGAAGTGGACAGCTCACCCATTTCTGATATCCTCAAATAAATTATTGACATATGTATCAATCCCAAGACTGTTGATCCACAACCGAAAGCATCTCTCTTCTCTAGAAGTTTCAGCATCATCTGTCATCATTTCTGCATACGAATGTTTTGAGTTGTCCGTTGATAGGCCATTCCTGCAGAGGAAACATACACACTGATAATACAGATTTTCATAGAGTCGGCCACAAGAAAAGCATACATAATATCGAGCAGAAATGGAAACGAATTTAATATAGTTTATAGAGAAGCTAATACAAGAACTCTCAGTATACTAGATGACCAAGGAAGTCCAATATATTCTTTTGGTACTTTGGGAGATGAAGAACAAAGCAGCAGCACGGGTGTTGATTGAACTGTTAAAAATGCAACATATGGGTAATAGGAAACTGGTTGACTGTTCTACAACGCATGCTCAGTTAAAATGGAAAGTTGCCAAAATGACTGGATGTATTTTTAGAAACTGTGTCCATGCTTTAAAACATCATTTTCTCAGCCAGTTCAATGAATATTTTAACAGGTAATACACATCACAAGATAATGATGGTACGAAGTGCATAACCACATATTATTAACAATACCTGTGCTGGAATATTTGAGCAACAAATGCAATATTTAGATTTGTTGAGCCCTCAACAATGTCTTTTGGAGTGACGTATCTTTTGCAGTCCATTTTCTCTGCTTGCTCCAGGACCAAACTTGCTCTTTCAGCAGGATCTTTTGCCTCCAATGTGGTTGTGGTACCATGTTCCGGGGCAAGAACATTAAGTAAGTGAGCATAGGCCACTCCATCCTGCAAACGGAAAAGCCTGTTATGTCGTCTAAGATAACAGGAAATGCTAAAAATATGGAATGAACTAGAAAGATGGTAAAGCATTGACAAGTTCCATTGTAGCAGCTAGAACTATTAGAGGAAAAAGAAACTTGACAATTAGAAAAAACACACCATCAATAATATCAAAAATAATGCTTTGGCTTCTGTCTGGACCAAGGTTACGAAGAGATGCATTGTGGCATTTGAAAGTTTTTCTCCAAATAGTAACTACGGTCTACGAATAATAAGCCATAAGGAGCAAAGTCATACAACCAGTTTCGAAATCTCTTATGCTTTTCATAAACATATGTCCAGCACTTACGACATTCTCTCTGTCTTTATGAAACTCAAATTATCAAGAAAAAATGCATACCCACCTTAGGATCGCTAAAGAACTCAGTACGTAATGAATTATTTAACAAATGTACTATTATTCGCACAACCTTACGAGAGCAATAGGTAGTAGAGTGATGAGAAGAGGAGAGAAATTCTGAACTAAAGTGATTTGTAAGACCATGTAACCTTGCTTACCCAGGAAAATTGGATTGGTTTACAACATGAACAGGATCACGACCTCAATGGGTGGGTTAGAATTAGTCCGACCTTACTGCAGGTTAATTTTCTTCTCAAGCATAGAATTTAAGTGCCGAATGTATGTGTATAATTTTCCAATCTGTTGGCTTATGCACACAGGATATCCCATTATGTGGAACATAGTGTAAATTGTCGACACAAAACTAATGTAGGACAAGCTCTAGATAAGTGTACAAGGAAACGTAAAGAAAAAATTTCGTAATTTATCAATAAGAACTGACAAACTTTACCTTACCTTTAAGTCAGATGAAAAATTCGTAACCTCTTTTTGATATCCTGCTTTCTTTAATTGAAAATTCATCCATTTCAGAAGAACCTTTTCAGGGGCTAAACCCATGAGCTCCTCGACATCCTGGGAAAAAAAATCAATAAATTGAGGAATAACATTCTCAATATACATAGTCTCCACCTAAATATATAATAGTAACACAAATAGAAGACACAACAAATCAGCTCTTGTGACCTTGTCTTCTTCCACCAATTCCAGGAGCTGAGGAGTTTTCTTGAGATCAAGATCAGCTAAAAGTTGTATCTGATATTGCCAATACACGAAAGCACAAGAAAGATTAAAAATCATGGTAGTCCATTACAAGTATTTTGTGTATGTTCAAAAGGTTGCAAGAAGTAAAATATACCTTAATTATCTGGGAAATTAAACCAAGTAGCAGATGGGGCTGCAAAAATGAAGAAAAAGAAACATCAGCATATAGACAAATAAATAAATTATAACAAAGTTCCTATATGTAGAATCAACTACAAAAGAATTTTAAAAAAAACATGGAACATCATTACATTAGCCTTAAATTGAATATTAAAATGACCACACTCCAATCTATTTCTCCCTTCATTATAGCATCAAATTAACTTACTCTGGCTTCAGCAAGGTCCTGTGTGCCAATGTTAACTACAGTGCAGCCGATGGCCTTAGCAGAATTGAGGCACAGGGTGTGATTCTCATTCTTTTCCCATGGGTTAAGAACACTCTTAGTATTTATAGCTCGCTCATCTATGGTACCAGGGACAGCTACGTTGATAAGCTTACTGTAAGAAATAATTGTAATCAAGAAAAACAAACCATGACAAATTTATCCAGACTGATAAGAATAAATAATAAAGTGAGTCCAGTGTATGTACCAGAGAAGAACACCATCTTTAACAAGATCAAACAAAGCATTGGTAGATGGATCAATAGGAAGATATTTCTTTAAAAATGGGTCTTCTCCAAGAAAGCTATTAATGTGGGAAACATAAGAAGCCTTCTCTGATTGGCTAATGGTGTGTCGAAGGGTGGTTGTGGGTGCCTTGAGGAACGAAGTAGCAGTTTTGAATTTTTGAGCACCTGATTTTGTTTGAGCTCGGGCATTAATATTCAAGTATGCCTGCCATCATGAAATCCCACTAATAATATCATTTTCCACTATTTAAAAATCAATGTACATTGATCAAACATAAAATACACAGAAATTTTTTGCATAAAGAATGAGAAATACACCAGGGAAAGATTTGCCTATTAAGAAAAATCCCGAAACTCGCAAAAGAATTTCTTTCTTTCCATTTCCTTATCACAATATTTCTCTAATCAAACATAAAATACAGGATAGTAAATATGAAATAGGTTCATTAAAACTTTACAGAGGTTGGCAATCATTCAAAGCATATAATTTTTCAACCTTTACTTGGCCATATTTTCTCACTGCCTTAAAGTTTAAGTTCATCCATCAAGCATGACAAACATTACGAACACACAATAGAAAATGAAAAAGCAGCTTCTGCAATCAACATACGGTAAACTCACCCGAAGGAAGGATTCAAAATCAATTTCTTGACTCATGTCAGAAGTTGACTCACTCAAAATAGCTTTAATATCCCTCTCCTTAAACAGCTCACTGAAATTCTTTAATTTCAACAGCACTGGTGGCAAATCCCCCAATGTGACGCGGCCTAGTGAATTCCTTGATGAATGAAACTGTATCCAAATGCAACACATTTCACATGTCACTCAAAAATGTCCACTTGATCACATTAAAATTTAAAAACTAAATTCACAAAAGGGTATAATACCACAATTGATAGAATAACATACTTTGGATTTGAGGTTGCGGAGCTCGACTTGAGTGAATTGGGTCTCAAGCCATGGATCAGAAACGTTAACTGCCAAAAAACCCGACATCTTTTCTATTCGTCTATAGTTAAATCCCCAATGAGGAGAAGAAAACCTGATAGCCCACAAACATTAAAGTTGAAAGGAAAATGATTTATATATCGAGTAATTTTATGTCAAATGCGAATTATGACTACCGTGGAACGAGATAAAATAACATAGTAATATGTAGGTCCCTTCTATACGCTCCTATCTTCCTCCTATTCCATGTATGTACGTACATATGATATATATGTATAATATATACATACATAAACTTGATGTCATATATAGCAACAATTTGAAATGAAGAAACTCCAAAAATGAATTTTGATAGAGTAATTTTTTGATTTTGGATAGTTATACAAACTCAGATCCATATAACTGTAATCAACCAATAACCAATTGAAAATGGATGTTACATAAGATTGTTTAACATGCATGCATGCTGTATTTCACATTATTTAGTTATATAACAAAAGAATCTGGTAAAGAAATTAATTAAATATATGCATCATGTCCAATTTGATCATTCAAATGGGTTTTTTTTTTCTTAGCATTTCTCACTAACTATTCAGAAGGCTTAAAATATACAAGAACGAAATAAACAAAAAAAAACATTAGAGAATCAGAAGAATAAAAGAACTAGGGCAAACCTTTTGAAACTCAGGAACTCGTTGGAAGATTATACATTTTTGTTATTTTTCTAGCAGATTTCACTTTTTTCATTTGTCAGTGCAATGGGGAATAGAGAGAGAAAGAAAGAGCAGGAAAGAGAAACAGAGGTAGAAGAGAGAAAACCGTTTTGCCTTACGGACCCGCGAATTTCTCATGGGGCCAAAACAAGAAATAAGAGGGGGTGGGTCCTGAACTTAAGGTTATTTGGATATTGAGCCCCATTCTTTTAGTCAATGTAAATTAAAAAAAAATTTATTTAAAAATTTGGATATTGAGCCCCTAGGCGCCACATGGACGTTGACTTCCTACCCCACTTAAAATCTAAGTCATCAAATCAACTGAGGTACAAAGCCTAACGGTTAAATTTGTTCAAGAATTAAGTTTTATAACAAAATAATTCTTTTTCCCATATTATTAAAAGACAAATATACTCATTAATTTAAGATACACCATCATAAATTTCTTCTCTCCAATTATAAATGTCTTCTCTCAAATTCTTTTTATTAACTAAAAATGTGGAGTTTTACCAACAATAAAAAAATAAAAATAAAAATAAAATAATAATTATAATAATAATAACCATAATAATAAATAATAATAATTCTAATTATTTTAAAATTTGAAAATTAATTAGTCTTCTTCCACCGCACTTATTATAAATATTACACAAATCAACTCCACTAGTTATATACACATACACAAAATTAAAAATCATACATTCCAAACACTAATTAAAAAAATAGACAGAACAACATATGTATACACAATTACTAATACATATATACACAATAGTTAGGCATGTGTAGCTCGGAACATCAAAACCAACGAAAACGTAACAATCAAAATCATCGACACAGAACAGATCCTTAAAGGCGGCCTAATTGCACACATCAAGAGCGAGATCTCAATCCTCCGACGAGTTCGACACCCGAACATTGTACAACTGTTTGAGGTTATGGCCACCAAATCTAAGATATTCTTCGTAATGGAATATGTCAAAGGGGGCGAGCTCTTCAATAAAGTAGCCAAAGGAAGATTAAAAGAAGAAATCGCCAGAAAATACTTCCAGCAGCTAATGTCAGCTGTAGGATTTTGTCACGTGCGAGGGGTTTTTCACAGGGACCTTAAACCCGAAAACATCTTACTTGATGAAGATGGGGACCTTAAGGTTTCTAGGTCTGTAGCCGAGAAATCCAGATCTGCTACCAAATCTAGTTGATATTTTCTCTTGATTTGGTTTAAACTGTTCGAATCTTTGTGTTGGCTTCAAATCTTGGGTTGATTCCTAATAATCAGATTGTGTTTTGGTTTTTTGCTCTACTCTCCTTTCGCCGGCAACCATGGTGATTGATTTGGGATGGCGGGCGTGGATGATGAGTGTTGAGATGTTATGATTATTTTAGTTTTAGTTGTCTAATTTGTTTACTGAATTTATTTTATAGTAATTTGTTAATTTATGTATTTTCTTGTATTTTGTTTAATTTGTGTTAATTGTATAATTTATTAATTCATGTTATTTGTGTAATGGCAAGATTCATGTTATTATTCATGTTATTATTTATTAATTCATGTTGGTGAAAAGAATATTAAATTAATTAAGTTTATTACCAAATCCTTTTATTATTATTATTATGGTTATTATTTATTATTATTGTTATTATGGTTATTATTATTATTATTATGGTTATTATTATTTTATTTTTATTTTTATTTTTTTGTTGTTGGTAAAACTTCACATTTTTAGTTAATAAAAAGAATTTGAGAGAAGACATTTATAATTGGAGAGAAGACATTTATGATGGTTTATCTTAAATTAATGAGTATCTTTGTCTTTTAATAATATGGGGAAAAAATTATTTTGTTATAAAACTTAATTCTTGAACAAATTTAACAGTTAGGCTTTGTAGCTCAGTTGGTTTGATTACTTAGATTCTAAGTGGGATGTTTGAGTTCGAATCATGGGATGGTCATATTTTTGGGATTTAATTGTAAAACTGTCACGTCAGCAAACACAAAAAAATGCTGATGTCAAATATTCCAAGTAGGCGCCGCGAGTGCCACGTAGGAAGTCAACGCCCATGTGGCGCCTGGGGGCTCAATACCCAAATTTTCGGATAAAAAGGAGCTCGGTTTGCATTAACTAAAAGAAGGGGACTCAATGCCCAAATAGACTTAAAGTTCAGGGGCCACCTGTGCATTTTACCCGAGGGGGTATACATATAGTATAGTAATACGACCATGGAGTGTACGTCCTCCTATAATGTATCCCAGTATCAAAACGACGTTGTTTGAACCAAAACTACTCATTTTTTTGTTTAGTTATGAAGCCACCCACATTTTGAAGATTGTATTTGAAGTCCTTTGTGTTAAAAGAAAATACTCACTCCGTCCTCATGTGTTTGTAAGTTTTTTTTAGGGGATTTGAAGGTAAAGTGATTTAATTTTGGCTCAAAACTCTCTCCCCAATAAGTTTATGAGTTTGGAAGGATGATATGAGAAGGGAAATTATAGGATGGAAGGGATGATAAGAAATTATAATTTTTCTTTGTCGTGTTTGTGAGTTTTAAAAAGGAAGAGAAGGAATGAGATTTTAATTATATTTTTATTTGTTTGTGAGTTTAAAAGGAGGGAGGGGAGTGAAAAGTATTTTTATTTTTAAATTACACTATTACTATATTACCCTTATATATTAATGTAATAAATGAAATGATTTATTTTGAAAAATTACTTTAACTAATATAAAATATCTAATTTTCCTATCCTTTCTCATCATTCCAAATCTTACCACTTTTGGTGGGAAAGTTTTGAGCCAAAAATAAAATCAACTTTACCTCCAAATCCCTTCCATTCCTCCCTAAAAACTCATAAACATGAGATTTTGATAGATTTTAGTTATTTTCCCTTACTTTCCCTAAAAAAACTTACAAACACAATACAAAAGTGGGAGGATTTAGATGGATGGAATAACACTAGTTACTGGATTAAGATTTGGCGTCGGAGCAGCATATATTTTATTCGAAGCAGAAACAGAGTAATCATTAACTAATTCTTCCATTTCCTGCTTCAAATTCACCCCAAATTTCAGATCATGTGAATCACTCTCGTCGGAATTAAATCTCGAAAATATCAATTCACAATTCATAGATTCCCAATTTGTATAATTACTTCCATCAACACCATCATTAAGTAGATTAATAAAGAAAGAGCTCGGAGCCGATCAGTATTGCGCCAAATTAGAGCTCTGCTTGCTGCTACGGCGGCTTGTTACGACAACGATTAGGGGTGTAAACGAGTCGAATATCAGCAAACACCCTAATGCTCAGATTTGACTCAATTCAAAAAATTTGAGCTCGAATTAGACTCAAATTTGATAAGGGTTTTTTAATTTTGCGTCAAATTTGACTCGAATCATTACTCGGACTTGCTCATCTCGTAAGTACTTGACTCATTTACAAAGTTACTCATGAGCATTCAAATCGAGTTTTGAATATAAACTATTTCACTTAAAATTGAACCACTACATACTAAATTGATTACTGAACTAATGTTTATGTATAAAAGTTTTTTAATTTTTTTTTATGTAAATAAATTACTAAGAATGTAATACAAATTGACAATCAATTCATTAATTTATTCAAGTACAAGCTTATACAATTTCGTACTATAATTTATAAATTATAAAGATTGATACAAATATCACATATTTAACTTGCTAGTATGGATCAATCCATTATTTGAAAATGGTCCATCGAGCATGTATTGAGTATGGTTCGAAAAAAACAATGAAATATTCGAACTGTGACGCCCCCAGAATAGGTCCAGTCAACCCAACCCATTCTGAGTCGCCAAATACATGGTACAGAATTCAAATACAAACTATTATATCACACGATCGTGCAAAATACGACCACACAACTGTGAGTGTCAATACAAATATGTAAAAAATATTAATATTCAAACTAAGTCCTCATTACAATTATTATCACACTATTTATTAAAAATAGTGAGAACTACTACTGCTCTAACTCGGATCATCACTCTGTCCCCGACTAGGGGTGCTCATTGGTAAAAAACTGAACCGGTACTGAAAAAATCGAACTGGTACCGAACCAAAAATACCGTAAAACCAAGAACCGGTACCGAAAAATCGGTTTCGGTACCGGTTCGGTACAAAGTCAGTTTCGAATTTTTTCGATTCGGTTATACCGCAAAAAATAAATAATTAATTTTTTTTTTTATATTAATAAACTTTTTTAAAACTAAGATTTTTTTTATATATATTAATAGAATTTCATTTTATAATCTACAATTTCATTTTATAATCTACATTTCTTTTTGTAATTTACCATTTCTTTTTGTAATCTATCATTTTTTTTTAATTATTATTATTATTATTGGTGTTAGTATTATTTATTTAAAAATCTATACTGTTATAATTTCATGCATGCTAGAAATTTTAGATAGCATACATTTTTAATAGTTGGGATTAACTGTATCAATTAAAATTGAATGATTTGTATCAATTTTAAATTTCGGTTTTTTTTTTCGATTTTTCGATTTTACCGAATTCAAAATTTAAGAACCGGTACAGAAAAATATAAAAAAACCGAAAAAATCGGTACCAAAAAAAATCGGTACCGCCGGTACCGGTACCTCTCGGTTCGGTAAAAAACCGAAAACTTTGAGCACCCCTACCCCCGACTAGTTCCCGCAACATTCTTATTTCCTGAAGAGGACAACAGATGAAAAGGGTGAGCTCAACTATCCCAGTAAAGAATATTATGACTAAGATAATGAAAAATAAATTATCATTAGCCTTCAATAAATCAGATAAAATATTATTGACAACAAGTTTTAGATCAATATTCGCAGCGGAAATAACCGTTCATCATCAATATTTTATCCTTGTAACATCAATCAATATACATCTCAAATCAAATATTCATCTTTGCACTACGGCCAAAGATATTCATTTGTATCATCAGTGGTCATGTTCATCTCAACACCTGTCATCTTTTGCACTACGGCCAAAGATATTCATCAGGTAATCATTCATCTTTGCTCTACAGGCCAAAGATATTCAGTTATAACACCACTTAGGACCGAGGATGATGAAAAATCATATAAATAACGAATCCAGTGAAATAAAGGATAAGATTAAGGATTCGTATTTTAGTTTATTCAAGTTCAAGAATATTCCATAATAATACTTTGTGGAGCAAAATTCAAGAATGAAGCTCAAAACTTAGATCCAATAGAAGATAAGAACTTTAACAAACAATTTGGACATATAACAGAAAATTTAATTTTTTCGTGAATAGTGCCGTATACATGAATAGTACCGTATACGTGAATAGTAATCCCGACGGAAAAAGTAAGAATTTCATAATAAAATTCATGCCAATATTTTGGTATAATGATATTGAAAAGAATAACATCATTTACGAAAGAAAATAACATCCCTTACCTCAAAAGAATAGTACTTCTGACTGAAATATCGGATATAATATCGAAGAAAATTTGCACCGAATAGTAACACTCAAAGTATCTAATTACTCACAAAAATACGCTCGATATTATAGAGAGAGAAAACTTCAGATTCTGGTGTGATTTTCAATTCTAACCTAAGCACCCTATTTATAGAAAAAACTTAGGATGCCAAAGTAGACTTTTGAATAAAATAATATTATTTTTTAAAAAATTTCCGCTTCAAAACACCAGAATTTTTCAACAAAAGTGGGGCCCACCCATTAAAAAAATATTTATTTTCTGAAACTTCAATAATTCATAATAAATAACCCTTTTGTCGGAAAAATACAAATTCTATGTCTCTTCTATAGGAAATTTAATTCTCTACAACTTTGTAGAAGGAAGTTTTTTCAAATTCCAAACATAAATTATCCGAAATTCATAAACATATGATTTTTCACACCCAAAATATTGATAAAAATTCATCAGCGCTAATTCCTTCTTTTATATCCACAAAATAAATATTTCTTTATCATATAAATCAATAATTAATTATTCATAAATAATATTACAGAACTACAATATTGACAACCAGGTCGTTCCCAGAAAAGAGGGGGCCTTCCGATAAGGACTTCTCCTTACTTGCGCGTAATTAAATAACCCCTCCTAGACATAACTTCTTTAGACATTATCAATAATGCTATCTAATAATATTATTCAAATAATATGAATTATTGAGTTGATAATGTGAAATACTATGCAGTGACAATTATTGAATCAATAATACAAACTATCAACTGTAGCCATTATTGAATCAATCATATAAAATAGCAACGTAGCAATTATTGAGTCAATAAAATATCAATGTAACAATTATTGAGTCAATAATATAAAATATCAACGTAGCAATTATTGAGTCAATAATATAAAATATTGAACAGTAATTACTGTAACAATAAATGAGTAAGTGCCTTCTCACGTAAGACTCAATAATTCGAAATACTGTGTAATACCGTGTGCTACTGTGCAACACCGCGTATCACAGTATTTTAACCACCGGGTATTTCAACAGTACTAACGGTAACAACTACGCCGTTATTGATAGTAGTGTGCATACAAGCCAATCATGTATGATGATAAAGCACATACTTTGTAAACAATCTTATTTATTTATTAATAAAATATTTATTTATTAAAGGCATTTAATTATCTACATGGTGCTGTTTTTATAATATGTAAATAACCCATAGTTTTAAGCAATGCTTTTAGAATCATGATGTTGATCATGCTAATGAGATCTAAATTCTTAGAAAGCTTTAAAACTAAAATAGTTCCCAATCGTGGGATTACTAAAAAGGGGATTAGTAAATCCGGATAGATTGGTACATATGTTGCTTGCTCATTGGATGAGGATGACTGATCTCATGGTCATTTGTGTGGAGACACTAAAGCAAGTATGTAGGTGTTTATTGGAGAATAAGTTCACTAAACGTGACTCGCTATGGAATACCTAATGGAGTTTTACTCGCCTGTCAATAGGAATTCCTAATGTGATAGTAGTACATGTGATCCTTGGACTTGAGATCATCATAGTATCTTGTATGTAACAAATTATACTTTGACTAATTCCTTAAGGCCTTTTAAGGCATATATAGAGTATGCTTGGGTGTAATGAGTTACATATGGAGATAATGAATGATCAATAAAGAATCTACCACCTCTAGTAAAAGAGGAGATATGTCCTATGTGATTCGTTAAATGACAACCCAGGAATCCTTGGCCAAGGTAGAATGAAATTAGAAAGAGGTTTCTAATTTGCATTATTTGGAGTTGTGCATTTTCTAATCGAAATACATATGATTAAATAAATTAAGACTTGACAGTAAATCTATGTCTTATATTTAATTGGGACATTGTATGGTGGAAGGATTGAATTGTACGGTAACTATTAACTCACAGGTTCTTTTATGATTAATGTTGAAATCTATATTATCTGGAAAGTCGTTGATCGCTAGGGAGGCTTATCCCTATTGTAGAATAAATGTTATTTATTTAAATAGATTATTAATTTAATTTGTTTATTTAAATAAGATTAGAATTGTTCTAATTGATTTATTCATAACCGGTTTAATATGGAGAACCTAAAGGGTCACACCATAAAAGGAAGAAGAATTATTTAAGAAGAAAATGGCATGATAGTAATAATGCATTAAGTATAATTAATTTAATCTATGATGATAGAATAAATTAAATAGCTTAATGTTTATTATTTAATATTTTAGAAATATTAAATATAAATTAATAAGAGGAGTCTTATTAATATTATTATTATTATTATTATTATTTTAATTCTAAAGGAGTTTAGGAATTAATATAATATCAGTACTCTCTCTCAATCCTAATAAAGATTAGGATATAAATTAATTAAAAGTATTTAATTATTTAATTAAATAAAACCCTATTCTAATTGGATTAGGAGGGTTAACTTAATATCTATATAAGAGAGTCTTATATCAGAAATAAGGGGTGTGAAATTTTCCAAGAGTTGGGAGTACACATATTCTATACAGATAGAACAAGGGTTAAGCCAATATATAACCCATCTTCTTGAGTTCTTCATCTTCCTTGGTGGATCACCGTTAGAGGCAAAACATTTGGGTGGCTGACATTATTCAAGGGAAGGAGCCACTATCAGAGGAATCAAAGGAATCAAAGGAGTAGAACTTGTACCTGAGGAAGCTTAGATCTTCAAAGGTATAATTCCATGTTCTCTCTTTTCTGTTATTGATAACAAGCACAAAGCATGATCATGGTTATGGGTTTGTATAAATTTTGAAAACCTAATTTTTACGCTTCCGCCCTATTTATGTGATTTGATTGCATGATTGCGTTACATACAAACCCAACAGTTATTTTATAAAAAGATTATTTCTGTCACTTTCTATATCCGACAGTTATTCCGTTGTGGGGTCCACAAATAGCTGCGCCGTCGTACGAATATTCCCCGACAACAAGAATATTTTATAACCACTTGCTCATTTTAAAATATTTGCACATTTCACCCATAACTTTTCACATTTATCAAAATAACACCTTACTGTTTCGAAATAATATATAAAAAAAATTAAATCTTTATTCATAAAAGTTGGGGTCTTACAACCTCCCCTCCTTATGAAATTTTGTCCTCGAAATTGACGTACGTACCTGGTATGTCGAAAAGGTGAGGATATCTCGCTTTCATTTCCGATTCCAACTCCCAGGTCATTTCCTCAATAGCATGGTTTCTCCACAAAACTTTAACTTGAGGTATAATTTTCGAGCGTAGGACATGCTCCTTCCTTTCCAAGATCTTGACAGGTACCTCCTCGTACATTAAATCTTCAGCTATCTAGTCCGGTTCTAACTTAATAATACGGTTTGGATCTTTCATATATTTACGAAGTACGGATATGTGAAACACGTTATGAACACGAGACATGCTTGGAGGTAAAGCGAGTCTATAAGTCACATTTCCTACTCGATTAAGAATCTCAAATGGACCAATGAATCGTGGATTGAGCTTTCCTCTCTTGCCAAACCTCGTAACTCTTTTCCATGGAGCAACACGTAATAACACATGGTCTCCAACATTAAATTCCACGTCCTTTCGATGAAGATCCGCATAACTCTTTTGTCGATCTTGTGCTGTTTGTATACGTTGTCGGATTATTTAGATTTTTTCCGTAGTCATACGTACTAACTCCGGTCCCAACAATGTTGCTTCACCCACCTCATCCCAACAAACTGGAGAACGACACTTTCTCCCATACAACGCTTCGAATGGAGCCACGCCTATACTTGCCTGATAACTGTTGTTGTAGGAGAATTCCACCAATGGTAAGTACTTATCCCAACTCCCTTTGAAGTCTAGAACACAAAGTCTCAATATATCTTCAAGAGTTTGAATAGTTCTTTTCGATTGTCCGTCCGTTTGAGGATGATAAACCGAACTGAATCGTAAATCCGTGCCCATAGCTTTCTGCAAACTGATCCAAAATCGTGAAGTAAATCTGGGGTCAAGATCCGAAACTATGGATACTGGCATGTCATGCAATCTCACAATCTCATTCACGTACATATAAGCAAGACGTTCAAGGGAATAAGTCTCTCGTATCGGCAAGAAATGAGTAGACTTAGTTAATCTATCAACAATAACCCAAATCGCATCTATACCTTGAGAAACCTTGGGAAGACCCGTAACGAAATTCATCGTAATGTGTTCTCACTTCCATTTTAGAATCTCCAGTAGTTGCAATGGACCCTTCGATACTTGATGCTCTGCCTTTACATGTTGACAAGTTAAACATCTCGAAATAAACTCCGCGATCTCTTTTTTCATATTGCTCCACCAAAATGTATGTCGAAGATCACGATACATTTTGGTACTCCCAGGATGGATCTCAAATGGTGTGTTGTGTGCCTCCATCATGATTCTATGCTTCAAGTCGAAATCGTTAGGAACACAAAGTCTGGAGTTGACTCGAAGTATTCCCTCTTCATCGATTCTTGCTTCTGGAATGGCACCTTCTTGCACTTTCTTCTTCATCTTCATCAGCTCCGTATCCGTAGCTTGAGTAGCTTTAACTTTATCAATCAAAGCTGGTTCTACGCGTATACTTGACATCATCGCACTCGTTTTCACATATGATCTTCTACTCAACGCGTCAGCTACCACGTTCGCTTTTTCAGGATGGTATTGGATAGTATGATCGTAATCTTTCAACAGCTCAAGCCAACGTCGTTGCCGCATGTTGAGTTCCTTCTGAGTGAAGAAATATTTAAGGCTCTTATGATCCGTATAAATCTCCACTTTCTCCCCGTACAGGTAATGTCTCCAGATCTTCAACGCGAAAACGACTGCTGCCAACTCTAGATCATGAGTAGGATAATTCCTCTCATATTCTCTGAGTTGTCGAGAGGCATAGGCTATAACTTTCACATATTGCATGAGAACACATCCTAACCCTTTGCCCGAAGCATCGCTGTAGATAACAAATCCATCCGAACCAGATGATATTGTCAGAACAGGTGCCGAGATAAGTCTTCTTTTGAGCTCTTGGAAGCTCTTTTCGCATTCCTCGCTCCAAACGAATAAAACAGGAGCACCCCAAGGAGACGTACTAGGACGAATAAAATCGTTGTCTAACAATTCCTGTAATTGAACCTTTAACTCCTGAAGTTCAATAGGAGCCATTCGATATGGGATTTTAGAAATGGGTTTTGTTCCGGGTTCAAGGTCAAAAAAAAATTCAACTTCACGTTCTGGGGGTAGACCGGGAAGTTCTTCGGAAAATACATTAGGAAACTCATTAACAACGAAAATATCATTCAAATATGATGTATTCTGGTTTAGATCAGTGACATGAGCTAAGAAAGCTTGACATCCGTTTTTCAATAAACGAATAGCCTTGTGATTTGAAATGATATTGACTGATTTTAGTGGTTTAGTGGTTTAGATTCGCACAACAGGTTGATTAGAAATATGAAAACTAACAACCTTACGAAAATAATTAATTTTGGCATGGTAAGTGGTTAACCAGTCAACTCCTAAAATCACGTCAAATGCAAGTATTTTCAAATATATAAGATCAACAGGTAAGGTAAGGGTACCAATCTGAACCAGAATACATCAGATAAAAACTAACAACCTTACGAAAACAATCAATTTTAGCATGGTAAGTGGTTAACCAGTCAACTCCTAAAATCACGTCAAATGCAAGTATTTTCAAAGATATAAGATCAACAGGTAAGGTAAGGGTACCAATCTGAATCAAGCAAGATTTGTAAACTGTAGATGTAACAAAGGTTTCTCCCAACAGAGTTTCAACAGATAAGTCAAAGTCTAATTTATCAGAAGTCAAGTTCAAACGTTGAGCACAAGCAGGTGAAATAAAGGAATGGGTAGCACCGGTATCTAACAAGGTGTAAATTTCGCAAGAGTTTATGATCAGCTTACCCGTAATCACCTCGTGTGGATTTCTTGCGTTTTGGGCTGTCACGACAAACGCTTTTTCAGGAATCACCAACTTTGACTTGTCCGAAACCGCCTTTGGAATCACCACCTCCGCTGGACTTGGTTTCGTAACAGGACAATCTCGAGCTATATGTCCTTCTTTTTCACAGTTATAACATGCTTTGAATTGTTGTGGGCAGTTTGGGCTGATGTGTCCCTCTTTCCTGCATTTATAGCATACGACCGGTGGTCGTTCTCCTCCCCTAGAAACAGTTGATGCTGGTGCTGATGTTGACATCTTCACGTTCTCATTGTTATACCTTCTCTTTTTAAAATCTCCTCCCAATTCGCTTTTCCTACTATCATGGCCACGATTACCACCAGAGTGGTTACCGTTTCTGTCATACTTTCCTCCTCGCTGATTGTCATTGCTCCGATGACTGCTGCCACCGGTACGACCTTGGTTGTTGTCCCTTGGTTGAACATAATCGTTATCTCGTTCTAATAACTGGGCCCTGTTCACTACATCCGAATATAGAGAAAATTTATGAGAAATGAGGTATTGACGTATTTCGGGTTTCAAACCTCTCAGAAACATCCGCGTCATACGTTCCTCATTCTCCACCAAATGAGGTGCAAACCTGGACAGCTTCGCGAACTTAGCCTCATACTGGGATACCGTCATGTTATTTTGCTCGAGTCTGATAAACTCTACCTCCTTCATATGACGAATACTTTCAGGAAAGTACTTGTCATTGAACAGTTTCTGGAACGCTTCCCAAGACATCTTGAGTGCGACAGGCTGGGTACGCTTCACGGATTCCCACCAGTAATCTGCCTCTCCACGGAACATAAACGTGGCGAATGGAACCTTCTGTTCCTCCGTACATCCCAAGACATCAAATATCTTGGTAATTTGTTTAATCCACGTCTCTGCCTTGATCAGATCCGGCTTTCCCAGAAACTCTGGTGGTCCCAATTCTTTGAACTGCTTGGCAGTGACAATTCGCGAGTTGTTATTATCTCCACCTGTATTTTGCACACTAGTCTCCCTCGTCTGATTTTGCATGAACTGCAAAAAACTTCTAAACATCTCATCGTTTATTGTCTGACCAGCGTTGTTTTTAGGATGAACATTGCCTTCTTGTTGCACGTTCTCCTGGTTAGTGATTAAAGGTGTCTCTATGGTCTCATTCACTTCGTTGTTAACATTCTCAGCTGCCATTCTCAAATACTGCCATAAAACAAGGGTTAATTAAATAAATAACATCTCACATATTAACCCTATGCTCCGACTGACCAATTAAATACCACATAAGCTTAGGTAGGACATACTAGTGAAGGATTTACTAGTCTCTTCCCTCCTAGTTCTATTCCCAGATCTCCGCCAGAGACCATATAACCTAGCTCTGATACCAACTGTGATGCCCCCAGAATAGGTTCAGTCAACCCAACCCATTCTGAGTCGCCAAATACATGGTACAGAATTCAAATACAAACTTTTATATCACACGGTCGTGCAAAATACGACCACACAACTGTGTGTGTCAATACAAATATGTAAAAAATATTAATATTCAAACTAAGTCCTCATTACAATTATTATCACACTATTTATTAAAAATAGTGAGGACTACTACTGCTCTAACTCGGACCATCACTCTGTCCCCCGACTAATTCCCGCAACATTCTCATTTCCTGAAGAGGACAACAGATGAAAAGGGTGAGCTCAACTAGCCCAGTAAAGAATATTATGACTAAGATAATGAAAAATAAATTATCGTTAGCCTTCAATGAATCAGATAAAATATTATTGACAACAAGTTTTAGATCAATATTCGCAGCGGAAATAACCGTTCATAATCAATATTTTATCCCTGTAACATCAATCATTATACATCTCAAATCAAATATTCATCTTTGCACTACGACCAAAGATATTCATTTGTATCATCAGTGGTCATGTTCATCTCAACACCTATCATCTTTGCACTACGGCTAAAGATATTCATCAGGTAATCATTCATCTTTGCTCTACAGGCCAAAGATATTCAGTTATAACACCACTTAGGACTGAGGATGATGAAAAACCATATAAATAACGAATCCAGTGAAATAAAGGATAAGATTAAGGATTCGTATTTTAGTTTATTCAAGTTCAAGAATATTCCATAATGATACTTTGTGGAGCAAAATTCAAGAATGAATCTCAAAACTTAGATCCAATAGAAGATAAGAACTTTAACAAGTAATTTGGACATATAAAAGAAAATTTAATTTTTTCGTGAATAGTGCCGTATACATGAATAGTACCGTATACGTGAATAGTAACCCCGACAAAAAAAATAAGAATTTCATAATAAAATTCATGCCAATATTTTGGTATAATGATATTGAAAAGAATAACATCATTTACGAAAGAAAATAACATCCCTTACCTCAAAAGAATAGTACTTCTGGCTGAAATATCGGATATAATATCGAAGGAAATTTGTACTGAATAGTAACACTCAAAGTATCTAATTACTCACAAAAATACGCTCGATATTATAGAGAGAGAAAATTTCAGATTCTGGTGTGATTTTCAATTCTAACCTAAGCACCCTATTTATAGAAAAAGCTTAGGATGCCAAAGTAGACTTTTGAATAAAATAATATTATTTTTTAAAAATTTTCCGCTTCAAAACATCAGAATTTTTCAACAAAAGTGGGGCCCACCCATTAAAAAAAAATTTATTTTTTGAAACTTTAATAATTCATAATAAATAACCTTTTTGTCGGAAAAATACAAATTCTATGTCTTTCTATAAGAAATTTAATTCTCTACAACTTTGTAGAAGGAAGTTTTTTCAAATTCCAAACATAAATTATCCGAAATTCATAAACAGATGATTTTTCACACCTAAAATATTGATAAAAACTCATCAGCGCTAATTCCTTCTTTTATATCCACAAAATAAATATTTCTTTATCATATAAATCAATAATTAATTATTCACAAATAATATTACAGAACTACAATATTGACAACCAGGTCGTTCCCAGAAAAGAGGGGGCCTTCCGATAAGGAATTCTCCTTACTTGCGCGTAATTAAATAACCCCTCCTAGACATAACTTCTTTAGACATTATCAATAATGCTATCTAATAATATTATTCAAATAATATGAATTATTGAGTTGATAATGTGAAATACTATGCAGTGACAATTATTGAATCAATAATACAAACTATCAACTGTAGCCATTATTGAATCAATCATATAAAATAGCAACGTAGCAATTATTGAGTCAATAAAATATCAATGTAATAATTATTGAGTCAATAATATAAAATATCAACGTAGCAATTATTGAGTCAATAATATAAAATATTGAACAGTAATTACTGTAACAATAATTGAGTAAGTGCTTTCTCACGTAAGACTCAATAATTCAAAATACTGTGCAATACCGTGTGCTACTGTGCAATACCGTGTGCTACTGTGCAACACCGCGTATCACTGTATTTTAACCACCGGGTATTTCAACAGTACTAACGGTAACAACTACGCCGTTATTTTATAAAAAGGTTATTTCTGTCGCTTTCTATATCCGACAGTTATTCTATTGTGGGGCCCAAAAATAGCTGCGCCGTCGTACGAATATTCTCCGACAACAAGAATATTCCACGACCAAACGAATATTCTCCGACAACAAGAATATTTTATAACCATTTGCTCATTTTAAAATATTTGCACATTTCACCCATAACTTTTCACATTTATCAAAACAACACCTTACTGTTTCGAAATAATATATAAAGAAAATTAAATCTTTATTCATAAAAGTTGGGGTCTTACACGAACTCTAATCTGAACGAACACTAGCATGCTCGAATTCGATTCGTGTATCATTAAACAAGAAACGAGTATGGATTGGATTCGACTCGGATTAACTTCGAATTTGAGTTTTGGATCATATTATCGAGCTGATCTCGAGTTGAGTACCAAATTATTAAGCTCGGCTTACATCCCTAGCGGCGGCGGTGACATTTGTTGCTAATGATGAAGCTGACTATGATTATAATCATAAAGATCTGAATGCATTATTTGTTTATTTTTTGTGAACTCGGTTTGTGATGGGTACTTGAAATTTGAAGAAAACAATAGAATATCCATATCTCTTGAAATTGCTTCCGAAATCAATTTCAACAAAAATTGATCTTAGATCCCACTCTCCTAAAAAAAACTTCAAAATATTTAATTTTAACTTCGTTAAATCTCTTCAAGCACTAAAATCAGGCTCAAAAGAGTGAAAAAGAAGCACAATCCTTATTTTTGGGGAAAGATTTAGGGAGAGAAAGTATGAGAGAGGGGGAGAAATTTGATTTGATTTTAAAAACATTGGCCAATACAGGTCTCGAACCTGTGACCTTCGCGTTATTAGCACGACGCTCTAACCAACTGAGCTAATAGGCCAGACTATAGAACAATTTTTGCTACATATAAACTAATTATCTTTAAAAATAAAACTTTTCTCAGAAAGTTATTCGGTCTCCATTCAATCTGTTTACGCTTAACTTTGACCAACAATTTAAGGGGGTAAAAGGGCTGCCTGCCCACAAGGTTCAAGAGAAGTGGCTAGCACCAAAAATGTCATATATCATGAATTAGGATCCTCTTGAAGGCCATCATGAATTAGGATCCTTGAAGGCCCTTAAAGGCCAAATGGCCAATGCCTTCTGAAATCCTTTCATAGCCTGATTATGATAGGCTTGCCAAAATGGTAGAGAAAATTTTCTTAAAATATATATATATATATATATATTTCTTTTTTTGAGTATTGATGAGTAATTAGGTAGTTGGATCATAAACAAAGCCAACACTAAAGAATATCATTACCTTAAAAAAACACAAATTTTAAACCATAATATTCAATCTCATACACAGCAGTATCAATACATTATATGGTTCAAAAAATGGCTTGAAAAAATCAAAGTAATCAAAATGGATGTAGCCCTTAACATAAATTAAATTAGTAAACAAATTCTCCCTTAAAAGAACAAGGCAGGCAAATCCACCCGAGAGAGCCAAAACAAAGCAACTCGAAACGCTCCAGCTGATGATCCTATAAGAAGATGATGGAGTTGAGGTTGATGGCGAAGATACACTTCCACCATCTGCATTTGGAGCATCTGCAGTTGGGGCAATATCAGGAGATGGTGCTGGAGCAGGCGTTGGAGGTATATCGGTGCCAAAAATTGCTTCGGGCAGAAGCACCTTATCAACCTGATAAATTGCGACAGGATCAGTTGAATGCACACTACTACTGACTTTGGTGTTTGTCCACCCGGAACCAATGAGCACATTGCCAGAATTATCCGTAAAATTCAAAGTGTATGATCCTACCGGCGAATGTATTAACAGGGCTCACTTGGCTGAGGTTCTTGAAGTCTGATAGAGAGTAGTAATGTGGCAAGGCATGGAAAAGGCAGAGTGACTTGAGCTGGTCCGCGGTGAGGTTGGAAAGAGAAGGATTTTTAAGGGATGAGAAGGCTTTGTCTTTGGGTACAAAGAGGGTAAGTCCTTCTTCAGTATTGTTGGCTTGGTTTTGCAAGGTTTCAATTACTTTTGTTGAGACAAGGTAATTGAGGAAGGTGTGGAATGGGCCAGCAACAGACAGTAACTCAGTGAGGTTTACGTGTTCTGGTGCCGGTGCCGGTGCAGGAGTTGGGCTAAAGGGTGGAGGAGATCCTAGCTTTTTGTGCATAGGCTGATGTAGAACACAAAAGCACAAGTGTACTACAAACTACGAAAATCATGGTATTCTCCATAGCCATTAACAATTCAATGTTTTTGTAAAACAAACAAAATCTCCGAATTCCTGCAATTTTTAAAATCTGCCATAGTTAGATCCCAGCAAACTAACATTTCCATATCAAATCATCCAGTTAGTTAGATCTCAGCCCTTTAACGCATTATCTAGTTAGGGAAATTTAGCCACAATGTGAGTAAATAACTAATAAATCCCTTATAACAAAACCCCCCCATTTTAATAACCCAGTCATAATCTAGATTTCACCCATTCCATTAAATAAAAGCAGAAGTTTTTTGAGAAATTTCAGCTCATCTATTGAAGTAGCCTAGAGCAAGAAGAGATTAAAAGTAGTAAAATCTTTATTAGTTAATTCAAAGGGTACTCATCAGCAGGGTATCTGAGTGACTGAGTCCAAAGAAATTAAGAAATGAGATGAAACAATATTAAAAAAAAATGGAAATGAAGAGACTATAATTCAATACATTCCATGAAAGGGGAAAAAGAAGAAGGTGATTCATCTTCTTGTTAAGAACTTTTTCAGCCACCCAACTAGTTACATTCCCTCGAGAGCATCATGCAATTTGAGAAATCAGATCAAGATCCCATTTTTATGAGCTCTAAATTATTATTACTACCCTACAATTAAACAATGTAGTTCATAACCCTGACAAAGAACAGATCTAGATCAACTCAACCAGACAAACAGAAGCAGCAATGAGAAAAAAGAAGACCCAGAAACACAAATCTCCAAGAAAACACCATAACCATAAAAGATGGTGCTGCATCTAAAACTGCTACAGAATAAATACAAAGGAACTGAAACTGAAATCAGATGAGAAACTGACCTGGACAGAGGAGCTCGGAGTGGAGAGGGTGTGTTCGATAATACGACGGAGATTAGAATGAAGGAGAGTTTATATAGAATGGGTTCATTAATGAGATTAAACTTAGAAGTAAATCAACTAAACCAGTCAGTGTCGCCACTATTGACTATTGGGTGACTCTGACGGTGCCAGCTGATGAAGGCTGAAGCTGGTGTGGGCATATAATTAATTTTTTAAAATTTAAATTTAATAAGAAATTTTTTAATTTTAGTCCGTACAATGACAAATATTGCAAGTCATCCTAAAAATAATACTCGTCTTTATTAAGAATTTTAAACTGTTTTATATTTACTTTCAAAAATTGAGTACAATTTACATGATAAAAAGGTGGTATTTCTTTTTAAGTATTTAAGTTAATTAAAAAATTTAGTCGAAAGACTTTATAAAATAGAATTTCTTAAGGGCATATGCTAAGCATATAATTCAAGGGAATATTCCCTTGAATTTTGTGTATATTCCCTTGAACTTGGTACAAATGCAGAATCAAGGGAATTTGCACACAGTTCAAGAGAATATTCTGTTGAATTATGTGCTTACCATGCACTCTTAGGACACATGTTAAGAGGACCCTTATAAAATAAGAATTTACCGTAAGGTGGGCTTTCTAAATCATTAGACTAAATTTTTTTTTTTTTTGAAAAAAATTTAATATCTCCTTCAGTCCCCAACCTTGCACTCTACCCTACCATTCCAACCTTCACCAAGTTTTATCTCCCTCCACATTTCTTTTGTATGGCAGAAGATTTTCATCTCATGAAAACATTGAATTGTGATTGTGACACCCTCAAAATAGATTCAATACTTAACATATTTTGAGTCGTCAAATACATAGTACAGAATCTAAATACAATCTTTTATATCAAACGGTAGTGCAAAATACGACCACACAACTGTGAGTGTCAATACAGACATGTAAAAAATATAAACATTCAAACTAAGTCCTCGTTACATTTATTATCACACTATTTTATAAAAAAAAATAGTGAGAACTTCTACAGTTCTAACTTGGACCATCACTCCATTCTCCAATTAGTATCCGCGATATTCTCATTTCTTGAAGAGAACAATGGAAGAAAAGGGTGAGCTCAACTAGCCCAGTAAAAAATACTATGACTAAGATAATAAAAAATAAATTATCGTTAGTCTTCAACAAACCAGATAAAATATTATGAACAACAAGTTTTAGATCAACAACTGCAGCGGAAATAACAATTCATTAGAAGAGTTAAGTAGAAAATGATGTCTACTATCTTCTTTGATTTAAAAGTTCATCATCAATATTTTATCCCTGTAACATCAATCAATATACATCTCGAATCAACTATTCATCTTTGCACTATGGGCCAAAGATATTCATTTGTATCACCAGTTGATCATGTTCATCTTAACACCTGTCCATCTTTGCACTACGGGCCAAAGATATTCCTCAGGTAATCATTCATCTTTGCACTACAGGCCAAAGATATTCATCAAGTAATCATTCATATTTGCACTACAGGCCAAAGATATTCAGTTATATCGGCATTTAGGACTGAGGATGATGAAAAATAATACGAATAACGAATCCAGTGAGATAAAGGATAAATATTAGAGAATTTATCCAGAGTTCAAGAATGAAGATCAAAATCTAGATCCAATCAAAGAAAAAAAAATTATCGTGAATAGTACCCCGTAAATAGTAACTCGTGAATAGTAACTCAACATGAAAAGATAAAAATTTCATGAGAAAGTTCAAAAAATTATTCTGGTGAAATGATACTAGATAAAGCGCAAAACTCAAGAAAATTTCTGATCATTTCAGGAATTATAGAAGCAATACTTACTATAGTAAGTTTAGAGTTAGGAATTTGACATGAAATAACATACGAAACTGCAAATAGATTTTTACCCGTCAGGCAGTAGTCCTCGCAGACGGATCATTTCCACAATTTATTAACAAATGAATACGAAGGGTTATTCACCAGGCATGCGGTAGTTCGCGTAAACAGGTTATTCCCACAGAATAATAAAGAATTAAATAACAACAGAATTTCACCATGCATGCGGTAGTCCGCATAGACAGGTTATTACAACAGAATAATAAAGAATGGAATAACAACCCTTACGAGTATTGAAAGAAAATAACTCTTTTCATGAATACGAAAGAAATAATACCCCTTACCTTAATAAAAATTTGGAGACTGCACTAGTATAATAGCAAAATACTCTTCTTCTTTCTCTCTTATTCTCTCTATACTTTCTCTCTCTATAGTTTTAGTGAATTGATGAGAAATAATGAAGAAATGAGCTTCTATTTATAGACTTGGCAGAGTAAAGGTAAAATAGTCTTTTCGTCATAATTTATGACATTATCGCTTACATCATCGATCTTATGACATCATTGCTTACCTCATCGTTTCGATGACATCATTGCTTACCTCATCGGTCCGATGACATCATTGCTTACCTCATCGGTCCGATGACATCATTGCTTACATCATAAGAATTTAAATTTAATTTGTTCTCTTCTACCTCATTTTACTTTTATACCATGAATTTACTATAATAATATTACCATTCAAATTATAAAAATCATACTATTATATAATAACATCATACTACTATAATGTAATATTATAATAATATATTTGAATGAATTATTTTATCGAAAAAGATAAAATACCAACTTTCAACAAATGTCACATGCTAAAATTTTTTCGTTTAAATCCACATTGATTAAATATTTTCTTATCATATATATTAACAATTAATTATTCACAAATGATATTACAGAACTACAATATTGACAACCAGGTCGTTTCCAAGAAAGAGGGGGCTTTCCGATAAGGATTTCTCCTCATTGACGCGCAATTATATAACCTAACTCCTTTTCTCGGCAGAACTTTCTAGACATTGTCAATAATGCTATCTAATAATATTATTCAAATAATATGAATTATTGATTTGATAATTTAAAATATTGTGCAATGACAATTATTGAATCACTAATATAAAATATCAATGTAGCAATTATTGGATCAATAATATAAAATATTGAACAGTAATTACTGTAACAATTATTGAATAAGTGACTTCTTACGTAAGAATTAATAATTAGAATTACTGTGCAATACCGTGTGTCACTGTGCAACACCGCGTATTACTGTATTTTAACCACCGGATATTTCAACAGTTTTAACGGTAAAAATTTTACCGTTATTTTTGTAAAAAAGTTACTTCTGTCGCTTTCTATATCCGACATTCATTCCGTTGTGGGGTTCACCAATGACTGCGCCGTCGTACGAATATTCTCCGACAAAAAGAATATTCTTCGACCAAACGAATATTTCCGGACACAATGAATATTTTATAACCACTTGCTTACTTTGTAAAATTTGCACATACTACCCATATCTTACCACATTTATCAAATCAATACCTTACTATTTCAAATAATATATATAAAAAAATAAATCTTTATTCATAAAAATTGTGGTCTTACAATGATTACTGTGCGAATCATATGAACTTGCTCACATGAGTTGGTCAAAAAAAAGATTTTCCAATTCCATATATTTATATTCGATATAAATTTTTCGCAATACATAGAAAACAATTCTTTTACCACTCATATAATTAGTTGTATTTGGGTTCGCTTGCAAGTTAAAGTGGTGCTTTGATTTGATAAATAACCAAATGGTCATAATGAAAATCAACTTTGTGGCAATAAACAGCTGGATGGATGGGGGCCCTTTTTATTTTTAATGTCTTGATTCAATCTAATTTGTTTTGCTAGAACTAGTAGTATTTTATTACATTTGCTTAGACAATAACTCTTGGTGAAAGAATCATTATTTCCTATTTTCATGTCTTGTTCTTTCATACCCGGGGTCTTATTACATAAAAAGAGTCTTATTGGTAAAAAAACATAGACATATTATTCACAAAAAATCAAATGACACGATATCCTTATCACAATTAATTTAATATACTATCCTACTAAATTAAAACTATAAATCTATGTTCTTATAAATTTTGTAATACCGGCAAATGATATTTGGTACAACTAGAAATGGTTGTCTGGTTGTTGCTGTCGTGTCACTATAAGCCATGTCTTAAACCCCAAACATGCTCCCACCACCGACATCTCTCTCTTTCTGATTATGCTCTCTAGCTCTTGTTAATTTTATAAAACATATTACTGCCCCTAATATATTGCACTCTTATTCCCATATAAAAATATAGGAAACTAATATTTACACATCATTTTTTAATATTTTCACATGAACGACGATTTTTACCGTCACTATACCATTTATAACTATATTTTTTGTGTAGAAATATTAAAAAGTCGCATGAAAATATCAATTTCCAAAATATATAATCAGATAATAGTGTCACATGTTATAATTAATAGTGTTATAATAGTGTCACATGTTATTCTTAATTATTACTTCATTCATTCTTTTATATCTATCGTTTTAGAGTTGTGTACAGATATTAAAGAATTCGTTTACTTTTTACTCAAACTTCTATTAAATACCTAAAACACCATTTCATATATTCTCTCTCCACATCTTAATTTATTACCTGAAAACATATACACAACAAGTCGGCAGGATTTTTGAGGAAGGTAAAATGAACATAGAAAATAAAGAGAGAGAAAAAGAAAGGGAAGGGGAATCAATAAATTATGAAATGTTGTTCTGCTTTTGCCTTGCACCAGAAGCTATGAAAATCTTCAAATTTCTTGCTCAGTTTTTTACCAAATAACATTGCATGTGCGTCTAAAGTATAGAAATGAACTAGTACTTGTCAGCTGTTACCATACATAAATCAAGCTGGTATTCTACCAATAAAATCTGGTGTGACAACTTTACCCAGCCTGTATGTGCACCACTTTCCTAAACAGGGTTCCTCTAGGATTCTATCAAATTCAGAAAAAAGACCATTGTTCCTCGGATGAATTAGAGATTAGAGATTCTAATCTTTCAGCAGGTCTACTATTCATTTGCTCAATACCAACAAAAAAGGGGGTAAATTTGTCAATAAACAAAACCTACAAGAAAGTAAAACCCGGCCAAATAAATCATGATCATCCAGCTCAAAAACATATGGGAAACTTGGTTCACAAACATTGACATGAAATGACAGTCGAGCTCTCTTTTTATTAGCGGGATAATCCACCTTTAGAGAGACTTGCACTTGTTGTGAAAACTAGCACCACACTACATTCTTTGGTTAAACATGTGGGAGACGATAATTAAATCTACGAGGGAGATGTTCTAACATACGCTACTGGAAAATTGCTGTCTTCAAGGATTGGCCCAATCCCTCCGAATGTCGAATGTGTAGTGGATCTCCAAGTAGCACTTGTTATCATCATCAATAAACTGAAAGACAATGAAATTTGAAATCCATGTCAGTGTACCACAATTCCCCTTGAGAATCTGAGCTAAAAGATTATATAAAACGAACATCTACATTGACATATAAGTTCTGTTTGAGAAGGGCCTAGACTCTGAAAAAGGATGGCCTAACAGCAGCACTACTTTAGATTCATAATTGGGTGGCCAAAAGTTCCAGACATACAAGGGACCATCATAATAGGGAAGGCGTTCCAATTTGATAAATTTCAAGTGTCGACAAGATATCAGATGGAGTAAATATATTGCAGTCAGTAAAAAACATGTAATAAAACAGGAAGGAAAGGAAGCTAAATATATTGCGTGTGTCTATCTCAGGCACTGGCATGAGTGGTATTTCAATTAGTTAGTTATATCCAGAAACAAGACGATCCATGTAAATATAAGGGGTGATTAGTGTTGCTAGTACTGCAAGTTAGCTAGTTGTCTACCGTAAGCCTTGAGTAGTATTAGTAGAGAGTAATATATTTTTGGCCTAAATATAAGGGTGTAAATGAACCGAGTCGAGCGAGTATTGAGTTGCTCAGATTTGGTTCACAAAATTTATCGAGTATAAAATAAGGTTTGATTGAGGCTCGTTTAGCTACCGAGTTGAGTACGATCTCGAATCTAGGCCGAACAGTTATGAACTTTTCAAAAGAATATGATCCGAGTATCAATAGAAAATTACAATTTGAGAAGGTTCGAGTAATTAATCGAACTTTAAAATTTGGTCATATTTGAATCATTAATTTATATTTCGAGTCGAGCTCGAATCGAACTATTTACTCATTTTACAGCCTTATCTAAATATGGATTAATAACCTGAACTTTTATTTTTTCCACTTTGGGAATTGTCTTCTCAATTTTTTCAATTAGAGGATTAAACTTTTAATTTTTTCTAATTACGTCTAATAGATAGTGCCAAATCAGAAAATTGATGACATAACAGCGACACGTGACTGAAAAAAATACTTTTGTGTAATATTGAGTCTCATTTTAACATTTATTCAATTAATTTTTTATACCATAAAGGGAAAAAATAAGACCATTATTAATTTTTTAAAGTAAATTTAATGACAAATTTACCCTTTTTGGTATAAAAAAGTAATTATATTGATTATTAATGATTATGAAATAAACTTAAAGTTCATGTCATTAATCTATATTTAGGCCTTAATTTTTATACCAAAAAGGGTAAAATTGTCATTATATTGATTATGGATGATTATGAAATAACAAAATTTTAATTAGTAGTACATTTATACATTTTAAAATATTTATCATTATATTGTAATGTATTAAATTTACTTTAAAAAATTAACAATGGTTTAATATTTACCCTTTTTGGTATAAAAAATTAATGGAATAAATATTCAAATGAGGCTCAATATTACACATAAGCATTTTTTAGCCACATGTCGCTGCCATGCCATCAATTTCTGATGTGGTACTAACAATTAGACGTAATCAAAAGTATTTAAAGGTTAATCCCCTAATTGAAAAAATTGAGAAAACAATCCCCAAAGTGGGAAAAAATTAAGACTTTAATCCCCTAATTGAAAAAATTGAGAAGACAATCCCCAAAGTAGAAAAAATTTTTAAAAGTTCAGGGTATTAATCCATATTTAGGCCCTATATTTTTCATTGCTTGAATTAACAAAAGATGAGGAGCTCACATGTTTGGGACGATCTATCACTCTCTCTTTGCTTCCTCACCTCGTCCAATTCTATCCCTTCTTATCCTCAGTTCTTCTAATTCTCATCCCCTTTCTCAAGCTACTGTTGGATTAAGTTAGGACCACCATTGATTTTAACAGTGTGTGCACAAAATTGATAAATGTAGACATCCACTACTCATGAAAAGACTCAATTTTATTTGAGATTAATTTTTCAAATTTATATGTTGCAACCTCATTGTCATGTCAAAGAAAAAGAAGCAAGGTTGCTTCCCCTGATATACAAGATAGATGTCCCTCTAATGCTCAGTTTGCATTTTGTGTGTGAAAATGGTTCGCCAAATTGAGCATGAATTAGGTGCATTTGTATAAACTTAGTCTCAAATGTGAAGTTACCTTTGATTTTGCAGAATATTGGCCTCTAGCAAAATAGCCAGAAGGGGTGATTTCTTCGGGAGCGTCAAATATATAAGGTTCTTGCTGAGGACTAAATGTTCCAAGCATCTCTTTTGCGCTATCCACTGAAATAAGACCGATTGTGAGATGAAGCATTCTCATTCGCAATTTCGAATTAATGAATGAGTTAACTTACAACTGGCTTACCCTTGACACCAGTTTTCCAAACATTGTTGGTGTACCTAAAGCCGACAACAATGTTATTGCTGACTTGAAACGAGAATCTCAAGCTATAACGGCTGCCTTCTTTTAAAGTAAACCATAGGCCTTTCGGTTTTCCATCTTCAGGAATGGGAAGAACAATGTCAGGTCTACCAGGAGAGAGGATAGAGAGGCTGATGATCTTTACTTCTGGATCCGCCGTTTCTGCAATAAATCAAGTGATGAACTAGGTTATAAACATTACTAACGAGAGATGAGCCACAACCATTTTTCATTCAAATCAAAGTTTTCTTTTTTAAATGGTAAACCTATAAATACCAAGAACACTTGGGCATTGCTGTCTCTATGAAATAAACTTCATCCGGGAAAACATTGTACGCATATATTATTTGAATAATGCAATGTTAAACCATTTCTGTAGCTTGTACATGATGCTTAAACATTGTTTAGAACTTAGAAACATTCGAAACGAGTGATCATTAATAGAACAAATGGGAGGTAGGTTCAGAAACTGGTATCAAAAATCCCATACATAGGAAAATCTCATCAAATGCAATAAATAGTCTTTTTTCATAAAAAGAAAATTGGAGATTTTGATATCATTTATCTGGGATAAGCCAAATTAATAAGGTGCAGTAATAAAGAACAAGAACAAAGCTTGTAAAATAAGACTACAAAAATCAGTAAAGCTGGAAAAAGGTGACCAGTTTAACAGTTTAATGATTATATGAAGCAAGATTTGATAATTAAAACAACCATTTTACAAATAGATTAAACTATGAGTCTCTAAACCCAAAATTTCAAAATAACTCCAAATTATAATATAAGGAAAATTAAATAAAAACCTCCAACATTGTCAATATCCACACTCCCAAGTAGCTGCTCCTTCCACCTCCTAAGGCTCTCATCATCCTATAATAAATTTGAAAAACACCCAAATACAATTAAAAAAAGAAGAAGAGAGAGTCACAAATTGGAATTTGAAATTTGAGCAGAGAAAAAAAAACCTTGTCCTTCTCAAGCTGTTCCTTGAGGGTGTACTGAGGACCGAGCTGAATAGTCGCACCATCTTCTTCCTCCTGATCAGCTGCATACGAAGAAGTGGTCTCACTCCCACTTCCCTTGATATCTTCTTCTCTCTCATCACCACTCTCTTGATATCCACCTTCCTTGTTTTCTTCATCAAAACCCCCCATGTTCTTGGAACTAGAAACAGCTCCAACCGCCAAAGACATCAAATCATCAACAGTAATAACCCACCTCAAATAAAAAATTAATAATTTTTTTTTTCTTATCCTTAATAGGAACAAAATGGGACTTGGTACAGAAAAGAAAGACAAACCCAGAAACCAACCAAATTTAATTGATGATTTGTGGAAACAGAGGTTTGTGAAAGGAATTGAAGATGCGAGGGAGGGTCATGTGTCTAGAAAAGGTAAAAACGGGGCTTTTTTGTCTTGAGAAATTAATAATTCAAACAAATGGAGTGCATAGAGAGTAGAAAGAGTGAGAAAAGGTCATGTGGTGATCCGGATTATGTTGAGAGAGAGAAGGCGAAGGTGAGTAAAGGCAGTTTTAATTGCACGCCGGGGCATGTTGGGGACATTATTACGGGACAACTGAAAATTCAAAGAAAGGAGCCGAGGATTGGGAGTGGTTTGTTGGTCTCTGACTATTTACACACAAAACCATATAAACTAACTTAAAGAGACTGCTTTTACTATATATTTTAGGGTGTCGTTACATGCTAGTAAAGTGTTATCTTTTCTCTAAACTTAAAATTTTGCAGTAATAAATGGAAATGGTACACTGGATAAAGTAATTTGAAAGCCATAGGGTTAGGGTTGGTCAGTTTGTAACTTTTATGAAATTTATTACTCCATCATGCTAGCGGTAGTAAGTAGATACTAGTATCATTTTACTTACAACTATCATTAACTTTTTTTTTCCACAAAATAAAAAATGATGCTCCCTCCATCCCTTTATATGTTCTAGAGATTTTCACATAGATTAAGACTAGATGCAGTTTTACTATTTTACCCTTAATTAATACTTTGATCTCATTTAATTTATCTCCTAATTAAGGACGCTTCAATATTATTCGCCGGACTTTGAACTCCTTTTTCGCCTCAGTCGGTCTCTCTCAACTTCTCTTTCCTCTCATCTTCATCAACAAGGGTTTCATTTTCCATGAGAATTTCTTATCCATTGAATCAATGGACAGTTCCTGTAAATTCTTCAAAGCTCAAACTTCTCTAGATGATAATACCTTCTCCACCGAATTTCGCCATGGCCGTTCCAAAGCTCAAATTTCTCTCACCAAAATTCTACTCACAATTTCTTCTTTCCCACCAACTGAAACATCAAACCAAAATGAAAAATCAGTTTTCGGCGAGAGAAATAACGGAAATATAGTTCTGTTTTATGAAGACAGTGGGTTTGTTATCGACCTGAACATCAGGTTAGGTTCTCCACCAGAATTCGTGGAAATTCTGTTGCCGTCTACAGCGGAGGTCGTTGCAGAAAAACGGTGGTGAGGTTTGTGAAATCAGTGCAGTTGAGAAGACTGATTCGCTGGAGGCGAGAGAGAAGAAATGTTCGGAAGGAGAAGAGTCGAGAATAGCTAAGGAGAGAGAATTTGTGCCGAGCTCGGGAATCGATAGCAATGGAGATTTGGAAGAAACTGTAGAGGCAGAACAAAGAAAAGGCGAGAAGCAGGAAGAAGTCAATGGCAAGGGAGGTTTAGATTTGCTGATCGAAGCTGCGGAATTCATTTCAGACAACTTCAAAAACGGCGAATCTGAGCCGGATGAGCCGAGCCTAAATGAGGAGTCGCTGGACAGTGAACCGGCTAATATTGAGGCAACGGTAAAGCGACTGAAGTGGAGTGATTTTTGGACGGCAGAGGAATTGTACGGGAATTTCGAGGACTTGTCTCCGGTGGTACGATCGCTGGGAGGAATGCCTGTCTTGAATGAGACGAAGGCTACAGAGCTGTCAGATGAGATGCCTGTCTTTTGAAAACAGAGAAAATAGTCATTAATGGTGATAGAAAAGAAAGGGTAGAGAAGAAAAACAAATAGGCAAAATATTCTTGGTTTTGTAGAACGTCAAATATTTTGGGGAAAAAACACACTCTAAAACGTTAGATAAAAAGGGATGGAGGGAGTATTAAATTATTCAAACATAATTTACACAATCACTTTCTCTATGTACTTAATCTCTTAGTTAATGGAAAAAACAATTAAAAACTAGTTATTAAAAAGTAAATAGCTCTCACCATTTTGCCTATGTGAACTCACTAATTGAACTAAAGTGAAAAAAATTGAAAGAACGACCACCAAAGTGGAAAAATGTTAATAGTTCTGGGTAGTAATTTATATTTAAGCCTAATTTTTAATTACACATATGCATTAATTTGCCTAATCAGCGAGACTACACCATCGATTTATGACATGACATGTTGAATTGAACGAAAGTGGAAAAAATTGATAGTTTAATGACCTGATTGAAAAAATTAAAAAATTGATCTCCAAACTGAAAAATATTAATAGTTTAAGGTAGTTATTTATATTTAATCCTCTTTTATAATATTCATATAATTAAGTTAATCGGAGGCATTATTTCCTTACAGAATTTGAGTCTAGGCATCTTATAATATATTTCCTTAAAAAAAAGGGTTCTTTACAGAAATATACAACAATTAAAAAATAATTACACCATTAGTGCATCCACAAAATAATTACAAAAAGAGAATAACAAATTCAAACCATTCAATTTCACATTAATAAAGAACCCTAAAATCAAGGAGAAAATAACTGCCATAATTAATAATTCAAATTCAAATATTTGGGATCTAACAACAAAAACAAATCCATAATTCAAAATTCAAATCAAAAAGAGGAAAAAACAAAAAATTATTTTTTCGTCATCTTCCTCCTCCGCCGCCGCGAATCTACACCAGAATCTTACTGGGCCATTAGTCTCTAAAATTCTTCATGGTTGTTTTCCCCCCAAACTCACTTCGCAGGTTTTCGGCATAAAAAAAGGATTTCATGACATTCCCTTTTGTTATTGTGGTAAACAAATTTTATCTTCTGATAGGTATTTGGGTCCACGAAAAATTTCATAACCTGCAGAGATGGAGTATTCTCAAAAGTGATGTTATTACATCTAAACAAATTAAGTCATGCTGCAACCTAGAAAAAAAGCTTTTTTTAACATTTAAATATAGTAGAACCCTGTGCTCTATATTCATCCATCTAGAATTGAAGAGAATGTATTACTAAGAAAAAGAGAAAGTTAGCTAGGGTAACAAATATCAAACCAACATGCAAACTACTACAAACACTTTTCTAAAATTTTATAAAAAGTAATAGAAAGAAAGAAAGAAAAAGAAATAACCTTGTCTAGAAGTCAATTCAGAGGAAAACAATAATACGGGATTATGCTTTCCCAAGGACCATCAATAGATTAATCAAAAGACAGAAATGCACAGAATTATTCAGTGAAATCAACATGAGAAAATATGGGGTGGAACTCACACCTTCCAAAATGCCTCGAATAATCTTGGTGGACTATAGAGGATTGGTTACCGTGGTATGAAGGTGTGGAGGTGGATTGGTTACCGTGGTATGAAGGTTTGGTTACCTTGGTATGATGATTTGGTTACCTTGGTATGAAGGTTTGGTTACCAACTGTACTATAAAAAAACTACAGGTGTGGAGGTGTATTGGTTACCTTAGTATGAAGGTTTGGGTACCTTGGTATGAAGGTTTGGTTATCTTGGTATGAAGGTTTGGTTACCAACTGCACTATGAAGGTAACCTAATAAAACCGAATTGGTTACCTTGGTATGAAGGTTTGGCTACCTACTGCATGAAGGTTTGGCTACCAACTGCATCACATTCAAAATAAATTGGTAACCTAATAAAACTAAATTGGTTACCTTTGTACGAAGGTTTGGTTACCAACTGCACTATGAAAAAACTGCAGGTGTGGAGGTGGATTGGTTACCTGGTATGAAGGTTTGGTTACCAACTGCACTATGAAAAAACTGCAGGTGTGGAGGTGGATTGGTTACCTTGGTATGAAGGTTTGGTTACCTTGGTATGAAGGTTTGGCTACCAATTGGTTACCTTGGTATGAAGGTTTGGTTACCTTGATATGAAGGTTTGGTTACCTTGGTATGAAAGTTTGGTTACCAACTGCACTATGAAAAAACCACAAAGCATGACATAGTCTGACCAAGGATATGAAGCACAGGCCTAAGCCCTTTTACATTCTATATAGTATTGCGAATAAATGTTGTGTTGCTCAAGGAAAATTAGGCGATATTGCTGCAAGTCTAGGAAGATTTAAAAGGGGCTAAAGTTTTTGCAGGTATATTAATCCCAGCCCCTCTGAGGGATAAACTAGGGCCTTTGAATGAGCTGCTTCTGCTCACAAGATTTGAATCTAGAAACACAACTATAACCGTGATATCATCATGGAAATGCCGCCGAACCCCGCAGTCAACCTTCTTCAAATCAGAGTACCGCATCTTTCTCTTCTTTGCTGCTTCCTGCAAGGCAGTTTTCACAAGCCTTCGGACAATTCCCTACATCAAGAAATATCACATAAATTTCATTCTTCTCCGCTTTTTTATTTCCAGCTTATTAATCCTACCCATGATGATTTGGAAGAAGTATCAAACTGGGACTCAATATACTTTCTATATTCCAAATAACTTACGCATGAAGATTTAAAATAGAATGAAAATTAGTTATGATCTGAATTTTTTAAGTTGTGAGTTGGTGGATGGTTGTAGTTTGAATCAAAAAGAATATTAAAGGGATACCAAATTAACGGAAAGAGATAAGGGAGAGAATCGTGAGTCACGATTAAAGGGATACCCAAATGCATTAATTTTGTAAATAAATTATTAAAATATATTAATTTTATAAATATTTTCTGCATGTACTGTTGTTGTACTTTTTTTAAAAAATGTACTAGAAAATATAATTGTTCCAAAAAAAAGAGAGAGTAATATGTTTGTTTGAGTCATGAGATTTTAGTAGCCCAGGATACGGGCCTCAAGAGTGCAAGGCCCATAAAATTCTGTGGTGGCCAATAATAACAGAGCAAGTCTACTATACCCGAACCCGACCCTGATCCTGGACTACAACCGTTAAATTGTCAAATTCCGGCGGGTGGCAGTACGGATAAGTGATGAACCACAGCTTACTATGATTGGCGTAGATTTGTAGGAAAATTTCCCCAAACCCAGAGGAAAGGAGAAGAGAGCAAGTGCTTAGTAGCAGAGGCCATATGGCCTCAGTAATCAGTTGCAATGTCCCAAAACCAACAACAAAACGAAGAGATGAGATATATGTAGCAGCAGTGGCCTTAAGAGCCAGTAAAGGGCCAGCCCAGTTGCTTATGTCCACAGCTTACTCCCTCAATCTTTGGAATTTTCAGCATTTCATGGTCATCATCAAGACCTCCTCACCCCCTCACCCTCAGGTTATTTCTTGCTAAATCTTCTTCATCTTCCTGATATATGTGTGTGTGTGTGTATGTGACTGTATCATTTATGGATATGGGTTGGTGGGGACCTTCAAATTGATGGGAATGTATTGATTTATTAGCATTTCTGAGCGATTTGTTGTAGTTCTGGATGGCTTGTCTTTTGAGATTTCAGGATTTTGTTTTTTAAAATGGTTTGTGTGGGATTGCAAATAGAAAGATAGACTATTTTACTGTAGTATCTTCCAATGAAGAATGCTTCGATTGAATTCCTCTGATTGCTTCGGTACAAATTAGAGCCAACAACAATTAATGAATAGTACACCTGGGCTATGTGACACATTTGGTCTATAATAAATTTGTCCAAACTTGGCCCAAGATAACCAACTTGGGGCTTTTTTCAGTCAAATCCGCACTAAAATATAAAATTATTAATATTGACTTCTAAACCCAAAAAAATAATATAATTTAAAGTAATTCATTGGACATACATCATTCTTTTTACTAATCTAATTGAAGTTTAAATTAACATAAATAAGTTATTTTATAAGTACTCTAGTATTTATTATATACTAGTTACCAATAAAATACCGAAATGATATGGCCGGGGGTCTTACATATTCAGGCAATGTACAACTTCTAGAATCTTTGAGTAAGTATGGATTTTTGGGGGAAACTAGGAGAGATGTATATCTCATTTTCTTCAATCATTTTTTATTAAAACACTGATATTTCTCTTAGGATATAATTTCCTTCTCAATGAGTTTTTCACCCCCATTGGATTTTGTTTTCACTCATATATTTTACTTTAACAGGCACTGGTCTTTGATTTTCAACCAAAAGATCCTGAAAATGTATATGTAGCACTTGGTGCTCTATCTGGGAGGAAAATACCAGGTAATGTTTATAAACTCTTTTTTTCCCCCTTTATATATCTCATTTCCTCATAGATAAATGGCAATCCCATCTAATGTCTAAATCATCTCTGGCCATTTTGTTGGTACTTGTACATTATTTGATCAGTTCATAACTGCATTCTAGTAAAGGTGAGGATTAAACGATATATATTTTTTCAGTTAAGAGCACGTATATTGCATTTTCAAGGGTTAAATGATTTTAGAATCTAAGTGGTCCAGATGTAAGAAGCCTCCATATCGTATAAATGTCTATCCGGAAGAAGAACCAATTAAACTTGGCTTACCACTAATATTGAATGCATTTAGTTCCCCATGGATGCTTAAACTATACTTCCAGTAAACCAATAGGAAGAAAGGAACAAGAGAGGGGGAAAAAGAAACGCCACACACAAAAATACAGAAAAAGCTTACAACAAAAAGAAAGAAAAACTGTGTTTAAAATTCTTTACTTGAAGCTGGTACAAGAAGACTACTCCACTTTAACAGATGTTTCACCTAATTTGTCAGGAGCTGTTCTTACAAGGAAGTTGATGAAGCTGCCAAAAACTAAATGTTGGTTTGTTGGATTTTCCAAAGTGGATGCTGTTGATGCAACATATAAGTTCAACGAAAGTTGGCATACTGACTTGAGGATTGGCCATCATGATTGTCGAGATTATACTAATGGTAATATAATTTTGCATTGCCCTTGGGGTTATAGTGTTTTTACAACTGAATTTTTGCCAATCAATGAAAGTAATTGTGCCATCATTATGTATGTGAAGCTTAAGTGTTCCCATGAAATAGAACCTGTTATCTGTTTTTCTTCTGCTCTTACTTCTTTTTTGACTTCTTAACTTGCGTTTTGCTAACATGAAAGGATTGGTGGAGTACCTCACTGGTGAGACACGTGTGTTGGAACGCCTAGGAAAAAATGGTTGGAGTTAGAAGTAGCAGCTGCTATAGTATCTGCCTGTCCAGAAATACTGATCTATATGAATATCTGAGAGCATCTTTGCTGGTCAATGTATTTATTAGTTCAAACCAGAACTGGGAGATCTAACACCAAATTGATTTACATTTCTGGTCATTCTTATATTTAGTACGGTCTTACAAGATCTTAACTTTAAGTGCAAACCAATATTGTATAAAGAGTGGGAAGGTTGGATGATGAGTAAAAATGCAGTTTCATGATTGTTTTGGAATGGTGGGTGCTGAGTAAACATGTAGTTTCATGGTTAATTTTGATATATAGCTACTGATGGGCTGAAGTATCTTGATGCATGCTTGTCCTTAGGAGGAAGCTTCCATATTGGTAAGTTGACAGCGTTCTCATTTTCTGTTTTTAGATCTTGTCAGTTTATGTCTATACAGAACTGGAAAAAAATTCAAAGCAACAGTTAACTATATAGCCAACAGCCCACCAAACTAGAAACCCGTCTGCCTGTCTGTTTGGCAGACAAATGAATAAAATACTATCCACCAAACTATTTGGCAGGCGATTGGTTACAGTCAACTTTGGTTGTGGATCATGCCCATACATAAAGATGTGCTGACTGCATGAAAAGATGCAGTCATACAGAAGGATGCATTGTCCTAGACTCCTAGGTTTTGTCCGCATGACTGATAATTTGTGTTGTTCTGTTCATTTTCTTATCTCTGTCTTTAATAGGAGCTAAGGTGATATAAGTTATTATTTTCTATATGAATGATGGGCTGCAGCTTAAAGGCCGTCAGGAATACAATACACTCTTTCAGCAGGAGCCCTAAAATAAAAATTGTTACTTCTTTTTAGCTTAATTTTCTCAACATATTTGCTCCATATGAAACATAAAATTCTATCTTAGTGAAGAAATATTTCAAAAAGTGGTGACCTGCAATAAACATATATGTTGTAAGCCTATCAGTTTACTTTAGATCATAAAAAAGTCGAAAGAAAATCATGTGACGGACTTTTTTAAGTGAAAAATGTTACTCTCAATTTATTATGAACATATGCAGTATCCTTTTCCTTGTTAAGCATGGTGCATCGTCGCCAACAATGGAATCCTCAGGTGCAAAGTCACGTCCATAACTATCTCAACCTCAGACAGAAGAACAATATAGTCTGTCAAGTACTTAAGCTCCCTATTTCGAAATGAAGAGAGAAAACAAATCCTAATGAAAAGTGTAACGTGTGTCTCGAATTCTTGTATGGGATCCGACCCAAAATAATTTGTTCGTCAACCCGAAGGGAAAGAAACATGAGGTATGGAGCAGTTGTGTTATTTTGGCCCATTATGTTTTTTAGCTCGGCTATATATATATATATATTTGTTATTGTAGCTAGGATTTCAGTATTCTTTTTCTTCCTAGTTTTAGCTTTTTCTTGATAGAGATCCACAATTTGTATTCTTCACACTGTGATATGTGAATCTTCTGCCTCTCACCCGTGGTTTTTCCTTATTTGAGTTTTTCACATAAATCTTGTGTTCTTGTCTTTATTTTCCGTTCCAAAATTATAGATACATTTCGACTTTTTAAATCAATTTGTGAATTCCTAAAATTCAAATTCAATACCATTTTTTTGATTCTAGAATGCATAATTTTATCGATTGTAAAATAATTAAAAAGTACTACTCATTATCATATTTGTTGATTTTAACACGATACTTTAGCTGTTTTAATCAACTTATGATGAACTAAGGTTATTAGTTCATCATCTTTTGGTTTATGCATATATCAGGGGTGCCTTCAAAGTCCTTGTTGGTGAATTTTGGTTGAGAAACTTTACATCTTAACTCCTCTTTCATTCTTTGAGATAATTATCATTGCAATCCAGGTCTATGTAAATATTGATAGATATGATCCCTCTTGATTCTTTTGGTCTTCCACTCACTCATTCATCAGTTGAGGTTCAAGTCAAGGATAAAGATTTTTCCTTTGTCTGTCATGTTACCATCTTTTACTGGCCCAAGTTATGAAGGTAGATATTGATCATATAATAAAGAATGGAATAACATGTGAATCAATAGTCTTGGTAAGAAACATTTCCACAGATTTTTAAATTGTAATCATGATTTTCTTTGAAAATTGATGTATCCCTTGAAATACGTTACATATGAAACTGCCTTCCCAAGTATACATATAAAATAAAAAAAGAGAAAAATAAAAAAAATAGAGAGATTAAAAAGTTGGTGCCAACAATATTTTGATCCTTTCTTTTATGGTTTTCCTTTTAAATTGTTGTTAGTCAATATTAGGACTCAATTATTTCCTTCACTCTTTGATAATCTACTTTATTCCCCTTGTCATTTTCAGCTTGTATGAAAAGATAAAAGAATTTTGGAGGGAATAAGAGCGTAGCACTTGAACGGTCTGCTTTATTAGGAAAGGATAATGATGGGACTTGAAAAGGTACTTTAGTTACATGTTGTGTTTCTTTAATGGTTCTTGCCTTTCCCAATTACTTTCATATATCATTATTACCAGTTATACAAGTATATTTTTGTTTACACGTTCATTTGATTGTTAAGAAGACAAAGAGATGGAAATAGACTTTGGGATGTCACTACAGTTTCTCCAATCAAATACTGTATAGGATAAGAGGCTGAACTTGTCTTCATTCACATTTTACTGAGCCACCTCTTCATGTCAAATCTCAATTGCACATAAGTGCCATCAACCGTCAGTAGTGTTCTAGGCAATGATTTTACTGAATTTGTGGAGCATATAGTTTTACTGTCAATAAATAAAAATGATGGAAACAGAATAGTTTTTTATTTTTTGCTAGAATAATGGACTCTTTGTTTATCCCAGTCATTGCTTATCTGGTTGGTTTGAAATTTCTATGTACATATATTGGATTTGTAGGATGTAAGAGATTAGGGGTTAATAGTTGGTGCAATGGTCATTCCTCATGCTATGAGCGTTATGTGTTGTATGTTGGCCACCTTCCCAGTACCCGTGGTTAATGGGGATCAACCAACACTGGCTAATGGCTAGTGGCACTCTTTTTAAGAAAATATGAGGTTGGACTAAATTTCATTTTAGATGCATAACAAATTTTATTTTCACAAGCACCTGGACACCATTAACACAATACCACCACTCAAAAAACAGAAAAACCTTGATTCATTTACATCTGCCTACATATGCAGAGTATAGGAAAACTTATGTCTAATAATTAGGAGTATAGGAAAATAAAGTTACTCCATTTAATACCTAAATAAATAAGTTTATCTTTTTCATTGATTGCTTGAAGATTCCTAGGAGGCCACTAGTGTGACAATAAAGTAATAATACTGTTCTTGGCAGAAAAGACTGCAAGATAAAATTTTTAAAAGAATTTATAATATTTATACCAGTAGAGCTTTTCTTTATTCCTTGGTGATTAGGATTCAAAATATTAGGTAGAATTGAAAAAAAAAAAGGAATATCATTTCTTTTTCAGCATAACAAGCCAATGAAATAGTAAAAAACTTTCCATGCTTGACATACACGAGGGGCCAACAAAGAAATAAAATACTCTCTTCAGAAGTATTCTTGATCGTCCAGATGAGAATTGTTTTATCCTACAACTTCTTATTACTATAAAGTATAAACTATACACACACACACATGTGTGTGTGTATATATATATATATATATATATATATATATGTATGTATATACACGTACATACACACACTACATAGTCTACATACAAATACAGATCAGTCTGTAGAGCAAAGGGAAACATTTATAAATGTTAGGGCACGTACCCACCCACGTTTAGGTAAAGGATTGAATGAAGATGAAGACTTAACTCTTGTGCTAAACTTTGCATAGTCATTAACGGCATATTTATCAAAAGGCCATAAAAAAACTTTTACAGTCTGGCTTATCAGCCTCCATGCATAATTGCTTTCTGCGATCCGTTGGACTTTTTGTCCAAGTGTGGCATACTTAACTGTAGAGTTATATTTACACTATTTGTGAGAGATTTTTGTCAGTTATATTGGATGAGTTCAAAAAATATGAGAACACCATTGAATTGCCTTGTAATGCATGGGTCTCACCACCTTTAGAGTCCAGTAGTTTCCATTAAGATAACCGGCAAACAGAGTAGGAACAGTTGACCCTTTCTCTCATGTCCCGCTTAATATGGACAAAACCCCAACAACATTATTACACTTTTATAGTCTCTCCTTTAAGAATAAGAACACACCACAAGAAATGGTGGAGTGCTTAAAACTATATTGCGTCCCTGAAACAATAGCTTGCGAGTAATTCGAACTGAAAGTTAAAAAGTTCAGTAGATAAAAGTACTGGATGGAGATGTGAGTGCATATACAGGTAAGTGGCAGAATTTTAGAAGTCAAATAATATGGTGATGCAGCAACAAGTGATTTCTACTCAAGTTCCTTGCAAGTAGCAGTTTTATGTAATGTCTGGAATAGTGACGGACAATGCAATGTGTGGCATTCTTTGCTTTTCCTTCCTTGACGGGGTTTCGAGTTATAGGCTCGATTTTTATAGGCACTTGGTATTACAGTGCGGGCAGCAATTGAATACCCAAAGAAAAACAGAGGAAAATGTTAGTCTTATTTTATATATCTCAAAGTAATGTGGCAGAGAAAGTGAAAAAAACCCACTCAAGTCTGAAATTTTGGTGCAGGACAGATTGGATATTCAGGAATTAGCCACCAAGTAAATCTGGAGTTACTCTGGAAGTCATGAATCACCTGTTTTGAGTCAACTCATATATAGCTGAAAAGATGCATACAGGTGAGACCACTTGAAGGCGGATAGAAATTTTCAATCACCAACTTTCTGTCTGCTTCAATGTCTCAGGTGCGATATTTGTATTTCTGAGCAGGTAATACTGCATTTCTCATGAGCATGCTCTGTACATACTTTTTATGATCTCAAACTTTGCTTGAATTTTCTTTGTTAGATACTTAGATTATATTTGGTCCTTGGTGGAACTTTTATAAAGGACTTGCTTTCTAATGCGCGCGCACACACACACCAGATCAGTTATATTCACAGACAGAATTACCAAGATCTTTGTCAGGCAAGATTCTACTTAAGACCCATCTCCTTGAGCAAAACCCATGGGACATGATTACTGATATATTTTAAATCCCCAAGATTAATATATTGATGAATGCAAATCGATTTCTCACCTCCATTACATGCAAGTGATTGTCCAACTGGACATGTGGCCAACCCTGAAGACTATTATTTTCCAACAATGCTACTATCACATAAAAAATCTCACATAATGCTCACAGCATACTGTGGGCCCCCGCCTGACATGTGGGGCTCGCAGTATGTATGTGTGTGTATGTGAGCATTACGTGAGATTATTTATGTGATAGTAGTAGCATTATTTATTATTTTCATGTATTGATATCTGTATTTCTTCCTACTAAAATGATTAACAGTACAATACTGGGACACAAAACTACAGGCCAGCCCAGCCCAGCCAGAATCTTGAAAAACATGCAAACTCGGCCGCCAACTTACAGTTTTCACATCAATATGGCGTAACGCATGCTGTCACTAACCATAAGATGGTTCATCTCTGATATCCGCGCCAACTCACCAGACACCCAGACTCCATCGGCGGCACCACTGATGTGAGGGTGAGATAGGCAAGAGAGAAGCGAGAGAGGAGCTCGTACAATGCTACATATAATTGAAAGTCCATTCCACCCCCCATGTCGCCTTCTTCCGCCTGTGTTTTGTGCAAAGACTGGTAATCCAGCTCCATCCCCATTATCATCAAACATATTCTCGTCTGCTACTCGCGGACTCTTCCTTATGTTCTGGAGGTTTTGCCTCATTGCAACCAATATACGCCTCATCTTTTCACACCTAATGCCACAATTTGGTGAAGGGAAACAAGACTTAGTTTAAGGTGAAGAGCAAGGCAAGGGTTAGAATGCCAACCTTTCTAATATACCTTAAGACAATGGCAGGTTGTGGTGGTGCAGTTAGTGCTTGTACTTATCACAAGGTTTATTGGGTGCTTTTAAGAACATTCATATCTGTTTACTATTTTTTGTGGGGTCTTTTAAGCCAACTTGCCGACAAAGCTGCCTAATCTTAAAAAAAAAAGAAAAAAAAAGAAGGTATTTATTTTGGCTATTTTGAGTTATCAACTTCACTAAAAGTAGCAAAATACAAGGTTACCATTATTGTACTAGTGCACTACATTTGAATACGTGCTATTAAGGGTCTTACCTTAACTAAGATATTGACGGCAAAAAGTTCAGCCGTGGATCTTTTCATTTTGGAGTGTGATTGATTATTAGTAATTGGTTTGATAAACTTGATTTTAGAATGAGTCCTTCTCCGACCACCGGCAATGAGCAACCGGTCTAGCTATAGACTGTACAATTCTGTTTTGTATATGTATTCAAATTATACCTAAATTACTGAATTTTATAAAAATTTCAGTTGAAATAAATATTATATATTTTTTGGGAGACGATAAAAAAAATTGTCCATTGCGGGTCAGCCTAGAACTATTGTTTTAGAATCCCGACCATTTGATAAATATCTTCTTTCAAAATCTGACAAAAATAGATAAACTATATTAGTGACATGGTTTAAGAAGTCTGAGAATCTAGGTCAGGAATTGCTAGGAGAATCAATTCCTGTGCTATAATTATGAAAGAGACCCAGGGTAGTTGGTACCATAAAGTATTGTTCTACTCATAGTGTCTACCATTCTTCAATCTGGCTCAAGTACCTAAATACTCCCACACCATTGTATTAGAATTATGCTCAAGTATTAAAAAAATGACTATATAATATTAATTATTTATAGTCTTGTATCGAAAAAAAGAGTGTTATTTATTGGACATAAAATAATGAGAGAATCAAAATTATATTTAATAATTAGAGTAATATTGAAAACAAAGCAATTAATGCTTAATTAAAATTCTCGAAAGACAAATATTAAAAAATAAATACCTTTTTAAAACGATATTTAAAAGGGCGGAGGGAGTTATATATATATATATATATATATATAATATGTATATAGTAGTATTATTTACCTATATATACATACATGAAAGTACACCTGAAGGTACATGAACCCAAAAAGATGTATATCTACCGCTACCGCATATGAAGCTTAAATTAAAATAAAAAGATATTATGTTGATTGCCAGCTATCCTTTCTCTGTAAATCATCAAGATCCTGTTTAATCCCACTACTGCTATCAGCATTCAATGTATGATAATCTCTTTCCTTCCTCTGTTCTTATAAAAGGGAACAATTTATTTATTTTTGTTAATTTAAACACACGCACACCATACAACTCGCACCCCCAACTTTATAATTAATATAGGTTGAATCATATTACTCGGGTCAATGACCTTCGGTACATTTATTTAACCACAAGATTTTTTTTTGGATGGGTGGGTGGTTGCGTGGGAGAGATGTGACTTTTGTAAACTAGGTCAAATTACCTACAAAACCCTTTTAACAGCCCATCATCCTTCTAAAAGCGTCTTGAAACTGATAAAATAACAAAAATAAAATGGTAAATTCTTGCGGGTTCCCTTTGTTTGTTTCCCTTTTGATTTTTCTATATTATTATCTCTAATAAATTAGGACTACTTATATAAAGCACATTTTACCACATATAGGAAGACACTAGAATCGGGAGTGCGGCACAAAAATGATTTATTATCTTATCCCCAGACTAGTGAATGATATTTTATCAATAAATAAATGCATCTTGCAGTAATATTGTATTTCCCTTTAAAAAAGAAGAAGAGAGATTGTGATGAAAAGCACTAGCCACAATCAATCCCCCACCTAGTTTACAAGTCAAAATATATATATGTATTCTTCAATTGGAAGTCAAGTACTAGTGTTCATAAATCATAAGCATTATGATTAGATATTATCGATAGGTTGCGTTTCTCCAGCGAATCATAGTGAGCAAAATAAAAACGAACCGATTATAGTGATAATTTTTCCGTTGTTATTGTATAGAATGCCAATTTTTTATGTTATAACGACGGAAAAAACCGTCGCTATAGTCGTTTCGTTTTTAGTTCGCTCTCTATAGTTAGCTGGAGAGATAGACCGATTATCAATAATAGAATAGGCGTCTGATATTTAACCAAATCAGGATATACCTACCCTCCAACTAGACCTGACAATATAGTTGGTTAACTGTTGGGTCAACCCATATTAACTGAAATTAAATGGGTTGATTAATTATTTTTTATTTACTTAAGTTGGGTAAAGTTTGGAACCATATTTTTAAAAAGAAATATAGGTTCAAATCTGTTAACTATTTTTTGACCCATATTTTATTTCAAATCAAAATCAAAATCAAAAGTATAACTAGATCCGGCAAAAGAGGCCCAAGCCCGCAGCCTGCCCGCAAAAAATGGGCTATGGCTTTATTATTGCCGCCCACGTAAAGCTGGGCCATTTTGGCCCGGCCCGTGAGTTATTTTTTTTAAAAACAAAACAATACTGTTTGTGAGGGTTGAACACAAGACCTCAAAATTATTAAATAAGAGTTCAAACCAACTGAGCTACAACAACTATTTGTTTTAAAAGCAATTTTCAAAATATTTTTTCTTTCTTTCCGTTCAGGTTTCAGCATATTATACTAAATTATAATTGTATAGTAAATAACAAAAATTATTAATTACAAAATTTATTTCATTCTAAATTTTAATTTTAATTTTTGTATTTAGAGTTTAAGCAAGATATATATATATATATATATATATATATATATCGTATTATGCTTCATTGGCAAAAGCTTTGACCACTGCTTTGAGTATTTTCGACTTTTCGTATTCGTTTTTATGCTTATTTGTTGCCAAGCTGACATCTTGTATATGTATATATATATATATATATATATATATATATATATGTATTACAATGTAAAACGGAGTAGTATACAATTATATTTTGTTGAGAAAAAAAAAAGAATTAAAAATTACTTATTTCATTTCAAATATAGGATCACTTATTTTTGTATATGTAACAACTAACAAGGCAACTAATCTTATGTTTTGGGATATTTTACAAAACAAATGATTTTATATTTTGAAACGAAAATAACACAATTTATTAAAGTTAAATGTTCATTTGTATTATTGAGATCGATTGTGCATTTATGTATTTGTAAATATATAAAAGTATATATTCCTTTGAATTAAATTGACAAATTGTGTAGAATAGCTTTGTAAAAAAAAAAAGGAAGGGAAAAGCCTGCGGGCTGGCTCGACCCATCCCAACCCGGGCCACGGGCCTCACAATTTTAGCCCAAGAAAAGCTGGACCATTTTGGCCCGGTCCAAATTTGGTCCAGCCCGCTTCTAGCTCAGTCCGTTTAGCCCGGCCCGTTTGCCATGTCTAAGTATAACCACCCGAAAATTATTAAGTTGACTTTAAAAAATTATTAATGAATTCTGTAACGGATAGAGTATGTATTATTTTATTATGGACCAGGGAGTATATAGCACGTGACGTAGTGATTAGTAGTCCGTGAAAATAATGAGGAACATGCACTACATAGAAAGAGGTAATTTCCTAGCATGCACAAGCGAGTACTGGCCACAACTGATAGTAGTGTGCATACAAGCCAATCATGTATGATGATAAAGCACATACTTTGTAAACAATCTTATTTATTTATTAATAAAATATTCATTTAAGGCATATAATTATCTACATGGTGCTGTTTTTATAATATGTAAATAACCCATAGTTTTAAGCAATGCTTTTAGAATCATGATGAGATCATGATAATGAGATCTAAATTCTTAGAAAGCTTAAAAACTAAAATAGTTTCCAATTGTGGGATTACTAAAATGGGGATTAGTAAATCCGAATAGATTGGTACATATGTTGCTTGCTCATTGGATGAGGATGACTGATCTCATGGTCATTTGTGTGGAGACACTAAAGCAAGTATGTAGATGCTTATCGGAGAATAAGTTCACTGAACGTGACTCGCTATGGAATACCTAATGGAGTTTTACTCGCCTGTCAATAGGAATTCCTAATGTGATAGTAGTTCAGGTGATCCTTGGACTTGAGATCATCATAGTATCTTGTATGTAACAAATTATACTTTGACTAATTCCTTAAGGCCTTTTAAGGCATATATAGGGTATGCTTGGGTATAATGAGTTACATATGGAGATAATGAATGATCAATAAAGAATCTACCACCTCTAGTAAAAGAGGAGATATGTCCTATGTGATTCGTTAAATGACAACCCAGGAATCCTTGGCCAAGGTAGAATGAAATTAGAAAGAGGTTTCTAATTTGCATTATTTGGAGTTGTGCATTTTCTAATCGAAATACATATGATTAAATAAATTAAGACTTGACAGTAAATCCATGTCTTATATTTAATTTGGACATTGTATGGTGGAGGGATTGAATTGTACGGTAACTATTAACTCACAGGTTCTTTTATGATTAATGTTGAAATCTATATTATCTGGAAAGTCGTTGATCGCTAGGGAGGCTTATCCCTATTGTAGAATAAATGTTATTTATTTAAATAGATTATTAGTTTAATTTATTTATTTAAATAAGATTAGAATTGTTCTAATTGATTTATTCATAACCGGTTTAATATGGAGAACCTAAAGGGTCACACCATAAAAGGAAGAAGAATTATTTAAGAAGAAAATGGCATGATAGTAATAATGCATTAAGTATAATTAATTTAATCTATGGTGATAGAATAAATTAAATAGCTTAATGTTTATTATTTAATATTTTAGAAATATTAAATATAAATTAATAAGAGGAGTCTTATTAATATTATTATTATTATTATTATTTTAATTCTAAAGGAGTTTAGGAATTAATATAATATCAGTACTCTCTCTCAATCCTAATAAAGATTAGGATATAAATTAATTAAAAGTATTTAATTAATTAGATAAAACCCTATTCTAATTGGATTAGGAGGGTTAACCTAATATCTATATAAGAGAGTCTTATATCAGAAATAAGGGACGTGAATTTTTCCAAGAGTTGGGAGTACACATATTCTATAGAGATAGAAACAAGGGTTAAGCCAATAACCCATCTTCTTGAGTTCTTCATCTTCCTTGGTGGATCACCGTTAGAGGCCAAACAATTGGGTGGCTGACATTGATCAAGGGAAGGAGCCACTACAGAGGAATCAAAGGAGTAGAACTTATACCTGAGGAAGCTTGGATCTTCAAATGTATAATTCTATGTTCTCTCTTTTCTGTTATTGATAACTAGCACAAAGCATGATCATGGTTATGGGTTTGTATAAATTTTTGAAAACCTAGTTTTTGCGCTTCTGCCCTATTTATGTGATTTGATTGCATGATTGCGTTACGTACAAACCCAACAGTGGTATCAAAGCCTAACTTTGTTATAATTATCAATTTTATAATTCTATGTATGAATTGATGTGAGAATTGGATCGTTTTTCTGGACAAAAATCGTTTTCTGCAAGTTTTTGCGACGAACGGCGCAGCTGCCCAGTTCATTACTGGCGCAGCTGCGTCGGTCTGTAAAAACTGCTGCTTCAGGCTACCTGCGCAGCTGCCCAGTTCATTATTGGCGCAGCTGCGCCGGTACCTGGACAGACCCTGAAAATTAATTTTAATTAATTAAGTAAACTGTTTATTTAATTGATAAAGTTTTAAAATAAAGAAGTTTATTTTATCTGAAATATGATTTCAGAATGCTAAAATTAAAGGAGTTTAATTTGGATTTATTTTTGATTAAAATAGAAGAGTTTATTTTGTTTCAAAAATAAAATTTAGCAAAACTTTTGTCCATTAAATAACATCGATCCATATATGAAATAGCATTGTTATTCATGAGATGAATGGATATTTATTGATGCATATGTTGATGTGTATGATAATAAATGGGGTTGATTATGGACTATGACCAATGTGATTGTTTTTTATTTTGGATGAATGCTTGAATGTATGGGTTTTATAAAATGGGGTCTGCGTACCTCGTCTTCTCTGGTTTTATTCTCGGTGTAAAATTCTATCTCCCTCTTATGTACTTCCCCTTGACTGCTGATCAAGGTTTCTATTTAATTAAAAATAGTTTATATAATAGAGATAGTTAGAATTATTTTGAAGAAACTGGAGACCAAGGAGCAAGGAACACGTGAAGACCCATTTGATGGAGCCAGGGTTTAAATGTAATAGTTATATTTAAATTTAAATTCTTGCACTCCTAGGTTTGACCTTTTGGTTCACTTGGTGGCTGTACTATCCGAGAGTATTATGTCTTTTAACAATTATCAATAAACGAATTTATGTGAAATTCTTGTGTGTTTTCTTTTATTAGATGTATCTGTGTTATACATACATGTGTTATTTTATGATATGTGATGAGGAGTATTTAAATGGTTAGTTCAGTTTAATTCAACTATTTAAATTGGTTAAGTATGGAATTAATTCTATTAATTTCGTGGGATGGCTTTAAAGCATGATTTTGAGTTTGGAGCGGAATTTAGAGACGCGGACTGCGTATTTGATTCCGGAACGTCGAAATTAGTCAGGACAGACTATAACTACGAAAATGTGTCACAGTTGACTTTTTGGTCAAAGTCAACCGGTTGACTTTTCGGACAAAAAGTCAACCACGAATTTTGGAGATGAATTTGACGAAACGGATAGTCCCATGACGTCCGGGACGTCGACTTTAGTAGGAATCGATATAAGTATCGCAACGTTTTGCTACGAGGGGCAAAATGGTCAAAATAGTTATTTAATTGATTATAATATTAGTTTAATATGTTGATCAGCAACTGGAGTGGGCCCACATGACAACTGATTTGGGACAAGGGAGTATACGTTTTAGAAGATTTAGAGAGGAAGGGAGTTACAATCCTTTACACCCACAAACTCTTCCATTCTCTAACTCCTCTTTTCATTTTAATATTAGTTAATCATGCAATATGTGTATAACAGTTATGAGAACATGGAGGGGCTGATGATATCAGCTTCTATCAAGCTATATCAATCTCTATTTATACTCTCCACCCAAAACACTACCTCTTTTGCTAAAAACTTCATTCCGTGAGAGAAATTGAGAGTAATAGTTAGTGTGGAGTTATTCTGGAAATTTGCAAAGACTAAGCAAACAAGGAGGGAAGCATTCTCGGATTCCTTGATCAAAGAATAGCGTTCAAGGTAAGAATACGAACTTATATTATGTTCTTAAGGAAATAGTGAAGAAAATGCATGTATAATTATGGAAAATATTTCGTTGTGGTTTCGTGATACCATGTTAGTGTGTAATACTGATATATGGGTGTTAAGAACGAAAGTTCTGGTCTAATCATGTTTCAAATTCGTAGAGAATCGTAGAATTCATGTATGCATGCTAACTATTCGATAAAATGCCTCTTAGATGTCAATTTGTTCAAATCATGGTAATTTAGTGAGTTTGATTGTTGTAACATGTGTATATATGTTAGTATGTGTGGTCTGGACAGTAGGAATCAACCCCATGCATGCTAGAATCAAAATCACAAAATTTGTCAAAGATGGCTTAACATAGAATCTGTGACTTTTCGGGTTTTTCGGAGCCTTGGAATCATGGTTTCTATGACCCGATTAGTGTGTGTAATAATTTTGTAAAATACTGTGTAGTATGATGTATAACCTGACCAAATTTCATAAGAAACGGAGTTAAATTGAGCAAGTTATGATTTTCGAGAGCAAGCATGTTGGAAATAAAAATCTGCAAATTTCTGGGTTTTCCAGAATTTTTCTAAGTGTTAGAACCTGTTCTGGCACGCTTTTCAAGGTAGCCGGTTCGTGGTCTTAATTTGCTATTTTCTGGAATGTGATATTTTTGTAAAATAGTATGCTAGATGAAGTATGTTGTGTCCAAGTTTCATGGTCATATCATGTATGGTTTAATCGGAATTAATTCGCTAAGATGGCTGCTCAAAACTGCAAAAATTTTCTGGGCATGAAGAGCAGAGCAGCTGCGCCGTTCATACGGCTTAACGATGCGCAGCTGCGCCACTCAAAGATGGGTTTCGGGTTTTCCAGGCAGCGCAGCTGCGCCGGTAACACGGCTTGAGGCTGCGCAGCTGCGCCGGTCCGGGTCGGGTCTGATCCGGGTCGGGTCGGGTCGGACCGGGAAAAATTTCAGAAACTTATTTTACTCATATTCTCATATTGAACCACTTTATCTATATGACGCAACATGATATATGATTAAATTAGTTTGATGATAGCATACGTGGTAGTTGATTAATGAAATTATAATGAAAGGAAATCATTTTCTTTCGAATTAGAGTTCAAGAACCTAATGGCTTAATGTGACACATATGATTAGGTTACGTGAAGGTTAATTGCTAGCTTTAACGATAGCAGACGTATCAGGCAAGTTTCCTAGCCCTAATTTCTATTGGGTATTTATTCAATCCTTACTTATTTTATCTCAGTGAGGGTAAGTATTGGACTTATGCTTGCTATTTATTCGTGCAAGTTCCTTCGTTGTGAAGTTATACAACTTCAATTATCTTGCAAGCTTATCGATGATTACTCAGTTATTATTCTAACAACTATGCTTATAAGTTTCATGTCATTATCGAACTGTTTCTAAGTATGTTTCCTGGCCTTTGTTTTCGTCTAGTTATTATTGATGAAAAATGATTTAATTCAAATCTTTCGAAGCTATTTAATGTTTACCAATCCAAATTGCTTTGGTGCGGTCTCGCATGAATACTAAGATGAACAACCCGAATAAATGGGCAAACAGATGTCGGGCATATAGACCCACTTATGCTTATGCAGTTTAAACTTTATACTTGTGCACAATGTAGGGTACGATAGGCTGATCACCTGGAGTACTTGCAGAGACCGTTTACAATCTATTTGATTGTTAAACCGTCTGATGGTTTTCGATGAAACAAAGCAATGTTCAGGGTATTTAACACCCCTTAGTATGCTATGGAGAATTCTAAACTCTTATCTTTGATATTCTTGTTTAACACTTGATAATTCTTTCAACTGTTGAGATATTGTCATACAGATGTTTTTACTCCTGATGTATGTTTTCAAACTTCTTTATATACTTGCTGGGCAATTTGTGCTCATTCTTGCTTAAACCTTTCAGTTAAGGATGAGAAGGCTGAGGGCTCGGGCAAGGACAAGGGGAAGACTAAGATGAAATGATGCTAGTTACCTTATAAAATAAGTTATATTTCCGCATATGATGTAATGTAGCGATAAACGCTAAGTTTAAGTTTTGGTTTATTAAAGGTTGTAAAGACTTGGGATTTTATTTTGAGTAAGTACGTAATAGTTATAATATTACTATTATTATTGCTGGAGTTTACTTAGATAGATGAGGATGTATGTTGTATCGTGAGCACCATGTCCTGTAATCGATGTTACACGGATTTGGGGGCGCCACAGTGGCTCTAGTGAACCAATCTAGAATAAAAGTCCATAATCAATTCGGGTAGAATATAGTATTCTATATTGAATGCTAAATATTATATATATTATATTTTATGCAAACATGCTTCGCATGTTTAATAAAATGACGCGTATTTTATATATATATATATATATATATATATATGTGCATGCGCGCTTAACAAGATGAGACAAATAATAACAAACCCCTCAAAGAAATAATATTAAGTCTGAAGCGTTCAAATGATATTTAGAATATCGAACGTCGCCTTCTAGCATGATTAATTAATAGAGTATTAAATATTTAATATGAGTTTGTTGTGCTATCCACAAGGCGAGTATTGAATATTTAAGATGTTAATTAATCACATTTGATGCTTATCAAGAAAATTGAACGATCTAGTCTTGTTGTGCTATCCACAAGGACGAAAATTTTTCTTTTTAATTTATGGAAGTGCTAGGCAGGACTTAACTTAAATTATTTTAGTTCGGATGTGCACACACATGACCATTATGATTTAAGAGGCAAAATACAAGGAGTTACATGGTGATATAATTGACAAGAGTTGTCTACCTATTTATTTGTATATCGCTTGTTGTGCTATCCACAAGGTTATATACATTTGAAATGGGATCCTTAATCTCACTAGCAAATCTTTAATTAGATGTTGTCGAACTATATAAGTGAGGGTAATATAGTTTGATGAAAATAGTGGGATATACCAATTTAAAATAAAGACCTAAATTTATTTTGGTATGCAAAGTTAATAAAATGAATGTTTGCTAAAATATTGTCTTTTCACATGCAGAATTTTAAAAATGTCAAAATCACTAATCTCACTACGAAGCATACTTGATGCAAATAAGCTTACCGGCCCGAATTATGAGGACTGGCTAAGAAATCTGAGAATTGTTCTCACTGCTGAAAAGATTTCTTATGTCCTAAATTCCACTATCCCTGAATCTGTTTCAGAAACAGCCTCTGAGGAAGAGATTGCCACTTTCAATAAGTGGCAAGATGATGCATCTGTGGCTCAATGCATCATGCTCGCATCCATGAATAACGAGCTTAAGCGTCAGCACGAAAAAATGGATGCTCCTGCTATGCTGCTTCACCTCAAGGAGTTGTATGGTGAACAGAGTAGGACTGCTAGATATGAGATATCTAAGGAGCTATTCCGATCTCGGATGACCGAGGGCACTGCCGTCGAGACTCATGTTCTGAAGGTAATCAATTTGATTGAACGCCTTGGACAGCTTGGGTTCGTCATGGATGGGGAGTTGAGTCAAGACTTGGTCTTGCAGTCACTCCCTGAGACCTTCTCGCAATTTGTGGTTAATTTTCACATGAATAAGCTAGATGTCAGCTTGCCTGAGCTGCTTAACATGCTGAAAACTGCAGAAGGTCACTTCTCATCCAAGAAGAACCATGTCTTGATGGTGGATTCTTCCAATAAAAGGAAGAGGCCCAAGGTGTCTTCTGAAAAGAAGAAAATTAAGAAGGCTAAGGGAAAAGGGAAAGAAAAGGAGCAAAAGAAACCTGAACCAGCTAAAGGAATGTGCTTTCATTGCAATGAGCCGGGACATTGGAAGAGGAACTGCAAGAAGTTTCTAGCAGAGAAGAAGTTTCTAGCAGAGAAGAAGCTTGGAGAAGCTTCGACTTCCAATCAAGGTTTGTTTATGATTGAAATTAATTTTTCTAAAAGTCATAATTCTACTTGGGTATTGGATACCAGCTGTGGTTCTCACATATGTAATACTGTGCAGGGACTAGTCAGAAGTAAAAAGCTGAACAAAGATGAGTTGATCCTACGAGTGGGAAATGGAGCAAAAATTGCTGCATTAGTGGTAGGAACTTATTGTTTAGCAATGCCTTCGGGCAAATCTATTTATCTTAATAACTGTTATTATGTTCCGAATATTATTAAAAATATTATTTCAAATTCTGTATTGGATATGGAAGGTTTTGACGTTATTATAAAGAGCAATGGTTGTTCTATTTATAAAGACGATGCTTTATATGGTATTGAAAATTTGAGAAATGGACTTTATACACTTGACCTACAAGAAAATATATTTCAAATTGAACAAATTAAGAAAAGGAAAAGAGATGATATTAATTATACCTATATGTGGCACTGTAGACTCGGTCATATCAATGAAACAAGATTATCTAAGTTGCATAAAGATGGGCTCCTCGAGCTATCTGATTATGAATCATATCCAACTTTTGAATCTTGTCTCATGGGTAAAATGACTAAATCTCCTTTTAGTGGAAAAGGAGAGAGAGTTACAGAATTGTTGGCATTGATTCACACAGACGTTTGTGGACCTATGACAACAAGTGCACGGGGTGGGTATTCTTATTTTATTACTTTCACTGATGATCACTCAAGATTTGGATATGTGTATTTAATGAAATACAAATCAGAATCATTTGAAAAGTTCAAAGAGTTGAGAAGTGAAGTAGAGAAACAAACGAGCAAGAGTATTAAGATACTTTGATCAGATCGAGGTGGAGAATACTTAAGCAGTGAGTTTCTCAATTGTCTCAGAGAAAATGGTATAATCTCACAATGGACTCCTCTAGGTACACCACAGTTAAATGGAGTATCTGAAAGGAGAAATCGAACACTGTTGGACATGGTTCGATCCATGATGAGTTTTACCGACCTTCTAATTTCCTTCTGGGGATATGCCCTAGAAACGGCTGCATACCTACTTAACAAGGTACCTACCAAATCCGTCCCAAAGACTCCATATGAGATGTGGAAGGGGAGGAAACCGAATCTTAAGCATGTTAAGACTTGGGGTTGTCCAGCTTATGTCAAAAAGTTTGAACATGATAAGCTACAGACTAAATCCGAAAAGTGTAGATTTGTGGGATACCCTAAAATTATTAATGAATTCTGTAACGGATAGAGTATGTATTATTTTATTATGGACCAGGGAGTATATAGCACGTGACGTAGTGATTAGTAGTCCTGTGAAAATAATGAGGAACATGCACTACATAGAAAGAGGTAATTTCCTAGCATGCACAAGCGAGTACTGGCCACAACTGATAGTAGTGTGCATACAAGCCAATCATGTATGATGATAAAGCACATACTTTGTAAACAATCTTATTTATTTATTAATAAAATATTCATTTAAGGCATATAATTATCTACATGGTGCTGTTTTTATAATATGTAAATAACCCATAGTTTTAAGCAATGCTTTTAGAATCATGATGAGATCATGATAATGAGATCTAAATTCTTAGAAAGCTTAAAAACTAAAATAGTTTCCAATTGTGGGATTACTAAAATGGGGATTAGTAAATCCGAATAGATTGGTACATATGTTGCTTGCTCATTGGATGAGGATGACTGATCTCATGGTCATTTGTGTGGAGACACTAAAGCAAGTATGTAGATGCTTATCGGAGAATAAGTTCACTGAACGTGACTCGCTATGGAATACCTAATGGAGTTTTACTCGCCTGTCAATAGGAATTCCTAATGTGATAGTAGTTCAGGTGATCCTTGGACTTGAGATCATCATAGTATCTTGTATGTAACAAATTATACTTTGACTAATTCCTTAAGGCCTTTTAAGGCATATATAGGGTATGCTTGGGTATAATGAGTTACATATGGAGATAATGAATGATCAATAAAGAATCTACCACCTCTAGTAAAAGAGGAGATATGTCCTATGTGATTCGTTAAATGACAACCCAGGAATCCTTGGCCAAGGTAGAATGAAATTAGAAAGAGGTTTCTAATTTGCATTATTTGGAGTTGTGCATTTTCTAATCGAAATACATATGATTAAATAAATTAAGACTTGACAGTAAATTCATGTCTTATATTTAATTGGGACATTGTATGGTGGAAGGATTGAATTGTACGGTAACTATTAACTCACAGGTTCTTTTATGATTAATGTTGAAATCTATATTATCTGGAAAGTCGTTGATCGCTAGGGAGGCTTATCCCTATTGTAGAATAAATGTTATTTATTTAAATAGATTATTAGTTTAATTTATTTATTTAAATAAGATTAGAATTGTTCTAATTGATTTATTCATAACCGGTTTAATATGGAGAACCTAAAGGGTCACACCATAAAAGGAAGAAGAATTATTTAAGAAGAAAATGGCATGATAGTAATAATGCATTAAGTATAATTAATTTAATCTATGGTGATAGAATAAATTAAATAGCTTAATAGTTTATTATTTAATATTTTAGAAATATTAAATATAAATTAATAAGAGGAGTCTTATTAATATATTATTATTATTATTATTTTAATTCTAAAGGAGTTTAGGAATTAATATAATATCAGTACTCTCTCTCAATCCTAATAAAGATTAGGATATAAATTAATTAAAAGTAATTAATTAATTAGATAAAACCCTATTCTAATTGGATTAGGAGGGTTAACCTAATATCTATATAAGAGAGTCTTATATCAGAAATAAGGGACGTGAATTTTTCCAAGAGTTGGGAGTACACATATTCTATAGAGATAGAAACAAGGGTTAAGCCAATAACCCATCTTCTTGAGTTCTTCATCTTCCTTGGTGGATCACCGTTAGAGGCCAAACAATTGGGTGGCTGACATTGATCAAGGGAAGGAGCCACTACAGAGAAATCAAAGGAGTAGAACTTATACCTGAAGAAGCTTGGATCTTCAAAGGTATAATTCCATGTTCTCTCTTTTCTGTTATTGATAACTAGCACAAAGCATAATCATGGTTATGGGTTTGTATAAATTTTTAAAAACCTAGTTTTTGCGCTTCTGCCCTATTTATGTGATTTGATTGCATGATTGCGTTACATACAAACCCAACAACAACAATGCCTCAACTTATCATGTGAGTACCCCACCCCCACCCCACCCCCACCCCCAAAAAAAAATATTCAGTGATTATGTATACACCCCAATCCCTCACCCAGGGGCGGACCCAGGTTAGGGGCAGGGGCCACTTGCCCCCATTGAAATTTCATGGGCAGTGTAATAAATACATGCGAACTAGAGGGATGAAGTAGATGCAATGCTCCAAAGAACCCAAAATAGATCTAATGCTCCAAAAAACCCAAAGGGATGAACAGATAATGTGACGCCCCCGAAATAAGTTCACACAACCCATTCTGAGTCGCCAAATACGTGGTACAGAATTCGAATACAAATCTTCTTATAACAAACGGTCGTGCAAAATACGACCACACAAACTGTGAGCTTCAATACAGATCGTATATATTACGAAAATATAAACACTCAAATAAGTCCTCATTATAATTATTATCACACTATTTTATTAAATAGTGAGGACTACTACAGCTCTATCTTGGACCATCACTCTATTCCCCGACTAGTCCCCACGATATTCTTATTTCCTGAAGAGAACAATGGAAGAAAAGGGTGAGCTCAACTAGCCTAGTAAAGAATATTATGACTAAGATAATGAAGAATAAATTATCGTTAGCTTTCAATAAATCAGATAAAATATTATGGACAACAAGTTTTAGATCAACAACAGCAGCGAAAATAACAATTCATTAGAAGAGTTAAGTAGAGAATGATGTCTACTATCTTCTATGATATAAAAGTTCATCATCAATATTTTATCCCTGTGACATCAATCAATAAATATTTTAAATCAATAATTCATCTTTGCACTACGGGTCAAAAATATTCATTTGTATCACCAGTGGTCATGATTATGCCAAACACCTGTCCATCTTTGCACTACAGGCAAAAGATATTTATAAATCAACAGTTCATCTTTGCACTACGGGTCAAAGATATTTATCAATCAACAGTTCATCTTTGCACTACGGGCCAAAGATGCAATGCGAACTAGAGGGATGAAGTAGATGCAATGCTCCAAAGAACCCAAAATAGATCTAATGCTCCAAAAAACCCAAAGGGATGAACAGATAATGTGACGCCCCCGAAATAAGTTCACACAACCCATTCTGAGTCGCCAAATACATGGTACAGAATTCGAATACAAATCTTCTTATAACAAACGGTCGTGCAAAATACGACCACACAAACTGTGAGCTTCAATACAGATCGTATATATTACGAAAATATAAACACTCAAATAAGTCCTCATTATAATTATTATCACACTATTTTATTAAATAGTGAGGACTACTACAGCTCTATCTTGGACCATCACTCTATTCCCCGACTAGTCCCCACGATATTCTTATTTCCTGAAGAGAACAATGGAAGAAAAAGGTGAGCTCAACTAGCCTAGTAAAGAATATTATGACTAAGATAATGAAGAATAAATTATCGTTAGCTTTCAATAAATCAGATAAAATATTATGGACAACAAGTTTTAGATCAACAACAGCAGCGAAAATAACAATTCATTAGAAGAGTTAAGTAGAGAATGATGTCTACTATCTTCTATGATATAAAAGTTCATCATCAATATTTTATCCCTGTGACATCAATCAATAAATATTTTAAATCAATAATTCATCTTTGCACTACGGGTCAAAAATATTCATTTGTATCACCAGTGGTCATGATTATGCCAAACACCTGTCCATCTTTGCACTACAGGCAAAAGATATTTATAAATCAACAGTTCATCTTTGCACTACGGGTCAAAGATATTTATCAATCAACAGTTCATCTTTGCACTACGGGCCAAAGATAACTTTCACCATAATTTAAGATTGAGGATTATGAAAAATAATATAAAGAACGAATCAAGTGAGATAAAAGATAAATATTAGAGAATTTATCTAAAGTTAAAAAATGAAGATCAAAAAATGGATCCAATCAAAGATAATTTGGATATAAAAAAAAATCGTGAATAGTACCCGAATGAATAGTACCCCGACATGAAAAGATAAAAAATTCATAAGAAAGTTCAGACCAATATTCCAATGAAATGATATTAGATGAAGCGCAAAATTCAAAGAATTTCTAATCATTTCAGGAATTATAAAAGCAATACTTACTGTAGTAAGTTTAAATTTGGTAATATGAAATGAAATATTATCAATTTCATAATATGAAATATGAAAGAAAACAATATCTTTTACGAATATTGAAAGAAAATAATATTATTTACGAGAAAAATAATATCTTTTACCTTAGTAAAATACTAGATCTGACTGGAATATCGGATATTATGTTGAGGAGATCTTGCACTGTTATCCACACTCAAACTATCCTTATATTCACAAAAAATACGCTCAATATTATAGAGAGAAAATTTTCTGATTCTGGTATAATTTTTATTTCTTAACTAAGCATCCTATTTATAGAAAAATGCTAGAACACCAGAATTGACAAAGTTTACACGATTTTGAAAAAACTTCAGTATGCCACTTTTGAAATTTCCACAGCATACCAACAAGGACTTCAAACCAGGAAAACTCCACCAACCACATGTTTATATATATATATATATATATATATTCAAACAGAGTTAAATTCGATTTTCTCTCTTCCACCTCATTTTATTTTTTACCCTGAATTTATTATAATAATGTTACCATTTAAATTATAAAATTATACTATTATATTATCACATTATACTATTATAATGTAATATTATAATAACATATAAATATTTTATCGGAGAAGATAAAATGTCAACTTTCAACAAATGTCTCATTCTAAAAATTCCTTCATTCATATCAAAATTGAACAATATTTACTTATCTTATTTATCAACAATCAATTATTATTCACAATTAATATTACAGAATCACAATATTGACAACCAGGTCGTTCTCAAGAAAGAGGGGGTTTTTCGATATGAATTTCTCCTTATTGGCGCGCAATTATATAACCTAACCCCTTTTCTCGACAGAATTTTCTAGACATTGTCAATAATGTTATTTAATAATATCATTTTAATAATAAGTGTGACAATTATTGAATTACTAATGTGAAATACTGTGCAGTGGTTACTGTGACAATTATTGAATCAATAATATAAAATAATATGCAATTATCAATGTAGCAATTATTGAATCAATAATATAAAATACTTAACAGTAATTACTGTAACAATTATTGAATGAGTGACTTTTTACGCAAAAATTAATAATTAAAAATTACTGTGTAATACCGTATGCTACTGTACAACAACGCGTATTACTATTTTTTAACCACCGGGTATTTTAACAGTTTTAACAGTAAAGGTTTTGCCGTTATTTTTAGAAAACTTATTCTTGTCGTTTTCTTCATCCTACAGTTTTTTCTTATGGGGCCCACCAATGATTGCGCCGTCGTACGAATATTCTCCGATAAAATGAATATTCCCCGACCAAACGAATATTTCCCGACACAATGAATATTGTATGACCACTTGCTTACTTTGTAAAATTTATACATATCACCCATAACTTATCACATTTATCAAATCAACACCTTACTATTAAAAATAATATATGGAGAAAATTAAATCTTATTCATAAAAAATTGTGATCTTACAGATAAGGGAAAACATAACAGTATTATGTTGGGCTTATGTAACAGATTTTATTGAAAGGTCAATTTCAACTTTTGTTGTAATCTTTTTCAAAGGGAGTAATCAACTCAACTCAATTTAACTAGGCCATAATATCTCGTGTGTATATAGTCCACAAACATAGGCCCATGATCCTAGTGAAGCTTTGGGTCAAAACCCAACCCCAATAAAACTTATAACACGGTACATTATTAACTTACATTGAACGTAATATTCTTGCAATTATAAAAAATGAGGCTATCATGCAACAACTTCAAGAAATGAAACCTCGAAATATGTTATTGTATATAATATTTGAGAATTATTTAATTTTGTGATTCATTTTATTACATTTTTGTTTTTAAGGGATTTTTTTTCTTCGAATTTGACTCCACTAAACTTCGGGGTTGGATCCACCCTCATCCCCACTCCCACGCCCACGCCCAATCCCAAGCCCAAGCCTGACCTCCAAAAAAAAATATTCAGTGATTATTAAAATATAAATACATTAAAAATTTATTACTCAAGAAATTATTCATACAAATAAATAATTAAATATAATTAATATTTTTAAATTTTAATATCTGTAAAAATTATTTATAGAAATAAATACATTATATATAGTTGATAATGTTAATTTTTATTACTTAAGAAATTATATATACAAATAAATATATTAAATATAATTAATAATTTTAAATTTTAATATTTATAAAAATATTTATAGAAATAAATACATTATATATAGTTGATAATGTTAGTTTTTATTACATAAGAAATTAGTTATACAACTATTTTATATATTAACATTATTTAAATCTAACTAAGGTGGGAGTATTTTACACATTTCTCCTAGCCTCTACTCTCTCCTGTGGCTAATAAAAAAAATATTTCTCCTGACGGCTATTCCCTCTAGCGACCAACAAAAAAAAAATCTCTGACCGCTACTCCTACGTGCGGTCAGTAAAAAAAATCTTTTTGGGCCATTGGATATCTAGATTAACGATGTAAGATGTGTTTGCTGGAATAGTGCTCATAACAAATATTTGCTATGTATTATTTTCCTATATATATATATATATATATATATATATATATATATATATATATATATATATATATATATATATATATATATATATAAGGGTCCTCTTAACATGTGCCCTTAGGGCACATGCTAAGCACGCAGTTCAAGAGAATATTCTCTTAAACTGTGCGCATATTCTCTTGATTTCTGTATTTGCACTAAATTCAAGAGAATATGCACACAATTCAAATGAATATTTCCTTGAACTGTGTACTTAGCATGTGCCCTAAGAGCACATGTTAAGAACTTCCTATATATATATATATATATATATATATTTGCACCAAGTTTATGGGAATATGCACACAATTCAAGAGAATATTTTCTTGAACTGTGTGTTTAGCATATGTCCTAAGGACACTAACATAAATTCCTATATATATATATATATATATATATATATATATATATATATAGGGTCCGTCTCTCTAGCGAACCATAGGGAGCGAACTAATGACGAACCGGCTATAGCGACGGATTTTTTTGTCGCTATAACATAAAAAACCGGCTTTCTATGTTATAGCTACGGAAAAAACCGTCGCTATAGCCAGTTCGTTTTTAGTTCGCTCTTTATGGTTCGTTGGAGAGACTGACCCTCTATATATATATATATATATATATATATATATATATATATGCGCGGGGGCGCTATATGTTGGGGGAGGCAAGCTGGATTGATTTATATCTATGATATGCTCCAATTTTTGTGTTCTTGGTGGAGATTCAATATTAAATAATGTGGGTAGTATATTGAGAATCTTTGTTGAGTTAAGCTGTTGAAAATTTTCTCAACTTTTCCATCTTCTTGATTTCAGAAAGCAGAGTGGAGTTGATATGTTCTACACCTTTAACGATACAACTTTTATGTTAGTTGGATTTGCCTGTCGTCTATGTTTATTAGAATCAATCTAGAAAAGAATTAAACAAGTGTAGCATTATTATATAGGAGTAATAACCAAAACCAGATCCCCAACATTAGATGATTATAAAAAACAAGCCTTTCCATTTCCTTAATAGTAGTAATTATTTATTTTTTTTGGTATTTTTAGGTCACAAATACATGTTAACCCAAAGTTTTATTTACTTTCCTCTCCTTTTTTTCTCTCGCCACTTTCCTTTCTTTTTTCTTATTTTTTCTCCATCATCCTATTTTTTACTCTGACATTTAATTTAAAGTTTCTTTTTTTCCTCTTTCTCATTCTAACGTCTGTAATTTTTTCTCCCTTTTGTAATTTTATTTGTTGCATAATTTTACTTTTGAATTGTTTTTCTTCTGTAATTTTTTTCTCACTCGCGTAGCACGTGTTTGCACATTGATATAATATAATGGGTGTAGGGGTGAAAACGATCCCAAGTCGAGTCAAACAAAACATTACTCAGTTTCTAATTGGTTTTTTTTAAGGTACTCATATTCGTACTCGAGTTCGAATATAATTCTGTAATCTATGCTCAGATTCAAATTCGACTCGTTTTATTGTACTTGAATTCGACTTGACTTATTTTTTAATAGAACTACTCGCGAGTATTTGAGGCATACACGAATCGGAAGTGTATCATTAATATTATGATAATGTAAAGAAAAAATTAACTCAATCAACTATGTATTTCATAATTCAAAAAATTACATAAAATTCATAAAATTATATGTTGCTACATTATTACTTTTAAAATTACAAACTCACTGATTAAATACTACTTAGTACATCAACTTCAAAATCAGTTTTCTTTAATTCAATACAACAGTTAATAATAATATTGTTCTATTCTTACCCTTAAATAATTACTTGTTTAGTTTGAAAATGGCTATTGTATCATGATTTGGTGATATTGATGAAACTATATATAACATCATTTGACTCAAATATGGGTTCTTAATTATTTATTTTTTTGTCATCAAAAGACGGTCTAAACAACATGGTATATTTTTTTTATATAAAAAAGTAGCTACATATGTAAAGCAAAATGAAAATTTTATATTAAGAAAATATTTAAATTAATATGTAAACGAAACAAACCATCATTAAAAAATAATGCCCTTCATTCTAAAATGTAGAATCAAGTTTTTTTTTTCTATACAAAAAAATCAATTTAAAATATTTATAATTCAAAATTGAAGTGAGTAAAGTAAATTAGTAATATATGACATTTATTCTTGAATGGAAGAAAAAATTATTTAAATATGATATCTCTTTCTTTTGAGTTCAAATTGAGATTAGAGTTCTATTCCAAAATTAGGGTCTGTAACCATTATTAAAAAAATAAGACTTTTATCGTTTAAAAATTGAAACTATAGGAACAAATTTTATATTTCAAAGTTAATTTGAGATATTTTATAATTCAAAATTTGATTATTTATTAAAATTTTAAAAATAACAAATTTTGTAATTAATACCACTATTTAGATTGTTTACAGTTTTCTTAATTGTTTAATTTAAAATTAAAACAATTTATATCAATTTTTAAATTAAAAACATTTTAAATTAACTTCAAAAAATTAATATTGATATTTTGTTTTGAAGAGTAAGGATTAAATAATGTAATTAGTACGTAGTAATACATAATTTATAATTTTTATAATTGTATACTAATTAATCGAGTATACTCAATACTATAAATGAGTATGGATCATCGAACATGTATCAAGTGGGGATCAGTAAAGTATATATGAAAATTCGATAGTTTCTAAATAAGCAAACAGTAGGCTGCTCGAATTTGTCTCGTATAAATGTTTGAATATTAAAATGCATTCGAATTCGACTCGTTTAGGTATCGAATCCGACTCTTGCTCAAATTTTTGGAGTCGATCCTGAACCGAATTTCGAACCACTCGAGTTCATTTTCACCCCTAAATGGGAGAGGGGACGGGTCACGTCAGCCTTGAGGCTATGTCACACTTATTAAAAAAATGTAAAAAAAATTATCTACTTCTTTTCTCTATAACATTTTCTATCCTTATTTTCTTTTCTATATTTTCTCATCCATATTTTCAAATTTTATTCATATATATATATATATATATATATATATATATATATATAATTGCAAATACATAGTGTGTGCCACATGTACTAATATATCTATCTATAAAAGAGAAAGGAAAATGGGTGGTGGCTATTTTTTGAAATTGTGTCGCAATAATTACCTTATTTTCATATTTTACCCTATAATTTTAGTAATATTTTTATTTCATTTTCAAAATCAAAATTTTAAGTTTTAAAATTATTTATAAGCAAAATATGAATTACACATATAACACGTGTGTTCGACCTATAATATACTCCCTCCGTCCCAGGATAAAAGTCTTTATTACTATTTCAGGTAGTCCCAAGTTAAATGTCTACTTACCTTAAATGATCTATTTTTTACAATAATTTACCTATAATACCCTTATTATTAATTGTTATATTTATATTCTCTATGCATATTTATGGAGCATCACTAGTAATGTGCAGAAAACTATGCAATTAAGTGAGAATTTAAATATGGACAATTTTGTCATTTTATTCTCTTTCTTAATATGCGCAAAAAGTCAACCAGGACTTTTATCCTGGGACTGTGACACCCCTAAATCTGGGTCCTCTAACCCCGATTCGGTCATCACGATACAGTACAAGCATCCACCTCTAAACAACATACAATAACTAAATGCGGAAAATAATAAACGTATGTCGTTCATTCAAAAGGTGTTATTTGTCCCAATATTCGATAACCTTAATACAATCATACAAACATACCTTAGAATAGTCCTTAGAGTTCATATTACATAACAGTAATTAAACTAATCATAAGACAAAGTCTGCTCCTTGCAAACTATTCCTACATCTTTTCTTTACCCTTATCCTTCCCTGAAGTCTCGGGCTTAACTGCAATAGAAGTCATGATATAGCAAGAATGAGCAATAAGTTTGCTCAGTAAGTTTAAAAACAACAATAAAGGATATATCATGATGAATAAAAAATATCTGACAATGAATTCTACAATATGAATATCGGAAGCAAGAATAATAATTGCTTTTTAGAATAATTGATAGTCAAGTAGACTTTGAACTATAAAACTCCAATGGAATCAATAGCTGATTGACCCTTTGGTTACTGGCTACAGAATAAGTACTTGAGGGGATCAGCCTCGCGTACGCCATGTATATGCATAACATTCAATTCTGCTGTTTGTATCTTATAGTAGATACCTGGGGTACTCCCCTATATATAAGGGGTGTTCTTTTCAGTCTAAGAATCCCTACCATCAATTGGTTTGGATAGCTTTTACAAAATTTTATACAATTGTCTGACCGAACAAGGGTTCAGACTCTATCTGACACAGTTCAAGAATTATAGAACTTTAAACAATGTACAAGTCCAAGACTGTACGAACTCAAGTGCACTAAGTGCGAGTGTCAATAAGATCGATGTGAAATAATTGTAGAATAATTAAACCACCTAATAGCATGCTTGGGAATAAGATTCAAGCTTAAGTAAAATAATTTGCAATACAATAATAATCTGCTCAATACAATATGAGAAGGATAAGAAACTTGCACAAATAAAAAGTGTAAGTCAGAGAACTTGCACAACCAAAGAATGAAGTTCGAGAACTTACCTGTTTGCTCAGCTACAAATAATTCTAGCTTTAATTAAAATGCGTTAAAACGACCTAACATTAACAAATCGGTCTTTCAATTAGTATGTGTAAACTAATATGAGTCTACACTTACAAGAATCTAATCATCACATAGTTCTATCCCATAATTCACGTAAGTCAATTTACTATGACTGAGTTTATAAATATTTAATCATGTCCTAGATTAATAACTTTAGAATATCTAGTCTCTATGCATCAACATAGGCTTGCACATCTAGCACTTCAATTTAATCATGCAATACCGTTTAAGATACACATATTGCAAGGTTCTGTCCATAACTCAAGGTTATAAGGTTCAATGCCGGTCATTCTTACACTTTAAGCAAATCAAGTTCATGTCTCAATGGTCAACTATTAAAGTCATAATACCACATATCGAGACTATACAATACTTATCATGCATGCTCGTGCGTATACTACACATGTATACTTTAATCCACATAATTCATGCCTTAGAAATTCATTTTGTATGAATATGCGTGCATATGTGAAATCCATGTATAAACAAATGATGTTCATGTCAATATGTCTATAGGCATAATGAAATCTTAATACTCATGCTTGCATGATCATAATATAACTCACATGGTAATTGATGTTATTACCTTTCATATTCTAAGTTTTCATTGAAAAGTATACTAAGTCCACAAAGGTCGTTTAGTATAAACAAAGTGTTTTGTAACCATGACTCTTATGTATTAAAACACATTACTAAGCCATATAAATGCTCTTATATGGTCAGAATCTAAAAGACATAAGTCTTGGTCAAGTTTATTTCAAAAGTCTTTAAGTTTTTCTTTGAAATCGTTTGAATCTTGCAATCACGTATGCTAGTGTATTTAACACTTTAAACGTACATTTCATGTCAATATAGACTATATGATTATGCTCTAAAAATCAGAATACACATATGGTATGTTTATGACAAAGTTTACTTTAACAAGTCCAAGTTCATTTTGTAAACTTTAAATTCTTTCATCAATAGAGTGTACTAACATAGTTATACATGTTCATCCTACATGCATGTACTCATATAAGTGTGTTAATCTAGTTCATATGCTTTCTCTAAGTGATATTACATGATAACATATAACAGGTCTATAGCAGAAAGCAAGATTCAGCAAACAGGTACTGGCGCAGCTGCGCAGGCGTGCGACCAGGCCTGAAGCTACACTGCTTCGGCAGAAATTGCAAACCCATCTCAGAAATTTTATACGAATATCATTCTAAGTTACTGCAATAAGGTTCTAACATGGTAGTAAACTATCATAGCAACTAATAAGCATACTTCAATCAAGTTATCAATCAATCCATGCTTAATTCAAGAATTAAGGAGTTAGCAATTTACAGAAACTGAAGATTATGAAAATGAAGTTATACCTCTGCTAAAGAAATGGACTTGGTGCAATATTTCTCTCCCTTAACTCAATTGAATTTTCAGAATACAAGCTCAATTCTATACTTAGAGAAAATATCAGCAAAAACAAAGAAGAATGAGAGAATTCATTATATAGACAATTCAATACACTGTTCAAAGCTTTGCTCACCATTTCAAACCATAGGATTGCAATATTGTATAATGATTTACAAGAAGTTGGTGAATCAAATCATGAAACCCACTCCCCCTACAATCATTATTTCTATGTTGCTGAAATTGAGAGAAGGAGTAGAGTAGTATAGTAGCCATGTGGGAGTTCACGTGAAGAAGGAGTTGGGCACTCAATGTGAGACTCAGTAACTTGCAAGTGCAATACACAATACTAATGTAATATATATGTATATATATATATATATATATAGCCTATCATGCTTACTAAGGCTACACTATATATACATATTACATATCATATAACTTAGGTTATAAATAAATTAAAGTCACAATTTCAATGAGCAATTAATAAAACAATGTATCAAATAAGGGTACATATATATTAACATATAATCCATGTACATTTTCCTTAATACCAACTATAATTTAATTGAGTATTATTATTACTTATTACCGTAACTGTTATTATTATAATCATAATAACTTAATGAAATCATTATCAAATCACAATTGATTATTGATGTTAATATAAGGTGATAGGGTATACACTAGGTTTTACCCACACACATTATGCCACATAAGCAATAATATGTAACTCTCATAATGTAATTATTCTTACTATATAGTCCATACATACAATATAAGCCACATTAATATGTCACCTTGTACTATATATAATATATAGTTAACTACCATATATTAAAGGTTTAATAGATCGCATGCTTGCACAATTTAATTAATCAAGTAAATATAATCTCATTATATTTATTAATCCTTTGCTCAATAATATATTATTTATTCACAATAATAGTTAATCGACATATTATCAATTAATTACTCATAAATAAAATTAATCAATGCGGTTTAAATCCTTTCACTATATTCAATTAAATTGAATATTTAATTAATAACAATTCTTTCAATTTTTTGATATAAAAATCTCAGGGCTAGTCCACTAATTTAATAAACCATTAGTGATTCCTTTTAATTTTCCTATCATTTATTCGCATAGGCTCAATTCACATAATCACATAAGGTTTAAATATGCTCACAAAACTAACTCATTAAAATTTAAATCACATATTAAATTAATAATGAAGTTTAAAATTTCACGGTCATTACAGGGACGGAGGGAGTACTTGAAATTGATTATTGTCTAATGTAAATTTATTGTTCTGTGATTTAGTTTTCAAATATCAAATTTCAATGATTTATATTTCGTCATTGGTCTCTAAATTCTTAGTTTTTATACGACCATCGTTATGGGCAAGTGTTCACATCTTTGACGGGATATTACGCAACCAATCATAAACTTCACGAGATATTTTTTTTATTTCTTTCACGATGCCTCAAATTTTATTACTTAATGGGTGTTCTCCGTTTCCCAACAAAGAAAATTCAAACGTGAACTTGGGTATTGCTGCATTCTCGAATTTCAATAGAGCAAATGTTTTGAACATGACGAAGACAAAAACGATGAACCCCTGCAACAGGTGCAGTGAACCGATTTTTTTGGTGCTTTCATAGCTTGTATTATGCCTTGTGCACGGTCAGAAATCAAACACACTTTTCACCATTGCTTGCAAACGTATTGACGAAGAAGTTTCAAAAACCATGACCAATTGTCAACCGTTTCCTCATGAACCAAACCATAAGCTACATGGTATTGTCGCATTCTCGAATCAAATCCCATGATAACCACTAACTTCCATTTGTATTTTCCTTTTAAAAAAATATCATCAATGGTAAGAACTAGACGAGCCTGAACCCAACCATAAATCATCGGCTTGAATGCCCACCATATACGCCTAAAGACATATTTACCCTAACCAAGTACATACGGATTAACCTTATTTTACAATACTCCCCAAATTGTATGTCGTAATGGCAGGCATGACTTTAGGGGGCTGTGCATATGATGTATCCTAGTTGCCATAAATTGTAACAATTGCAGTCTATTTTTCATATCACACCCTTTTATACGTCACATGATATTCATATGTTTTGTTGATCATGGATCGTATATCCACCACTTTGGTATCCGGGTTCTTCGCAATCTGATTTTATTAATTAAAAAACACATAATTTTAATTAGATACGAATCTTTAAACTAGTTACCAAAAATTATTGACGGTATTAACATACTTAAAAACATTACCATTGAATTGATGGTGTTTCCAATAAATTTTGTTGTAAACTTGACATGATCTTATAAGGGATTTACAAACTGACAAATGTGTTCATACTGCATTCTTGTGATCTCAAAATATTTGTGTTTCTTTAATTTGGAAGCACAAAGCCTCCAAGTGCATTTTTCACTTTTACACTTGACTTCATAAATTGTCTCATTGTTCATGTAAGTGTCAAAATTTCTACGTTTCTTAATGTGTACTCCTTCAACTACTAATTTGAGAACATCTTTGTTTGCAAAAAGAGCACCCAAGTACAATTCATCACAAGAGCTGTCAAATGTTCCACCACAACCACCGTGATTAGTTAATGCATTTTTTTACTCTTCAGTTTTAAACCATAAAGTCATAGGTTAATGTTCTCGGGTAAACACATCAACAACACCGATATTACTAACATATGCATTATCCGCATTCTCTCAGCTAGGCACCAGACCATCTTCGTCACTTCCCTCATCATCAATGGGAGGAATCCTACTTGAACCATAGCTATCCGAAAAATCTTCAAGCGAAACAATATTATTGATAGCTGAAGAAACTAAATTTGGGTCAGAGCCCCCCAACGTGTCTCCTCTTCATCCTCAACTTCTACACATCATTTGGATTGCAGGCTCCCTAAACAACAGGCTCTCCACTGCGATTTTAGTAGTGGTAAATAATCTTGTTCATCATACAATGACATTCCTCCATGACCACTACCACAACCAAAGTCCTAATTCTGATATATTTGAGAAATAACTCCACATGACGTACGTATTCATATTTTCTGACTGCATCAAAGTTGATGGGTTGGGCTGAGTTAACAAATTAATTAGTGTATCTACTATACCTCATTAAAAATTATCAGGACCCATGAATAATGAACAAACTTGTTCAAGCTCGATATATAATTTTACTCCACAATTATTGTTGTAACATCTTTCTAGAATGCCCAACATTATATCAACATCATTGTCATTGTTAACTTCCAATCTATAAAACATGGACATCCCATTCACAATATAGCTTGGATATTTACAACTTAATTTGAAATTCTATTGAGAGGGATTTTTTCCCAACTCATTGTAGAGTTTATAAATCAGTTCGCTATTCAAGGTGTTACGTTATATGATGACAACATTTTTTGAACCTATTGAGTATCTGTGGCCATCTACATTTTTTGTCAAAACCTCACCTTCCAAAAAAAATAACTTGGGCATAACTAGTCATCTTAAATATTCTGTAAAAATATCATTCACATAACATTACTTTTAAAATTATAACTCTTTTAAGGACAAATATTTTAACCAACTTATCCAAAATCTAACAAAAAAAAATTACTTGTATTTCTTAATTAAGGTCTTTATGATTGAGTTGAATTGTTCTAAATAATCAACATGACAATGACAACGAGATCACGTTCTTGTTTAATAATATTCAATTTTTTATTATTATTTTCAGTAATAGAGTAATTATTAATAGATATTTATTAGCATATTTAACATTAATTTTAAAAATGCTTTTTTCCATATAATGTGCAAGGGTAAAATTTATTGAAGCATGAAATTAGGTTTTAATTAGCACAAAAATATGCTCTATTTTTCAATATTTTTCTATAGAAATTTTATTTAACAAGCATAGTCATTTTATTTTGATAATGTTTTAAAATTTTATATATCTATTTTAAAATAGTACTATTAAAAAATATTTATTTTAGAAAGACAGATTATTGAACGTATTTCTATAATGATATTTTAAAAGTAGATAAATATTTAATTTGAAACAAATTATAATAAGTATCATAATCATTAATTTTGGGAAGAATGCGTACGTTTCAGAAATATAATGCGTTAAAGTTTTTTATGAAACATTCTTAGTGATTAAATATATGCACATTCTTAGTGAAGAGGGTAGAAATAATAAAATTTAATTATTAGTTTTTTAAAACATTTTATATTTTATAATATTTTATGTAAAAAACACTTAATAATACAAATTTTGTTAATATCACAACAAAAACAGATATACTACCAAAAAACTTAATATCACAACAAAAACTTAAACCAACAAAAAAAATAAATTGAATGTCAAAATATAACAAATTTAACACTAATAATACGTACAAAAAAATAAAATTAGAGTAACATTATCATTACTTGATTTTACAATAAAATTAAATTGATTACAAAAAAAATACTAATGTACATACCTTTAGGGTGTTCTGAACAAAATTAATAGCGAAAAATGGAGGCAGGTAGGGTTGGGCATAATTTTTGGTTTTTTATTTTTATTTTTCGGTCCGATTTCGGAACAAAAAAATCTGTATATACCTGTTTTTCGGTACCGAGTTTTTATGGACCGTACCGGTACATACCGGTTTTTCAATTTTTTATTTATTATTATTAATAAATAATTAATAATAATAATTATAATAATAATAATTATAATAATAATATTAATAATAAAAATAATGATAAAATAATAATTATATTATTTTTTTGGTATTTATTCGATAAAAACTGGTACCGAATCGATTTCGAACAGGTAAACCGGTTCGGTATACCGGTCCAACCGGTACCGATATTGGTACCGAAATTTGGTTAATTTCGGTACCGATCCTGCTCGGGTCGATTTTTATCGGTTGCCCAACCCTAGAGGCAGGTGGAAGCGAAAAGAAACCCACCGAAAAAAATGGAAGGAAAAAGTGAGAAGAGATAGGATAAAGAAGGATTGAAGGAAGGAAAGAATAAAGAAACGGAGAGGAGAAAGAGAAGGATGTGACAGATGGATAAAGATGGGGTAGTGTGACGCCCTCAAAATAGGTTCAATACACAACTCATTCTGAGTCGTCAAATACATAGTACAGACTCCAAATACACATCTTCTAATTCCAACTATTATACGGTCGTGCAAAATACGACCACACAACTATTAGCGTTAATACAAATATTATGTAGAAAATATAAACACTCAAATTCAGATCTCATTTATTACAATTATTAACACACTATTTTATAAAATAGTGAGGACTTCTACAACTCTATCTCGGACCATCACTCCATTCTCCGACTAGTCCAGCTATATTCTCATTTCCTGAAAAGAATAATTGAAGAAAAAGGTGAGCTCAACTAGCCCAGTAAAGAATATTATGACTAAGATAATGAAGAATAAATTATCATTAGCCTTTAACAAATCAGATAAAATATTATGGACAACAAGTTTTAGATCAACAACTGCAGCGGAAATAACAATTTATTAGAAGAGTAAAGTAGAGAATGATGTCTACTATCTTCTATGATATAAAAGTTCATCATCAATATTTTATCTCTGTAACACCAATCAATAATATTTTAAATCAACAATTCATCTTTGCACTACGGGCCAAAGATATTCATTCGTATCACCAATGGTCATGTTCATCTCAACACCTGTCCATCTTTGCACTACGGGCCAAAGATATTAATCAGATAATCATCTTTGCACTACAGGCCAAAGATATTCATCAAATAATCATTAATCTTTGCACTACAAGCCAAAGATATTCATTTGTATCACCATTTAAAATTGATGATGATAAAAAATATTTTAAAGAACGAATCTAGTGAGATAAAGAACAAAGATTAGAGATTCGTAATTTAGTTTATCCAAGTTCAAGAATACTCCATAATAATCAATTGTGGAGCAAAATTCAAGAATGAAGATCAAAATATGGATACAATCAAAGATAATTTGAAAGAAAAAAAATCATGAATAGTAACTCGTGAATAGTAACTCATGAATAGTATCCCAATATGAAAAGGTAAAAATTTCATCAGAAAGTTCATACCAATATTCCAGTGAAATGATATTAGATGAAGCGCAAAACTCAAGAAATTTTTGATCATTTTAGGAATTATAGAAGCAATACTTACAGTAGTAAGTTTAGAGTTAGAAATCTGAAATGAAACAATATACAACACTACAAATGGATTTTCACCCGTCATGCGGTAATTCGCGTAGATAGATCATTTTCATAATTTAATAAAGAATGAATACGAGGGGTTATTCACCAGGTATGCGGTAGTTCGCGTAGACATGTTATTCCCACGAAATAATAAAGAATGAAATAACCAAAAGGATTTCACCATGCATGCGGTAGTCCGCATAGACAGGTTATTTCAACAGAATAATAAATAATTGAATAACAACCCTTACGAGTATTGAAAGAAAATAACTCTTTTCATGAATACGAAAGAAATAATACCCCTTACCTTAATAGAAATTTGGATACTGCACTAGTGTAATAGTAGAATACTCTTCTTCTTTCTCTCTTATTCTCTCTATACTTTCTCTCTCTGTAACTTTAGTGAATTAGTGAGAAATAATGAAGAAATGATCTTCTATTTATAGGCTTGACAGAGTAAGGGTAAAATAGTCTTTTCGCTATAATTTATGACATCATCGCTCACCTCATCGTTCCTATGACATCATCGCTTACCTCATCGTTCCGATGACATCATTATTTACCTCATCGTTCCGATGACCTCATCGTTCCGATGACATCATCGCTTACCTCACAAGAATTCAAATTCAATTTGCTTTCTTCCACTTTATTTTACTTTTATACCATGAATTTACTATAATAATGTTACCATTCAAATTATAAAAAAATTATACTATTATATTATCACATTATACTATTATAATGTAATATTATAATAATATATTTGAATAAATTATTTTATCGGAGAAGATAAATACCAAATTTTCAACAAAAGTCTCATTTTATATAAAAATTGATTAAATACTTACTCATCATATTTATCAACAATTTTTATTACTTACAATTAATATTATAGAATTACAATATTGACAATCAGTCCGTTCCCAGGAAAGAGGGGGCTTTCCTAAAAAAAATTTCTCATTGGCGCGCAATTATATAACCTAACCCCTTTCCTCGACAGAACTTTCTAGACATTATCAATAATGCTATCTAATAATATTATACAAATAATATGAATTATTGAGTTAATAATGTGAAATACTGTGCAGCGGTTATTGTGACAATTATTGAATCAATAATATAAAATATCAATGTAGCAATTATTGAATCAATAATATAAAATATTAAACAGTAATTACTGTAACAATTATTGAATGAGTGACTTCTTACGTAAGAACCAATAATTTAAAATACTGTGCAATACCGTGTGCTACTGTGCAACAATGCGTATTACTGTATTTTTATCACTGGGTATTTCAACAGTTTAACGGTAAAAGTTTTGCCGTTATTTTTATAAAAAGGTTACTTCTGTCGCTTTCTATATCCGACATTCATTCCGTTGTGGGGTCCACCAATGACTGCGCCGTCGTACGAATATTTTCCGACAAAAAGAATATTCATCGACCAAACGAATATTCTCCGACACAACGAATATTTTATAACCACTTGCTTACTTTATAAAATTTGCACATCCCACCCATAACTTATCACATTTATCAAATTAATATCTTACTATTTCAAAATAATATATAAAGAAAATTAAATCTTTATTCATTAAAGTTGGGGTCTTACAGGTAGAGTTTTGATGGATATAATTGGGATAAAAAGAAAAAAAACAAAAAAAAAAACAACGCCAGTTTGATTTGCGTCGAGGAGAGCTGGTACTGCCAATTTGACTAGCGTCATGGACGAAACTAGGGGGCCCTGGCACTTGAAGCATGCTAATATTAGTTAAACTTGATCTTTGTTATGAGATGTTATTAATTCATTTGATTACTCATGTCATTCCACCTATAATAAATTAACAGTATTACTATAAGATAAAATAATGTTAAATAAGTTTGATGATTAATTAATTAATATTGTACTCATTTGTCTTATTAACTTAATTATATATTGGTATCAATTTTTTTGTAAATGAGAATAACTTAATTCATTTTCTTACTTTGAGTGACTCCTCTCAGTTGTCTCCAAAGAAGATGACTAGAGTCACAAAATAAAGTTTTGAATATATAATATTATAATTTATAATTTATCTATAAAAGTAGCTAATCAGTTGACTAAAAATTTTAAAGTCTGATTAATAGTCTCATAGTTCGGGTAAATTAAAAACTATATATATATATATATATATATATATATATATTTATATGACGCCCTCAAAATAGGTTCAATACACAACCCATTCTGAGTCGCCAAATACATAGTACAGACTCCAAATACACATCTTCAAATTCTAACTATTATACGGTCGTACAAAATACGACCACACAACTGTAAGCGTCAATACAAATATTATGTAGAAAATATAAACGCTCAAATTCAGGTCTCATTAATTACAATTATTAATACACTATTTTATAAAATAGTGAGGACTTCTACAGCTCTATGTCGGACCATCACTCCATTCCCCGACTAGTCCCAGCTATATTCTCATTTCCTGAAGAGAACAATGAAAGAAAAGGGTGAGCTCAACTAGCCCAGTAAAGAATATTATGACTAAGATAATGAAGAATAAATTATCGTTAGCCTTCAATAAATCAGATAAAATATGATGGACACCCAGTTTTAGATCAACAACTGCAGCGAAAATAACAATCAATTAGAAAAGTTAAGTAGAGAATAATGTCTACTATCTTCTGTGATATAAAAGTCCATCATCAATATTTTATCCCTGTAACACCAATCAATAATATTTTCAATCAACAAATTATCCATGCACTACGGGCTAAGGATATTTGTTTATATCACCAGTGGTCATGATCATGTCAAACACCTGTCCATCTTTGCACTACAGGCCAAAGATATTCATAAATTAACAGCTCATCTTTGCACTACGGGCCAAAGATATTCATCAATCAACAGTTCATCTTTGCACTACGGGCCAAAGATATTCATCAATCAACAGTTCATCTTTGCACTACGGGCCAAATATATTCATCAATCAACAGTTCATCTTTGCGCTACGGGCCAAAGATAACTTTCACCACAATTTAATATTGAGGATGATGAAAAATAATATAAAGAACGAATCCAGTGAAATAAAGGATAAATATTAGAGGATTTACCCAGAGTTCAAAATGAAGATTAAAACATGGATCCAATCAAAAATACTTTGGACAAAAAAAAATAATTTTTTTCGTGAATAGTACCCCGTGAATAATAACTCGTGAATAGTACCCGAATGAATAGTACCCCGACATAAAAAGATAAAATTTTCATAAGAAAGTTCAGACCAATATTCTAGTGAAATGATATTAGATGAAGCGCAAAACTCAAAGAAATTCTAATCATTTCAAGAATTATAGAAGCAATACTTACTGTAATAAGTTTAAATTTAGGAATATGAAATGAAATATTATCACTTTCATAATATGAAATATGAAAGAAAATAATATTCTTTATGAATATTGAAAGGAAATAACATCATTTACGAGAAAAAATAATATTCTTTACCTTAGTAGAATACTAGATCTGACTGAAATATCGGATATTATGTTGAGAAAAATCTTGCACCGTAATCCACACTCAAACTATCATTATACTTACAAGAAATACGCTCGATATAATAGAGAGAAAAATTTCTGATTCTGTGTGATTTTCATTTCAAACTAAGCACCCTATTTATAGAAAAATGCCAGAACACCAATGTTGACTTACATACCCTCGGTGGCTTTCTCAGCACACCATTCTTTGAAAAACAAACCAGCCCACCACCTTTGAAATAATAAATTCTAACCACATGTTTGTATATATATATATATATATATATATATATATATATATATTAAAATATTTATAATTATTAAAAGAATTTCAAATTCAATTCTTTTTTCTTCCACCATGAATTTATTATAATAATGTTACCATTCAAATTATAAAATTATATTATTATATTATCACATTATACTATTATAATATAATATTATAATAATATATTTGAATGAATTATTTTATCGAAAAAGATAAAATGTCAACTTTCAACAAATATCTCATTCCAAAATTTCTTTCATTTATATCAAAATTGAACAAATATTTACTTATCATATTTATCAATAATTTTTTTTTATTTTATTCATCAATTATTATTCTTAATTAATATTATAGAATTATAATATTGACAACCAAGTCGTTCGGGACTTTTCGATAAAGATTTCTCCTTATATAAAATATTATGCAATTATCAAATATGAATGTAGCAATTATTGAATTAATAATATAAAATATTATGCAATTATTAATGTAGCAATTATTGAATCAATAATATAAAATATTGAACAATAATTACTGTAACAATTATTAAATGAGTGACTTCTTACGTAAGAACCAATAATTCGAAATACTGTGCAATACCGTGTGCTACTGTGCAACAACGCGTATTACTATATTTTTATCATCGGGTATTTCAACAGTTTAACGATAACAGTTTTACCGTTATTTTTATAAAAATGTTATTTTTGTCGCTTTCTATATCCGACATTCATTCCGTTGTGGGGTCCACCAATGACTGCGTCGTCGTACAAATATTCTCCGACAAAAAGAATATTCCTCGACCAAACGAATATTCCCCGACACACAAATATTTCAAGACAACTTGCTTATTTTGAAAATTTTGCACATCTCCCCATAACTTATCGCATTTATCAAATCAACACCTTACTATTTTAAAATAATATATAAAGAAAATTAAAATCTTTATTCATAAAAGTTGGGGTCTTACATTTATGTATATATTTTTAAAGTCATTAAACTCACAACTCAAAGGTTGACAAGAATTGGAATAGGATGTTGTGAAATACTATAATTGGGCAAAATGAATTTGAAAGCACTTCAAGCGTCAATAAATAATTTTTTTTACTGATGTATTTTGACTCCCTCTAAAAATATTCTGGTTCCGCCACTTACTAGCGTTGGATCTGATTTTAACTTCTTTTAAATAAATTTAAAATTTGTTAAGACTAATTAGATAGTTAATTAATTAATTAAGCTTAATTGGGGGTTTTATCCGCCAAAGGCAATTCAAGTGGCGTGAAATACCAAAAAAAAACTCTCCACTACCAATTGGATTGGTGTTTATGTGAAAGAAACCTTGAACAAATTGGATGTGAGTTAGAAAAGTGAATGACACCTTAGTCATTTTCGGAAAATACTCGATGTGGACTTGTAGAGATATAACCTTTCGGGAAAATATATGTAATATGAAGTTTCAACGATTATGTTGAAATTAATTACCACACAAAAAAATAGGATAAATGGTTGAATATTTACATATGATTATATATATATATATATATATATATATATGTAGAAGGACAGAATTGAAGGCTATAAGGAGTAAGGTTGCAGCCACTGATCAGCATCAATGAAGGAGACGTTAAGAAATGGTGACGCTTGTGTCTCATTAAGTCTCTGGGCATAGGGCGCCCTCAGTGTCATATTTGCTCCTCCACCGGAGCACATGTACTCTCCATAAAATATATTCCTGCATTTATTCAAATATATATAAAAAGAAAAGAAAAGAAAAGAAAAGTAAATTACATAGTTTATTGTTGAGCTTTCATAATATATATATATATATATATATATATATATATATATATACACACAATAAGGATCTTAGGCTCACCCAACTAAAAACTCACCCAACTAAAAGCTCACCCTCCTTTAGCGACGGACCGGACGACGATTCGTCCGTTGCTATATATACAACCGTCGTCTATATGTTGTCCGTCGCTAAAAGATAAGACGATAGTTGTATATATAGCGACGGACCAAACCGTCACCCGGTCCGTCATTAAAGGGGGGTGAGTTGGGTGAGCTTTTACTTGGGTGAGCTTAAGATCCGGACCGTATATATATATATCAGTCTATTTCAAGAGCTCACACCCTTATTTTACATACCATGCTCACCCTGTTTAGCGACGGACCGGGTGACGATTTGTTCTGTCACTATATCAAACAGCCGTCGTCTTTGCTTTTAGTGACGAACAACATATAGCGACGGACCCAACCTATAGCGTCGGACCGAACCGTCGTCCGGTCCGACGCTAAAGGAGATATGCAAGGTATGTAGGATCAAAGGGTATGCTCTTGATCATTTCCCTATATATATATATATATATAGTATAAGGGCTATATGTATATACACAGCTGTGTAGTACACAGTCGCCTATGAAGACGATTTTTTTGGACTATAACGATGGGTGAACTGTCGATTTAGCCCAAAAAAACCGTCGCCATAGGCGACTGTATACTACACAGCTGTGTATATACATTTTTCTCATAGTATAATGATCCATATCATGTATTTACTATGTATCAGAAATGTGTATACAACATCTCTATCTTTCAATAGAGATCAATAGGCCGAGATTAATTCACGTACGTAGCGGACGACAAATTACGTCCGCTACTAATAGTAGTAGACGACAATACTATTTTCAGCGTCATTTGCTACTATTAGTAACAGACGACACCTAGCGGATGTAACCCGTTGTCCACAACTAATAGTTGCGGACGTGAATTAATCTCGGTTGTTAGTTCTTATATTGAACGATATGATGTATGTCTATTTTTGATCCATAACAAATACATACTATATATATATATATATATATATATTTATTTATTTATACACTAATTAAGCACCTCAGTCAGAGTTTCATTTGATTTTCAAACTATTTTATGCATATTAAGGTTTTCTTCTTCAAAACTAAATATCACTCATCAACTAAGCACGACAAATCTTGCGTAAAAAGAAGTTAAAAAATCAAATGAAAGTCCATAAAATAGGTCAATATTTATAATACACGTTCTCTGTTCCAAATTAAATATAAATTTTAACCTACAATTGTTAATGTTAATTTTATATTTTCAAATATATATACTGTTAATATTGCATAATAATAGTGGTTGTAATATGATGTTAATGATAAATTAAGAATATCATTTCACTTTGGTTTTAAAACAGAATTTTATTTCATGTTATTTTTTTTTTATAAAAAAAAGGGTAGAGAAAATAATTTACTGGTCTCTGGAGGGGTCATTGAAGTCATTCCAACCCTCAGGGGCGACGATATCGGAGATGGAGGAGTAAGCAAAGACAACTCTGGAGAAGGGCCTCCATGCTCGGCCTAGCCATATTCTTCCTGTGCCTCCTAAGCTGCAGTTGACGAATGCAAAGCCGCTGTTTTCTTCCATGGAAGCTCGGCCTTGTGCTGTTACAGCTCCATTTATCAACTTCTGTCCTGCTGGTACCGGGTTCGCCATGGAAATCAGCTGGCAGCTCTGTTGATAAATTTGTTAATGAATTTTTTTATCTCTCTGTTCCAAATAAAAAATATATTTTCTAAAACCACATCGTTTAGGAATAATTTTAAGGAAAAACAGAAATGCATCTCTCTAGCTATTTTGAAACAGATTCAAAATATAATCTCCAATTGTGGAACAGAGAGAGTATATATATTAAATGTTTGGTAATTTTTAACATGTCAAATTAGTAAATTAACTTGTTCCAAACAGCCTTAAAGAGGGGGAAAAGGAAAAAAAGCAAAACAATATATATATATATATATATATATATAAAAGGAAAAAGAAAGAAGAAGAAGCTAGTATCAACATATAGAAGGTACCTTGGTGCTGCTTTACTTCAAAATGTTGTTGTTTTGTCGTTTTTCCATTTTTGCATGTTAGCAGAAACTGATGACACAGGTTTTATGGTTTAAGGTTGTTCACTGATTGGGAAAACCAACAAGAAGAAGAAGCTATTTTTCATGTCCCATTAATTAATTTGCGTGTCCCGGTTGAATAAATAAAAGAACATTATTTTCACCTTTTTTTTTCCTCTACATGTCGTTCCCTTCTATATCATCTTATATACGTGAATCCTCCCACTGCCTTCAAGTGTGGAAAGCACGTCTTAAATAAGAATACATAATTCTCTCGTGGCAAAACACGAACACAAAACAATGTGTTTGAATGTGATTGATGCATGCATGGATGGTTTATTACTCATAGTACGTACGTGTGTGTATATATATATATATGCATGCTTAGGTGAGTCCGATATTTGCACTTAAGTACATGGAAACACATCATTTTTTATCTACTTGTTTGTATTTATGCATGTTTTTGTGATGATAACATTATTGCTTAAATAATGTTCTTAGGTTATATTATATTTGCAAGAATGAATTGCTTAATTAGTGTGAAATATTAATTAATTAATTACCTCATAAAATGACTTGGCATTACCAAAGATGAAATCTATTGAGCCTTGAATATAGCAATCCTTGAAGTAATGGCGACCCCTATCGTCATGAAGGGTGTCCTGAGCTCCAAAGAATCCACAACCCCAGAAGGCAGCTTCATCTCCTGTTATTCTCATGGCTACTGCTTGTGCTCCAACATCACCCGGCCGTGGAATTGGTGCTACATTCTACTTTCATAATTAATTCAAGTTAACTACGTACATTAACTTTATGTGTGTATATATATATATATATATGGCTTTAATAGAGAGCTGCGACACTGTGCACATGTAGTAGGTATAGAAAATAGTTGCATTTGTGTAAGAAAAAAAATTATATTTGTACATAAAAAGTGACAACCATAATACCAGCTTTTCCTAAACAAATGCAACAATTTCTTGTATCACCGTGCACATACGTACACACCAGCTCCATTATTCTCTACTAGTATTTGTGACACACATTATGTGTGTACAATCAAGAATTTTTTTTTTTTTTTTTTTTTTTTGAAAAAATACTTGAATAAGAGTTTTAAAACATGAGTGCGAAAATATAGTAGAGAAATTATGGATAAATGTGGGAGAGAAAGGAAGTTGGTTAATTTTAACCAAATAACTATAATATGCAGCAGTTAAAAATGTGATACAGCTTCATCAAAAACATGAGTTATCTTTCCCCTGGCTAGCTCTCCCTTAATAAAATAGAGATATAGATATGTACCTACCTATATTCAAAAAAATTAGTGCTATTTATTTTTATTTATAGAAACCCTATTATATCAATCATGCCTAATTATTAGTAACAATTTTTTTAGTATCTTAATACGTACCATGAAGCTTATGTTTTTAGCAATAAATTTGGCAGCAAAAACTTGAACGGAGCCACTATAAAATGTGCCATTCGAGGAATTGGCCGTGTCATTCCACACAATCGCCGTTGAAGTAATTCCTTGTCCTTGAAAAGTGATATTTGGTTTTGTTTTCGGAACAATGATTTTCTCACTGGATTAATTAAGCCAACAATGTCAAAAAAAGCCATTAATTAATTAAACCTCAAGTAAATAAGATATGTAAAGCATATATATATGCATGGAAATTACTAGCAACTTACTAATAAACACCGGTGTTGATCCATATTATGTTTCTTTTCTGGCTAAAATTCGCAACTGCGTCTAGTGCAGATTGCACCGTGGTGAAATTACAACAACCTCTACCATCAACGCAAAGAGTAGTTGTGGTGGTGGTATCTGGAGGCGGAAAATTTGGTGGAAAATCGTCACAAATAGATGATATAATTTTTTCTTTAGTCTCGTCGTGGCGGCGGCGATGGTGGCGGCGGCGGATGCGATAAATATTGTTGTATGGGAATAGTAGTGTAGTTGACAGGATGGATGATTTAATCAGTAAAATTGGAGTGGAAGTCATAATTAAATGAGTAGATGCAAGAGCTGCCAATAGGGCAACTAGAAGAGAGAGAAACAAACCTATAACACTCATTTTTCTTTTATATTTAATTCTATTTTTATCTGCAGATTGGAGCAATCGGGAGACAAGAGATTAGGGGGAGTTATAAGAGAGAGATTATGGGGATGGTTGAACAGAAATTAAAGCACTTGAAGTATAAGGCAGGTTGAATTAGGCCTTGTCTTGCAAATCACCCTGTCCCTAGCTATTTACTCCATGGGAAGTACTATAATATTCCCAAGTTACGTATTAAACTTATTATGGTAGATAAATTTTATTTTATTTTATGAGATTTTTTAATTAAAATTTAGAGACTTGCATAAAAATCACAAATGCATAAAGTAAAATAAAGGTAGATATCCTTGGCTAATACATTTAAATGGAATATGATAACGTTTAACTAGTAGAAAACTGATAAATGCATAGCACAAAATGATATTTTCACATAAAAACAGTTGTTATAGATCCTATAGCAACGGTTTTCATCATTGTTATACATTTATAGCGACACTTTTCATATGAAAATATCAAAAAGTGTTGTGAAAATATCAATTTACAAACTAGTATCATGAATAAATAATTTAAACTTGAGGTTGAGTGTACTCTACAAGGTGCCCGAACATCTCTTGATCCTTCGGAGCTCAATTTTACTAGTTAAGATTAATTATGTTTATAATAATTTTACATATTTATTTGAGATTTAAAAGGGACATTCTCTCTGTGTTCCAAAATAAAAAAACAACTTACTTTTGTAAATATAAGTAATCTTATATTTTGGAACGATAATAATATTACACGTCTAATATATATTGTATGCAGTTTGAGGTGCATATACAAAACCTGGAACAATATAATCTTACACTTATTTTGCTAAGTAACATCGCTAAATGATCCACAAAATTGGTGATCATAATATATATATTAAACTATTAGACCTCCAGTAATGGCAAGGTTTATATTTTATTTTATGGCTTTTAATTTGTTCAAATCGAAACCACTTTGTATGTTATGCAGTGAAAAATATCGATGAAGATTCAAATTTTCATACTGATCGTGCCGTAAAAAATTATCAATGAAGATTCTAATTTTTTTCATATATTTTATTATTTATATAGATTTAGTATATTTCATATGTTTTTACTTATTACGTATTTACAAAAAAAAAAATTAGTAGTTTAATTTATTTTGGCTCATTTGTATTTTGGGCTTAATTTTTCTAAATATATTTCTTTCAGATATTTTTTATATTTTCCATTTTTCAAATAGACGTATGAAATTGGTTTATCATCATTATCCATATGCTTAATTACTTAGCTTGAAATAACTACAAATGTAACAACTACAAATCAAATAACTACAAATGAAACTTATTTGCAACGTATGGAATATCAAATTAGCAGACGCTCGTGGCAGGACCTTCTTTTCCTGCATATGTCAAGTTAAGCTTCACTTTCGAGGGAGACTGCAATTGTTAACAAAAAATATCAAACACTTGCAAAAATTTAGTTGATACAATTTAATGATAAGTGTGTGCAAAAATTAAACTTGGTGAACGTAAAATTAACGCTAGCTATATATATTTGGCAACTCAATTCCGAACTCTGAAATTAGAACTAATTAAAGAAGCTTTACAATTATGTGGGCATTCATATAATTATGTGGAGGTGAAGTTTAGTTAAAAATTGGGTGCTCGATTTTCTAATTTCAAAATCTTGAAATTAAATTTTCAAACAAATTTGCGAGCATTTTCCACTTGGGCAATACACTGGATCAACGATGACAGGATTCGAGACATGATCCATTATAATGTCTTCAGAATCGAGAATCCGGCCATGTTTTTATTCGGACACCGTTCATTGTTACCCTTGTATTTGAAAAAATAGAGTGTTATTTATTTGGCAACCATATTTTCCGGTCTTTTGGCAATCATTTTTGGCCCAAGCGGCTGCTCCATTGCCGTCAAATGTTCGGCCACCCATCCGGCGTCCTTGGCCGGATCAGACGGAGCTTTGACATTGCCTTGAAGCCGAATGCCCACAGGAGCCTTGCAAGGGCCTGCAATCGACACTGCTTTTAACAAAAAATTGCCTTTTAGGAATCACAACTGTAGTTGCGCCCGGTTGGCGCTGCGCATGCCTCTTTCCATGCAAATTAATTTCACAATTTAAAACGAATATTGATTTGTAAAAATATACAAGAACTATATTCACCTAACTCTTCATGCATGATCAATTAAAGCATCAAGGGGTGCGCGTGAATTAGATCTTCTCCTCTATATTTCTTTTTGATCAGCAAAATGAAAGAACTTTTATTAAAACCCTAGAACATAACATACAGAAGATCTGATCCAAAAGATTTGGATCAGTTATTACATATATTTCTATTCTCAAAATCTGATAACCATCTTAAGTACACACCCTAAACTTTCTTTTAATCTACTCAACAGCTTCCTTCCAGCAGCACTTCTTTTTGAGAATTATGCAATTTTGCGCCTACCATATAATTCAAAACATGAAAGCTACGATATCAATGAGCCACCATTTTTCCAGCTTCCTTGAGCTGGGTAACATATATTCAGCACCTCGCCAATGGACTGATCGAGCCAACGCCATTGCTAATGATCCCCACCAATCAAAGAATAGAGCACTACACCCTCCATGTCCATCTAGCTAGCTACAATGAATCCAATTCTTTGAAGCACCATCAACAACCCAGCATACTATATACTACTTAATCTTGTTATACTTGTTACTACTACTAATTAAACCCCCTTGTATTCTAAAAAAAGAAAAAAAGAACAGCCTGGAAAATTAATTAAATTCAAATGTTTTTTGCAATTCTGCTGAGCACTCACCTCTAATTGTTCCTTGCAAATTGCAATTTCATCTCCTCTATATGAATGAATATATATATATATATATATATATATGGGTAATCATCCGTGGCAACCGGTTGCCAGGTGCACTGTTCAGCAACCTACTTTTTAGTCCTTGATCAGATTAATGAAAGACCAAGATTGGATTATTTTTCCCCTGCCGCTACAGCTTGTAGCGGCAGGCACTTAACACATATGCCATGTGATTATTTACTGTTCTGCCCTCATGATATTTGGTTTGCCCACCCTTGCCGCTAGAGGTTCCATCGGCAGGGCATTGGATCACTAAGCTAGGTTTATTTCTTTGCAAAGCATATGTTTAGATTTTGGGTATTTGAGTTAAAATAATACTATTTTAAATTATTTTATCCTCCCATGAAAATAATTCAAAATAAAATAAAAATAAATAAATAATAAAATAATTAAAATACAAATAATAAACATATGAATAAGTCCTTAGTATTATATTAAGTCAAATAATAGTTCAAAATAATAATAAAATAATAAACGAATTATTTTATAAAAATTATTTTATATAAAATAATAAACATATAAAATAATTCTTATAAAATATAATACTATGTTTATTATTTGAACTATTATTTGACTTAATATAATACTAAGGCCTTATTCATATGTTTGTTATTTGTATTTTAATTATTTTATTTTATTATTTTATATAATATGTTTATTTTATTTTATTATTTTTTATTTATTTATTTTTATTTTATTTTGAATTATTTTCATGGGAGGATAAAATAATTTAAAATAGTATTATTTTAACTCAAATACTCAAAATCTTTGCAAATAAATAAGCCTAGCTTAGTGATCTAATGCCCTGCCGAAGGAGCCTCTAGCGGCAGGGGTGGGCAAACCAAATATCATGAGGGCAGAACAGTAAATAACCGCATGGCATATGTGTTAAGTGCCTGCCGCTACAAGCTGTAGCGGCAGAGGAAAAATAATTCAATCTTGGCCTTTCATTAATCTAATCAAGGACTAAAAAGTGGGTTGCTGAACAGTGCACCTGGCAACCGGTTGCCACGGATGATTACCCATATATATATATGCAGTACTTCCTCGCTCTCTATATATATTTAATAGTACATAGAAACATTAATTACCTAGCATCTAAGAAATAGGAAGATAATTAATTAGGCAGATGTGGATGGTGGTGCACAAACATTAGGCAAGAGTTTGCCAGAAAGCCTCGGCGTGACACTTGAACATTGAGAAATAGCAGTTCCATCGGTTCCTTTGTACACCAAATTAATGTCACTCAGCTCCACATTCTGGCAGGGTATACCTTTGCTGCAAACAAGCTTCACGGCTAGTTTCGTGGCAGACGTGCCCCGAATCCCCTTGAACCTAACGTCGCTGATCTTTACACGCGAAGGAACCTGAAAACACAAATATTATTAGGGTACAAAATGGTTGTTGATATTATCAAGACAAATATATGTTTAATTAACCATATTTTTATAATTATTTTAGTGACACTTGGTCATTTGGTAATATCCACCACCTAAGAAATTCTTATTTTTCTTTCGGCTAAAATATAATAATTAACTCACGTCTAGAAATGAATTTTTTTTCTCTTTTATGAAAATTAAGGTTTGATGGAGACACATTTAAACAATATATATTCTTCATTTTCTTTTCTTTATAACAAATTTAGCCTAAAATTTTAATTTGTAATATAAATTTTGGTTGATGATCATGCCCAATAATAATTGATTGATGCTATCAACGCAATAAGGGTCGTTAAATGCATAAATGTGGCTAAAACAAGTGCAAAAGTAGTGTTGCCTACAAAAGCACAATTCATGGATTAATTTATCTTTCTACACCTTTCAAAACACTGCATATATATTTGTTTTGCTAGCATCAGTAATGATCTGGCATAATCAATGGCCAAAATATGCTTAACAGAATGAAAAATGTGACTCCCTTTTTTATGGACGGACGGACGGACGGAATAGTAACTATACTATAAAAAGCTACATATATACCTCTGCTTGGCATTGACCATATGGGCAATACTGTTGATCTATCAATATGGGAGTGCTAACACTGTTCATAATTAATTCCTCAAAATGCATATCCCGAGCAACACCGTTCGGAGAAGCCGGCCATGTTTTAACCCTAACGCCGTTCATGGTGTTAGTAAAGGTGCAATTTCTTACAGTCACTCCAACCACAGGTTCCTCATTATGATACTTTCCTAGGCTTCCAACACTAATGCCATGGCCAGGTCCACAAGTCACTTTTTCGACCAAAACATGTTGACTTCCATCACCGAGGGACACACAATCATCTCCGGTTTTGATGTCCGAGGCCGTGATATTTATCCCGTCGGACCGGCCAATATGTATCCCGTCGGTGTTCAGGCTCGTCTCCGGTGCGTTGATGGTCACGTGAACAAGAGTCAAGTTGTTGCAGTTCAATAAGTTCATGTGGAACAATTTGCTATTCACTGAAGTTATGTCACGAATCATGGAGTTTGTGATCTTGTTGAATCTTAAATTCTGTTCAAGATTTGCCACACACAAAAAATAACAAGCAAACGAATGAATGAACTATGCCAATATCATAACAAAAAAACAAACATACATTTAGTGACATTTCTGTAATTGTCCTATTGACACTTCACATGAGTTTATTTATGTGGTTAATAATTTGCGACGAATTTTATTACGTCGCTAAATGTGTATGGGGGGAGAAATTGAAAGATAGATTTTAATATGATGGGTTGCCTTTTTAATCATTTTGTATTCATGTTCAGTCAACATAAGATAATGTGTCACCCTTTCAAATGACAATTTCGAATGAAAGTTTAAATAAAAGTAGAAAAAATGGTTTAGGATTTACTATGGGTAAAGAACTGCATTTTCCAGTTTTGGCACAATCATTTTGAGACCAAGCAATTTGTCCTTGACCATCAAATGTTCCACCAGACAGCGTCAAGGCATCGATATTTTGGAAAACGATCCAACCGTCCTGTGATTTAAGCTTGTTGAGGTCCGTTGGAGCCTTCCAATTTCCTTGAGACTGAATGGTAATGGGAGCCTTACAGGGACCTTGGAATGTCACTGGACCAACCATATAGCTCCCTCCCGGAATTACAACCTGGCTTGGTTCTGCTGATGCACATGCTTCTTTCCAGGCACTCATAATAGCCTAGTTAAAATTAATAATAATATTATATTAAAAAAAAATTTAAAATTATGCCATTATTACAAGATTGTAATATTTTTCGTTCCAAAATATAAGAGCACAATGAAACCTGGCTATCATCGGAACTACCATCGGCCTTTGCTCCACTCTTTTTGACGTCGAAAATGGCACCCTGGCTTCTTTTGATTAATGACATCAAAAGCAGGAAGCACAAAATTCCTTGAATTGATTTTGATACGGTCGTCTCCATTGGATTCTTGATTTGAATATGTTATACTGGGTTTATATAAAGATTGATAAAAATGGAGGGTTGAGACCACAAATAATTAAATATCCAGGCAGGCTAAATTTAGGCAAGTTGTCCGTGGGGTCAACATGTTTTTTGACTTTTTGGTGTATATTTGGAGTTGAGATATTTAGGGGTGGCTCATAGTGATTGAACAAAATTGCAGATTACTATTGTTCCCACGAAAGTTAAACATGCATAAAATGTGAATGGTGGACGAAAATTTTAATTTTCTACCATACATTTGACGTGACAACATTAACAAAAATATTACATTTAATATCGTAATTATATTCATTATAAATAATTTTATTTATCAATTGTCACTAAAAATAATATTTATACCGCTGAATGTATATCGGGAAAAAACGATCCGAAATTTAAAAAAAGAGAAAAGGAATACTTGCCCTCGAATGAAGTAATAGCACTACTCTTGAGTCTTCCATGGTCCAAAACTGTCACTCAAATGAAATTATAGCAATTACACCTATGCACATGTGCAATATAATCCAAATTGGAAATTATTAGGGTTTAACAATATAGATTGTGGTTCAAAAGAAGAAACAAGGTTCTACATTTAACTGTATAGATCTGCTGCTTTGTTTGTAGATATGAATGTTATAATACAAGAAATAAATAGTATCCCAGTATAACCAACAATTTCCAACTTCCTAGTGTTTCAAATGAATGTTCTGTTTTCAGTTGCATACTCGATTCTGCTAATAAAATCATCAATCGTTATGGTTCCCAGCTCCCCAGAAAACCTAGATCTAACCGTAACCGTATGTGTTTCAACCTCCTTGGGACCCACAACAGCCATCAAAGGAATTTTTTGCTTTTCGGCATTTCTGATGAGCTTCGGGAGCCGCTCACCACTGCAAGCTTCAGCTCGAATACCGCTAGCTTTCATTTTGCGGGTCACCTCATTACAGTACTCAAGCTGTAGACACATGCAGTTCTGTTAGAGTCCAGAAATATATAGGAGTTCCGAATATAAAGAATTCTTTAGTTGTTTGAACAGAAATAATTTTCAAGGAAATGAAGGCACATTCCTGCTTAACCAGGCTTCACAATGCAACTGTAATTTATTGTGCGGATAAAAGCATTTGAACGGTTTGTTGAACTTGTGGAAGTTGAAGCAATTATTACCTGCATGTCCGTCACTGGTAAAATTCGAGCTTGAATTGGAGAAAGCCACAATGGAAAGTCTCCAGCATAATGCTCTATAAGCACTCCAAAGAATCGCTTCCAAGGATCCTAGAACTGCTCTATGAATCATGATTGGCCGCTTCTTCTCTGACTTTGAATCAACATATGCAATGTCAAAACGCTGCGGCAAATTAAAATCAACCTGCACACATGAAGAAAAAAGACTTGGTCAATTAAAGAATAAATTATCAACTGTTCGTCAAAAAAGAATGTTCCAAGCTTGCAGCCTACTAGTCTAAGATAAAATTTGGTGTGATTCAACCATTTATAAGTTTCATTACAACCAGAGAACTCAGGGTATTAGCATGTCATTGTTGCCAAAATAACTCGTGCCCTAGAAAACCTATCATCAAAGTATATATTATTCTGTACTGAGTTTAAGACGTGCCTGTATAGTTGAGCATTGCCACTTCCTTCCAAGAGCATCCTCAATCTTGAGATCAATCTTTGGACCATAAAAGGCACCGCCACCTTCGTCAATTTGATAACTCCACCCTTTATCTTCCAAAGCATCCTTAAGGGCAGATGTTGCTTTTTCCCATATGTCATCACCTCCCACCGCTTTATCTGGCCTTGTGGAAAGGTTCACTTCATACTTGTTAAAACCAAATTGCAATAATATTTCCTCTGTAAGATCTAGGACACCCCTGATTTCATCTTTTATTTGATCTTCTAAACAAAATATGTGGGCATCATCCTGCAAAATCAACAGAAAAATATCAGTTATAAGTAAACATGTTGGTGTTTCCAAAGACATCAGACTAAGATGCTAGATCACAAATAATATCATCTTCCAGTATAGTGTTTAGTATGAATATCAAGCAAGCTACAATAAGCATGTTGAAGAGTAGTAAGTTTCCACATTGCATATGACCTCCTTCTATATCATTGACTGGATAGTCCGAAACTAACATGTAAAATTTTCCTCTTAATCATTTTTTACATGCAGTTTGCCACACACCAACCTCTACCCTAGTTTTATATAGGTGCAGATGGGCCATAAGCACAGCTTTGATCTGTCTGATACCAACATGTGGCCCATTGATACAGGAAGGACTAAAATTACGCGCTTCACAATCTATTACAGTTACATTGGCCACAAAACTCAAAAGTTGTGTGAAAGCATGCAAACTCATAAGCTAAACTATGAAAACAGATTGGGGTGTGCAGTAAACACTTTTTTTATATAGGTGTGTCCAGTAAAATATTATACGTATCGCTACTAATAGGATCTAATGATCAAAACAGCTAAATATATAATCTAACATATCCTAATAAATCTGAGATAGGAAAATGTACCTGGGTGAAACCTCTTACACGAAAAAGGCCATGTAAGGCTCCAGATAACTCATACCTATAAACTGTTCCTAGCTCTGCAACTCTAATAGGAAAATCCCGATAAGAATGCAGCTTCCTTTTGTAAAGCAAAATATGGTAAGGGCAATTCATTGGCCGAAGCTGATAAAGCTCTTCCTCAATCTTCATCTGATCATACATATTCTCTCTGTAGAAATCCAGATGGCCACTTATCTTCCAAAGATCTGCCCTTGCCACATGTGGAGTATACAGCAGATCATAACCTTGCCTAATGTGAATTTTTTTCCACGCATCCTCTATCATGTGTCTCACAATAGAACCCTTAGGGTGCCAGAATACTAAACCTCCACCAGCTTCATCCTGCAGAATTTAGACTCAGATTTCAGATGCTCAAGTTTCATTCTATAAATTCATCTTAGCAGACAGCTATAGCCTATATATGTGTTAGTAAAAGGTATATAAGCAAGCAAACCACTGAAGTTCACAACATCTTCGGAAAATCAGATTCAGAGATAACATATACCTGTATAGAGAACAAATCAAGATCTTGGCCAATACGCCTGTGATCCCGGCGTTTAGCCTCGTCTTTGAAGTGAATGTATGCCTTCAGTTGCTCTTCATTCTCCCACGCTGTCCCATAAATCCTTTGGAGCATTGGCTTGCTTGTGTCTCCTCTCCAGTAAGCACCAGCAACTGATTCAAGCTCAACAGCTTTCCTGTTAATATTTCCAGTGGATTCAACATGAGGCCCAGCACATAGATCCCACCATTCATTACCTGGAAAGAAAATAGAGTAAGACAATTGGTACAGAAAGAATTGCATATATTTCTGGAGGTATTTATCCTACTGCAAACTAAACCATGCAATTAAATCGCAGTTAAAGAGGAATACAGCAAAGTTTACTAGACTCCACATGCTGATGGAGATTTAATGAACTTCAAAATGTTGAATAATTATGACGGAACGTGCTATTGCATAGAATAAAATCAAATAAATTAATCATAGTACTTACATGAATTGAGAGAAGACATCTTATATGTATCAAACTTCCGCTGTGCGTAAGGGTGAAGGTCTTCAATTGCCTCTCTCAATCTTATGATGGGTGTATAGGTGTGTATAAATTTCTTGAGACGGCAACTGGGACCAAACCCTAACTGTTTTATTTATTAGATAGCTAAGGATCAAAATCGTCCATCAAGATTATGAAACCCTAGGGCCCATTATGCCAACTTAATATTAATAATAATATTTATGGGTCATACAATTAATTACCAAACCCATAAATAAAGTAATAAATTAATACAATATGTAAGCCCAATAATTACATAAATAGTAGAGGCCACATAAGTGAATAAAATATTCTAACATTCTCCCACTTGGCCGAAATACTATTTATATATAAAACATAATGCTTACAATCATTAATTTGGCCAAGTATTAATTTAATATCTACATCCTGTTCAAATAAAAACACCAATGCGAATTAATACAATCGTTGTGTCACTATTAACACAAGATCCCCATTAGTTACACAATTAGTACTTTTATTAGAACAAAGATTAACATTAAGCATAACAAGTATGAATAGAGTTTACATAAGCTGGTAATAGATTAAACTCATTCTTATAGTCCAAAATTAACATAATTGTTCCGTTAGCTCATAAATTCTCAAGTGTGCACAATAAAGAGAATAGCAAACCATAAACATAATGTGAAGTTCAAAACAACGAGCTCAAAATTGTTGTCTTACATCAAAATAACTCATTAATTAAGACTACCAGTTAAACCCATGCCGGCATTATGCTCTAAAAAGAGCTTGGGTAGTAAGCCTTTCGTAAGTGGATCCGCTAATATATCATGCGAACTAATATACTTAATGACAACGTTTTGAATCTTCAACTTTTTCCCTGACAAATAAGTACTTAGTGTCGAGGTATAGTCCAGTACAACTCGGACCGATGCTGTTGGAAAAACTAACAGCAGAATCATTATCACAAAATTCTTTCAATGGCCTTGAAATGGAATCTATAACTTTAAGTCATGAAATAAGATTCCTCAATAATACGGCGTGACAAGTAGCATGATAACAAGCCACATATTATGCCATCATCGTGGAAGTGGTAGTTATGAGTTCTCCACGAAATAGGGCCTCTTGAAAGCATAAAGATGTACCCTGATGTAGATTTATTTTCATCTTTACACTTAGCAAAATCAGAATCAGAATAAACAACAACTTCAAGATTATTGTTTTTCTGAATGTAAGCATAAAATCCTTAGTGCCCTGTAAATAGCGTAAAACCTTTTTGGCTGCTTTCCAGTGATCCAAACTTGAATTTGACTGGTAACGTTCAAGCATGCCAGTTACATACGCTATATCTGGACATGTACAAACTTGAGCGTACATAAGACTCCCAACCACAGAAGCATAGGGAATAGGATTTATTTGATCACGTTCAAGTTCATTCTTAGGACATTGATATGAGTCAAATTTGTCACTCTTAACAACAGGGGCAACAGTAGGGGAGCAATTTTGCATGTTGTATTTATTAAGAACTTTGTCAATATAAGCTCTTTGGGACAATCCTAATATCCCGCGAGACCTATCTCGATGAATTTCAATACCTATAACATAAGAGGCTTCACCGAGATCCTTCATATTAAAATTTTAGAAAGAAAACTTTGGTCTCATGCAACATGTCTAAGTTATTACTTGTAAGTAGTATATCATCAACATACAAAACAAGAATAACTAATTTACTCCCACTGACCTTCAAGTATATGCATTGATCAACTATTTTTTTTTCTTAAAATTAAAATTACTCATCACCTCGTGGAACTTAAGATACCATTGTCGAGAAGCCTGTTTTAATCCATATATGGACTTCTTAAGTTTACATACCATATGTTCCTTGCCTTTAACCAAAAAACCTTCTGGTTGTGTCATATAGACATTCTTATACAAGTTACCATTAAGGAATGCAGTTTTAACATCCATCTGATGTAACTCTAAATCATAATGAGCTACTAAAGTCATGACTATTCTAAATGAATCTTTCCTGAATATTGGAGAGAAACGTTATTAAACTCCATTGATTTCAACTCATCATTCATGGCTTCAAGCCACTAAGTTGATTGAGCACTTGTAATGGCATCTTTATAGGAGATAGGATCATTAATCTTACTTGAATCATAGTCAATCTCATTACGATAGGTTATAAAATCATCAAAATTAACAGGCTTTCTAGGTCTTTCGGACCTACGTAAAGGTTGCACAATTTCAGGAATATGATTTTCAATAATGTGGGGTTCAATATTAGGTGGTGGCTCAGCTATCTCAGGGGCATCATTCGCCTCAATAAGAGGTTGTGCCTCACCCTCTTGAATTACAGGATTAGAAACATAAAACCTGTTTTCTTCAAGATGAATTTTTCTAGGTTCACCACTCCCACTTAAATCACCATTCTCTAAAAATTCTACATGCCTAGTCTCAACAATTCTAGTGGTATGTGAGGGACAGTAAAATCGAAAACCCTTAGATCTCTCAAGATATCCAATGAAATGGCAACTAATGGTTTTAGAGTCAATTTTCTTTATTTGTGGATTAAAAATTTTAGCCTCGGCTGGACAGCCCCACACCCGTAAGTATTTTAAACTAGGTTTCCTACCTGTCCAAATTTCATAAGAAGTGTTGGGGACAGATTTGCTAGGAACCTGGTTTAAAATAAGAACAGCCGTCTTTAATGCCACAGTTCACAAAAATATCAGTAAGTTGGAATCACATAACATACTACGTACCATATCCATAAGGGTACGATTTCGTCTCTCAGCTACACCATTCTGCTGCGGTGTACCAGGCATTGTATATTGAGTGACGATTCCACTTTCTTGACAAAATAAGGCAAATGGGCCAGGAATATGACCTGTATCAGAGTGTTTACCATAATACTCTCCGCCTCTATCTGATCTCACTACTTTAATTTTTCGGTCAAGTTGATTTTCAACTTCAGCCTAGAAAATTTTAAACATATTTAGTGATTCAGATTTTTCATTAATCAGATAGACATAAGTATAACGAGAATAGTCATCAATGAACGTAATGAAAGATTTATGTCCCCCAATTTCTGGAGAAAATGGCTCACATATATCAGTGTGAATCACCTCAAGCAGTGCACCACTTCTAGTGGCTCCTTTCTTATTACCTTTCACAAATTTTCCTTTTATACATTCAATACAATGGTCAAAATCAGAAAAATCTAGTGAATGAAGAATTCCATCCTTTAATATGGCCTAAGCGTTTATGCCACAATTTTGAAGAATTCTCATTATCTAGTTTTCTCTTATTTCCACTTTTAAAGTTATTTTCTGTCACATTCATTGTTAATAAGAATTCAGCAAAGACATTATCTAAATTTATCTTATAGAGGTTTCCCTCTAAAGAGCCAGAACCAATAACATGAGAGTAATGATAAATAATTATTTTATTATTTCCAAACTTAAACGAAAATCCATCAACGTCAAGTTTAGATACAGAAATTAAATTTCGTGTCATACTGGGAACATAAATAGTATCATATAAATACAAGGTGAAACCACCCTCTAAAACTAAAGGGAGAGTTCCTACAGCTTCAACTTGTATAGACTCTCCATTATCAAATTTAATGGTTCTTTCCCCCTTTTGGAGTGTTTTCTTTGAAATGAATCCTTGCAATGAATTAGTAATGTGAACCATAGCACCAGTGTCAAGCCACCAGTGTATTAGAAAAAACATCAATTAGAAAGGATTCATAAGTTACATAATTGAAGGACGATATACCTTTCTTTTCAAGTCATTCTCTTAATTTAGGGCATTCTTTCTTAATATGTCCTTGCTTCTTACAGAAGTGACATTTAGGACATGCATCAGAATTGTTACCTGAATAATTTGCCTTATTTGTCTTAGTAGAAATTTACTTATCCTTATTCTTAAAACCTTTGCCATTGTTATGAGCCTACTCCTTATGAGATCTAGTGGTAGTCAATATGAGCAATATAAGCAGAAATACTAGTTGGAGTCAATGCTGAAACATTATCATGCTCATAAGCATGCTTACAAAAAACTAAAAAAAATCCACAATGTACAACAATAATTAATGATTAATCATAATAAAATCAACTGTAGGGGAAGCAGTTAGTTACATAAAATCTATTTACAACACCCAAAAATAGATTTTAACGAGATGTTGGTGCATAATTATCAATCTTTCGTTGGTCCAATTAATAATATGCTAATAACATCCCCATAAAATAATGCACAACACATTTATCCACGCATCACCATTGGGCAGAAACGAAATAAACATGTCACTTATGCAATAAAATTCCATTTAATAAATTCTAATTTTTCCGTTGGGTAAAATTAAAATCTTCATTTATTAAATGTAACATTATGTGACTTTTCTTAATCTTTAATTGTTTCAATTAATAATCCTCCGTTGGGCTGATTATTAATTTTAACAATAAAAGAGTCACACATACATGTAAATCAATTAAATGTAACATTATGTGACTTTTCTTAATCCTTAATTGTTTCAATTAATAACCCTCCGTTGGGCTGATTATTAATTTTAACAATAAAAGAGTCACGCATACATGTAAATTATTATGATCAAACTTAATTTTCTTTAAACAACATATTAATCAAGTTTGAAAATTAACATTATTTATAATTTACATAAAACAATTTAAAAGCCCTAATTACTAATATATCATATCATGTTCTAAAATCTTAAATTAAGATATATAGTAATGAACATGAATTGATAATATTTAAAGTAATCAAATTAATTCTAACTTGGGCATAATAATACCATATAGTCAGAATGACTAAAAATAAATAAATAAATATGCTCAGAGGCCAAAGTATCCCATATCCAGTAATTCCCAAAACATGAATTTGGTTGTACAGTCATAATTTATTCCATCTGCGTAAATCTCCCAAGCTTCATCCAAACATAAAGTCTATACATACACATATTATGAATTGACGAGAGAAGAGATAAACCAGGGGTGTTAGTTTAGGAGATCACATATGACTCGTTATTGAAACATGGAGTAGTTCATTTACTCATCTTCAGCTAGCTTGCTGTATATAGTCATGGATGATTTGATAGTGAAAAGCAAGTATTAAAGGTTATGAATTACATAACACAGCACAATACTAAACAAGTTATTTTTTCGAAAAAATTATTTCGGTTCGGAATTTCCTTAACATATAGAATAGGTCTATATTATCCCAATAAAGAGATTATGCGGAATTAAAAATTCTCACATAATTGCATAATTAATTTATTCTATACAATAACGTAACCATGCTCTTGATATCAGATGTTGAATAATTATGACGGAACGTACTATTGCATAGAATAAAATCAAATAAATTAATCATAACAATTAAGTACTTACATGAATTGAGAGAAGACATCTTGTATATATCAAGCTTCCGCTGTGCGTAAGGGTGAAAGTCTTCAATTGCCTCTCTCAATCTTATAATGGGTGTATAGGTGTGTATAAATTTCTTGAGACGACAACTGGGACCAAACCCTAACTGTTTTATTTATTAGATAGCTAAGGGTCAAAATCGTCCATCAAGATTATGAAACCCTAGGGCCCATTATGCCAACTTAATATTAGTAATAATATTTATGGGTCACACAATTAATTACCAAACCCATAAATAAAGTAATAAATTAATACAATATGTAAGCCCAATAATTACATAAATAGTAGAGGCCATATAAGTGAATAATATATACTAACACAAAACCCTTATATTTCTAAGAGCACCCGGTTGCAACTAGTTGGAGATTTTGAACTTATAAAGTGTCAAGTCCATAACAAGAATTAGTAGGAAACACTTCAAATTGTGAAATCAGCTTAAAGAAGGAAAAAATAAAGTATCAGTTCTCTAATACCATTTGCTGAAAGGGTACCAATAGAACACGGGATTTTTCACTTTTGAAAAGTTTGTTTCATGGAAAACAGGGCAGAGAGATGACCTTTGAGCACATTTACAACTTAATTCGACAAGTGGCAAAACAGGCACCAGTAAGTAAAGCCTGAGCACAGAATCAGGTAGCAATAATATTTAACTATTTTGAAACGATAACAAATCAAAAAGAAATAGGCAGGACAAGTCTTACCAATGTGATAAAGTGTGATAGGATCTTCCTTGATACTTTCCAAAATCTCCATTTTGTAAGGTTCATTGATGGCCGTTATCCTTTTCTGAGCTTCATCTCTTGTAACTTCTTCTCTAACTAGAGGTAAATTTCGACCAATGATGCAATCCTACAGATGATTTAAGAAATAAATTCCGTACCCTGAAACAATAGGCTAATGAATAGTTTCCCGAATACGCGGCCTTTCACATTATTAGAAAAAGAACAATATTGGTAATTATGCAGTGGTCTGCTCACCATCTCCTTCTTTATCCTCTTCAGGTCCTTATCAGTTAAAGGCTCCATATCAAAGTCATAATAAAAGCCATTCTCAATCCATGGCCCAATTGTTACTTTTGCATCTGGGAAGACCTTTTGAACAGCCATGGCCATAACATGAGCACACTGCATCCATGCACAGGTATTTTAGCCTAAATATTCGCCAAATTTTTTGACATGCAGTTCTTAACATTATAATGTACACATCATGTAGTCGTAACAAACAAGCATATACAGCACAAGTGACAAGGGGCAGAAAAAGAGTCAATTTTAAGTATTCTGGCTTTTAGACAAATTCAAGCAACCATCAACAAGTATAACATGGAAAGACAAAAGAAATGATTGCACTAGGTGACATCATCGCACCATAATAAACATTTGATAAAGTTGTAATCTTTTTCTTTCTAGCCATATAATAAAACCCAAATTACAAAATATTTTAACCAACAGAATTAATTAACCCAACTATTTTCTTTTTTGTTTGGATGCCAATACAGTTGCAGAGAGAAGAATTTACTGTGTGGCGGATTCTCATAAGCTTTTCCGATGATTGGTTAGTTGGAAGGACGATTTTCTCTTCTGGGACCTCATCGGATGACTTGTCCTCTTTGGTAACAACGGCCGTCTCCGACGAATCGGTGGCAACGAAGGAGATTGTTGAGAGTCCACGGCGATTAAAACCCCTAATTTCTCTATGAGCGAGAAGATTGGAGATGGAGCTGAAGGTTTTGACGGGAGAATGGAAAGAGAAATATGATGAGGGTTTAGGATTTATGGATGAGAGCCAAAGAGAGGAAGTGAAGATAGAATAAGGCGGAGATGTAGAAGATAAAGCCATCCTGTACAGAACTACTAGCATTGCTGCTGGTTTTGATTGAGGTTGAAGAGGATTCTGTGGCTCTCACTTCCTGCAGAAAATTACTCCACTAGCAAACATGGTGGGGATCCATATCTCATCACCCGACCCGTTTTGGTCAGTGAATAAACAATTTATAATGTCAAAAACTCATAAAGATGTTGTAAGAATAGAGTAATCAAAATAATTTTGACTATTCAAGTATGTTTGACTATCTCAATTTTACTCCCTTTGTTAATTAAGGTAGAAAAAAATTCATATTGAAAATATATGATTTCCATACCATTTTATATATGTTTTGATATTAAAAATGTTAAAACATGTCATACCTAAATCATAATGTTTGTACAAAAAAAAAGTTCTGACAAGACCATGAAATTGATTTTTCATTAATCTAAGTTATACGTAATTTGCCTATATTTTGAGATTGTAGAACAATCCTTCTACCAGGACAGGGGTGGAGCGACCAATCTAGCGACTGAGTAAATTTTTTTTTATAACTCTCAAATAATTTATAATATTTATTAGAACTAGAATTTGTACAGAATCTAATAATTTAGGTGTCATTTGAATATATGTAAAAAACAGAATTGTACAGCCTATCGCTAGACCGGTCGCCCCACCCCTGTTCCCCTAGACTTTTTCATTGTAGAATTCTTCAATCAAACTTCTTATTTTATCGTTATGCTTTTTTAGTTAAGCTAGTCGTTTAAAAGGTTAAGTCTACCTTCTTGATAATTTTGACGATGACAAAAATATGTTTAGCTCTGTGTTTTATTTTTTACATGAATTAATTTTTGGACAAGAAGTTACAAAGCAAGACTGCTGGAATTTAGGAGACTTGAAGATACTTGGGACTTAATGTAAGGCTTTTTACTGAGCAATATATTTCCAAGAATTTAAGAAAATTAAAAATACCTTTATATAAAAATAAAGTATATGGGAACTAATTTTAAATAAGAAATACTATATCCTGATCATGTTTGTTAGAGTTTTGAAATTGTTTTGGATTACAAAAAGGCAAAAGCTCAATCCGTTTGAAAACAAAAGTTTTAAAAAAGACAAACTCTATCATTTTAGGGATTACTGGACTGTATTGGGCTTTTCCAAATATCTATTCTAACAATATTTTATCTAAGCAATTTTTTAACGTGTGCCCTTAGAGCATATACTAAGCACACAGTTCAAGGGAATATTCTCTTAAATTATGTGCATATTCCCTTGAATTTGGAGTAAATGCAGAAATCAAGCGAATATGCATACAGTTCAACGGAATATTCTCTTGAAATGTTTGAATTATGTGTATATTCCCTTGAACTTGGTGTAAATGCAGAAATAAAGGGAATATTCAACAGAATATTCTCTTGAAATGATGTGCCTTTAGGGCACATGTTAAGAAATTCTTAAATATAATATCAATGGTCTATATTATCTTTGTATTGGAAAAAGAAGATGTTATTTATTGGGCAACAAATAATAAGAGAACCAAAGTTATATTCCCTCCGTATCTTGAAGAGTGCAATTTTAACATAAAACACACAAACCAATAAGTGAAGTAAAATAACAAAAATAACCTTATGTAGTTTCTCTTTCTTTGTATTGATTGAAACTTGTCTTTAGGTTAATAGAGTAATGAATACAAATCCCAATTTCTTTTCGTCATCTGTTGAGAGAATGGAGCTTTCAACTTCCACTTTTTTTTCCGCCATCTCCCATCTCCCAGATTACTTCAAGTTTTGATTTTACTCCATCAGCAAATTTTTTTTGCACCTTTTTTGGCAGTTTCTCGTCTTCCATTAATTCCTTTTGTCTTTTATTGCAATTTCTGATTCTAAGCCATCTCCCATCTCCCATCTCCCAAATTCTAAGCAATTTTTTGCCAAAAGAATAAAGATGGAGTTAAACAAATCTCTTCTACACCCGTATTTTCCATATTCAATCAAGGGTTTGCAAAAAAGATAGTTCTTTGAGTTTTTTGCCAAAAGAATAAAGGAGTTACTGATGAGATGTTTTTATGACAGAAGAAAAGAGATGGGAGTATGAGCAAGCTTCAGCTTTGGAAAAATTGAATGGAGCGGCTTACGAAGCGTCAAAAGCTTGAAGAGAAAAAATCGTTGACAACCACAATAATAACTCTTTGGTTACAAAAATTAAAATTAAAATATGGGCATATTTGGAAAAAATATATATAAACTAAATGCATTGGGTTTTTAATGCTGCGTTTTTTTAGGAACAATTTTTTTCCCCTAAAACTATACTCTTTAAGGAAAAGATAGAGTATTTAATAACTTAGGATAATATTAAAAACTAAGCAATTAATACTTACTTGAAATTCTCAAACGACTTATATTAAATGATTGAGTTCTTAACGCTGCATTCTTTTAGGAATAATTTTTTTCTCCTAAAACTGCACTCTTTAAGAAACGGATGGAGTATTTTTTTAGGAACAATTTTTTTCTCCTAAAACTGCACTCTTTAAGAAACGGAGGGAGTATTTAATAACTTACGATAATATTGAAAACTAAGCCATTAATACTTACTTAAAATTCTCAAACGACTTATATTAAAGGATAAAAACACTTATCTAAAACAGCTTATATTAAGGGACGGGGGAATACCGTATTCAATAAGGTATTACTCTCTCTGTCCCTTAATATAAGACGTTTTAGAGAAATATTTTTGTCCTTTAATATAAAACGTTTTACAATTTCAAGTAAGCATTAATTGTTTAGTTTCTAATATTACCCCAAGTAATAAACATAGCTTTGTTTCTCTCATTATTTTTGGTCCAATAAATAACACTCTTTTTTTTCAATACAAGAACAATATAGACAATTAATATTATATTTAATGTTTACAATTATTTTTTTAATATTTTGCACAACTCTAAAATGACTTATATTAAAGGACGGAGGGAGTATAATCGTTATAATCTTGCAAACAAATATGCCTCAACAGAATTCTTCTTCAACCAACTTCCTAAGATTTTGGATTTAATTATGTCAAAACCAAAAATTGTTTAAGCTATTATTTATTTATTCTTGATAACAGCTTCTGTGGAGTTAAAAATCTGGGCTTACCTGGTCTTCATCCGCAAAACAGATTTTCCAAATATATCCGTTTGGTTTCAACAAAATAGAAAATTGGTTTTAAAATCTTCATCTTTCTAACACTCTTCTATCCTTTCAAAAATATAGTTGTTATTCTAAGAGTCTATAAATAATAAATTGTTAAATTCACAACACTTTTTGATATTTTCACAGTAAAAGTGTCGTTGTAGATGTATAGCGACGGTGAAAAACATCGTTATAGGATCTATAAAGACATTTTTATTGTAGAAATAACAATTTCTATTGTGGATTTAATAATTTTCAATAAATATCAGGCTATACCGTTCAAGGAAACTCAACTGATAATTAGTACAAACAACAAAGAATAAACAAAATTAATAAAATTAATAAAATAATAGAAATAATAAAATAATGAATGAATATTAAAAATTTGTAATTTATTTATGTTTAAAGAATAATTTAATTTTTTTATAATCTAATAATGTCCAAATTATCAACACGATATTTAAGAAATTCAAGTCCAAGGGTATTGTGTAGACATGACAATTTAGTTTGAAAACTATATAGTTAACCAAAATCACTTGGATTTATTGGGTTGGTTAACTAGTTTTTATGTTATGGATTAGTTTGGTTTTTGACCCATATTATTATTACAAATATGGGTTGAATCTAGTTTAACTACTTTTGACCCATATTCTATAATACTCTAAAATATGAAAACTTTGACCTATATTTTCACTATGAACATAGATCTATTCATCAACATTTTAACTACTATGATCGTGGTTCTGCTGACCACCCCTCAACCCCACCCCACCCCACACCACCCCACCCCACCCCATCCCATCCCATCCCACCCCACGCACCCACCCACCCACCCACCCACTCCCTCACTCCCCCACGCCCCCACTCCCCTACTCCATCACCCAAAAAAATAATATCTATTGATTATGTATACACCCCGCCCCCACCCCAACCCACCCCACCCACCCCCACCCCCACGCCACTCCCCCACCATGTTGGGTTTGTATGTAACGCAATCATGCAATCAAATCACATAAATAGGGTGGAAGCGTAAAAACTAGGTTTTCAAAATTTATACAAACCCATAACCTTGATCATGCTTTGTGCTTGTTATCAATAACAGAAAAGAGAGAACATGAAATTATACCTTTGAAGATCTAAGCTTCCTCAGGTACAAGTTCTACTCCTTTGATTCCTTTGATTCCTCTGATAGTGGATCCTTCTCTTGATCAATGTCAGTCACCCAAATGTTTGGCCTCTAACGGTGATCCACCAAGGAAGATGAAGAACTCAAGAAGATGGGTTATTGGCTTAACCCTTGTTTCTATCTCTATAGAATATGTGTACTCCCAACTCTTGAAAAATTTCACGTCCCTTATTTCTGATATAAGACTCTCTTATATAGATATTAGGTTAACCCTCCTAATCCAATTAGAATAGGATTTTATTTAATTAATTTATATCTTAATCTTTATTAGGATTGAGAGAGAGTACTGATATTATATTAATTCCTAAACTCCTTTAGAATTAAAATAATAATAATAATAATAATAATATTAATAAGACTCCTCTTATTAATTTATATTTAATATTTTTAAAATATTAAATAATAAACATTAAGCTATTTAATTTATTCTATCATCATAGATTAAATTAATTATACTTAATGCATTATTACTATCATGCCATTTTCTTCTTAAATAATTCTTCTTCCTTTTATGGTGTGACCCTTTAGGTTCTCCATATTAAACCGGTTGTGAATAAATCAATTAGAACAATTCTAATCTTATTTAAATAAATAAATTAAACTAATAATCTATTTAAATAAATAACATTTATTCTACAATAGGGATAAGCTTCCCTAGCGATCAATGACTTTCCAGATAATATAGATTTCAACATTAATCATAAAAGAACCTGTGAGTTAATAGTTACCGTACAATTCAATCTTTCCACTATACAATGTCCCAATTAAATATAAGACATGAATTTACTGTCAAGTCTTAATTTATTTAATCATATGTATTTCGATTAGAAAATGCACAACTCTAAATAATGCAAATTAGAAACCTCTTTCTAATTTCATTCTACCTTGGCCAAGGATTCCTGGGTTGTCATTTAACGAATCACATAGGACATATCTCCTCTTTTACTAGAGGTGGTAGATTCTTTATTGATCATTCATTATCTCCATATGTAACTCATTACACCTAAGCATACCCTATATATGCCTTAAAAGGCCTTAAGGATTTGTCAAAGTATAATTTGTTACATACAAGATACTATGATGATCTCAAATCCAAGGATCACATGTACTACTATCACATTAGGAATTCCTATTGACAGGCGAGTAAAACTCCATTAGGTATTCCATAGCGAGTCACGTTCAGTGAACTTATTCTCCAATAAGCACCTACGTACTTGCTTTAGTGTCTCCACATAAATGACCATGAGATCAGTCATCCTCATCCAATGAGCAAGCAACATATGTACCAATCTATCCGGATTTACTAATCCCTTTTTTAGTAATCCCACGATTGGGAACTATTTTAGTTTTAAAGCTTTCTAAGAATTTAGATCTCATTAGCATGATCAACATCATGATTCTAAAAGCATTGCTTAAAACTATGGGTTATTTACATATTATAAAAACAACACCATGTAGATAATTAAATGCCTTTAATAAATAAATATTTTATTAATAAATAAATAAGATTGTTTACAAAGTATGTGCTTTATCATCATACATGATTGGCTTGTATGCACACTACTATCAATCTCCCACTTGCACTAAAGCCAATCGCCATGGTATCTCATACCCATCTTCTCTAAGTGACGATCAAACTGCTGTTGTGTTAAAGCTTTAGTAAATGGATCTGCAATGTTGTCTTGAGAGTCTACACGCTCCAAGGTGACGTCTCCTCTTTCAATGATCTCCCTGATCAAGTGAAATCGCCGCAACACGTGTTTAGATTTCTGATGAGACCTGGGTTCCTTAGCCTGTGCAACCGCTCCGGTGTTGTCACAGTATACGGGAACTGCTTCTCCAATGCTAGGAACCACACCAAGTTCAGTTATGAACTTCTTCATCCAAACAGCTTCCTTTGCAGCTTCACTTGCAGCTATATACTCTGCCTCTGTCACTGAATCAGCAACCGTTTGCTGCTTGGAACTCTTCCAACTCACTGCACGTCCGTTCAAGGTAAACACATACCCTGAAACAGATTTACTGTCATCTTGGTCTGTTTGAAAACTTGAGTCCGTGAATCCCTCGAGTTTTAATTCAGACCCACCGTAGACAAGAAAAATATCTTTAGTCCTTCTCAAGTACTTTAGGATATTTTTCACTGCCTTCCAGTGCTCTTCTCCTGAATTCGACTGGTATCTGCTTGTTACACTAAGTGCGTGAGCAACATTCGGTCTAGTACATATCATACCGTACATGATAGATCCTATTGCAGAAGCATAAGGGATCTTACTCATACGGTCTCTCTCCTCAGGTGTCTTTGGGGCCTGTTTCTTGGAGAGATTTATTCCATGGCTCATCGGCATGAGACCTCTTTTGGAATCTTCCATGCTAAACCTCTTTAGCATCGTATCAATGTACGTTCCTTGGGATAAGCCGAGCATCCTTTTAGATCTATCTCTATAGATCTTTATCCCCAAAATATAGGATGCTTCACCCAAGTCCTTCATGGAGAAGTTTTTAGATAACCAGATTTTAATGGATTGTAACATAGGAATGTCATTCCCTATCAGTAATATATCATCAACATATAATACAAGGAATGATACTGCGCTCCCACTAACCTTCTTGTATACACATGGTTCATCCTCGTTTTTGATAAAATCAAACTCTTTGATTGTCTCATCAAAACGAATGTTCCATCTACGAGAAGCTTGCTTCAACCCATAAATGGATCGTTGTAGCTTACAGACTTGATTTGTTCCAACTTTTGAAATAAATCCCTCTAGCTGTGTCATATACACATCCTCCTCAAGTTTCCCATTGAGGAAGGCCGTTTTCACGTCCATCTGCCAGATCTCATAGTCGTTGTAAGCTGCAATCGCAAACAAAATCCGAATGGACTTGAGCATGACTACTGGTGAGAAGGTTTCATCATAGTCAACTCCTTGTCTTTGTTTGAAACCTTTTGCAACCAGTCGGGCCTTATAGGTCTCTACCTTTCCGTCTGCTTCAGTCTTTTTCTTAAAAACCCATTTACACCCAATAGGTTTAGTACCTTCAGGTGGTGAAACCAAAGACCATACTTTGTTTTCATACATGGAGTCCATTTCGGAATTTCATGGCTTCAAGCCATTTCCCTGAGTCTTTATTACTCATAGCCTGTTCGTAATTCAATGGATCATCATCATTCATGATGTGTACCTCATCGTCATCCTCTATAACGAATCCATACCTCTCAAGTATCTTCGGTACTCTTCTAGATTTACGAACATGGTGTGGTACAGTAGGTTCTTCTACTTGGTTAGGTACCTGACTTTGGTCCGTGGTAACTTGTGGTTCTTGAACTTCTTCAAGATATATCTTACTCCCACTGACCCCTTCATGGATAAACTCTTTCTCCAAGAAGGTAGCATGTTTCGCAACAAACACCTTTTGATCAGTTGGATGATAGAAATAATACCCTACGGTTTCTTTAGGGTATCCCACAAATCTACACTTATCGGATTTAGTCTGTAGCTTATCATTTTCAAACTTTTTGACATAAGCTGGACAACCCCAAGTCTTAACATGCTTAAGATTTAGTTTTCTCCCTTTCCACATCTCATATGGAGTCTTTGGGGCGGATTTGGTAGGTACCTTGTTAAGTAGGTATGCAGTCGTTTCTAGGGCATATCCCCAGAAGAAAATTAGAAGGTCGGTAAAACTCATCATGGATCGAACCATGTCCAACAGTGTTCGATTTCTCCTTTCAGATACTCCATTTAACTGTGGTGTACCTGGAGGAGTCCATTGTGAGATTATACCATTTTCTCTGAGACAATTGAGAAACTCACTGCTTAAGTATTATCCACCTCGATCTGATCGAAGTATCTTAATACTCTTGCCCGTTTGTTTCTCTACTTCACTTCTGAACTCTTTGAACTTTTCAAATGATTCTGATTTGTATTTCATTAAATACACATATCCAAATCTTGAGTGATCATCAGTGAAAGTAATAAAATAAGAATACCCACCCCGTGCACTTGTTGTCATAGGTCCACAAACGTCTGTTTGAATCAATGCCAACAACTCTGTAACTCTCTCCCCTTTTCCACTAAAAGGAGATTTAGTCATTTTACCCATGAGACAAGATTCACAAGTTGGATATGATTCATAATCAGATAGCTCGAGGAGCCCATCTTTATGCAACTTGGATAATCTTGTTTCATTGATATGACCGAGTCTACAGTGCCACATATCGGTATAATTAATATCATCTCTTTTTCTTTTCTTAATTTGTTCAATTTGAAATATATTTTCTTGCAAGTCAAGTGTATAAAGTCCATTTCGCAAATTTCCAATACCATATAAAACATCGTCTTTATAAATAGAACAACCATTGTTCTTTATAATAACGTCAAAACCTTCCATATCCAATACAGAAATTGAAATAATATTTTTAATAATATTCGGAACATAATAACAATTATTAAGATAAATGAATTTGCCCGAAGGCATTGCTAAACAATAAGTTCCTACAGCTAATGCAGCAACTTTTGCTCCATTTTCCACTCGTAGGATCACCTCATCTTTGTTCAGCTTTCTACTTCTGGCCAGTCCCTGCACAGTATTACATATGTGAGAACCACAGCCGGTATCCAATACCCAAGTAGAATTATGACTTTCAGAAAAATTAATTTCAATCATAAACAAACCTTGATTGGAAGTCGAAGCTTCTCCAAGCTTCTTCTCTGCTAAAAACTTCTTGCAGTTCCTCTTCCAATGTCCCGGCTTATTGTAATGAAAGCACATTCCTTTAGCTGGTTCAGGTTTCTTTTGCTCCTTTTCTTTCCCTTTTTCCTTAGCCTTCTTAGATTTCTTCTTTTCAGAAGACACCTTGGGCCTCTTCCTTTTATTGGAAGAATCCACCATCAAGACATGGTTCTTCTTGGATGAGAAGTGACCTTCTGCAGTTTTCAGCATGTTAAGCAGCTCAGGTAAGCTGACATCTAGCTTATTCATGTGAAAATTAACCACAAACTGCGAGAAGGTCTCAGGGAGTGACTGCAAGACCAAGTCTTGACTCAACTACCCATCCATGACGAACCCAAGCTGTCCAAGGCGTTCAATCAAATTGATTACCTTCAGAACATGAGTCTCGATGGTAGTGCCCTCGGTCATCCGAGATCGGAAGAGCTCCTTAGATATCTCATATCTAGCAGTCCTACTCTGTTCACCGTACAACTCCTTGAGGTGAAGCAGCATAGCAGGAGCATCTATTTTTTCGTGCTAACGCTGAAGCTCGTTATTCATGGATGCGAGCATGATGCATTGAGCCACAGATGCATCATCTTGCCACTTATTGAAAGTGGCAATCTCTTCCTCAGAGGCTGTTTCTGAAACAGATTCAGTGTAAGACCCCAACTTTTATGAATAAAGATTTAATTTTCTTTATATATTATTTCGAAATAGTAAGGTGTTGATTTGATAAATATGAAAGTTATGGGTGAAATGTGTAAACATTTTTAAAATGAGCAAGTGGTTATAAAATATTCTTGTTGTCGGGGAATATTCGTTTGGTCGTGGAATATTCTTGTTGTCGGGGAATATTCGTACGACGGCGCAGCTATTTGTGGGCCCCCACAATGGAATAACTGTCGGATATAGAAAGCGACAGAAATAACTTTTTTACAAGATAACGGCGTAGTTGTTACCGTTAGTACTGTTGAAATACCCGGTGGTTAAAATACAGTACGCGGTGGTGCGCAGTAGCACACGGTATTGCACAGTATTTCGAATTATTGAGTCTTACGTGAGAAGGAACCTACTCAATTATTGTTACAGTATTTACTGTTCAATATTTTATATTATTGACTCAATAATTGCTACGTTGATATTTTATATTATTGACTCAATAATTATTGCATTGATATTTTATTGACTCAATAATTGCTACATTGCTATTTTTTTATGATTGATTCAATAATGACTACAGTTGATATTTTGTAGTATTGATTCAATAATTGTCGTTGCACAGTATTTCACGTTATCAACTCAATAATTCATATTATTTGAATAATATTGTTAGATAGCATTATTGACAATGTCTAAGGAAGTTCTGTCTAGGAGGGGTTATTTAATTGAGCGTCAGTAAGGAGAAGTCCTTATTGGAAGGCCCCCTCTTTCCTGAGAACGACCTGGTTGTCAATATTGTAGTTCTATAATATTATTTGTGAATAATTAATTATTGATTTATATGATAAGAAAATATTTATTTTGTGGATATTAAAGAAGGAATTAGTGCTGATGTGTTTTTATCAGTATTTTGGTGTGGAAAATCATCTGTTTATGGGTTTCGGATAATTTATGTTTGGAATTTGGAAAAACTTTCTTCTGCAAAGTTGTAGAGAATTAAATTTCCTATAGAAGGACATCGAATTTGTATTTTTCTGACAAAGGGGCTATTTATTATGAATTATTGAAGTTTCGAAAAATAAATATTTTTTTAATGGGAGGTGGGTCCCACTTATGGTGGCTGATGGCTTTTGAACTTTTGGCAGGCGGCTGGAGGATTTTTTAAAATAATATTATTTTATTATTTTAGTCTCCTTTGGCATCCTAAGTTTTTCCTATAAATAGGGTGCTTAGGTTAGAATTGAAAATCACACCAGAATCAGAAGTTTTCTCTCTCTATAATATCGAGCGTATTTTTGTGAGTATTTCAATACTTTGAGTATTAGTATTCAGCGCAAGTTTTCTTCGGTATTATATCCGATATTCCAGTTAGAGATACTGTTCTTTTGAGGTAAGGGATGTTATTTCTTTCGTAAATGATGTTATTCTTCTCAATATCATTATACAAAAATATTGTCATGGATTTTATGTTGAAATTCTTACTTTTTCCGTCGGGGTTACTATTCACGTATACGGCACTATTCACGTATACGGCACTATTCACGGGAAAATTTATTTTTCTTCTATTTGTCCAAATTGTCTGTTAAGGTTACTATCTTTGATGGTATCCAAGTTTTGAGCTCTATTCTTGAAATTTTGCTCCATAATTGATTATTACGAGGTATTTTTGATTTGGATAAACTAAATGACGAATCCCTAATCTTTGTCTTTTATCTCACTGGATTCGTTCTTTAAAATATTTTTCATCATCCTCAGTCCTAAAAGATGAATGATTAATTGATGAATATCTTTGGCCTGTAGAGCAAAGATGAATGATTACCTGATGAATATCTTTGGCCTGTAGTGCAAAGATGACAGGTGTTGAGATGAATATGACCACTGATGATACAAATGAATATCTTTGGCCTGTAGTGCAAAGATGAATATTGATTCGAGATGTATATTGATTGATGTTACAGGGATAAAATATTGATGATGGACTTTTAAATCATAGAAGATAGTAGACTTGATTCTCTGCTTAACTCTTCTAATGATTTGTTATTTCCGCTGCGAATATTGATCTAAGATTGGTTGTCCATTATATTTTATCTGATTTATTGAAGGCTAACGATAATTTATTTTCCATTATCTTAGTCATAATATTCTTTACTGAGCTAGTTGAGCTCACTCTTTTCATCTGTTGTCCTCTTCAGGAAATGAGAATGTTGCGGGGACTAGTCGGGGGACAGAGTGATGGTCCGAGTTAGAGCAGTAGTTGTCCTTACTATTTCTGATAAATAGTGTGATAATAATTGTAATGAGGACTTAGTTTGAATCTTAATATTTTCTACATATTTGTATTGAGACTCACAGTTGTGTGGTCGTATTTTGCACGACCGTATGATATAAAGTTTGTATTTGAATTCTGTACCATGTATTTGGCGACTCAGAATGGGTTGGGTTGAATGGACCTATTCTGGGGGCGTCACATTCAGGGATAGTGGAATTTAGGACATAATTTTTTTTTCAACAGTGAGAACAATTCTCAGATTTCTTAGCCAGTCCTCATAATTCGGGCCGGTAAGCTTATTTGCATCAAGTATGCTTCGTAGTGAGATTAGTGATTTTGACATTTTTAAAATTCTGCATGTGAAAAGATAACATTTTAACAAACATTCATTTCGTTAACTTTGCATACCAAAATAAATTTAGGTCTTTATTTTAAATTGGTATCTCCCACTATTTTCATCAAACTATATTACCCTCACTCATATAGTTCGGCAACATCTAATTAAAGATTTGCTAGTGAGATTAAGGATCCTATTTCAAATGTATATAACCTTGTGGATAGCACAACAAGCGATATACAAATAAATAGGTAGACAACTCTTGTCAATTACATCACCATATAACTCTTTTTATTTTGCCTCTTAAATCATAATGGTCATGTGTGTGCACATCCGAACTAAAATGATTTAAGTTAAGTCCAGCCTAGCACTTTCATAAATTCAAAAAGAAAAATTTCGTCCTTGTGGATAGCACAACAAGACTAGATCGTTCAATTTTCTTGATAAGCATCAAATGTGATTAATTAACATCTTAAATATTCAATACTCGCCTTGTGAATAGCACAACAAACTCATATTAAATATTTAATACTCTATTAACTAATAATGCTAGAAGGCGACGTTCGATATTCCAAATATCATTTGAACGCTTCAGACTTAATATTATTTCTTTGAGGGGTTTGTTATTATTTGTCTCATCTTTTAAGCGCGCATGCATATATATATATATAATACGCGTCATTTTATTAAACATGCGAAGCATGTTTGTATAAAATATAATATATATAATATTTAGCATGCGATATAGAATACTATATTCTATCCGGATTGATTATGGACTTTTATTCTAGTTTGGTTCACTAGAGCCACCAAGTGAACCAAAAGGTCAAATCTAGGAGTGCAAGAATTTAAATTTTAAATATAACTATTACATTTAAACCCGGGCTCCATACAAACGGGTCTTCACGCGCTCCTTGCTCCTTGGTCTCCAATTTCTTCAAAATAATTCTAACTATCTCTATTACATTAACTATTTTAAAATTAAATAGAAACCTTGATCAGCAGTCAAGGGGAAGTACATAGAAAATAGATAGAATTTACATTGAGAATAAAACTAGAGAAGACGAGGTACGCAGACCCCATTTTATAAAACCCATACATTCAAGCATTCATCCAAAATAAAATCCAATCACATTGGTCATAGTCCATAATCAACCCCATTTATTATCATACACATCAACATATGCATTAATAAATATCCATTCATCTCATGAATAACAATGCTATTCCATATATGGATCGATGTTATTTAATGGACAAAAGTTTTGCTAAATTTTATTTTTGAAACAAAATAAACTCTTTTATTTTAATCAAAAATAAATCCAAATTAAACTCCTTTAATTTTAGCATTCTGAAATCATATTTCAGATAAAATAAATTTTTTTATTTTAAAATTTTATCAATTAAATAAACAGTTTACTTAATTAATTAAAATCAATTTTCAGGGTCTGTCCAGGTACCGGCGCAGCTGCGCCAGTAATGAACTGGGCATCTGCGCAGCTGCGCAGGTAGACAGAAGCAGCAGTTTTTGCAGACCGGCGCAGCTGCGCCAGTAATGAACTGGGAGGCTGCGCAGCTGCGCCGTTCGCCGCAGAAACTTGCAGAAAACGATTTTTGTCCAGAAAAACGATCCAATTCTCACATCAATTCATACATGGAATTATAAAATTGATAATAAGCACAAAGTTAGGCTCTGATACCACTGTTGGGTTTGTATGCAACGCAATCATGCAATCAAATCACATAAATAGGGCGGAAGCGTAAAAACTAGGTTTTCAAAATTTATACAAACCCATAACCATGATCATGCTTTGTGCTTGTTATCAATAACAGAAAAGAGAGAACATAGAATTATACCTTTGAAGATCTAAGCTTCCTCAGGTACAAGTTCTACTCCTTTGATTCCTCTGATAGTGGCTCCTTCCCTTGATCAATGTCAACCACCCAAATGGTTGGCCTCTAACGGTGATCCACCAAGGAAGATGAAGAACTCAAGAAGATGGGTTATTGGCTTAACCCTTGTTTCTATCTCTATAGAATATGTGTACTCCCAACTCTTGGAAAATTTCACGTCCCTTATTTCTGATATAAGACTCTCTTATATAGATATTAGGTTAACCCTCCTAATCCAATTAGAATAGGGTTTTATTTAATTAATTTATATCCTAATTTTTATTAGGATTGAGAGAGAGTACTGCTATTATATTAATTCCTAAACTCCTTTAGAATTAAAATAATAATAATAATAATAATAATATTAATAAGACTCCTCTTATTAATTTATATTTAATATTTTTAAAATATTAAATAATAAACATTAAGCTATTTAATTTATTCTATCATCATAGATTAAATTAATTATACTTAATGCATTATTACTATCATGTCATTTTCTTCTTAAATAATTCTTCTTCCTTTTATGGTGTGACCCTTTAGGTTCTCCATATTAAATCGGTTGTGAATAAATCAATTAGAACAATTCTAATCTTATTTAAATAAACAAATTAAACTAATAATCTATTTAAATAAATAACATTTATTCTACAATAGGGATAAGCCTCCCTAGCGATCAATGACTTTCCAGATAATATAGATTTCAACATTAATCATAAAAGAACCTGTGAGTTAATAGTTACCGTACAATTCAATCCTTCCACCATACAATGTCCCAATTAAATATAAGACATGGATTTACTGTCAAGTCTTAATTTATTTAATCATATGTATTTCGATTAGAAAATGCACAACTCCAAATAATGCAAATTAGAAACCTCTTCCTAATTTCATTCTACCTTGGCCAAGGATTCCTGGGTTGTCATTTAACGAATCACATAGGACATATCTCCTCTTTTACTAGAGGTGGTAGATTCTTTATTGATCATTTATTATCTCCATATGTAACTCATTACACCCAAGCATACCCTATATATGCCTTAAAAGGCCTTAAGGAATTAGTCAAAGTATAATTTGTTACATACAAGATACTATGATGATCTCAAGTCCAAGGATCACATGTACTACTATCACATTAGGAATTCCTATTGACAGGCGAGTAAAACTCCATTAGGTATTCCATAGCGAGTCACGTTCAGTGAACTTATTCTCCAATAAGCACCTACATACTTGCTTTAGTGTCTCCACACAAATGACCATGAGATCAGTCATCCTCATCCAATGAGCAAACAACATATGTATTAATCTATCCGAATTTACTAATTTCCTTTTTAGTAATCCCACGATTGGGAACTATTTTAGTTTTAAAGCTTTCTAAGAATTTAGATCTCATTAGCATGATCAACATCATGATTCTAAAAGCATTGCTTAAAACTATGGGTTATTTACATATTATAAAAACAACACCATGTAGATAATTAAATGCCTTTAATAAATAAATATTTTATTAATAAATAAATAAGATTGTTTACAAAGTATATGCTTTATCATCATACATGATTGACTTGTATGCACACTACTATCACACCCCTCCCCCCGCCCCTCGCCCCTCGCCCCTCGCCCCATCTCACCCCCCACCCACCTATAAAAATAATATCTATTGATTATGTATACACCCTTACCCCGTCCCCACCCCCCGCCCCCGCCCCCGCCCCCGCCCCCCACACCCACACCTCACCCACAAAAAATAATAATATTTATTGATTATGTATACACTCCCATCTCGCCCACCCCCCTACTCCAAAAAAAATAATATTTATTTATTGTGTATACACTCTCTCCCCACCCACTTTCCTCAAAAAAAATAATATTTACTTATTATGTATACACCAAAAAAAATTATTGATTATTATAATAAAATTCTCAATAATTTTATTAATTTTAATTAACATAATAATTATTAATGTAATTTTTTTAAAAGTGCCTATAATCACAAAGTTAATGTTTTTAATTCTTAAATTAGACACATCAATTAAAATTTTTAGTTTCAAACTCGGGTATAAAAAATTAAAATTAAACTCTTTTATTATAACAAAAATTAAGTTAGTTATGATGTTAACAAGAAATCATAAAAAATAAAAATAAAAAATATGACCCATATTAAAACAGAATAATTAAGTCCCTCATTGTAGCACAACTCCATGTTCAAACACAACTTGAATAAGCACCACTCCTAAAAAAAGCCTTCAACGTTTACCCCATGTTCTTCCCTCAATCCAAAAAATAGGTTGACTAGATTGGACTCATAATTATTTGGTTTCAACCCATACAACCCATATTAAAAATAGGTTATATAGTTTGTAAATCAAAACCAACCCATAACCATATTTTATAAACCAAAACCAACCCATATCCATATTTTGCCAGCTCTAGTGTTGTTCAATATTCAACGGTAGGGTTTATGGTATAAGGAATATTTAACAGTCTAAAATATTCATAGTTCAAATAGAAAGTTTAAGTCAAAATATTCATAGTCAAAATGTAAAATGTAAAATCCAAAGTCCAAAATGTTCACAGTTCAAATACAACGGTTAGAATTCAACAGAAAGCTTCAAGTCAGAAGATATTAGATGAAGTACGAACTATTAAAAAAAATCACGAATTGTTATTTCAAAAAAATTCACCATTTAAGAGCTGTATAATAATTTCTTACCATGATAGATTTAAATTTAGGAGTATGAAGAACATGATTACCATTACGTTAGCACGTGACTAAATTATGCTTCTTATGTAGGATATCAACCTAAATGTATATTTATGATTTAATTAGTAATTATTATAAGTTCTATGGTACTCGTATCTTGTAAATTTGTCAAAAAATTATTGATAGTATTTATAAAAATAATTTTGTGTAGTGTACAAAATGGAATAAAATAAACTATCAAAATAATTTTTTAATGAATAAAATAACATTTTGAAACAATCTTCTAGATGAAATTTTCAAAATGAATATTCTAAAGGAAGAGTCTTCTAAATGAAGAGTTGTAAATGTTGTGTAATATGTGTGGGTGTTTGTGTAAGTATACTTTAGAGAAAAAGACACATCCAAGCAATCTTTGCATTCTTATTGATATTACCGACACTTAAGTATTCTTAGCACACTCAAAAAAGTATTCACACTACGAAATTTTTAGAAACTTGGTGAAAAATCTTGTAATAATAAAATATAAATATTTGGGGTGTTTTAAAGATAGAAAAATATATGGAAGTATTATTTTTTTTTCAAGCTATTAAACGATAGTTTTATAAATAGAAATAATTATAGAAAATAGTCGGATAATCCGAAAAATGTGAAAAGTGATCGAAAAGTCTAGAATAATATTTTAAAGACTTTGGAAGATTTAGTGGGCTCGTGAGGTGTTAGGACGTTGTAGTTCGTGTGATTGATTGGTATTAGCATATTAGTCTTTTCACATGAGAGTTGAGAGTTGACCATGAGATTTTAATTAGACTTTTATTATATAATATAATGTTTAGTGTTAATATATTGCTAAAATGTGGTTGTAGATTTTGAATTAAGGTTTTGGATCGAAACGAGCTGGTTTGACCTAATTCAAAAGTCAAAAATCAAGTCGGGGGTTGTAATGCTAGAGGTAAGTTATATATTACTTAATGTGTAATGCTTATTGATATTACATGTTCGTAATAAAATCATACTTATATTATATTACATGTTTGGATCGAGTTAAATTTATAATTGAATAAATCAGGCGCAATGGACCACTAAAAATGGTATATATGTGGACAGGTACAATCCTGTAGTTATGTGATTTTGTAGTTGTCATGTGGATTTGATTTATAATTAAACAAGTCATGTGGTAAACCCATCAATGATGGCTTGTGAATATCGAATTAATAAATAAATTCGATACAATGAAAACACATATGGTGGACAACTTGAAATAGACCTGTCGGATTAATCAGCTGGTACAATGTGTGGTGTTGTGTGTGAAAATAAATTATAATATTCATTAATGTTGTCGCAATTGTATGGTTATTCATTATAAATGTAGTTGAATAACATAAATTTTTAGTAAAACTCTAATAAAGAATTATGGAATCTCAATTAATTGTAGTAGTATATACTTGTTGAGCAATTATTTTGCTCATGTAGATATGTTCCTTTATGATTCACAGGTAATCACAGGAGCGAAAGAAGTTATAACTAGATGAGAAGAATTGTGCTATAAAGGTGATGTTGCAGGTACGACATAAAATTATGTAGATTGATGGACTCCAAATCGGATACCAGGGTTGGGGTCGTCACATTGGGGGGGGGGGGGGGGGTTCAATTTGAGTTTTTTTATATATAAAAAACTTATACTCTTTTTATTTAATTTGATAAATTTTTCTTTAAACGATGAAATTGACATCATGTCACCATGTGCATACACATTTAAGTGACATCGTTAACTTTAACATTTATTCTGGAAATTGATATTTTCACATCATTTTTTTTAATATTTTCACATATATGACCCACATATTAGCCAATAAAAATTCGATACATCAATTAATATGTGAGTCCTACGTGTGAAAATATCAAAAAATAATGTGAAAATGTCAGTTTTCTTTTATTCTTGGTCAAATCTAAATGACACTGATATGAGTCTTCAAGTGTTTGTACAAATTTCAAGTTGGATTAAACTTTACAAAATATATAGAAAGAATGATATAGAAAAATTGAAATTGTTTAGATATTCAATATACTTTTTCACCTATTTATTAAAATCAACTTTTTATATGAAATATTATAGTTTTTCTATATATCTAAATGCGTTATTTTGTAAGCTATTAATAACTTTTATGAGTAATATTACGGTGATAAAAGACGGTTACAAAAAATTAGATACAAAATGATATGTCAGATTTCAATCAATACCTTGATAATGTAGTTAAAATAATTGTAAAAGTATTGTTAAATACATATTTGGTTTAACAACATAAATATTTTTATGACATTATCAATAACATGAAATTAATGGGTCCAATGGTTATTACGAATAATTATTATCCATTTCATTTTATATCATCTTTTTGTGTCGGATCTTTGGCCACCAAAACATTACTTATCGTAACTTTTAACACATTTAGAATATGCAATCCTTCTTTTGGACTTTCTTTATATATATATCAAAAATATGTTAAAAAAGGAAAAAAATATATATATAAACTATAAACAGAAAATAGAAAATATAAAACCATACCCTGAGAAAGTCCAGTCCAAACGCGAGCCCACTCCTATTCGTTTTCCGAAACCAACATCGTATTCATAACGAACTCCTTCAATCAAATGGTGACATCATCTGTCCCAAAGTAACAGTCCCTTTTCTCCCTCCATAACCATAAAATTACACCCCTCCCTGCTTCTGTTTGTACCGTAAAGGCAGGTGAAGGAACGTATTAATTTGTGTCTCTTTTTCTTCTCATTCTTAAACCCCAATCAGGAACAAAACAGCCAATTAATCACCCAAATTCGGGACGAAACGGAGCGGGTGATTTGTACGTGCAGTGTGTTCCCAATGAAGGGCCTCTTCAAGTCGAAGACCCGGACTCCGGCGGAGCTCGTCTCTCATCTCGGCGTCCTCCTCATCTACGTCGACCGAACCACCGAGACTCGCCAAACCAAGCGCCTCGAAAAGGTAGGGTTGCTGTCATGTTCTACGATTTGCCATAATGCTCTTCTTTGTTGTACATTATCATTGATTTTGTGTTTTTGTAATTGAGTGCGTCTGTGTTTGATTTTATGCAACTATTGATCTGGAAAAGCTGGCAATATTTAGCAAAAAAAGAAAAGAAAAAAAAGCTGGCAAATCAACAAATTAGAGGCAATTTTAAAAGTTGGCAATATTTAGCAAAAAAAGAAAAGAAAAAAAAGCTGGCAAATCAACAAATTAGAGGCAATTTTAAAAGTTGGCAACATTAATAATATTTTGATGTATGATTGAAGCTGCCACCATTAGGTAAAATCTCCCCTTTTGTTGTCAATTAGTCAATGTATTATATACACAGGAGTATTACATTCTCTGATCAGTAACCATTAATAGGAAGAAGCATTTTTATAGTTTGTTTTAGGACCTGTTAGAAATTTGGATTACTTTTTTACAAATATATATATGTTTTTATCTTATATGTCGTACTTACTTATATATATATATTTGTATTTATACGTATGAGTAATGACCAAAGTAATGCTAGAAATAGTTTGAGATACGTTGTAAAATATAAGATATTATCCAAAGAGGTTGACGATGATGAACATTCCAATCTTTATTGCATGCAGACTTTAATCTCACCTTTTTGAGTTTTTCAAAGATAAAAGAGAAAGGAAAAATGAGAATGCAGTGTGTCAATACAGAAGAGTTTGTATATTTTTTCAGTATATATAAAGAACTATATCCATGGTAATGCATTATTAGGATCAGTTACAAGAGATTATGTTACATATAAGATCAATAGATCATGATTGAATCAAACGATTATAATTGAAGAATCTTTGACAACATTGTTCTGAACTAGCATTATATATCATAATTAAGTTTAACTGGGTGCTATTGGAGAGATTATAAAACTCCTCCAAATTCCAAAACCACTGCTTTTTCCCAGTTTATATAGGAGTATGTCTTCTGTACTGTTCCGTTCTTTATACCTAACATTTTCTTTCTTCTCCTTATTTTTTCAATGGTATTAGCAATGGTGCAAAGTATAAGTGTCCTAGGAATTATATTTGACTTGTTCTCATTGTTCCACAATAGGAGTCCCATTTTTCCAATGGTAATATTGAAGGACAAATCTACTTTGGCCGAATTTTTTTTGCTCAAATTACCCGAAAATGCTTTTGAAGGTTGTACTGTACAACATTGCATGTTGTATTTCCGGGTAATTTGGGTAAAGATTTTTCGGGTAACGTATCATTGCTCAATATAAAATGACAGAATGTCCTCAAGTCTGCCATAACAATTCCATTATCATGCTATCAGTCTTATCACTACTAAACATTCTCAATAAATTTAGGGGTAAACATGGAACATAAATATATCTTTAAAGTTTGTAATTTTTGCAAATGAGACTCTTTTTGTGAAGAGTTTTATATGGGGCCTTGGCATGTTTTTATCAGTAACCATAGCCATTGAATTTGCTGAAAATTTTATATGTACTTTGCAAGCTGTGTATCAGTGTATCTTAAAATAGAGTTTCGTGCTGACATCTTCACTCCTTCACAGTTGTCTGAACTAAACAGAGCCATTCTGGAGATGAGAAATATGCTTTACGGTAGTGATCAATCAGAGCCAACTTCAGAAGCTTGTGCGAAGTTGACGCAAGAGTTTTTCAAAGGAGACACAATGCACCTTCTAATCATTTGTCTTCCTAAACTAGATTTGGGGGTTAGTTTACTGATTATTTATTTTCAGTTTTTGGACATAAAACCTATGTGGATACTTTGCCCCTCCCCCACCACTTATTTTCTGATACTTGCAGTTTGTGATTGTTCATAGCTTTGGAAATGTTCATGACTTCATTCCTAATTTGTTTTTTGATATTGCAAATCACAATGAGTTTTATATGTTGCAGGGCCGTCAAGATGCAACTCTTGTGATTGCAAATTTGCTGAAACAAAGGGTCAATTCACAAGTTCTTGCCTCTGATTACTTGGAACGTAATATAGGTCTTGTGGATATTTTGGTACCAGGGTATTTTCACTTACAACTTTCAAAATTACCACCAGTCAATTAAATTTCCATAGATATTATATGCATATTTTCAATGAATAGAAACTGGTTAAACTATTAATACACTAATGACCAAGAAGGAGAAAATCTTAATTCTTCATGCTGAAATCACCCTTAAAGTGTATAGTGCCCTCGTTTTGGGTAACGCAGTGGGTTATGCCTGCTTTTGTGGTGGAGTTTATGTGGGCTTGAATGGGGGTTAGAGTTCCAAAGAGGAAGCATGCTATATGGGATATGATTCCCCATTGTTTGTGGTGGGCGCTTAGGGGAGAACGGAATTCTAGATATTTTGAGCAAAGGGAACAGTCTATGTTGCATTTCAAATACATATTCTCGAGTGTTATGTTCTTGTAGCAGAATGAGGTGTTTCATGGTTCATCCATTGTTTTTATCTACTTCTTATTAGAGTTTACTGTTTAGCTTAGGGACATAGTGTACATTATATGTCTTAGTGGCACAGTTTTCTCCTGTTTTTTTTGTTACTCGGATTGTCTTTGTATGGCACTTCCTTGGTCTCTCTGGTTATTATGTTTTTGCTTACAAGGAAAGACGCTCCAGTCTCCAGTCAATGGCCTCATTAAACTGAAACAGAACTAAAGGAACATTTTTTTTCTTTTAACTATCTGTTCAACCTCTGGTGTCATGATATGCTTTATCTAAATCTTAGGGCGGTTCCCTTTGTTGTTAATTTCGGAGATTTCGACATTTTTACTCTTACTCAGTGTGAATTGAGATTAACAATTCTGCCTGATTTATTGGGGACCAACTTGGTGTATATTCTTTTATTTGATTTTCAATTAAAATATTAAATATATAATGTACATCTGGTTGAATGGTTAGCTATGAAGACGCTGAAATTGCTTTATCCTATGGCGCAATTCTGAGAGACTGCATTCGCCATCAGGTTGTTGCTAGGTATGCGGTTTAGAGGTCCATATGTTTACTTTCCATATCATTTAAGAACTATTTGTTATGCATCTCTGTTTGCTAAATGGGATTTACACTATTTGTCTAACGAGGTGGGGGCTACCTTGTTCTATCATCTAATGAACAGGTACATGTTAGAAACGGAGCACGTGAAGAAGTTCTTTGGTTATATACAAAATCCAAATTTTGACATAGCATCAGATGCAGCAGCAACTTTCAAAGTTGAGTATTTTCGGAAGACTCTCTCTCTCTCTCTGTTTCTGTCTATATATATATATGTATGCGTGTCTCATAACCTTTTTTGGTTCTTGGTATATTGATTTGTTCATCTCTCTTTCCTATATATCTGCCCTGAAGTTTATGTAGTGCTAAGAATCATAGGTACCTTCTCATGTGCCAGCCTGCAGCAGTGTTTTTATTAGATTTATAAATGGGTTCAAGTCTAGCGTATAAAGATATTAAGCTCTCTAACTCAAAACCAATTGGCGATGAGAAGAGTTAACCCAAGTCATTATATACTAGACATATTTTCTCAAGATATTCGATGTGGGACAAGACATATACTCTTAACACTTCTTATATGTAACCCAAGCCCAGAAGAAGTCAGTCATAAGACAAGCTCAAAAGAAATCTAGTAAATCATGGGGCAACTATTTACCCAATTGATAAGTGGTACTAGTTAAGATATGTGTAACTTTGACCCTTAAGAAATGGACTGCAAGTGGGTAAGAATGAAGACCAACAAGAGTGTTTAATTATGCCCAAGGATAACCCGCTCTAATACCATATTAGATTTATAAATGGACCCAAGTCTAACATATAAAGACATCAAGCTCTCTAACTCAAAACCAATTGGCTATGAGAAGAGTTAGCCCAAGTTATTATAGGCTAGACATATTTTCTCAAAGTATTCGATGTGGGACAAGATATATACTTTTAACAATTTTCAATCTGAGAATATAATTTTTAGTTCATTAATATTAGTTGGGGTTCATATATGTCAGATTTTCTTCCAACATCAAAGTCAAACCCTATAGAGGATTTACTGCAAAAGGGTGTTTTTCAAGTCTTTGAAGGTTCCTTTTTCTTTTAGTAAATTTTTATTTCATGTCAGAGCAAGATTTCCATTTTGGTAGAACAAGAAAATTACACGTGCTTTTGTAAAAATAAATAGCTTAATGACCGACTGTCTTAGGAAAATTTCTGAAACTTCTTGTGATATATAAGGTGTGAATTTATGTTTTTCTGTGTGGTACTGCTGAATTTAACTAATGTTATTTTAAGTTATACTATAGGAGCTTTTGACAAGGCATAAATCAACTGTAGCTGAATTTCTTTCAAGAAATTATGAGTGGGTAAGTAAGAATTTTACTTTAAATTTTCATTACGTAGCATAGAAGGTGACTCATGTCAATTAGAGAATGGGTTATTGTTGGTGCACAAATATTGAATTCTTCTCGTTTTCCATATCTAAATCCTGCATAAGAAGTGGTCAAAAACTGTCAACAAGTTTGCATGGGCTGAGATCTAAGGTGACAAGTATCTGATAATTGAACTTTTTGGCTTAATATTATTGTTTTCTGTACTACAATTTAGAGAATTGACGAGCCATATGACTCACTAAGGATTAGTTTTCTACCTTGCCTTTTGTTAAAGAAACAATAATAGTAATAACCATCTTTGCCTTTGTTTAAGAGAAACAATAAAGAATGATATGAATACGAATATGACATGTGAAGGGTCAAACCAGCTTCAAAACAATGTGAAGGGTCCCTGATAATGATTGTTTACATAATTGTTTCAGTATTTAGTTAGCAATTTTTATGTTCATACTTGCAGTAATAATTAGCTTTAAAGCTTATGAGTTGTTAATAGTTATACCTGAATCATATAATCTTTGACATCCTCTCAGAAGATACGAGTTGGTTAAGACAATTATAATAGATGAAGCTGCAAATTTACCCTTCGTTGTACAAAAGTTTCTTTGTAAAAAAACCAGCGAGATAACATTAACTGTTTTAACAATTTAAATGTTGTGGTGCTTTCTTCTTCATTCTTGTGTATCTTATCTTTGTAGTCCTGTTTTTCAGCATCAGTAGTGTTGCAATTGCTCGCTTACTGTTCATTCAAGTGAACTTACATAATACAGTTATAAATCAAATTGAAAATGTAGTCGTTGGTGAAATTTTAGTTGATAAATGTGAACTCTAGAAGACAATCTTATTCCACATTATAAAGTGTACAACAGAGAGCGTTAAAAGACTTAAAGTTAAACATGCAAAGGAAATTAATCAGTGAAATCAGTAGTATTCAATGGATACCACTGATCATGCATCTAGAATAGTCCCAACTCCAGTACTCACTCCAGTAATCATGATTCTAAAATCCTTGCTAACACTCCCCCTCAAGCTGGAAGTCTTACGTTATGACTTACAACTTGTTACAAAACATAATCCCAAAATTAAAAATACTCAAACCAATTACACAGCACGGAATTATTTTATCTTCAACAGTCCCTCTCAAATTAGGGTTCCCTCTTCAAATCCCATGAACTAAAAGGAGTTGCTATTCACGTCTAAAGCATATATCACTTTCCAGGGATGTCATGTGCAGGAAATAATGGAGAACACTTGTAATATGCGAAGGAAAATTGAGATTGGTGACTGGCGAATGAATACAAAGATGAAACCTAGCTAGTTGGATCTGAGTCTAATGTTTATCTATTTCCCAGTGGCTGGCAAAAAATTAACAGCTGCAGCCTGCATATCATTTTCTCCTCGCTCTTCCAGAATAATTCTCTGTAATCTAATTTTCATGAGTAGCAAATGTTAAATATCTGTGGACTGATAATTGACATTTTATGAAGTCACATGTAGAACAGCAATTTGTGGTTGTAAATTACTTGTTACAAAGTTCAGTTAATAGTTGGTTGAACTAGATCCTAATTATTTTCTTGGTTACAGTTTTTCCAAGAGTACAACTCAAAATTGCTGGAGCTCTCCTAACTACATCACAAGAAGGCACGCTGTCAAGGTCCAGTGTTGATGTTCTGGATTTTGTGCATTGCTGTTATTGTAATTACGCAGTTAGTGTCATATCTAAGATGTTCTCTTTATTTTAAATCATCTCCATGTCTTCTTTTTCTATATCTTCTCAAGTTGCTTTCTGGTTTACACTATCAATAATTATGGACTGTATCTCTCTAATTGACATTTCTCCATATCCTCACTATGTTTCTTTCTAATAAAATTCTATTTTAATCCAAAAGAAAATAAAGATGAAAAGAAGAGGAAGAAGAAGAGTATGAGTTCGCATCAAATGTATCATGTTTTTTCTGGTGCTTCTCTACTATAGTAATGGATATAGATCTCTTGGACATACTATGTGCCTTTGGATAATCAGAACTATATCATTTTATTCGAACTGTATTTTTAATGAAGTTTAAACAACAATTCCATAACTGATTGTTTCATATACTGCAGTTATTAGGGATGATGTTATTGGATCGTTCAAATATTTCAGTGATGGTGCGGTATGTTAGCTCACTGGACAATATGAGGATCCTCATGAACTTGCTCAGGGTATATATACTGTTTGTTTATTTGCATATAGACACAAATTTGCAAAGTTACATTTTAGATAAATGTCAATGCAATACTGTTTTTTTTAGCATAAATTATTTATTTATTTATAATTATATCCTGATTATTTGTATTTTCAGGATTCAAACAAGACAATCCAGTTAGAAGCATTTCATGTCTTCAAGGTGGTGTATAAAATACTTGATTTAGTTTTTATATTGTGTATGTTTATGTGTGTATACAAACACCTCTTGCTTCTTTGAGTCCTTCTCCGGCGACCGTTTCTACCGATCGGAGTAGACCGGTCCAATTTATTTATTTAATTTTTTTTTTGCATCCCCTCCCAAAAAATGTATACAAACAACCTTGTTTTGTACGTGTATCCAAATTATACCCAAATTGTTTTTTCCTGTAAAAATTTCAGTTGAAATAAATACTATACATTTTTTGGGAGGGGATGCAAAAAAAAATAAATAAATTTTGGACCGGTCACTAGACCGGTCGGTAGAAACCGGTCAGCCTAGAATTATTGTGCTTCTTTTCCTGATTTAGATTCTTCTGACTCGATATTTTTCAATTCTTTTCTGCCACTAGCTCTTTGCTGCTAATCAAAACAAGCCTCCTGAGATTGTGAACGTTCTTGTCACAAACAGAAGCAAGCTCTTACGATTCTTTGGTGACTTCCGGTTTGATAAAGGTACGTAAACTTCGAATGCTCAAAAAATTATATCATTAATTCCTTTGCACTGCAGTCATTTGGTACTTATTTTAGTCCAACTTGCTTCAGAGAATGAGGTCTTTGAAGCAGACAAAGCTCAAGTTGTGAAAGAAATTGCTACCCTCGAACCCGGAAATCAAACTGCTGCTCGCGAAAGATGTGAGGTTCCCTGTTAATAAAATAAATGCAACACTAAACTGATTAGTCTTGTATATATATATATATATTCTTTTATTTCTTTTTTCCTTTTCGGTAACTGTCTTCTTCATTGGAAAGAATCATTAGCACCTCTATGATTACGATTATCACTTTTACGATGAATACAAAAAACTATGGTCCATATTTGTTTTCATAATGTTGACTATCCACTTAAATAGTTAAATGACAGAAAATTCAAGTTTAACCGACTGTTTCACTGCTTTGTAGATAATAGTAAACCCATATTTCCTGGATTAAAATGTTGTTTTTGCCAATAAATGCATGCTCGAGTCTTGCTATTTGCTGCATAATACCCGTATTATCTGGCCGTAAGATGGTTCATGTCTAATAGAACCTTTTTCTTGTATGTAATACCATTTGCCTGGTTTGAGTTGGTTTTGATGCTTTTATTATTTCAACAGTATTATTATTTGATTATAGCATCATTTTTCATATTTAGTTTCACTGGGAGGTAGTTGAGAATGATAAGCAGAATCTTAATATTAAGAAAAGTAATATAAACATAAAAAGAGAAACATGGAGTATGGTTATATATGTACCTATATATCCGAAGAAACTTTACACCATACAACGACCAAAATACCGATCTAGAGTAATAATAAGAAAGTCGCAAGTGAAAGAATAACTACAACATCAAAAAATAAAACTACTCCCCCTCAACATAGAGAGCCCAAAAAAATCCTCACTCGGCATATGAAAAGACGACAATCTAAATGCAAAGCACAAATTGATGTATTTCTAGCATATAATACAATCTACGCTGCCTGTTGTGACCTGTAACCACCATATCCATTTGATCCGTTTGCTCCATTAGTGGCATGTGGGTATTTATCTGAGCCTTCCCTTTTCCTCTTTAGAACAACAAACCATGTAAAGGCTTCCAATATTGCTGCAACAGCTCCCAAAAAAATCAGAACGCCGATGTATGCTCTCTTCCATTTTTTTGCTGGGTCCAAGATGTCGAATCCTTCAAAGATGTTGGCTATGCTTAGACTAATGACTGCGTATCCAATTGCGTGGTGGTAGATGTTCCAGTACAATCTGTATTTGTGATCCTTCTTAGGTCTCAAGAGCAGGGCAAATACCTACATGCCGAACAGGATCACATCAGTTTAGTGGCTTCTATATTTTCCTTCATAGAAGGAACTAAAATACGCATTTCTTTATTAAAATTTCTGTAGGCAAAAGGGTTAGTACCATTACGATCAATTTTATGTACTAAAGTGAAATCGATTTTGAATTTTAGGAATTCACAAATTTATCTCTTGTTTTGGAACAAGGAGTGCTACATGTTAGCTTGGTCTGCAGATAAGAATTAGGTACCTGAAGTGTTCCTAGGCAGAATAGGGTTATCCCAATGTTCCTGTGCTTGTCAAATTGAATTCCTTTAGAATCACTGCCGAGTTTGAGGCCAGTGCCCCATCCGGCTACCCCTACGATGTAGGCTGATGATTGGCATGCGGCATGAAGGTAAAACCAGGCTGGATCAGCTGACTTGAACACCTTCAAGTACCTAGCTGTCAAAGCTCCCAAAGGCAACAAAATACCCCAACTCACCGTATTCAGCACACCATGAACCTGAAAAAAGTTGCCATCAGATCTCAACAAGACTCAAATTAAAAGTTGGTCTCAAACAGCTATAATCAAGAGATTGAGTCACTTACATTTTTTCTCCGGCGTCTTAAAACTCCCACACCGCCATCAGAACTAGTCTGACCAGAACTAAAATCAACAGTTCCCACAGAATTCCTATTTTCTGGATTAAGATTATGCACGCTAGGAGTAGCCCCAGAAAGTGGACCTATTTGCCACACCTGGTTAAAATTGGTACGGCCGCTGGGAAGTTCTAAAGTAGCAAAGATGATCATCTCACCATTGCTAATAAATTGTGCTGAAATTTTCGGAACTTTGAAGCTCAATGGAGCTTCTGCCAACTGAGTAGAAGTACTAGATATAGGCGAGGTGTAGGCACGTACAACACCGTTAGAGTTCCTGATTGCTACCAGGCTTTGTGCCCCAATCATTCCTCTTCCATCAATATTGAGTGCCCAAGCAACCCACTGGGAGGTGGAGACTCCACCGTGTCGATAAGCTATATCGACGGTGTGGTTTGTTTGGTGGTAAGTCCAGTGTAAAACAGAGTTTTGGACAGGAAGGCCAGAGCATGCGCTGTATATATTGTTGTTGGGGAATGAGTAGCTCAAGCAATTTTGAGCAGAAGATGAGGCAAATATAGAGAAGAGAATACATGAAAACACTAGCGTTTTCATGATTTTATCCATTTTGATTACCAGTGAAAATATGTCCTTGAAGATCACCAACTTGGAAAACCAGTTTTTAGAATATGGTTTGATTTCCAAGGCAATTTGCTAATGAAGTTTTGGAGCAGAAATCCTGGTTTTATCAATGGAAGATAAAAGGAAGGTTCATATATAGTTTTTATAGAAATAAGATGTCGAGGAAGGTGGGAGGGAAGAAAAAGTGGGGTTAAAAGGTTGTTGGGGTTGTTGACTAGTTCTGTTTTGTGGAATAAATATAATCTTAGTGCATATGAATAAATTATTATTTTATTATTTTATTATTACTATTATTGATTGATACAAAAAAAGTCCAGTGGAAACAAAGAAAAGTTTGGTATTAGAAAGCTGGAAGGCAAGAAAGTCTTTGGTTTTTATATATATATATATAGTAAAAGGTATTTTAGGTCACTTTTAATACAACATCATTTGATTGTCAACTTATGTAACCGTACAAATGTAATGAGCATATAAAAATATGAGATTATGTAAAATTTTATTTGATTTGAAATATCGAAATATCGTTTTTATAATAGTGTAAATAATTTATATATAAGTATATATTTCGAGAGTTCAGATTTTAATAATTTCTATTATTATAAAGTTATTGATGCATAAACTCAAATTAAACGAAATTTTACATAATATCATATTTTTACATGTTCGTTACATCCGTGCGATTAAATTATTAAATTGACAATCAAATGATGTTATATTAGAAGTTTCCTAAGATAAGTATCTTAGGTCAATGAAAGATGCATGTTACTCATATATATATGAGGATTAATCAATAGTCAACGTTGTCAATTTCAGGTTATCTTTACAACAGATCGTGACCGTCCATCCTTAGATCGAATAGTTAATAGAGCTTTCGTTCGTAGTTTAATACCGCAGACGTGACAGATGTCTAAAATACTCCTCATAGTAAAAGTCCCCCGTTTGTAATATTAAACTGTGAACACTAGGTATGACTACAAGAATGATCTAAAATATATGTTTGTTATTTGATCAATTAGAATTGTATTATTTCATGATTACAAGAATGATCTAGGTGTTCTTTTATTTGAGAAAACTAAAAAATTGAATTTGACATTCGAAGTTTAATACTGTGGATGGGAGACTTGTACAAGGGGGTATTTTGGACATTCGTCCCGTCCGCAGTATTAAACTGCAGAATACTGAAAACTAAACTGCGAACTGGGGCTCTATTTAACTGTTCGATCAACAGATGGACGGTCACGATCTGTTGTAAAGATAACTTGACAACGTTGATTATGAATCAGTCCTCTATATATATATATATATATATATATATATATATATATATGATAGTTAGATTTTTTGAAAGGAGTGTGTAGAAAATGTCTCTGTTTTCCGACTAGTCTTCCATATCTCAACCACATCCCTTGGTTCACATCTAGGTTCAACTTTCAACAACCTTTAAAAAAGAAAATTAACTTGTAAGATAAATATTAGAAATGTTAATGCCAAACACGCGTAAGTGATGTAATTAAATTTCTTCCCCTCCCCTATAAAAAAGATTGTTCAACAATATAAACATGATTAGGACTTGAAGATGCCGTCGGTCCACTCCACGGTCTCCACCCTATATAGTTGGTAATTTTTGCTTTTTTGGCATCATATATAAATACAACGTAACAGGGGAATAAAGAATACACGGTGGTTCTAAAATACCGTAAATAGCGTAATAATTAAATTTAGAATCCTTCAATGCGGACAGGGAATTCGATCGGGGTGGCGATCGGACGGAATAAAATATATATATATATTTTTTCTTTTGACTCCCAAATAATTAATGTGATTTATTGGAACTGAAATTTTTACAAAATGCAGTGATTTAGGTATTATTTGAATACACGTAAAAAATAGGATTGCACAGACGGTACAATTCTATTTTTTACATGTATTCAAATGACACATAAATTACTGCATTTTGTACAAATTTCAATTCTCATTAAATCACATTAATTATTTGGGAGTCAAAAGCAAAAAATAAATAAAATCCAATCGGTCGCCACCTCGATCAGAACTAATCGGCCGCTGTAGACTTATTGTTAAATTTAATAAGAAGTTGAATGATCTTATAATATCCCTAAATAAATAATAAAAATATGCCAAAAGAATTCTAATTAAAAATTACTAAAAAAATTCAACAAGCTTATAAAAGTATCACACATTTCCAAAGACCCAAAATCATCATCCATCTTTCTAATATATTTTTTATTTTTAAATTTGTATGCGTCATGGCCTAAGAACATGACTACATGAGTCTTGTAAATTTTGTTGAACGCTTCAAAAGAGTAATTGTGAGTTATAAGTTTTGTACTTCCTTTGTTCTTAAAAGATTGTCGTTTAAAGTTAATGCACATAGATTAAAAAATATAATTAATACCTAGCGAAAATATTATACTACCATTATTAATTATCTCAACCAATTATTCTCTTCCCAATGTTTCTTATTCAATTCAACCAATTACTACTTGAATTATAGCATTGAATTGAATAAGAATCATCAGGAAGGGAAGAAAGCTTTAAATAGGAGAAAGTTTTAAATAAGGGTAATGTAGAAAAAAAAAATAGCTAATGTATATTGATAAACTCAAAACGACAATCTTTTTGAAACAAAAATTACTTTCTAAAACGACTAATCTTTTAGGAACGGAGGGAGTAATTTCAAACGGATCAAAAAGTTTTGATCAAATTAAGGTTGTCCGCCAATTAAGAAATTAATGTACCTTTGGACCTAGGAAAATAAATAATACTCCATCCATTCCTAATTAATTGACACTTAGAGTTGAAATTGTATTTCTTTTTATTTGACGTTTGTAGATTTTTTGGAGATATTGATTACATTACTTTCAAAATTACCCCTAAACATTTAATACTCTCCTTAATTTTTTCTCTTTTTCAACGCTATTTTTTCTCCATCTTTTAATATCATAATGGTAAACTCTCTTTCTCTCTCTTATAATTCCTTTTTCAAGGTTATTTTTTTCATCTTTTATGGGAGTTGTAACTTCTTTAATATTTGTGCAAAGCTCCAAAACGTCAGTTAATTAAAAATGGAGGGAGTACACATGTGCATGTATATACAGTTTAATATTCCTTCCGTCCAAAGATAAAAGTCCTAGTGGACTTTTCACGCATATTAAGAAGAGGAATGAAATGACAAAATTATTCATAATAATGTCATTAATTAATCATTTAATAGTATATATATATATACTTCCCTCCGTTCCTAAAAGATTGTCGTTTTAGAAGAAAAAATTTGTTCCAAAATGTTTGTCGTTTACAATTTTCTAGAAGAATAAATTATTTACTTTTCTATATTACCCCTATCTTCTCTCATTGTCCTAATAAATTCTCTTCCTTGTATTAATAGTTTTTAATTTTCCATAAAGGGATAGTGATGAAATTTTAAATAAATTTTACTAGTATTCAATGACTTTTATGTGCCAAAACTTTAAACGACAATCTTTTAGGAACTGAGATAGTATATCTATATATACTATTTCTTGAAATTCAGCCCAAGTGCTCAATAAATATTGTTGTGTTTCCATAAAAAGTAGGCATAATCAATTTTTCATAGAGAAACTCCACATTTAATTCTCATAAAACTACTTCCAACGTGGTGAGAATAAAAAATCAATGAAACAAATTAAGTGCATAAGATTTTCAATATAGGTGAGAGAGTGACTTTTTAGCTTTTCAATTTAAAATATTTTCAGTACATAACTAATTATACTTATTGAATATGGAGAGAGAATTAGAATAAGAAAAATATGAGATATTTAATGCTAAGGGTATAATAGAAAAAATTGTGTAAAAATTTGGTTATTGAAGGAAAATGGACATTTAACATGTGACTACCCAAAATAGTAATAAGGACTTTTATCCTGAGACGGAGGGAGTACAAAAAACTCTTAATAAATACTCTATTCGTTCCTTAATATAAGTCGTTTTAGAGTTGTGCACAAGTATTAAAGAAATAATTGTATAAAATTAAATATAATATCAATTGTCTATCTACTCCCTCCGTTCCTAAAAGATTGTCGTTTTAGGAAGTAATTTTTGTTCCAAAAAGATTATCGTTTTGAGTTTATCAATACACATTAGCTACTTTTTTTCTACTTTACCCTTATTTAAATTTTTCTCCTATTTAAAGCTTTATTTCCTTCCCAATGATTCTTATTCAATTCAATGCTATAATCCAAGTAGTAATTGGTTGAATAAGAAGTACTATTAGTTGAATTGAATAAGAAACATAGGAAAGGGAATAATTGGTTGAGACAATTAATAAGGGTAGTATAGTATTTTCGCTATGTATTAATTACATTCCTTAATCTGTGTGCATTAACCTTAAACGACAATCTTTTAGGAACAGAGAGAGTATTATCTTTGTATTGGAAAAGAGAGAGTGTTATTTATTGGACAGCGAATAGTGAGAGAACCAAAATTATACTCCCTCTGTCCCTAAAAGATTATCGTTTAAGGTTTTTGCACATGGATTAAGAAAGTTATTGAATACTACTACCTCCGTTCTTAAAAGATTGTCGTTTAAGGTTTTGACATATGGATTAAGAAAGTCATTTAATACTAATAAAATTTATTTGAAATTCCATCACTACCCCTTTATGAGAAATTGAAAACTATTAATACAAGGGAGAGAATTTATTGGGACAATGAGAGAAGATAGGGGTAATATAAGAAAGTAAATAATTTATTCTTCTAGGAAGTTGTAAACGACAAACATTTTGGAACAAATTTTTTCTTCTAAAACGACAATCTTTTAGGAACGAAGGGAGTATCATTTAATAATTAAAATTTGTGTGAAATTTCATCACTACCCCTTTATGAGAAGTTAAAAATTCTTAATACAAAGGAGAGAATTTCTTGGGACAATGAAGAATGCATGGGTAATATAGAAAAGTAGTAAATAATTTATTCTCCTAGAAAGTTGTAAACGACAATTTTTTAGGAACAAATTTTTTCTTCTAAAACGACAAACTTTTAGGAACGGGGGGAGTATTTAATACTTGAGGTAATATTAAAAACTAAGTAATTAATACTTACTTGAAATTCTCAAATAATTTATATTAAAAAATAAAAATATTTCTCTAAAACGATTTATATTAAAAAACGAAAGGAATAAAAGAAAAATGAATTCATCCGCTATTAATGAAGTCATAGTTAGTCAATGAGGGTGACCTAGGTTAGGAGCGTTTGTGTAAGGAGCTAAATAAGATTGGAAAAAATATGGCCCTAACGTGTTGACCCAACTGGACTGATACAAATACAATAATAAGAATTATAATAATAATAATAATAATAATAATATACTCTCTCGATTCTAAACTATACGTTTATTATTGATTTTTAAAAATCAATTTAAAACATGCATGTGTTAAGCATATAGCATGGCCCTTATGGGTTGGGTCACGCACGTGCTATAATGGCAATTACAGTAATGGGAAGCAAGGCTGTAAGGCGGAACGGGGCATTGGCTAATTGATGAAATGATAGAGAAGAGAAGTACATACGATTTATGGGATTGATGTGAGAGGGCAGGGATAGTGCCAGTTTCACTGGCTGAACCCCCAGCAGCAGCAGCCATAACCTTTTCATGCCGATCTCAAACTCTTTTCTCTTGTCCCTTAAAAATGTAGAATTGAAATTAATTTCCATTAAAAAACAATACTCCAATACTTAATAATCAGAGATTTCAAATGTTGACATTTTCACTTTTATTCATACAAGGCAAATTCATGACAAAACAATAATAGCATATATTTGAAGCAGACCTACGTATTTGGTGAACTAAAAACGAATCGGCTTTGGTGACGGACAAAATTATCGCTAAAGTCTGAAAAGAAAATTTAACCATAGGGATGGAAGTAACAATAGCAAAAGTCTATGGCAGTTGCATGGTACCGACAATTACCTTGACGTTACAACCTGAGGACTTTTTTCTTATATAGTTTAATTTACCATTCTTATTGGAAATTAGAGGTACACATAATATTCTTCAAAATATAGAATTAAGTTGCAATATGTGCTTATGCCAGACTGTCGTAACATAGAGCATCATCACACCTAATTAAACAATAGTTGATATTTTGATTAGTCTCCAATCCTTAATTTTCTATACAATTAATTAATTAATTAATCCCCAAACCATGCAAAAACATGCACATAACAACACATCGATAACAATATAAAATCAGTAATAAAATGTAAACACAATCTTACTAGTATAGAGTATACGTCTTGTCTTGTCTTTCTAACCATACTATAATAATAATAATAATAATAATAATAATAATAATAATAATAATAATAATAATTAAGATCAGTTATGTTTAGGCGCAATTAGTTGGCATTTCACATTAATATTGAGCCAACCGGATTAATTCTATGGGTCTGATCTATCATATTATTATTTTATTATTATTATTATTATTTTCTCCCGTGCAAATTTACATTCTACAAAAAATTATAAAATATATCATTGTATCTATTCACAATAAGAGTCATTGTGGATGGTACTTGTCCCGTGTGTAACTCTGCTGCAGAATCCAGTCATCATGTATTTACCTCCTGCCCTTTTGCGAAAGAATGTTGGAGGCTGTCAACTGTGCGTTTTGTTCCCCTAGGTAACCAAGACTTCTTTGAGTGGTTCACAGGAGGAGATTAAGCTAGCTTGTATGATTGTTTGGTGTATTTGGCGGAATCGAAATGAGGTGTTATGGAATAATCGGGTCCAAAAGCCAGCTAGCTTGCTAAATCTTGCGAGTTCCTATCTTTTCCAATGGATCGTCGCTCAAGGAAAGCTTGTAAATGGCAATACTTCCATATCTGAAGATGGCCATATTTGTTGGTCTAGGCCAAGAACAGGTTGGATCAAATGTAACATTGACGGTGCCGTTTTTAATCAGGAGGCAAAGCTTGGTTATGGTTGGGTGATTAGAGACTGCGCTGGTTCTTTGGTTGCTGCTGGGTGTGGCTCTTTTGCGGGTCATTTGGATCCTGAAATGGCGGAAAGCAATCAGTTGCAGAGAGGCCCTAAGCTGGTTAAAAACTCGTTAGTCAGCGAAAGTGATGCTTGAATCAAATGCTTTCAATCTTGTTCAGGCTATTCGGGAATCTGATTCCTTTCCGAGTCTTTTAGGTTTGGTTATTGATGATTGTAAGCAACTCTTCCTTGATATTGAGGATTGTCGTATTTATTTTGTTAGGCGGTCAGCGAACGGTGTCGCACATTCCTTAGCTCGTGCGTCGGGTTTTATGTCTGGTATCCATGTTTGGAAAGGTTCTCCACCTCCTTTTGTTTGTAATGCTTTGATATTGGATAATCAATAATAGTACTCCATACTTTGTCAAAAAAAAAATATATGACGTATCGGAAGAAAAAAAAATCCGTAATATAAGACATTTGCATATTTTAAGGAGAAATATTTTGCTTCAATCCTATTTTACCCTTAATCTCATTAATCCAGTCACTTAATTAGTTTCCAAGTAATTTTGCATATCAAGACTCATTGAGAGAGGAGGAGGAGGAGTCCTAATGGATTTAGCATACCAAGATTAATTGAGAGGGAGAGATAGGAGTCCTTATGGTTAAAAATAGAATTTTACAACAATATTAATTATTCCACATAACTATTAAGGAGAGATTTCTTAATATGTGAAATCGTGTTTTAAATGTTCTACATAATAAAAATGAGGGAGTATATAAAAAGACTATATTAATCGAACGCAATTAGAGATTTTTGAAGCATAAAATTGAAAATTTCAAATTATGACGATTATATTTATCAAGAACATCACTGGTTCTAATAAACATGGTTGAGTGTATTCTTATAAAGTTTTTTGTTCAAAAAATCATTTGATAAATGTATTAATGATTTTTTAAAATCAAAGTAAGACATATTCAAACTCAAACATGGACTCTATATATTAATTTCAATCAATACAATGATCGATAAAAATCGTAAACTATCTAAAAAGTATTATTTATTTTAAAATTTATTATTTCATAATTTTTAATAAATCATCTTAATTTTGAATTTAAAATATCTTCAAATGTCTCATATTAATTTTTAAATATCAATAAAAATCTTATAACTTACAGCTGGCGGAGTATAATGTATAATGAGCCGAACAACCGGTGGATTGAAGTTATAATATGATTATAATTTATTTGTATAAGCTGAAACAAATAAGTAAGTGGAACAAAGGGTGTCTAAATGGGCCACCAAAATTACTCCTTTAATTTTTCCTCTACCTGCTCCCAACAAAAGAATCAATCACTTAATATGATTCCATATGTATAAAATCATCGTGTTTTTTTTGGGTATGGAAATGATTACGTATGTATAAAATCATCGTGTTTTTTTTGATTACATATGTATATAATGATATATAATAAAAAATTTATAGGTGTAATTTAATAATTTCATCCCATTAAAATTATTTTTTGGCTTCGCCACTAGAAATATAATGATCAAAATCACCACCTCTATTCAGGACAGAGCATGGGGGATCCCGGTGGGGACGAGACAAATTATTATTCATGGGTGAAACTTACATTTTTAATTAATTCGTAAGTTTGTGTCTATAGCTAATAAATTTGAGAATAATTTTTGATTAACTATAGTCAGTTTAATCATAAAAAATTAATTAAAATAAATAAAACTGGTCGGATGGAGCAATAAGTTTTGAGTAATGAGTATAATTTAGATCATTGCTCTATTATGTGAACCAAATATAGTATATAATAACATGATAAAATCGCGGAATATAAAATGTAAAAGATCTGCGGGTGCAAGAAATTCAGCATCAAAGTTGTTATTCTATATATATATATATAGGTTCAAGTTGCAAATTTTTCAGTATGTAATAATTAATGGTTCAATCATCACACCTTATACAATTTTCATATCTAATCAAAATATTAGTACTAATAAAAATAAATTAAAACAACACAGTCCATAAAGTGCAGAAGCACATGTGAAACCTACTTCCTTTCATCAATATTAAATTAAGTTAGTCCGTAATTACCAAATTTATGACAATAATTTATATCACTCTTTTTTATAAATATTTAATCGTTTTTTATTAATATATTTATCATTTATTATTAGCATAATACATATATACATACATATTAGTATTGAGTCGTGATGAATTAAAATGACTTGATAAAATCTATTAATATGATGTTTTATATACTTATTGATTCTATCCATGTGAATAGTTAAAATCTTAATCCCCGGAAGGCCGAAAAACAGAAGGAAAAAAAAGTTTAAAAAAAATAAAAAGGACCAGCTTTTGAAAGTCTTTATATTATAAAATTAAATTTCCCAAGCCAAAATTCATATAATGGAATTGAACTTTCCAATCCGAATGTTAACTAACCTGACTTAGGTGTACGTTAGGCCAACTTATTAAGGAACAAAATTTGCCAGCTTTACTACACGGTTTACGAGGCGAGGCAGCCATTGTTGACCTGCCTACCTTCCTGGCTTCTTAAACTCTGTCCAAGTTGCAAGTATTTTGTATATAAAATAATACTACTATCACATAAAGTAGCTCACATAAAGTTCACATAAAATCGGGTGTCATTTTTTGATTTGTTATTGACATGGCCCACTTGACTCAACAATAAATCAGAAAGTGACACCCGATTTTATGTGAGTTACTTTATGTGATAGTAGCATTACTCTTTGTATGTATGTATTCTTCCAGATAAAAAGTTACCTAGTCAATAAGGAAGGCTGCTCTGCTGCTACTCCAAGTTAGTAACAATTTTTCAAGGTTCTCAAAATTGGACCATTCTTCAAATTGAAAAAGATATCGGATGGATAGATCATTCATTTAATCAATGATCGAATCGTTATTGACCCAATAACATTATTAATATATAAAAATATATATTACTAGTAATTAATAAAAATTTTAAAATTTTTATTTTTCATAAATTAAAATATAATAAAGATGAGTTATAATATTAATAAAAGTGATTAATTTTAATATTAATTTTTTTTGGTAATTTTTTTTTTAAAAACCAGGCCAACTGAGTCAATTAACCGGGTTTACTGGTTGGACCACCGATAAAATTTAAAAATTAAAAATCGGGTCAACTGAGTCAATTAACCGGGTTTACTAATTGGACCACCAGATAAAATTTAAAAATTAAAAACCGGGTCGACTGAGTCAATTAATCGGGTTTACTGATTGGACCACCGGTTGGACCGTTGGTCAACGGGCCAACCCGAATTTTGACTAAAATCGGTTCACTGGGCCAAACCGAGCCGGAAAGCAGACTGATTTCGATTTTTACCGGTCCGACCGCCGATCCGGTCCGATTTTTAAAACATTGCAATTTTTTTAGATCCGGACCGAACCGAAAAAATTATCGAATAGATGGTTCATTGGTTCAACTAATAATTGAACCGTTATTAATCGATGACTTCATAAATATATAAAAAAATATATTATTAGTCATTAATTAAATTAAAAAAATCGCATTTTTTATAAACTAAAACATAATAAAGTTGATTACTAAAAGTGGTTAATTTTAATAGTAGTAAAATTTTGGTATAAAAAAATATTAAAAATAATTAAAACCGATTTATTAGGTCAATTTAACCGATTTTACCGGTTGAACTACTAGTTCAACCGGTGGTCAACCGGTTCAATTCGGATTTTGATCAAAATTAGATAATTGATCCAATTCGAATCAGAGTGCAGACCAATTTCAATTTTAATAGATTTAACTGCCTATCCGGTCCGAATTTTACAACCTTGGTTAGTAGTATGATGCAATCCATGGGTCTGTTGTTGATAGTTGGAGTCTATAGGCGATAGATTTGTATTCATTTGAGTTTAGGTTTTTAGTTTTTTTTTTATGAATTAAAATTTGGTATACTAACGTTAGTACAATGTATTAAATTTGCGTCATAATTCTAATATGTATTAAAAAAAATTATATGACACGTAACACGTGACAAAGGATAAATCAATAAGTTATTTAATGTCCTAATTCGTGTGATTGTTATTTTATGAATCAATTTGAGCTTGCTTATTTTATTTTATTTTATCAAAAAAGAAAAAGAAAAAAGGTCTTCAAAGTTGATTTACGATTCCCCACAACCCACCTACAAGGCTAGGCTTGTGTGGGTGACCTAGGTAGCTAGGTAGGTAGTCTTCCGGTGCTAAGAATCCCATTCTCTTGTAAGAGAAAAATGTAGTAGTTGACTTGCTCAAGGAAGAAGGAAGGGGATTGGTAATTAATTAATTAATTAATTAAAGCTAACGACCACCTCGTTCATTGGAATGATTGTAATATTTTTTTCCTTTGGATAAATAATGTGAATTAATTTATGGATCTGAAATGCAAGCTTAATGTGACCATCTAGAAGCTTTCATCCCATCTTTAATTGTTTATAGAATAGCATAGTCTTCCACCATAATAAAGTTTCCAAAATACTACTACTACTAATATATATAATATAATATAACATAACATAACAAACTTGACGAGACCAAGTTAGTATAACTAAAACACAAAAGGGTAAAAAGAGACGACTTGGCTAGGAGTATCATTTCTCCGGCCGGTCAATTCATTCATTCCGCGTATGATATATTTTTAAGTATAAGAGAGCAGATCTTCTGTCTCCAAATTTTCTGTCCCCTTGTATTCCACCACTTAAATGTTGACACATATTCTTTTATTTAATACGAATTAACTCTAAAATAAATATATAAAAAAAGACAAATGTCAACATTTAAGTGGTGGGACACCAGGGAACAGAAAATTTGTAGAATGTTTCTACTTATCAAAAAATCAAGAATACTCGGCGGCGACAAGATCTCCGGGCGGCGACAGATCTCGGTTTAATTAAGAATACTGAGGAGAACGGTGGATTTGACGAAGGAGCGGGTATTGGGTTGGAAGCTTGTTTAGCAGTTTCACCTCCATCGCTTTAAGGGAGTGGGTCAGTATGCTCTCCAAATCCAATCAAATTTTTACCATGAATCTCAGGGCACGGAGGATAGAGTTGAGCCTAAAAACAGAGTCACTATGTTCATCCATCAAAAGTTTACTAAACGCATTCCTCAATAATAATAATAATAATTTTTACAAATATATTTATATAAAATTAATGAATTTATATTATTTTTTAAATAATAATAATAATTTTTAAATAATAATAATAATAATTGTTAAATAATAATAATAATAATTACAAAATAATAATAATAATAATAATTTTTACAAATGTATTTATATAAAATTAATGAATTTATATTATTATTTAAAAATTATTATTATTATTTAAAAATTATTATTATTATTTTTGAAATTATTATTATTATTATTATTAATACACATGGCAAAGCATATATGTACACATCAGCATTTCAAAATCACGTCAGCACTTCCGTCCGTTTTTTGAACGGAAATCGTAAGGAATGACTATTTGGTAAGTCTTTTAGAGTATAATTACGCGATTGTAACAAAAAAAGTTTCGGTAATCACAATGAAAATCGAACCCTAGTACAGCGACCAAAAAGTGTATTATCCCCTTTTAAAAATCTTCAAAACAACATAGTTCTAATAAAAGAGTGCTAGATAAGGGGAATGCTCTTAATCCTTCCTGCATTCCTAAGTACCTATATATACATGTATATATAATAATTTAACCTTATAAACTCGTATATTGTGGACATAACATAACATTTCTAAGTACCTACATGCATGCATATAAAAATATACACAATAATTCAATCTGCTTGCATTTATATGCTCGAGCCTTACACAGGTTACATATATAGTAATAGTACTACCTCTCTCTTTTTTTTTATGTCAACTTTCAAGGTTTTGGTTAACCATACCTTTCAACAATATATTTCCACTGACATTTAAAACACACACACACACACACACACAAAAACTTGGTCATGAAATTTCATACTGAAAATGATGGATCATTGTATGGAAACAATCATATAGAGTAACGCGACGAAGTGTCTAAAATCAGTTGAAGCATTCATGTTGAGACAAAGGGAGGAGCACAAGTTTGCTACATCTACAAGTTTCATGTTTAGTATGAAGTAGAAGTAATCATATTCCTAATTCTTGTACAGTTTGGAAAATCAACAGTTATATATATATATATATATATATATATATATATATATATATATATCACAATTCACAGAAAAAGCAAAAGCCAGGAATTTCTTTCTCTCTGAGCAATAATAATAAATGAAGCAGGAAATAAGATCATCGCTTCTTAATAAAATCCGTCATTCTTCCCTAGTTTTCTTCACCAATAACACAAATGTTTAATAATAATAAAAAAAGAATCAGATTTTTTTCGAGACAAGGCTTTGTTTCTTCTGTTTCCTAGTACCTTCTTAAACCAGCCCACAAGAGTGTTTCATCTCAAGCCTAAAGTCATTAAACATTCAGCAACTAATCGCTCTAATGGCCATTATAAGCTCCACATCCGCATTTTTGCTTTCAATTTTTGTTTCACTCGTCATCATGTCGTACGCTCAAACCTGCTCAAACTATACCCTTCACAAACAATAGGCATTTTAATTCTTGTGTTGATCTACCCTATCATAACGCCCATCTCTATTGGAACTACTTTCCGTCCACTAAAAAGGTCGCGATTGCGTACAGAGCCTCACGGGCTGTTACGGGATGGATTGCATGGGCAATCAATCCATCCCAAACAGGAATGGTTGGATCACAAGCACTAGTGGCTTTTCAAAACAGTAAAGGGAGTATGGTAACATATACAACATCAATATCCAGTTACAGCCCTACAATGCTACCAGGAGTTCTTACCTTTCAGGTTTCAAACATCTCTGCAGAATATGCAAAAAATGAGATGATTATCTTTGCTGTTTTAGGTCCACTTACTAATGGAACTAGGGTAAACCATGTCTGGCAAGCTGGAGATTCGGTTTCGAGTGACGTTCCTCAAATGCACTCGTTATCCCAACCAAATCTTCAATCCTTTGGGGAACTAGACTTTCTGTCGAGCTAGAAACTAATTTTTTACAACTGTCGCCTCAGTTCCTAGGGTTTATCAACATTCAACTATTAAAATTATATTCACTAGCTCTTAAAAGTGAGCACAATAAGGTTATTTATTATTAATCTTGTAATAAATCTTGTGGGTTACCTCTACCCAGGAGACTTGAAGAAACGATTATGCATCCACAGCCTCCACACGCACCACATTTCATGATATGTTCCTTCAAAAACTCGACAGATTTTTAAAGGCATGATGTGTATTATCAAAAAAACTCATCCAACTAATAAGTTAATATACAGAAGTATAGAGAAAGAAAAAACAGATTAAGAAGTATCTTAATTTTTGCAAATACGTTTAAGTCCTGAACCAGGTTAATTATACGAGAAAGATTAGTCCAAGAAGATTAGCAATCGAATATTCCTTCAGTTTGGCACAATTAACCACATAGCTTCTCACCACAATTGTGGAAGCTAATTGAAGAAGAAGAAAAGGTTCCTTTGAATATTAATATATGTTACACAAATTTGGTGGGCTATGAATGTGTAATCATTTTACCAGCTAGTTGGTGCAGTTCCTCCCTCTTCGACTGAGTAATTGGTAATTCCAGTGTCACCTATCCAACAAATAATGAAAAAAAGAGATTGTCATAACCAAGTGTAATAATGCAGACAGATGAGTAATGAAACCCATCCATTAGCTGAATACGAGATTGAAAAACAATCTAAAAGTTCTGAAACATATGGCATAAATGGAAGGGCTCGATTTCTATACACCTTTTTTGCTTTTACTCTGAACTTTCACATTGTTCAGCATGTGCCCTTTGCTAGTTACGCATGCCAAGTTATTATGATGAAGGTGGACCGGAGTTAACCTTGAATGGAGCCCATTCAACATAATATCTTACTGAACACACACTTAATTACCAGGAGAACAAACTGTCCAATGCCAAGTTTTCTTTTTCTCACTTTCTTTCCCCCTGCCCCCAATTTCCCCAAAGGGGGGAAAAAGAAAGAGAGAGGAAAAGAAAAAAAAAACAGCATTGCAACCTATCTGGTGTCCTGGTCATCATATTGCCAGCATACTTACAGAAACCATATGAATTTAATTAGGGAAAATGTTATGTTATATAAGACGTGCCTTAGCCAAGCTTCGCTAAAACAGCGTAGTTTTACCCCTAAGGGTTAAGTTTCCATTTTAGGGTTTTATAAAAAAAACTTTAATTATAAATTTTATACAAAACTACGTCATTTTAATAAGTAGTCTTAGCCAAGTTTGGTGCAGTCATGCCTTAGATTACCTGTCCCCATTTAATTATAAGAACTAAGGAACTGTGTGGGCAATGTATGCAAGGTAAACCCCGAGGAAAGTCCCCGTAGTAAGATATATCATACATTGGTACAACTTATATCTAAACAAAAAAGGGCATACAGATTCCTAATACAGAATAATTGTTGGGAGTTATCCCTTGGTATTGGATTCTGGCAGCTCTAGCTACTATTGACCAGACACCTGGATTTTATGATATGGTTTTTGTTGTCTAGTACAATTGAAGTAGCTCACCTCTTTGAAGATTTCGCTATAAGAAGCCTCCATAAATCCCTACAAGAATGACACAAGGCATTTGGTCAAACTAGTGAACAGACAAATCCAGGTGCAATCAACATGCATATATAGCAGACGCAAGTTTCTTTCATATTATGTAAAAGTATGAATTAGGAGAGGGAGAGCGAGAGAGAACCAATTTCCGGAATAGACTAAGGGAAGCTGCATTTGATTCTCCTATTTTAGCGCGAAAGATATGGATGCCAAAATTCTCGACAGCAAACACCATCATCATCAAAACTGATTTCTTCCCGAGTCCTTTGCCACGACTATGCTACCAAGAGTAACATTATAAGAAATTTAAGCAGCACATCAAACAAGGGCAGAGATTTCTATAAGACAATGGACACAAGAACATATATGCAATCAAAATATGGATAGCAATGAAATGTCACGGTTACACAAAGTGTAAGTCAACAGAATGTCATCAAGATCTTTTTGTATGTGTAAATTAAAATGGGATGTATAACATATGAAAATGAGAATAAGTAAGAAGGTAACTGGCAGAACTCTTAGTAATTCTGACTCAACTGACACTGGAATCACATCAGAAGGAAATGAAAAACAGATACCTTTTAGGTTCGGCTAGCATGATTTCTATCTCTGCCATTTGAGAATCATCCAAGTCATTCATATAGATATTAACATCACCAACCATGGCTGGATCATAACATTAAAGTTAAGATCTTAGGAAAAGATGAACTAGCAAAACATAGAAATGAATACAAAGCAAAAGGACATTATACTAAGCCAGAGGTTTAAATGACAGCCAAAACACAGAGCTAAAGTTTATTTCATAATTACTAGATAAAAGGTATAGTTCCCTTAAACATAAAAGAACTCAGAATGATTTTCATAATAGGCTTCACATTAGATAAGAACCATCTGATTAGTAAACATGGTATTTAGTTATCAAATCAGAAAACAAGTGATCAAGGAACTTGACACAGTGGTGATTACAGGGAAACTTGTCACGTAAATGGTATTCATTGAAACACAATCAGGACTTGCAGTGTGCACCAACTAGTCCAGTAACACCAACTCTAAACATAACTTAACACCAGTAATAAGTAATTAAGTTGACCATAATTGCCATCAGTTATGCTAATAAAGATCATATATCTAGCAACTGTTCAAATAGCACTTACAGAAGAAAAAAAATGTAAAAATGATAATTGGAAACGGGGGAATTAATTACAACAGCATGTGTTAGTGTCACCCAAATGGCCACTAGTGACTGAAATTTACAAGCCATTTACTGCACATCATAATTATTAACTACAATATAGAATCCCACAAAATATATAAAGTTTATAGTATATTTTATCATCAAAATCAGAAGAAACTGACTAAATTTAGGTTATACCCTATAATCATATCCTTCAAACAATCAATATAAACAAAATCACATTCGCCAATGAACATAAATTATAAAGACACACGACTAGAAACCATTAATAGAATATACTAAAAGCTAGTATTTTTGCCATCAACACAAAATACAGCAAGCAAAAGAAGCATATATATCCTCTTATACAGAAGTTTAGTGAGGGAGATTAAAAAGTGACCTTCCACATGGGGAACACCATGAATGCAGTCTCCAACAACTAATTCCTTATCCAAAATAATAAAAGTCTGCTTGGAGGTATCCTGGGTCCAAGAGAACTGCATCTGGTACTCTTGGTCAAGGGTCAGGGGCTCCGACCCGGTGGCAGAAAGGAGAGCAGGGTCTTGCATCCATTGATGATACTTGGGGACATGTTCTTTCATGTACGGAACCAGTATCACCTGCTCTTCACCTTCCAAGCTCACCTTCATTCTCTCTCTCCTTAATTCTGCTGAAAGTCGAAAGATTGGCTTGGGACGATGACTGTTCCCAACAAAAAAAAAAAAGAGTAGTAAAAAATCTGGAGGAGTTCCAAAATTACCAGGGTTATTTCCGGTATTCAACAATTCCTCTAAAAAGGGAGAAAAAGAAAAAAAATGTCTATCACATAATTTTGGGTCACATAATGCTCACATACATATATATATATATATACTGTGGACCCTGCGTGACATACAAGATCCGTAAATATTCAAGTGTGTGTATGTGAGCTTTATATGACCCAAATTATGTGACAGTAGCATTGCTAAAAAAAAAGTTTGTAGTACAAAATATTTCCAGATACTAGAGCTAAAAGTCTATTTTAATTAAAGTTTTATAATTAATATTTTAAATATTGGAGACATAAGAGAAAACTATATTGCGGGATAAAAAGGTCATAAAATTTATTTTTAAAAGAGATCAAACTAGTCCATAGATTGATTATCAGTTTTGACTTGAATCATTCAAATTTTCTAAAAACTGAAAAATAGGTTTAAATCAATTGTTCATTAAAAATAAATACTTAAATAAACAAACTTAACATGACATAATTTCTTAGAGATAAACAGATTACGTACTTCACACGCGCGTAAATCCTAAGAGGTATATCATAACAAATAACAAAAATAGAACTCTAAATTCACAACTGCAAGGGCAGAGAAATGATAAGAGGTATTTAAGGTAAATTAATAATAAGACTTTAATTAGTTACCAATTAAAATTCAAAAGTTTTATTAGGATATTAATCATCCAGAAATGCTACTATCACATAAACGAATTACATAAACTTCATATACTTGCTGACCTGGTCGTGGGGCCCATGCCCACTTAACTCAACAAAACCCAAAATTTCAACTTTTAAACAGAACAGAAATGCTACTATCACATAAACCGAACAGAAATGGTACTATCACATAAAAGCTTGTTTCAAAACAAAAAGCTTATTCTTCTTCTGCTGCTCATACGAGAGAGAGAAGGTGAAGAAGATAATGACGATCGACGAAGAATATCGAAGAAGAAGACGATCGACGAAGAACACCGAAGACGAAGACGATCAAAACCGTGGGACCCGAGAGAAAGAGAAGACGATCAGAAGATCAAGGAAGAAGACGTTCAACAGGTCATTCTCTCTCTCCCTCTCCCTCTCAAGGTATCTCTCTCGCGCTTCGGCATTAGGGTTCCTGAAAAAAGCCCTAATTTTTGGTTCTGTAAAAGCCCTAATTTTTTTTTATTTAACGTTAGATTTATCTGGTGTTGATATGTTATGCTAGTGACATTTATTGTTGTGAGGAAAGTGTTAAACATTACCCGATATAATTGGTTATGGTTGGAATTGAATAGATGGTTTATTGTTTTTGCTTGTCTTGGCATTGGTATTGTCATCTTTGATGTTTTGGCTAATTTCCTTCTGGTTAACTATTTAACAAGTCACAAGTGGCAACAAAAATTGCAGAATCATTGGAGGAAGGCTGTGTGTTGATCACAAATCTGGTGATAGATTATAGAGGAAGGAAAAAGAAAAAGAAGAGATGAGAGGAAGTGATGCTCTCATAAGGTGCTGAAACTGCATACACAAACGCTGAAGTTGATACAAGAAACTGCATACTCTTTGATGCTCTTTTTGACGCAGCTTCTTCAATTTTCAACATTTGCTGGAAGTGATCAAAGAGCTGAGGCTCTGGAATTGATACAAGATGCACTGGAAGTTTCAATTCATAACACTTGTTATATCTTGTACTTCATTTTTAAGCTTACCTAAACATCTGTAACATGGGATTGTTCTCTCCCATGGGTTTGGGGTGCTTCATTCTCATCTAGTATTTGAAGGCATTTTGTAATTGTAGAGTTTTTGCTTGAATTGTAAACAAAGAGAAGGGATATGAAAAGTTTCGAGTTTGTTTATGTTGTTATTCTTGTTCCATTGTATCCTGTTGGGTTTGATTTTATAGCTGGAAATTTGTGCAGCTGCTGGTTCTAGCCTTCCTTGTTGGGCTGTTGTTTCCTTTGTTGATGGCTATGTTGTTTTTTCCTCTATTTTTGTCATTTTGTATGTGATGTTGATGTTGTCTTTGGTTGGCATGGCTGGTAGTACTTGTGCTTTGTTAGTGGCTATATCATATTTACACAGTTCTAAGTCAAAAGCACCAAGTGTTTTTAAATATGCAAATATATCTCAATGCTACTTTTCAGACAGTTAATGAATATTTTTCACATAGTGCTAAGTTACTAAAGATGTTAAGTTACAAAGCAGTGGCATAAGGAATCACCTTTTTTAGTGCACTCCCATACGAATTTCTCATAATAGCTTCTAATGTTTGCCTTGTGATGCCCAAAACTTAAATTGGAAACCTATTTTTTAATATTTAAAGTTACAATATCAACAAAACAAGAGCAAACTTGCTGAGTACAGTCAGAACACTCAAAATCCACATAAACCAGTCTGAAAAGTCATTCAAATTATACAGTGGACTCATTGTTGGACAAAATTGTTTAGTACAGTCATCTTCTATTAAATTACAACAGCAACACATTCTACTCATCAAATCAAACAAAACCTTATCGAGATACAGACAAGATACAGGTAAATTAGAACGCTAATCACAGGTTCCACAAAAATTAGCCCAAGAGATTGCAAGATTCACAGGACACGGAGTATACGATCAAACACAAGACACAAACACATGTTATAAAAAACTTTGTTGTCCTCTCCAACCATGCCATTGATTTTCCATCAAACTTAGTTGCGGTCCTCCCCAACCTTGACTTTGACGTAGATCTTCAAAAACACTTGGTTGTGGGCCTCCCCAAACTTGACTATGGAGTAAATTTGGCATGTAGCTGTGCCCTTCATGCATAAATTGTGGTTGGTTAAAGTCTATTACGCCTTGTGCCACATGTGGTCGCATGCTTGGCCACATTACAGGTCCATAAGAGCTTGGATAATTCTGCCGACAAATGTTACATTAATCAACAACATTATCAATAAATTTGACAAGGAACAGGAAATTAGAAAAATAAAATAAACATACATACATGTACATTTGCGACACTCTCTTGTGTCCCACCCATATGGACAGCCGTAATATATTTGATATCTTGAAATTAAAGAAGGTCCATAACTACCAGCCACTTACTGAATATATCTACATGTCCATATTAACTACTAAGAAAAACTTCAATAAAAATGGTCATACCTTGGGTTTTTCATTGGCTAATGTCTTTTTTATTTTTTCCCTTTTCTTCTTAACAACTTTTTCTACAATGCCTTGCTTCCTTTTACACGGAGGTCTCCCTTTTCGACGAATAGTTTCCGGGTCAAGTATGTTCATGCTGATCTTGGAATGTAGAACCGCATCTCCAAGTGAAAAATGATCATTATGGGTACTCGTCTCATCAACCATATTACTTCCACAAACAATGTTCGCTTCCATCAACTCTTTTTTTAACTCGTGCACCTGTGTCATCACCAAATTATACTTCTCTTCAGAATCATCTGCCAAGTCAGCAACCTCCTTAAATAAATTGCACATGTTGTCATGTTGTCGCGCTTCAATGGCAGTTGACGACTTATCATAACTTATCCGAATTTTAGTGTGAGCCCTTTTCACATTTTTACGCCATCTTTTCAAAATGTACTTGTCAGGCACTTTGTCAATTCCCCTATCATGGTACACCAAGAGTTGATGTTTGCACATCATTCCTTTACACTCAAACAATCGACAATTACAATATGTTTCATTATTTTCAGTATTAAAATCAACTTTAAATGGCACACGCTTCCTTTGTCTCTCTTCACCTTCTCCAAAAAATATCGACTCTTTTACCTCATACTCGTGCCAAACATCATCTTCTGTTTTTTGACGTATAGAATAATTTATCTTCCCGAGAAAATGCTCATGAAACTCTCTAAACTTGTTATTCGTGTAAGCACTTTGAAATTGCTTCTCCAACTCATCTTCAGTTACACACGGAATGAAAGAGTGCCAACTTTTCATATCTTCTAACTTTTCATTTTCCACTTTTCTGGTTAATGCATTTTCATATTGCTCAACGAATTGTTTCAATGTCGTCTTCGAATTAATGTAACCATCAAAATATGCATTCATACTCTCGCTTCTTTGTGTGGATGACATTCTGGCCCAAAAAACTTCTTTCACATAAGCAGGCACCCACCGTTTTCTCTCTAGATACAACCCTTGTAACCATGTGTTACTCTGAAGCTCATACTTTTTGATGAAGTTATCCCAAGCAGTATCAAATTCTTCTATTGTCAAAGTATCATAAACAGTATGGCGAAAACGGTAACTAATCTTTTCATATTCCTCGTAGCCTTTCAACTTGTCTGCCACCTTTTTCATTATATGCCATATGCACCACCGATGTCGGGTGTTGGGTAATACATTTTCGATAGCATTCTTCATCGCCATGCATTGATCGGTAATAATAGCTTTTGGAGCACAATCCCCCATGCATGTCATCCAAGTCTGAAACAACCACGAAAATGATTCTGTATCTTCATGAGAGATGAGCCCACAACCTAATAATAGCGACAAACCATGATGATTCACACCTACAAACGGAGCAAAAGGCATGTCATACTTGTTCACTAAGTACGTTGTGTCAAATGTCACAACGTCACCAAACTCCCTACAAGCTGCCCTACTCCTTGCATCAGCCCAGAATACATTCCTCAACCGACCCTTTTCATTCAAATCCATTGCATAAAAAAAATTAGAATTATCAGTTTTCATTCTCATGAAATAACGATACATTGCTTCTGTTGGGTTTGTACGAAATCGTGACGCAATCAAATTGCAAAAAATTAGCGGAAGCATGGTATATCAGAGTTTAAAAAATTTCTACAAAACCATTACCCGGATCATCCTTTATGCAAATTATTAATTTAAAACGATAAATAAGAAGTTATGGAATCATACCCTTGTAGAACGAAGCTTCCACAGGTACTAGTTCAACTCCTTGTTCTTCGTGATCTCCTTGAATTTTCGGGTTAGATTCCTTTCTTTGATCAACGTTAGCCACCCAAGTGTTTAGCCTCTAGAGGTGATCCACCAAGGAAGATGAATTATCAAGAAGGAGGGTGTTTGGCTTAACCTTAGTTTTCTATCCTCTATAGAAAAGGAGTACTCTCCAACAATTGGAATTACATCAATATAATATCTATTATAAGACTTCTCTTATATAGACATTGGTCAACCCTTCTAATCCTATTAGACATGGGATTTCTTTTAATTAATTAAACTCCTTTAATTAATTTAGGCTTCCCACCACATGGGAATAATTAATTAAATTCATTTAATTAATTTGTCTCCTAATCTTATTAGGAATAAATGAGAGTACTAAATATTAAATTAATTACTAAACTCCTTTAGAAATTAAAATAATAATAATTGTAATAATATTAATAAGACTCCTCTTATTAATTTATATTTAATATTTCTAAAATATTAAATAATAAACATTAAGCTATTTAATTTATTCTATCACCATAGATTAAATTAATTATACTTAATGCATTATTACGATTATGCCATTACATTCTTAAATAATTATTCTTCCTTTTATGGTGTGACCCTTTAGGTTCTCCATATTAAACCGGTTGTGAATAAATCAATTAAAACAATTTTAATCTTATTTAAATAAATAAATTAAACTAATAATTTATTTAAATAAATAATATTTATTCTACAATAGGGATAAGCCTCCCTAGCGATCAACGACTTTCCAGATAATATAGATTTCAACATTAATCAAAAAGAACCTGTGAGTAAATAGTTACCGTACAATTCAATCCTTCCACCATACAATGTCCCAATTAAATATAAGACATGGATTTACTGTCAAGTCTTATTTTATTTAATTATATGTATTTCGATTAGAAAATGCACAACTCCAAATAATGCAAATTAGAAACTCCTTTCTAATTTCATTTCACCTTGGCCAAGGATTCCTGGGTTGTCATTTAACGAATCACATAGGACATATCTCCTCTTTTACTAGAGGTGGTAGATTCTTTATTGATCATTCATTATCTCCATATGTAACTCATTATACCCAAGCATACCCTATATATGCCTTAAAAGGTCTTAAGGAATAAGTCAAAGTATAATTTGTTACATACAAGATACTATGATGATCTCAAGTCCAAGGATTACTTGTACTACTATCACATTAGGAATTCCTATTGACAGGCGAGTAAATCTCCATTAGGTATTCCATAGCGAATCACGTTCAGTGAACTTATTCTCCAATAAGCACCTACTTACTTGCTTTAGTGTCTCCACACAAATGATCATGAGATCAATCATCCTCATCCAATGAGCAAGCAACATATGTACCAATCTATCCGGATTTACTAATCCCCTTTTTAGTAATCCCACGATTGGGAACTATTTTAGTTTTTAAAACTTTCTAAGAATTTAGATCTCATTAGCATGATCATCATCATGATTCTAAAAGCATTGCTTAAAACTATGGGTTATTTACATATTATAAAAACAGCAACATGTAGATAATTAAATGCCTTTAATAAATGAATATTTTATTAATAAATAAATAAGATTGTTTACAAAGTACGTGCTTTATCATCATACATGATTGGCTTGTATGCACACTACTATCAATCTCCCACTTGCACTAAAGCCAATCGCCATGGTATCTCATACACATCTTCTCTAAGTGACGATCAAACTGCTGTTGTGTTAAAGCTTTAGTAAATGGATCTGCAATGTTATCTTGAGAGTCTACACGCTCTAAGGTGACGTCTCCTCTTTCAATGATCTCCCTGATCAAGTGAAATCGCCGCAACACGTGTTTAGATTTCTGATGAGACCTGGGTTCCTTAGCCTGTGCAACTGGTCCTGTGTTGTCACAGTAAACGGGAACTGCTTCTCCAATGCTAGGAACCACACCAAGTTCAGTTATGAACTTCTTCATCCAAACAGCTTCCTTTGCAGCTTCACTTGCAGCTATATACTCTGCCTCTGTCACTGAATCAGCAACTGTTTGCTGCTTGGAACTCTTCCAACTCACTGCGCCTCCGTTCAAGGTAAAATATACCCCGAAACAGATTTACTGTCATCTTGGTCCGTTTGAAAACCTGAGTCTGTGAAGCCCTCGAGTTTTAATTCAGACCCACCGTAGACAAGAAAAATATCTTTAGTCCTTCTCAAGTACTTTAGGATATTTTTCACTGCCTTCCAGTGCTCTTCTCCAGGATTCGACTGGTATCTGCTCGTTACACTAAGTGCATGAGCAACATCCGGTCTAGTACATATCATACCGTACATGATAGATCCTATTGCAGAAGCATAAGGGATCTTACTCATACGGTCTCTCTCCTCAGGTGTCTTTGGGGCCTGTTTCTTGGAGAGATGTATTCCATGGCTCATCGGCATGAGACCTCTTTTGGAATCTTCCATGCTAAACCTCTTTAGCATCGTATCAATGTACGTTCCTTGGGATAAACCAAGCATCCTTTTAGATCTATCTCTATAGATCTTTATCCCCAAAATATAGGATGCTTCTCCCAAGTCCTTCATGGAGAAGTGTTTAGATAACCAGATTTTAATTGATTGTAGCATAGGAATGTCATTCCCTATCAGTAATATATCATCAACATATAATACAAGGAATGAAATTACGCTCCCACTAACCTTCTTGTACACACATGGTTCATCGTCATTTTTGATAAAATCAAACTCTTTGATTGTCTCATCAAAACGAATGTTCCATCTACGAGAAGCTTGCTTCAATCCATAAATGGATCGTTGCAGCTTACAGACTTGATTTATTCCAACCTTTGAAACAAATCCCTCTGGCTGTGTCATATACATATACTCCTCAAGTTTTCCATTGAGGAAGGCCGTTTTCACGTCCATCTGCCAGATCTCATAGTCGTTATAAGCTGCAATTGCAAGCAAAATCCGAATGGACTTGAGCATAGCTACTGGTGAAAAGGTTTCATCATAATCAACTCCTTGTCTTTGTTTGAAACCTTTTGCAACCAGTCGGGCCTTATAGGTCTCCACCTTGCCGTCCGCTCCAGTATTTCTTTTAAAGACCCATTTACACCCAATAGGCTTAATGCCTTCAGGTGGTGAAACCAAAGTCCATACTTTGTTTTCATACATGGAGTCCATTTCGGATTTCATGGCTTCAAGCCATTTCCCTGAGTCTTTATTACTCATGGCCTGTTCGTAATTCAATGGATCATCATCATTCATGATGTGTACCTCATCGTCATCCTCTATAACGAATTCATACCTCTCAGGTATCTTCGGTACTCTCTAAGATTTACGAACAGGGTGTGGTATAGTAGGTTCTTCTACTTGGTCAGGTACCTGACTTTGATCCGTGGTAATTTGTGGTTCTTGAACTTCTTCAAGATATATCTTACTCCCACTAACCGCTTCATGGATAAACTCCTTTTCCAAGAAGGCAGCATGTTTCGCAACAAACACCTTTTGATCAGTTAGATGATAGAAATAATACCCTACAGTTTCTTTAGGGTATCCCACAAATCTACACTTTTCGGATTTAGTCTGTAGCTTATCATGTTCAAACTTTTTGACATAAGCTGGACAACCCCAAGTCTTAACATGCTTAAGATTTGGTTTCCTCCCCTTCCACATCTCATATGGAGTCTTTGGGGCGGATTTGGTAGGTACCTTGTTAAGTAGGTATGCAGCCGTTTCTAGGGCATATCCCCAGAAGGAAATTGGAAGGTCGGTAAAACTCATCATGGATCGAACCATGTCTAACAGTGTTCGATTTCTCCTTTCAGATACTCCATTTAACTGTGGTGTACCTGGAGGAGTCCATTGTGAGATTATACCATTTTATTTGAGACAATTGAGAAACTCACCGCTTAAGTATTCTCCGCCTCGATCTGATCGAAGTATCTTTATACTCTTGCCCGTTTGTTTCTCTACTTCACTTCTGAACTCTTTGAACTTTTCAAATGATTCTGACTTGTATTTCATTAAATACACATATCCAAATCTTGAGTGATCATCAGTGAAAGTAATAAAATAAGAATACCCACCCCGTGCACTTGTTGTCATAGGCCCACAAACGTCTGTGTGAATCAATGCCAACAACTCTGTAACTCTTTCTCCTCTTCCACTAAAAGGAGATTTAGTCATTTTACCCATGAGACAAGATTCACAAGTTGGATATGATTCATAATCGGATAGCTCGAGGAGCCCATCTTTATGCAACTTGGATAATCTTGTTTCATTGATATGACCGAGTCTACAGTGCCACATGTAGGTATAATTAATATCATCTCTTTTTCTTTTCTTAGTTTGTTCAATTTGAAATATATTTTCTTGTAAGTCAAGTGTATAAAGTCCATTTCGCAAATTTCCAATACCATATAAAACATCGTCTTTATAAATAGAACAACTATTGTTCTTTATAACAACGTTAAATCCTTCCATATCCAATACAGAAATTGAAATAATGTTTTTAATAATATTCGGAACATAATAACAATTATTAAGATAAATGGACTTGCCCGAAGGCATTGCTAAATAATAAGTTCCTACAGCTAATGCAACAACCTTTGCTTCATTCCCCACTCGTAGGATCACCTCATCATTGTTCAGCTTTCTACTTCTGACCAGTCCCTGCACAGTATTACATATGTGAGAACCACAGCCGGTATCCAATACCCAAGTAGAATTATGACTTTCAGAAAAATTAATTTCAATCATAAACAAACCTTGATTGGAAGTCGAAGCTTCTCCAAGCTTCTTCTCTGCTAGATACTTCTTGCAGTTCCTTTTCCAATGTCCCGGCTTGTTGCAATGAAAGCACATTCCTTTAGCTGGTTCAGGTTTCTTTTGTTCCTTTTCTTTCCCCTTTCCCTTAGCCTTCTTGGATTTCTTCTTTTCAGAAGATACCTTAGGTCTCTTCCTTTTATTGGAAGAATCCACCATCAAGATATGGTTCTTCTTGGATGGGAAGTGACCTTCTGCAGTTTTCAGCATGTTAAGCAGCTCAGGCAAGCTGACATCTAGCTTATTCATGTGAAAATTAACCACAAACTGCGAGAAGGTCTCAGGGAGTGACTGCAAGACCAAGTCTTGACTCAACTCCCCATCCATGACGAACCCAAGCTGTCCAAGGCGTTCAATCAAATTAATCACTTTCAGGACATGAGTCTCGACGGCAGTACCCTCGGTCATCCGAGATCGGAAGAGCTCCTTAGATATCTCATATCTAGCAGTCCTACTCTGTTCACCATACAACTCCTTGAGGTGAAGCAGCATAGCAGGAGCATCCATTTTTTCGTGCTGACGCTGAAGCTCGTTATTCATGGATGCGAGCATGATGCATTGAGCCACAGATGCATCATCTTGCCACTTATTGAAAGTGGCAATCTCTTCCTCAGAGGCTGTTTCTGAAACAGATTCAGGGACAGTTGAATTTAGGACATAAGAAATCTTTTCAGCAGTGAGAACAATTCTCAGATTTCTTAGCCAGTCCTCATAATTCGGCCCGGTAAGCTTATTTGCATCAAGTATGCTTCGTAGTGAGATTAGTGATTTAGACATTTTTAAAATTCTGCATGTGAAAAATAACATTTTAGCAAACATTCATTTTATTAATTTTGCATACCAAAATAAATTTAGGTCTTTATTTTAAATTGGTATCTCCCACTATTTTCATCAAACTATATTACCCTCACTTATATAGTTCGGCAACATCTAATTAAAGATTTGCTAGTGAGAATAAGGATCCCATTTCAAATGTATATAACCTTGTGGATAGCACAACAAGCGATATACAAATAAATAGGTAGACAACTCTTGTCAATTACAACACTATATAACTCCTTTTATTTTGCCTCTTAAATCATAATGGTCAAGTGTGTGCACATCCGAACTAAAATGATTTAAGTTAAGTCCAGCCTAGCACTTCCATAAATTCAAAAAAGAAAAATGTTCGTCCTTGTGGATAGCACAACAAGACTAGATCGTTCAATTTTCTTGATAAGCATCAAATGTGATTAATTAACATCTTAAATACGCAATACTCGCCTTGTGGATAGCACAACAAGCTCATATTAAATATTTAATACTCTATTAATTTATCATGCTAGAAGGCGACGTTCGATATTCCAAATATCATTGAACGCTTCAGACTTAATATTATTTCTTTGAGGGGTTTGTTATTATTTGTCTCATCTTGTTTAGCGCGCATGCACATATATATATAAAATACGCGTCATTTTATTAAACATGCGAAGCATGTTTGCATAAAATATAATATATATAATATTTAGCATGCAATATAGAATATTATATTCTACCCGGATTGATTATGGACTTTTATTCTAGTTTGGTTCACTAGAGCCACCAAGTGAACCAAAAGGTCAAACCTAGGAGTGCAAGAATTTAAATTTAAATATAACTATTACATTTAAACTCGGGCTCCATACAAACGGGTCTTCACGCTCTCCTTGCTCCTTGGTCTCCAATTTCTTCAAGATAATTCTAACTATTCTTATTACATTAAACTATTTAATTTAAATAGAAACCTTGATCAACAGTCAAGGGGAAGTACATAGGAAGGAGATAGAATTTTACATCAAGAAAAAAAATTTAGAGAAGACGAGGTACGCAGACCCCATTTAATAAAACCCATTCATTCAAGCATTCAACTAAAATAAAATCCAATCACATTGGTCAAATAGTCCATAATCAATCCCCATTTATTTTCATACATATCACCATATATATCAATAAATAAATATTCATCTCATGAATTAAAACATTCCATATATATATGAGTATCATTTAATGGGAAATTTTAAATTGCATGAAATCCAATTTCAAGATTAAAATAAACTCTTTATTTTAATTATAAAATTATTTAGAATATAATATATAAATATATCATATTTATTTTTTAAAAATAAGTCACCTTCTTTTATTAAAAGAGTCCTGCAGGTTTATTAAAAAAGTCCTTTCATGATGGGTCACCTTCTTTTTGGAGTAAGAAAGAGACAACACCTTTTCTTTGCAGAATTCAAGATTAGCACCCAAAAAAAATTGTGATTCGTCCCAAAAAAAGTCTTTTTTTTTTCTTTTTTTTTTAAAATATAATTTTATACAATAAAATTATGCCCAATAAATTATTTTAAATACATACCCATATGTATATGAAATCAAAAATAAATTAATAATTGCATAAAGATTTGGCTCTGATGCCACTGTTGGGTTTGTACGAAATCGTGACGCAATCAAATTGCAAAAAATTAGCGGAAGCATGGTATATCAGAGTTTAAAAAATTTCTACAAAACCATTACCCGGATCATCCTTTATGCAAATTATTAATTTAAAACGATAAATAAGAAGTTATGGAATCATACCCTTGTAGAACGAAGCTTCCACAGGTACTAGTTCAACTCCTTGTTCTTCGTGATCTCCTTGAATTTTCGGGTTAGATTCCTTTCTTTGATCAACGTTAGCCACCCAAGTGTTTAGCCTCTAGAGGTGATCCACCAAGGAAGATGAATTATCAAGAAGGAGGGTGTTTGGCTTAACCTTAGTTTTCTATCCTCTATAGAAAAGGAGTACTCTCCAACAATTGGAATTACATCAATATAATATCTATTATAAGACTTCTCTTATATAGACATTGGTCAACCCTTCTAATCCTATTAGACATGGGATTTCTTTTAATTAATTAAACTCCTTTAATTAATTTAGGCTTCCTACCACATGGGAATAATTAATTAAATTCATTTAATTAATTTGTCTCCTAATCTTATTAGGAATAAATGAGAGTACTAAATATTAAATTAATTACTAAACTCCTTTAGAAATTAAAATAATAATAATTGTAATAATATTAATAAGACTCCTCTTATTAATTTATATTTAATATTTCTAAAATATTAAATAATAAACATTAAGCTATTTAATTTATTCTATCACCATAGATTAAATTAATTATACTTAATGCATTATTACGATTATGCCATTACCTTCTTAAATAATTATTCTTCCTTTTATGGTGTGACCCTTTAGGTTCTCCATATTAAACCGGTTGTGAATAAATCAATTAAAACAATTTTAATCTTATTTAAATAAATAAATTAAACTAATAATTTATTTAAATAAATAATATTTATTCTACAATAGGGATAAGCCTCCCTAGCGATCAACGACTTTCCAGATAATATAGATTTCAACATTAATCAAAAAGAACCTGTGAGTAAATAGTTACCGTACAATTCAATCCTTCCACCATACAATGTCCCAATTAAATATAAGACATGGATTTACTGTCAAGTCTTATTTTATTTAATTATATGTATTTCGATTAGAAAATGCACAACTCCAAATAATGCAAATTAGAAACTCCTTTCTAATTTCATTTCACCTTGGCCAAGGATTCCTGGGTTGTCATTTAACGAATCACATAGGACATATCTCCTCTTTTACTAGAGGTGGTAGATTCTTTATTGATCATTCATTATCTCCATATGTAACTCATTATACCCAAGCATACCCTATATATGCCTTAAAAGGTCTTAAGGAATAAGTCAAAGTATAATTTGTTACATACAAGATACTATGATGATCTCAAGTCCAAGGATTACTTGTACTACTATCACATTAGGAATTCCTATTGACAGGCGAGTAAATCTCCATTAGGTATTCCATAGCGAATCACGTTCAGTGAACTTATTCTCCAATAAGCACCTACATACTTGCTTTAGTGTCTCCACACAAATGATCATGAGATCAATCATCCTCATCCAATGAGCAAGCAACATATGTACCAATCTATCCGGATTTACTAATCCCCTTTTTAGTAATCCCACGATTGGAAACTATTTTAGTTTTTAAAACTTTCTAAGAATTTAGATCTCATTAGCATGATCATCATCATGATTCTAAAAGCATTGCTTAAAACTATGGGTTATTTACATATTATAAAAACAGCAACATGTAGATAATTAAATGCCTTTAATAAATGAATATTTTATTAATAAATAAATAAGATTGTTTACAAAGTACGTGCTTTATCATCATACATGATTGGCTTGTATGCACACTACTATCAGCTTCAGCATCTCCTTCTACAAGTCGTAAACGTCGAATCTTGTCCAAATAATTCCGGCAATCCTTGGGCAAATATGGAAGCTTATCAGGGCCCCCTACTTCAATCTGAAATGTGTCGAAAGTCTTGTGTAGCCTAATCCCAGCTCTATCATTCAAATCAATCTTCCTTTTCACATTTCGATCAAGTACTCTGTTGCTCTTGAAAAATCTAGACTTCTCCGGGCTCTGTTCATGATTATGCTCCAAAAAAACTCCTCTTAACCTCCACTTTCCATCCTTGGATAAACAAACATTAAGGCGAGCCGGACAACTCACTTTTGTTTGTGGATGTGGCTTGACAGGGTTGCTTCCTTTCGGCCTTGGTTTTCCACCTTTGCTACATTGAAGAATTACATGGTACAAATTTCCATCTTTCCCTTTTTTCGAAGATCTTTTAAACACTGCAAACCCCTTTTCTTTAGCAAATCTTGAGTAATAAAGATAAGCTTCTTCTGAGGTGTCTAATTCCATTCCTACCTTGGGTTCCTCAACTCTATCCTCACAATTCTCAATTGCTTCCTTTCCATCATCACACTCTTTTATTGAAGAACCATTAGACACCCTTTCTTCTTCTTCTTCTTCTTCTTTTTCTCCATTCTCTCCACTCCATACATCTTCTACTTCTTCATCTATGCAAATTTGTGGAGATAGAGGACGCATTGTTGACGGAACAGACTCGGGTGTCATAAGAGATGATGGTGATTGTAATGGTAATTGAAACATCACTTACAGGTCAAAATGATAACAACGAAACTAGAATTCAAATATGTCTTCTTAATTTGGAGATAAATAAATAGTACTTGATTGGGAAACCAAAACCCATACTGAACCATATCTACAACAAAAATGCATCTAAAAGTGTGTATATGATGGGGGACTAACAAGAGTAAGAAATGGTTTTCCGAAATTAGAGCAGAAATAAAAAAAATAGGGGTCTTCTCCTCTAGCTAGACACTCCAAATTCACGGCAAACAACAATGGAGATCAAGGTTTACCTGAGATAAGGAGGAAGACGAGGTTAGGATTATCAATTTGATCTTCGTTAGTCACAATCAGAATCAAAGTAAAATCTAAAGCAAGAATGTTTGCCAATGCCTCCCTCAAACTCTGTCTCTCTGCAGCTGATCACATTTACCCGCGAAAATGAAAATGAAAACGAGAAAAAGGTTAATCAGATTTTGTTGAGTTAAGTGGGCATGGGCCCCACGGCCAGGTCAGCAAGTATGTGAAGTTTATGTAATTCGGTTTATGTGATAGTTGCATTTCTGTTAATCATCACTAGAGAAAGCCACTAGTTGATGTAATGATGTCCCATCGTAGGTGCAGTGCAGCTCATCTTTAATTTAATTTCCAACTAACTAAATCGTTTTATAAACATAATTTTTAATTATTAATAAATATTATAAAATTTGAAGAATTAAATAAAAAATATATATAAATAAATTGTCTTAAAAACCTAAAGGCATTTTCAAAAAACCGCCAAAAAGATTTAAAAAAATTATTTACATAACAACGGATGCTCCGACTTTATATATTAAATATAATGAATGTATCCATGATGTATCTCACTTCATATATTCTCTCTTTTATCTTCTCATCTTAATAAATTTGAAGGAATGGATAAATTCACTTCTTCTTCTTTTTGATATTTTAATATGTAGGGCCCACCTTTTAACTAAATCATAATTAAAAAAATGGGTCATGCGTGTAAAAATATCAAAAACTGTTGTGAAAATATCAACTCCCTAGCCTATTCATTTATTTTCACAACGATTTTTGATATTTTCACACGTACAATTCAACTTTTAATTATGATTTAAAAGATTAATTTTACGTGTGAAAATATCAATTCCTTAAATTTTATAATATATTATCTTTTATCTTTTATCTATGTGCGTTTCATTATCACTTCGTAGCTGCAAAGTTAAGCACCATCCTTTTCTCCACTATAAAAACACTTCACTTTCCATTAAGAATCAAATCGATAGAAAAAATGGACCTATATATATATATATATATATATAAGATAGGGCTCTGGAACGAACAGTTCGTTTACGAACATATGTAGAGTTCGGTGTTGAAGGTTGTTGATTGGATAAGAATATTTAATACTAATTACGAATATATATGAGCACATAAAAGCACTAATTTAGAAATAATAGCTAGCTACCCACTCAAATCTCGTATCCCTATGATCATACTAATTTCTTCCATTGCCTTGCTTCTAAGTTAAGCATAAAATATGGAGTATATTACAAAATAATCATAATTCATTCGTGTCATTGTTCTCATCACGCTAAAAATCCCTTGTGAAAACAAAATATCACCCACCGCATATATGTCAAACATAACATCCCTTTCTTCCAATTTTCTTTGTTCCTCTGAACATTTCTTCCACCACCCACCATGTTTCTATTCCTCTTATTCCTCCTCCTTTCCTCCAAGCCACACACGGCGGTTTCCGGTCATTGCACCACCTCAACCGCCGCCAAAACTTTCCAAAAATGCACCACACTACCCTCCCAAGAGGCCTCCATAGCATGGACCTTCCATCCATATAATGCAACGCTCGAACTTGTCTTTTTTGGTTCCTTTATATCGCCCTCCGGTTGGGTTGCATGGGGAATCAACCCTAAATCCCCGGAAATGACCGGAACACGTGCCCTAATCGCCTTTCCCGACCCCAACTCCGGTCAACTAGTTCTACTACCCTACATTCTAGACCCTACCGTAAAGCTCCAAAAAGGTCCACTCTTCTCCCGCCCCCTAGACATCCACCTCCTCTCCTCCTCCGCCACCCTATACGGCGGCCGGATGGCCACAATCCACAACGGTGCCACCATTCAAATATATGCCACATTAAAACTTGTGTCGAACAAAACGAAAATCCATCATGTTTGGAATAGAGGCCTTTATGTCCAAGGCTACTCACCAACTATCCATCCCACCTCGAATAACGACCTCTCCTCTGTTGCCACCATAGATGTCATGTCTGGCACGGGAGCTGTAACAGTACACAACAGCATAAGAAGCCTAAAAATGGTGCATGGGGTCATAAACGCGATTTCATGGGGAGTTTTACTCCCCATAGGCGTGGTAATAGCACGTTATTTAAGGCACATTCAGTCACTAGGTCCTGCATGGTTTTATATCCATGCAATAATACAGCTGTCTGCAGTTCTACTAGGAACCGCAGGATTTGCTATAGGAATTCGACTAGGGCAATTGTCAACAGGGAGGGTTTATGGGCTTCACAGAAAGTTGGGGATCGCGGCGTTTTGCTTGGGGAGTTTGCAGACGCTGGCATTGTTTTTTAGGCCTAAAACTACAAACAAGTTTAGGAAGTACTGGAAATCATACCACCATTTTGTAGGGTATGCATGTGTGGTGTTAGGGGTTGTGAATGTGTTCCAAGGATTCGAGGTAATGGGAGAGGGGAGGTCTTTGGCCAAGTTGTGCTATTGTTTGTGCTTGTCTGCATTGGTTGGGATTTGTATTGCGCTTGAAGTGAATGCTTGGGTGATTTTTTGTAGGAAGGCTAAAGAAGATAAGTTGAGAAGAGAAGGATTGATTAATGGTGGATCTGAGAATTAAAGTTAGTATTTCAAGCCATGGTTACCTTATTAATTAATTTTGTGTTATAATATATATTTGGTTAATGTTATATATATGCTCATTATACCATTTTTTGCATGGTTACATATAATATAATATATAATGACACTAATTATTAATATTTATGAATGATGCTAAGTGCAATTGTGATATGTATGTATTGCTGAAACTAATTAAAATTTAGTGAAAAGGAAAATGGTTATAAAAGTTTGCATGCCACATTTTTTAAATTAAATTATTTCTAAGAGACTGTTTATCTTGGGGCTTGATTAGGCAGTAGGAAAAAAATTCATGTGTCAAGAGTGGGATTCGAACCCACGCCCTTTCGGACCAGTACCTGAAACTGGCGCCTTAGACCAACTCGGCCATCTTGACATTATGAAAATCACGTAAATATTGGAGTACTATAGGTGTTTATGTTTCTGTTTTTAAAAATTAAGCTGTAATACGAGAATTAGTGCAAGTGCTCGTCTCAATTTTACTCTTATTTTCTTTTTAATCCTTAATTCATGTGGATTGCAAGCAAAACATATAATTATATTTGAGTTTTTAACTAGTTTTGTTATTGACAAAACGATGATTACAGAAGCGGGTAAATGAGTATTATCAGAATTGTCCCTATTGCTATCATTTTTTGTTAACTTCCTTTTTGTATCATCTCATCTTAATTTATGCAAGCTTTGCATGGTTGACTTCCTTTTTGTATCATCTCATCTTAATTTATGCAAGCTTTGCATGGTTGGCACTTGGAACAGAATAATGTTAAGGGTCTCAAATACATCAGAATCAATTTATTGATATGTAATGATTGGTAAAACTTAAATAACTAATATAATGATACATGTGTATTTGTGACCAGACACATAACTTCACAAGTACTTTTATGTGTTGTCATGAGTTTGTTTTGAATCCTTCTATGAGGACCGGCTGTTTCGGACCTGGGTGGCGACCGGTTGGATTTTTTTTTTTTTGGCTTTTGACTCTCAAATAATTAATGTGATTTATTGGAACTGAAATTTTTATAAAATACAGTGATTTAGGTATCATTTGGATACATATAAAAAACAGAGTTGCACAGACTATACAACCCTATTTTTTACATGTATCCAAATGACACATAAATCACTGCATTTTGTAAAAAATTCAATTCCAATAAATCACATTAATTATTTGAGAGTCAAAAGCAAAATAATAATAATAATAATTTCCAACCGGTCGGAAACAGCCGGTCGCTGTAGACTTATTGGTTTGTTTTTGTGTGTGTGTGTGAGAGAGAGAGCTGATGGGTACAGATTTGATAGTTTAACACCTATTGGACAAATGAGATGCTCCAAGAGAGTGATCACATTCCAACATCATGAACATGTCCAGCAAGCCATGTATCTTGCCATTCTTGCTTTTTCTGAATTTGAAATGAAAAGAAGGGAACTTTGAATTATGATATGAATTGATTATAATTTATACAATAAGTCTAGGGGGGGGCACTATACTACCGACAGGTCTAACAACCGGTCTAATTTATAATACTTGAACAAAGAGATCTTGAAGAAAAGAGTAGAAAATAGTGAATTTAATGAAACGCTATGACTGCATTGCCAATAAATTTGACAGTCATATCAGAAATTCAGAATGTGGTAACTTATTCAATGGGACCCTAAATGGGCATCCTTCAAATGTTTCACACTGCTAAAATCAACAAGAAACTCCAATACATTTTGAGAATAAACAAAAACCAAGTGAAGGGAACAAGAAAACTAAAGGATTCCAGAAACCTGCATCTTTGCAGAGACATTACAGCAAGATTGAACACTAAAGGAACCTGATAACTAAACCAAAAAAGCAAAAGGCCTATCCTTTTTTCTTTTTCTTTTTTTTACGTATCACCGCCTGCCTCGCCAGAGATGCATGATACATTTCTCACTATATTGCCGCAAACAGATTTTACATCTCACTCAAATCCCAAAAAAGAACACTTGAATGTGACTCAAAATCGAAATTCTCAAACACAAAATTCTTTTATAGCTTCTATCTCTAAGCTTAAATTCTTCAAAACAGGCACTCCAGTTAGACCTAGATAAGATAACCAGTTCTCTCTAAGTTTCCAACTGAAAACATACTAAAAAGGGAGTATGCAAAATTAACAGTTCACCCTCTACATCAACTCCTTCATCTACTATAACATCCTCACTCGAATATCCTCCTAGCCATTAATTCCTGCAGTAAGTGAAAACCATGAAATTATAAGTATCGGATTAAAGATTCATAATTGTTAAGTAATATGTTATTTCAAAATAAATAAAAAGTATTGTTATAGGCTTCAAAGAGTATAACAACTTTTGCCATGGACTAATATATATATAAGAAGCAAAGTCTTCGAAAATCCATAAATTCATAAACGTATACGAGGAATACCAATATCAAGCATAATTAACTCCATAACTGCATTACTAATCAAAGTTTACTAGCATAATCTATGTTACACGGACTGGGGATGGAGTGATCGGTTGGACACGGCACTTTGAAGAGTCCGACACGGACACTCCTCAATTTTGCCAATTTTTACACTAAATTGAAGTGCGCAATACCCATACCTTTGTCCGAGTGTCGGATATGGGTAATTTAGGGCAAGGGTAATTTAGGGCAAAGTGAATAGTCCGTGTGTAACATAGACAATAATAACTCGTACTAATCATCAGGTCATGGAAAAAATGATGAATATTGACTATATATTAAATGTGTTGAATTTTTTCAAAAAAAATCTCATATGCAGTCAGATGCATGTGTTTCTAGACAAGATAAAGCTATCTGCTAGAATTATAATGCCAAGGTGCATGCAAACACAAAAAAAAGTGCAGAAGTTCCTGACTACCATATTATGCAGGGAAAGTCTCTAATTACCCCCACTCCACAACTTTTTTTTTAAAAAAAAGTCCTGAAAATCTCTGACATACAGTTAAAGCACAGTTCCCCATCTTCAACCACCAAATACCTTTCTTTTTAAAACTTCTCAAAAATTAGTATGTGAAATTTTTTGCGTGTATTCTACTCATATATATTGTATTATTTATTTTTGATAATCAACTTTGTAATGTATATTATTTTCTGATAAGTCAAACCTTATCAATGTACAATATCTAATTTGATCAACACCCACTAATCTGGACAGCTTTAGGATACTCAAAGCAGCAGTGCCTTCAATTTTGTGCAAAGTTTGGCCTATAAATAAGTTATGGGGAGAAAATTTAGTAAGGTAGAAGGAAGGTCAAAGCCTTTTTAGCAGAAAGGGTTTGAACTTGTATTGCCGCGTTTATTAAAGGAAGCTCATAGGAAATTTCAGTAAGAGTGCTAGAAAGAAGTTCCAGGCACCAACTTGTTTTCCAGGATAAGGTAAATTTCACTAGAGGAGACAAAGAATTAGGTTTAATTACATTTTAGTAGATTTAGGACTGTAAGAAAGGCTATTTGAAGTGACCTGGACCAATAGGTAAGGAAAGAATAAAAATCTTAAAATTTCACCAATAATGCTTGGATTCATACTTAAAAAAGTTGAGCAACATCACATAAGGCATTATCTTATATTCTTCAAATTCAAAAACTTTAGTATATAGAAAGCATATGCATTTTTTTAAAAAAAAAATCAAGACTAGGTAAGCTACCAAGAGTGGCGATTAGAATTGTGAGGTTATTCATTCAATATTTAGATACATACTTAAACCAATACATACAAGCACAAACTTTAAATCTTAACCTCAGTGAATTGAAATCGCCCGCAAACACTTACAGGAAACAGGCTTGTCCTATTTCTGCAAAAGCATAGAGTCGTAATAAAATATACCTACAAATTCTGATTCTTGTAAAACATTTTGACCTACGATTAGATACACCCATAAAAAGCAAGTAAACCAAAGCTCCAATACACGCACAGCATCTGGAAATTTTATAACGTGCATAGCTAAAACTACTCTAATAGCAAAGCAAACTACAGACAAAATATAATTTGATTGGATCTCAAACAACTGGATAAGCTATCGATCAGCCAAAAACTATGTGCAATTTTTATTTAAGTTTTTTGATTATGCACATTGTACAAATATACAACTGAACAAGGATATGCATGAGTTCTGTCAATATTTAGTTCATCATGGCACGACCCTCCATAAATTTGAATTTCTTCAATATAATATTACTAACTGATTATATGAGTCTGGCAATAAATAGTTCATTATAACATTGACTATGCTACTAGTCAAATCCATTTTAGATGAGTAAGCTTACTGTGCTTGCAATTTCTTTTATATTTTGTCCTATCAACTATGATAAAGAATTATTACATTCCACCAACACTCAAATTTCAGAATAACGTAAAAGATTTATAATCATCCATTGTTACCTAAGAGACTACTTTCTAATTCATTAAAGTGACAAGAAGTTGACTTATGCAATCTCAAAGCTAAGAAAATAAAGTTCAGGAAATAGGCACTATGCTGCAAGGAAAGACTCGAGGATAACACAGAACAGATCCAAAAGTGCTCAATCAATGTTCCAGCACCCGGGTAGCACCACATCAAGGAAAAGCTTCATGTAACATATCAAGGGTTGACTACCATACTAGACTTTGTTCTATCACTTGAGATGTATTCTCAAATCCCAAATTTCAGACCACCTACTTAAAACTTCAAAAATGAGGTTCACTATAATTTTGAATTGATTTTTCATCCTGTAAAATTATATAAATATATATATATATAAAGGAAAAAGAAAAAACAACAAAAGACATTATTGTATTTCCGTACCTTAGGATTTCATCTAATAAAAACTACACTCAAAAACAAAATATTCTGCTTCATTGTTACCCTCTTCACATTTCCTAGTGAAAGATCATGGTGTCAGATGGCATATAATCTCAAAGAGAATGTTATGTTTAGACTCATTATGGACCATCCGAAAACTTGTAAGCTACGATTTTGCTTACCATACACATAATATAACAGGCACTTGCCGCTCAATGTCACAGTGAAGTACACATTTATACATTTGGTGGTCTAGCAGGCGGTGAGAATTCATTGTTCCAATATTCGATATCATTTTCATTCTCATTTTTAGTTTTCATAAGTGGATATGAGAGATTGCAGTTTTGGTTGTCTGCTCTCTGCTGGTTGCAGAAATATTTTACTTTATTTGTACCTTGTCGAGTTCCTCAGAAAATTTTTGTGGACATTAGTAAAACTAAAAATTATATTTCGATCTCACAAATTGCCCTTTTTCCCTGTTTAATTGCAGAAGAAATAAAAAATGGGGAATGGGACATTAAATCTCTTGGTTCTAAATTTCTAGTAGACAAATTTTTTGTGGAATTATCACCACCAAATATTGTACAGTAATAAACAAGCTCAATCAAGTGTAAATTAACAAGTCCATGCAATTGGAGAATTCTAGATCAATGTTATGACAACAGAAATTTATCAACTAGAACAAGTGGCATTTGAGATTATTTTAGGATATGTTTGTTATCTTTTATAGCAACAAAGCTTGTAGTCAATGAAACTACTTTATTGTATGTTATGGCCAACATTAAGAACAAACAAAGGAGCAATCATATTAGTGCTGTAAATTCATTTCTGCATTAAATAGTACACCAAAACATTGAAATTTGATCATATAAACACTAGCAAGAAGAAAAGAAAAATAAAAGTTTGAAAGTAGCTCTTACCTCTATTTGTCTGTCTCTTGGAAACACTATAACCACCAACATAACCAGGAGAACTTTTAACCTGGACATCATTAGCTCCATTGCCAAGCCCAAAACCAAATGCACCAGATTCCTCTTGCTCAGAATTTGCAGAGCGCCAGTTGCTGTCTCCATAAACTGAACCACTACCATATAAGTCTGCAAAAGCCGCATCATACCTGCCATTTGATGCAGAATATGAGGACATGGGTGCACCTGTAGTTGCACTGTTTCTTCCAAATCCCTCTGCTCCCAAATTGTAACTGTTATCAGCACCTCCATAACCTAGATTACCAACCTGGCTAGAAACATTTCCTCCACCTTGAGGTGAAATTGGAGAAGATACCCAATTAAGTCCACTGTTGCCATAGTTTCCGCCTCCTCCAATGCTATCAGTTCCAGATCTCACATACCCACTTGAATTTGTAGAATTTGTTCCGTAGTTAAGCCCCCCATTACCCCACAAATTCCGAGTTGGAGAACTAAAGAAAGAAGTGTTTCCTCCATTCCCACCATCAAAAGCCATAGGATTACCAAACCTATTTGAATTACCAACATAATAAGGACTCATTCCCCTTCCAAAGCTAACAGTATTATTTAAGTTTGCATTTCCGCCATAATTTGGGTTTATCCCAGGTTCAAAATTCAAGCCCATTCCATAACCAGAACCAAACGGAGCAAACCCACTTCTCCCAGCAGTAATCGGACTGAATCTACCATCCATCCTGACTCCATACCCTCCAACCGCAGTAGGAGAGTATCCCTGATTGTAGCCAGTAAGGAAGTTATCGATCCTACTCAAACCATAGTTGTATCCACCAAGTGGGCTTCGGTTAGGACTAGGAGATAACTCTTTTGGGACCGCACGCTTGACCTCTACCATTTTACCATTAAGCTCATGAAAAGTTTTGAGCAACACTTTGTCCACCGCATCCTCTGAATCATAAGTGATGAATCCAAAGCCTCTTGGCCTCTGAGTGTTGTGATCATACATCACCACAACATCCGTTATTGTCCCAAATTGCTCAAAATAACTTTTAAAGTCGCTCTCCGTGACAGTAGAAGCTAAACCTCCAACAAATATTTTTCTTGTGCGAACTGGACCTGGAGAACCCTGAATGCTACCACTGTTTCTACTCATTGTGTTAGTATGATCATCCCTTGGAACAGCCTTTTTCGCCTCAACCTGTAAAATGAGAATCCAATGATGAGAACTAAGCTTAGAGCAAACTAAATAACAAATCTTTCAACTAAGAATTAACTCACATCAAACAAAAAGGTATCCTGCAAGATCATACCAGTGGAAAGAGCAGGAAAATAGGAACACGGGTTTTTCTTTTACTGATAAGAAGTTAAGAACACAATGCCAGGTTACCATAAAGTTAAATGAGTAACCTACATTTCTCTCTAATTTGAGTTATCATTATATAAATTATATTATTTGTTTAAACCAAATTCTTAATAAACTTGGACTTGGATTGGATGTTCAATCCTGGAGCAATTTAAGAAATGTAAATTCAAATTGATGTCAACCACTCACCATCCTGCCATCAATATTGTGCTTCTCCTTAATGACTCTATCAGCAACACCAGGATCGGCAAATACAATAAAACCAAAACCACGGGCACGACCGGTTGTCCGATCCTTCATAATCACAGCTTCCAACACCTCTCCGTAACTACTAAAATACTCCTTGAGACGTTCTTCATTTGTGTCCCACGAGATTCCACCTATGAATAGTTTGCCAAGATCCGATTGCATATTTCCTACATACCAAAAAAATTATTCTCATATTAAATTCCAAACTCCAGAACCATGAATCACCCCAATTTAATTCTAACCAAAAGGCAAAATTAATCTAAGAAGTAGCATAACCCATCTCAATAAAGATTACACAGTTAAGGTCGATCCAACATATAGCAGGAAAACATCATCAAAGTTCTCTAATTTTTTACCCGTCCCTGAAATGAAAATGTAGACTCGAAATTAATCAAACAACCGAGTATCCTACCTTACTTTCAAAAGCTACAAGAAACACATAAACAGTATGCTTGACAATTCGATTTTCACGGATTCAATCAAATAACATCGGATCCTTGGATGATCAATCCAACAAGAATTCAATATTCCTGGAAAACAAGGAGAAACACACAACAGTGATTTAATTAAAACTTCATTAAGATAACAGTAACAAGAATAAACACCCAAGTTCAAATTTTGACAAAAACCCACCCGAATCAACAAAACCCAGATGAGAAATCTTAAAAAAAAAAATACTAAGATCTGAGATGAGGAGGTATAATAAGAACCGAGGGCATGTTCATCCTCCTCAATATGTGCCCCCTGTTTTCTCTATCCTTGTGTTCTTTAAATTCTTCAAATTCTGATTTATTTCAATAATAAATGTGAAATTGGATACATCAAAACAGATGGTAAGATACATATATGCCTAGAGCAAAGAGAGAAGGTGCGATGCATGTCTATAAGCTTATATATATAATGCAAGATATTTGCATATATATTTTTTTCAGTTATTTTATTGTAGGACAGAAGGAAGAATAATGGAAATACGTGGAAATGAGAAAGATAAAAAAAAAGAAAAAAAAGGAAAATGTTGGGATGTTTTGATCTCATAAATGGAAGGAAGGATTGCTTGTCCTCCAGTTCGAGTATTATATACTTATTGGGAAAAGCCCATAGTACTAAAACTCATTATGTTCATGTAACCATGCATTATGTTTGCCACCATACTATGTGTAGTTTAGCCACCGGATAAACGGTGAAGATCACTTGTATTGCAGGCATATTTGTTTTTCACTTCACAAGGCATTAGGTGCTAATATATACATGATAGTTGCACATTTAAATATGTAAAAATATTTTATTTATATGTTTTTAAAAAAAAATGCAATTTATAATGATATATGAGTAACATTTAACCCGATTTTTGAAGGCACAAAAATTTGAGATTAAGCTACTTAAATGAACAATTATACCTTGAAGTCACTTGTTTCTAAGGTCATAAAACTTTTTATAGACTTTAGAAACTGAGATCTTATGTGAAACAACTCAAGTTAAATTTAATCAAATCTATTCAAATAAGGTTTTAAATTATTGACTCAATAGTATCTTTTTGGGTTATCTTAGCCCACTAAATAATGACCTTTTTTATCATCTTAAGCACACCACACGCTCACCAAAAAAGTAATGACTTGAAGGTATTATTGGTAATAACTTAATTCCTTTAATTACAGATAATTTTTTTTTCATATATTTTGATGTGGGACTAGAGTGTTACAAACTCCCTCACTATAATTTATGACATCCCCGTTAGAACTGATTACACACAGTCCACAGATTTTTGTCTCTATAATCATTGTGAGATAATATCGGTTGATTTTGGATCCTCACCTCCGGACTTTCCTCTCTTCATTGTGGGATAACACCACCAGTCTTTGTATCTCATAGTACTTGAAGTTACTATTGGAAAAAACCCATAGTACTAAAACTCGTTATGTTCATGGAACCATGCATTATGTTTGCCACCATATATGTGTATTATAGCCACCGGATAAACGGTGAAGACGACCCAAGAACTGGCATATTTGTTTTTCACTTCACAAGGCATTAGGTGCTAATATATACATGATAGTTGCACATTTAAATATATAAAAAATATTTTATTTATATGTTTTTAAAAAAATGCAATTTATAATGATATATGAGTAACATTTTACACAATTTTTGAAGGCACAAAAATTTGAGATTAAGCCACTTAAATGAACAATTATACCTTGAAATTACTTGTTTCTATGGTGATAAAGTCGCTCTTTTTTTCGACTTTAGAAACCGAGACCTTGCCCATGTGAAAAATCTTTATTTTGTTTTTATATTTTAATTATTTTGTTAATTTTATAAGATTTGTTGACACGTAAATTTGAGACCCAACTATTATTTATAAAAGAAAATTCTTGTCAAAATAGCAATTTTTTTGTAATATTTGTCATTCCAAATATTTTATCTTGTTGACATGTTACGTGTATTCTAACTTTTTATAGTTTGGTTATTTAGATAAGGCTTAAATATAAATTATTATCCTAAATTATGGGTTATATTCCATTTCGGTGATCCACCTTTCAATTTTATCAATTAGATGATTAACTATTAATTTTTTCACTTCCATTCAATTAGGTATGTCACGTCAGAAATTGCTGACGTGACTCTTTGGGTAGACCATTGTGCAGCTAATGTATAACTAAAAAAGAGAGTATTTTAATGTTTAATTACACAATTATTATACTATATGAAATGATAAATTTATCAAACCACTTTATATAATAAATAAAGGGAAACAAATATTTAATTAAATGAATTTATAAATAAATTAAAAAAACCTCAATCATAAGCTATTAGTGGGAATCCAAATCACAAACGTGTCGTGAGCCTCCATAGATTCCGACGTAGCCTCCAATTCACCACGAACAAACCTCAATCGCAAATCAACCATCAACAAAAATATGTGCTAGCAGCCGTAGTCACTGTTGAAATTTGAAGGTGGAAGTATATTGCCGAAAAAAGTAGTTATTCAATAGCCGATTTTGAAAGGAGGAAAAGGAAAAAATTGAAGCTGATTATTCCTTAATCCTTTACGCGGACAATGATAGTGATACAGATCTGGAGGTTTAAGAAGGTGATACGGATCTGGAGGTTAAAGAAGATGAAGAGTTCGTCCTTTTCGCACCCTAATTTCATCCATATATTCTTCATCCCTATTAAAAAATCTTCATATCCAAATCCAAACGAAACTCTAGTTCGTTGCAGAGCTTACAATTAAGTCAATGGTTCATAAAAATTGTTATTTCTGTGGAGGTATTAAATCTATTTCTGTGTATAAGTTATTGGTAGGAATAGGATGGTAGTTTAATAGGTATTAATAAATAAGGTAACATACTTTTTTTTTTCCATGTTAATTTCTTCTTTAGTTTCTGATTCGTGGTTGTGTTCTTTGCATAATAGAGGGGTTTGTGAAGAAGAAAGTGAAAATGGAGATGAGGGTTATTGTTCAAAAATGGTGAGAGAGTGTGAGCGGTGTTTGATAAAAATTGAATGAATCTGAATCTAAATGAACTGAATTTGATTTTAAATGAAAAAAATCGTTTGATAATTGATACTTCTGAAATATCTGAATAACAGTTTTTTACTATTTTATCCCTCTAAACTATGCTGGATAAATATATAATTTTGTCTAGACGTATTTAAAAAAATTAAATATAATATTCATTGCACAACAAAAAAAAAATAATTCAAACAAAGTATTGAATAATTCAAATAATTTTAACCCAAATTTCATAAAAAAAAATAAGAAATATAACGAATTAAACAAATGTGTCAACGTAATAATAATTACTTGATGATAATGTACACTATTTTTTGATAATTAGAAAGAATAAATAACAGATAAAAATTCCTTAAATTCTTTATTTCTACGATTACTGCAAACAGAGAACACAAACACTTTCCGTTACCCATGAGCACAAATTCTTGCTTCCGGTCAATTCCTATATCAATATAGACAATCAATTCCTTTATCATATATGATATATTGGCTTTGCCTTGCACCATTAATACTTTTACCTGCTTTACCTCCAGGCTCCAACAACTCCAAGACCCAAACTAATTTTATTTTCACCAACAGTACCAGCCACACTCCTCTTGCAAAGAAAAGCACAGCAAACACTCATCTCATTAAATGATTTATATATGCGGTTAAGGTATTGGGCCACCGGGGATCGTTCCGGTGTGAGAATAAGTACAGGCCGAAAAAAGGATTAATAATGAAAGTTGTGTGTTCTAGTGTTTTGAGAGTAAAAATATTCAGTTACCTCTCTCATGTAGTAACCTGTATCTTTATATTAGTCTCACCAACTTGCATGTATCCCCTTTTCTGCTGATGTCATCTAATTTCATGCAGGTTTTATTAAACTCTTGTTCCCTACTAAGTCAATATTATGTCAAGTCCTCATTAATGAAGATGGTTGGACCAATCAATCAGCCGCCTGCTAATCTTGTAGATTACATCTAATCCATATTAACTAAGGTATTGGACCCACAAACAACCACCTGTCCACCTTATAACATATCAGTCTAAGCCTTATTTAAATCATTAGTCAACTAATAGTCTAATACTTCAAGAATTAAGATGAATTTAATCCAAAAAACCTAAAATAAGTATGACTCAACCGACTCAAATAATCACAGCCCAACAAGTATAAAAAAGAAAAGCAAAAAAGTTGTGGCAACCAAACCAATGAAGTCATTTTCTCTCTTAATTACTCCAAGTACATCCACAAATGTACTACTTTGAGATTCACATCTACGCAAGGAAAAAAAAAAGAGGAAAAAAAAGCTTCATTTGGCAAGGATGATTACAACCTCAAATCTCCTTCTTTTTTTTTTCTCTTTACCGCTCTATTCATGGTCAAATTTAATTGTTAATTGTAGATCTAGATCTGAGTGTTTAATACCTTCTTTCATCTTTTACTTTTTCCTTTTCTTCTAGCTCCGACGACGAAATTTGAACATCGACCATGTAATATGAATATCTCTGGACTCCGACGATCTTATAATATTTTTATCGAGTTGAACTGAGTTAATTAGTGTGAGTCGACTCTGTTGGTACGGATCTTCGTCGTACGTATCTTCATATATACCGTATTGGTTGATAACAAAAATGTTTTGTTAAAAAGATTTTCTTAACATGTGTCCGTGTCTTTAGGACACATGTTAAGTACACAGTTTAAAAAAATATTTTTTTGAATTGGATGTATATTTTTTTGAATTTGGTGCAAATATAAAAATCAAAGGAATATATACAGAGTTCAAATAAATATTTTATTGAGTTGTGTGTTTAGTATGTACTTTAAGGACACATGTTAAAAGGACTCTTGTTAAAAAGCATGACCTAATAAGGAGGACATTTGTGTAAATGTACTACTTCATGCAGCCCGTGTCTTATGTCAGTGGGGTACAATGTTGGTCTTCCAGCTTGCCACTAGTTGGATAGGTTGATAATGCCTACATGCCTCATAATATTAAAATTAATGCTACTATAACATAAAAAATAATTACATAAAATTTATATACATATATATATATATATAATGTGGGTCTCACGTGATTGTCTATGAGTTTTATGTGATTATTTTTTATGTGAGAGTAGCATTGTTGTAATATTAAATTAATAATAATATAAGGTATAGTTTGTGTGTCAGAAATACCTGCTCTATTTCTATGTATCTATAATATTTTTTTGTTATAGTGGCTCTCACTTTTGTTGCAATTTATTTGCAACAACTTAAATTTTATTACAAAAGATTTAAGTTTAAAAAGTAATGTTTGTTTCAAATTATTGAAAATAAGTTATATATTGAGTACATCTTCAATGCACAACACAACAAAAAAGATTGGTATCTAAACTGTTTATTTTTTAAGTTATTGTTTAAAGGGCACAGGAGGTGAGTGAGATGGGGATTATCTCACGCTCTTCCTCTTGAATGAGATATTTTTTTTATAATAATAATATTTTAAAAAATTGTAAAAATATTTTTTGTACATAACATAGAAAATAGTATATTCAATTATGCAAAATGACGTTATTTTGAGGTTATTTCACATTCTTTTTTACCTATATATTGTGTTTATTATAAATTTTAAGTATACTTTCTTATCTATTATCTAGCTTCTGTCATTTTAGCAAGGTTATTGACCGTACCTAGTTTGAAAATCTCTTTAGAAAATAACTTATTAGGGATTGTATGATTGTATTGCTTCATCTTTCAAGAAGATAGAAAACAAAAAAAAAAGTTGCTCATTCCCTTCCAAACTATTATTGAATTTTTAAAAATAATTTAAAATATTTTTAAATTCAAAATTGACATAAATTTATTATTTTTTAATCAATAAATATCGTAAACTTCTAAAATATACTATTAATCCAAAAACAACTATCGTAGATATGTTACATCTTGTATGCAATTAATATATCTGTAATCATCTACTTGTTATTGTAGACAAAATCAAATCTATACGTAGAGAAACTTTAAATATCCCAAAAAAGAAAAATGACTCCCACAAGAGTGGAGAGAAAACAAGAGATTTAACTCTAAATTAGGAGAAAACAAAATCTTATAAAAAAAGAAACAAACTACACAAAAGGAGAAAATATGAACCAAACAAGTGACTAATAATAACGAAAAGATTTAGGAGAGGGTCTCCCTCTCCAAAAGAGAGAAAAGACCCTCCCCAGATATAAGTTTAAAACTTTGGAAGTGAAGGGGATTTAACAGAAAGAAAAAAGACAAAAAATTAAAACTATATAAAAAATTAGATTTAGCTTCCCTTCATTACATATTTTCTCAAATTCCATCAAATACATCAATTCTTTGATCTTAATAATTTTGTTAGTAATAATCAAATATAAGTGTTAAAAATATCTACAAAACCCTATTTTTTTTCATTCCATCCAAGAAGTTCCTTCATCAAGATTGGTCACGGGCCGGAAAAAAGTGGGAAAACCCATTAGAATTTATGTTGAGATGGGCTTACCATGATCCATCCAGATAGAGTTCAATAGAAAGTGGGATACCTTTTAAAAGTGCCAAAATCCCAATAACCCAAGCAGCTCCGCTCCGATTACTTTCCCTCCAAATTATGAAAATATGAGGAGCCCATTCAACTCCCTCCAAATTTTGAAAAACAAAAATTTAAACTCTCACCTAACCTGTATAATCAATTCAAATTCAAAGTACTAGATGCTTAATGAAATACATACATCTATATATATATATATATGATGATTATTTCTCCTTCAGATTAACCAATCCCATTTCTCCTATTCCCTGTCTTTCTCTCTCTAAACCCCAAGCCGATCATGTCTTCTTCTTCCTCCTTGAAACCTCAAATCTCAGTCCCCTCCACTGCTCCTGCCACCACAAGCAGCGGTGATATGATGGGTCCCAATCATCAATCGTCCGGTGAGATCCACGTCATAGTTGGTCCCATGTTTGCCGGTAAAACTACTGCTCTCCTTCGCCGTATTAAATCTGAAGGCTCTAATGGCAGGTATTCCGATGTTTGTTAAGACTAATTTTGTGGTATCTAATTTAAATACTACTTAAATCTACAGTGTAAATATTTAGGTCGAAAATTGACCCTACCCAATTTGGATTCTTAGTTTATGTATTTCCTTGTGTCAATTCAGAGGTAATTATTTTATTACATAAACTTGTTTGTGTTTGTTTTAATCTGAAAAATAAAGTAATTTATAAAAAAACATGTGTGTGTATTTTGATTTCTCCAGTAAAAGTGTTTTTTTATTTGGTTTTTTAAATTAGTAATAAATTATGAAAATTTAAAAATTTTATGCTTGTTGATCTGCAGTAGCAATGATGAAAGCCAATTTTGTAACTATTAATACAATTAAATATTTGTAGGAATGTAGCGATGATAAAGTCAAGCAAGGATAACCGGTATGCCATAGATTCAGTAGTGACACACGATGGGACAAAATTCCCGTGCTGGTCTCTGCCAGATCTATTGTCTTTTAGTCAAAGATTTGGGGCTGATGCTTATGACAAGGTATTTTTGAGTTAGGGAAATGAATTCCTACTCCATTTCATGCCATATATATTGTTCTATTTGTTGAAGAACCCCATTACATATGTATGTTGGATGATGCCTAGTTTTATGCTCAATGTTTCTTATGGTTTTGTGCATTAATAACTCCAAGTTACTCTTGAAATTATACGGGTGCAATTGGTTTAACTTAAAGTTTTGTAATTATATAAATTTGATGAATAATACAATTGGATCTGATTAAGAGTATTATGCACTTGAAACTACCTGTAACATGTGATTTGCACCAGTTTTGGAGGGATATACTTTGTTTGCTGTCTGACATGTAGGGCTTTTAGCCTTCTAGTTAAGTGTATTGGATAACATTTTGTTGAATGAGCTAAAACTTGTAATTAAAATTTGCAAATGAGTCTATGAGAACTGGATTTGATTTATGCGGCAACTATAGCATCTAGCCTGGCAGTACACGGCCATTTGATGTTTCAGTTGGTCGATCTTAGATGGAATATAATATTAACACTTGACGATAATCGTTTAATAAGCATGGATGTGAATATTAAAAGGATTGTGTAGAATTAATTTGTGATCAGTGTTCATATTTTTGTACTTATAGTGCAATTAATAGTGTTCTAACTATCTGTAATTGCTGACAGTTGGAGGTGATTGGTATAGATGAAGCTCAATTTTTTGATGACCTGTATGATTTCTGCTGCAAGGCAGCTGATAATGATGGTAAAACTATAGTAATTGCTGGCCTAGACGGTGACTACTTGAGGTGCTGTACAAAACGAAATCTCCTTGTTTTTCCATAACCTTGTAATATCTTATAAGAATTACTGGTGTGTCTTCATTTAATGATGTTTTTCTTTTGTTGTTCATGCTTTGGCATGACATTTGTTCCCAGTTTAGTAGACAACTCATAAATCACAATGTTTATTGGCAGAAGGAGCTTTGGGTCAGTGCTTGACATAATACCGCTTGCTGATACCATAACAAAGCTGACAGCTCGATGCGAACTATGTGGCAAACGGGCCTTTTTTACCTTGAGGAAGATAGATGATTCACAGACAGAGCTTATAGGTGGTGCTGACGTGTACATGCCTGTTTGCCGCCAACATTATGTCAATCGACAAGCTGTCAAGGAAGCTGCAAGAGTTCAGAGGGATCACACTCTTGAGGCAGCTGCAGTTATTTAGTAAAATCTCCGGTTTGTTTTGCATCCTATTAATATTACTAAGGACTTTTTACTTGTTTGAATTGGTTTTATTGTATGTGTTATGTCAGATTTGGACCTTCAGTGGTTGTAGCTTAATGACATTATGTATATATATATATATATATATATATATATATATATATATATATATATATATTAAAGTGCCTTCAGCTGTTACATGTGTTGCAATTAGTTATGTTTCTTAATGTGTGTAAAGATGGCTAAGAAACGGCGACATAGCTAATTTGTGCTGAATGTGGGAACCCTTCATCTTCGGATGATTGGCTAAAGACCAGTAATGGATAAACATACATCTTCTGGATCTTAAATATTTTTTGATTAGACAATCGTTTACTCTCTATGTTTCATAATATATGATGTTTTAGATGATTTTATTTTTATCAAATTATTTAATTTTAAGATAATTAATTGCAATTTTTTTAAAATTATCTTATGTTATATTATAGACCAAAGAGTATGAGATAGACTCAAATTTTAAGTAGCCAAACATACCTTTATTGTGTTTGTTTTCGTTAGTGGCAATGAAATATAGGAGAATTTATAAGTTAAAATTAGAGGACGGATTTAAAACACTCTTTTTAAATATCATTATCTTTTAAATAACACTTATTTATTAAATTTACATTGTGGGTGATATTTTTGTAAATAAAAGGAAAGTAAGTAGAATTATTCTATTTTAATATTATTTTGTTCTTTAATTTTTTTTTTAAAACGACATAGTTTAAATAAAAGAGTGTTATTTAGTACTATTTAAAAAGAGTGCTTTAGATTCGTTCTGGTTAGAATCATGCAAGAAAAGGAATGCACTCAAGACAGATACCATTTGGGAGAGGCCACATCATTTTACTTGATACCAAATTATACCTACGGGCAAAGATGGTTCAGATCCTGATTCCTGAATTCCACAAACTAAAAAAATAGAATGGAGCAACAGGGACATGTTAACACTGTCTAATAAACTACTTTTGTACATAAAAAAGAAACATATATAGTGAAATACTTTTTTATATATATAGAAAAAAAGGCTAAGATATAGGTCATCAAAGAGAACAATGTCTTCAGCTACAATTTACTTCTGAATCGAACACCATCAGCTAATAATAGAGTTGTTTTCACTATCCTCAACTTCAGAAAGGAAAGGATCCTTAAGAAGTTCAGAGGCTGAGGGTCTTGCTCGGGGCTGGCCAATGCATCTTTCAATAAAAGCCTTCAAGTCTGGATCACTTACTTTGTTAATGGACTGAGGCTTCACTCCACTTGTCACCTTCCTGTATATCTTAGCAATATTGTCGCACTCACTGTATGGTATCTCCATTGTAGCCATTTCAAGCAAGCACATTCCAAATGAGTATATGTCAACCAACTCCGTGTAATCCTCCTCGTACAACTCTGGGGCCATATACTCTGGTGTCCCTAGTAACGAATGTGCAACATGGTTCTTCCCTACTATTGCTGCTAATCCTAGATCACCAATCTTGACCTGTGCATGTAAATTAGAATCATTTTTATGAGTCTCTATAATCAAAAAACAAAAGCAGAAATAAAAACAGTCCTCAACTTAGTTTGCTGAAGTACCAGTAAAACTTCTTTCGTTAATGGCAATGAAATATATAGGGTAGGGGCCCTCTATATCTCAATGGCTGCCAATTCTGAAGATTAAATATAATAATTATATCCCTGAGTTATAAGCGTTATATTGATACTAGGAGCAATAGTTTCCTAGAAGGGTACTACTGTCTTGCTCCTACTAATTCAACACTTCATTATCAGCAACGAAAATCAACTGATACTGAATTCTGAAAGTGACTTAAACTTATAATTTGCCAAGGGAAACTAACTAGAAACCAACTGAAGGAACTATGAGAACGAAAGAAAAAAAACAGATGGAAAGAGAGAAGGAAAATCATTTTACATTTTTTATGAAAGAAGCTCAAATTTATTTATTTCAAGAGAATTTTATAAGCAGGAAGAAAAGTAGATACCTTTCCAATATTCCCATTGACGAAGATGTTGCTGCAGTTCAGGTCTCTATGAATGATACAAGGGTCATGGTTATGCAAATACTCCAAGCCTGAAAGTATCTGTCTAGACCACTTCTTCAAGGCCTTCACTGACACATGACGATGCTTCTTCCTGTAATCCCTCAAATTACCTGATGCGCATGCCTCAGTAATGAAATTCAACGTATTGTGCTCAATGTCTTTCCAGAAACTGTAGAGAACAATGATGTTCTCGTTGTTCAGTGTTTGTAGCAACTCAATTTCAGAGAAAAGCCTATTGAGGACAGAGGGGTCATCGCTGAATTTCTTCAAACGAACCTGATTCCATGCCACATCTCGACCTTCCTCTTGATCAAATCCCCTATAAACCTTCTTAACAGCACCAACACCTAGTAGATCACTGTATCGACCAAATCGTCCAGATGGATCAACCTCAACAAATGGTTCTCTGTCTTGATCAGACGAGTCAGGACTTGCAGAAGGCATCTTAAAGGTCTTATGCGTGAGAAAAAATTAAGAATAAAAATAAATCCGCTAGTAACAATTCAACAACAAAGTAAAGGTTCTGCAAGCATTCCCTCAACGTGAGAAATTTTATCAAACCTGCGACAAAGAAGACGGCTCAACATAGAATTTGTACAAAAGTATGAAGTAAGGGGTTCAGCAAACAAAAAATATACAAATTCCTCGATATAGGTGATTCAGAGATCAATATAAAACAGACATAAAAAATCTAATTACAGAAAGTGAACAATAATTGCAATTTATCGCATCTGAAAATTTGCAACAGCAGAAAAAACAGCTAACAGATTACCGCTAAACTGATTGTTCCCAAAATTGAAAACAAATGATCTGAACAGAGAGAAAGCTTTAACTATTAACGTTCAGTTGAAAACCTGTGCTGCTATACAATCTGCTAAAGGAATGATCAGACAAAAAAAAAAGATAATTCCATAGGTTTCATTGCAACTATCACCAGAGGAAACTCCAGTATTTTGCTAATTAGCAAGTACATGCATTTGATCTTTTTACCAGTAAGGCTGAAATTGAAGTTCTAATCATACTGAACAGATTCCTGAAGCATAACAACATTAAAAACCGTTTAATCTTCCTAAAATATGAAGGAAGAATAGAAAATAACAAACAACAAATCATCAGACCTACAAATAAGGTATAGAATAAAAATATACATGAAGTTAATAGAAACAAAACTAGCAAAGACGTATATAATTGAAAAGCTTTACGAAATAGTACTACCGAAATTAGGGTTTCAACTTTTAAATTTTCAGCAGTTGGCAAAAGGAGAGAATTTAATGAAATCGAAAGAGGAATATTCACCTTCAGATCCTCCGATACGTGAGCTGGTGAGAAATGTTCGTCCTCCATTTATTTAAATATATATCTATACATTAAGATACGTATTACTATTCAGTTGAAGTTTTGATGATTCGAAGGAGTCATTATTAGCATGAAAAATGAAGGGATTGTTTGGAGCTCGTATTTATAGGCCCTCGCCATGAATATTATTAGCGGATGGAGAGATTATTATTATTATTAGTGTTGGAGTGTAGGTAGTGGGTAGGTATAGGATTCAGGTTGACGTCGTTTTGGCCCCGACGTCTCCATTTCACTTGTTTGATCGGAATCCATCCAAGTTCCAACTACTAAAAATTTCTTATAAACTAAACTTTGTATTACTGTACGTTAGTTAATAAAAGAATTAAAGTTATATTAAAATATTTATTTAAAATTTTTAAACAAGAAATAAAAATATTCTCTAAACGATTTATATTATTAGATCAGATCGAGGGAGTCAATTTGGTTGGAGAGAATGAGCCGTCTATTCCCGTCAAGAATATTGAGATTTTGACTTGAATAATGACTCCACAAACTGACATACCCACCCACTCCAATTTTCTTTTTTATAAGATTTATATATATATATATATATATATATATATATATAAAATATATTTTTATTTAATTTTAAACAATACAATACTAAATTATGTACACACATTTGAAAATATTTTTAAAAGTTAAATGAATCATAAATTAAAGAGTAGTTGAAATTAACTTAAAAAAGTCAATATACAATATAATAATAATATTAATGCCTCCTAGTATCTCTCTCTCCTCGTTACTTTGTTTGTTCACGGGGTTAACTGTTAAGGCACCACACCACTAATTTTTAATCCTGGACTAAGAATCTCTCCATTTCAAGTAAATGAAGACTTTTCATTTTATGATTCAGATTTAAAATGTGTCTTCTCTCCTGTCAGTATGATGTCATATTCTAACACATTTTAAATATGGACCATAAAATAGAGAGCCTCCATTCCCTTGAAATAGAGAGGATCGTGATCTTTTTTTATTTTTATTTCTATTTTTTATGAACTTAAAAGCCTATTCAAAATTGATATGCGTGAGGATAACTATCAGGTCAAAAGTGTTTCCTAATGTGATTTTGATACCCATTTGCTAGTTACGGGGTTGTATGTGCATCATCATTCATAGCTTTTTGAAGTTATAAGAAAGAAAAGAGCAAGTGAAAAAGGACGGAGTAGCAAAACCAATGAATGAATATGAATCCAGCAACATGTAGTTATGGCCTACAAGTAAAGCCTAAATAAAGGGTTTCATGTACCACCCGTGCCGTCTCGTCTTTAATAGCATTTCAACTTCAATTTCACCAGGGGAAAACAAGTTGTTGGCCTGGACCTGGATTAATTCTGACTTCTCAGAACCACAGATCTCATCTTTAATACAATAATATGACAAGCCATTCCTGACACAGACTACCAAATCAATGCAACCTCACCTACCAAGTTTAATACAAATGTAAGTCAATGTCAATGTAGCTTAAAATATCAATAATCCTCAAAAGAAAAACATTGCACAGCTCAGCTCCATTCAATTCCAACTAAACTGGCATGCGCTCACCAATCTACACCATCACAATCCACAACTTCACAGCTGCTCAACCCACAACCAGATCGCCCAACAAAACCATTTTGAGCAACTGAGAAAAACCAAAGTAAATTTTTGCATATATCATGGCCTACAAGGCTACAAGCAACAACATTTTGGAGAGAAATCTCAACTTCACAGATGCAGAAAGGGGAGTACATCTTATTAGAAATGGACATGCACCTTCATTGACAGGGAAAGAAGAAAACGTGTAACAAAGATATACGTTGATAGACAATGGATAAGACCCAGAGAAATAGTGGTGAAATCTGCTCTGCTGCAATTATATATAATCATTCTAGCACTTGTACATAAAAAAAATATCAAGTCATTTTTGCACATATAAACCCTGCATCGTGTTCGTGTGTCTTTATTGAGATTCAGCGCCATACGTTTTGCTTGGCTTTATAGAAAGAGAGAGCCTTGTCTTGAGAGTGAAAAGCAAGGGCAAAACATTTAATAGGTAAATATTATTTCCTTTTTCACTATCCAGTTGTTAGAAATTCGAGCGGCTCTTTGATTCAGTTGTTAGTCCTTTCATTTACGGATTTACCAGATAAAACCATATTATAGTTTGATACTCCAATTTATTAGTCTGCATTAATCAATGAGCAAACATATCTTTTAAACATTTGAACTTAAGTAAACCACATGCATATCCATCATCTGGCCTGCAAAACTAACCCCCTCATTTTTTTCTCTAATACAGAACTCCTACGTACATAATGACAGAAGCAAAAAATTTATGTAAAAAGAGGTTAAAAAGCTCATAAAGAGATTTCTGAAGGAGAGTCAAACACTGCATAGTTGCTGTAGCATTTTCTCACTATAAAGCTAGTGATGCTAAGATAATCAAAGCTGATGTTTAAAATAATATCCACTTTTGCAATATTGTAATTGAGTGATGATGAGCAGGTTTTATTATTGTAATTAATAAGTACCAAAAGTATTATTGTTACTAGATTCATTTAAACGAGTTGAGTTTAAGCCAGTAAAATTGAGTTTGAGTCCGAGCTCGAGTTGAACAAGCTACAACTCGAGCTCAACTTGTTTGTGTAAACTGTAAACGAACAAGGAAACTTATTTGAGCTTGACTCGTTAATGAACTCGACTCGAGAAACACAGAAATAATACTACTAAAAAGGAAAATAGAATACTTGGAGAAAACCTAAACTTGGAGAATGCCGTTGGAATGGTGTGCTCGTCTCTGCCTGTTCAAAAAGCCACGATCAATGGTCTTGAAGGAGCACCTATATGCCTAACTGGGAAACAATCCACGCTCCCTCCGATGAATTTGTTTGTTCTTGCTTGATTACCGGAGGACCAACGCAAGAAGGCGTTGTCATTGCGACTTGGTGCCTACTATGCTCTTCACACAAACGGAAATTACTTCACAAGCGAAAATCCTATTAAAAAGGAAACTACTTCGAAGTCCTAATAATACTCTAGTACCTTAATTAATATTCTAGAATATTCTACTTAATCTATAATTACATAAAAATTGAATATCTATCTCTAAAAGACATTCAAAAGAATAACTAACTAACTTCATAATTTCTTCTCCCGTTTCGCATGACCCACTTTTTGTGCTTTATATATTAAAAAACTTCGGAAAAATTAGAACTCCAATTAATGTAGCTTATAAACTAGAAGTTAGACCAAACAAGATAGGCCATGCCACAGACTCAGCTTAAGAAATAAATAAGACAACCAAAGAGAACGGCATTCAGTTTTAAGGTCAAATAGTGAAGGAAAAAAATGCAGGTAAGCTATATCTGTGAAATGATATCGAAAGATATATCCTACTCAAAAATAGTCCATGAAACATGGGAAGAAAAAAGATGCAAGTTTAAGTCACGGTTGAGACGTGGATTTATGTGTATTACTGGCATTAACATATATGGCTAAAAAGAGAAGAAAAAAAAGCTCATAGAAGAGGCAAAAACCACTTGCAACAAGATCTCAACAAACCAAATATATCTAAAAGTATTCAATGAATCCCGAAGGAATTAAGAATAAGGATTAAAAAATAACACTTTGATAGGCCAATAAAATCCAAATCAGAAAATTACTGATTAAATTTGCTACCGAATCTTATTGGGCATCATATCATCCATTCACCATCCTTGTGGTCATCAAAGACAACATATTGTACATTTAAAAGAGCATTCCTTTAATTTTGGAATTCCTTAAATTTTGGAACTATCACTAAACAAAGAAACAGATACAGATTACCAAGGCGGATTAGATCCCTCTCTTATGGAAGGTGACCTCGAAATCGTGCTATCATCCCTTCCCAACCTTGACATGCTCCTTCCAGCTTTTGGAGTACCTACCCCAGGGCTTGCACCACGATAACTAGCACGCAGAGATTCATCAACATTGACAGAGTGTGAGGACTTGGCAATTGCATTCCTAACAAACTTCTGAGCAGCAGGAGACAAAGTTCGTGCGCTCGGACTAGCACTTCCCCTTCTAACTGGTGAGGACAATGGTGGTTTCTGAAACATCTTAGACCTCTCCCTCAGTTTACGAGCAGCGTCCCTTGATAATGAATGAGCTTTGACATCTCTCGAAGGTGGCAAAGGGATTTTAAATTGAGGCCCATTACCATTACCACCAATATCAAATGGGGTATCCTCGGGCTCCAATCTCAGTGGCGTCCCTTCAATTTCTCCCCACGTAATAAATGGTGACTCATCCACTCCTGGTGCTGGGGATGGAGTCTTAACATAGCTATAGCCATTGTCCGCTTTCTTACTCGATTCAACATAAAACGGATTTGGGGTCTTCCTCAAATCTTCCAGATCATACTTCTTCAATTTATCCCCATTTCTATCCGACAAAGAAAAAGGATGCGGAGTAGCACCAGCAACAGGGGCATATAACACTGCTAAATTATCTTCATCCCGAGGCACGGAATCCATCATTTTCCCATGAAATCGAGTATTTGCCCTACTAATTTCCTTCGTCAACCCCCTAAGCCTCTCGTCTTTTTCCTCCTTGGTCAATGCCACTTCACCCAGATCAGAAGGATGATACATCAACAGATTCTTTGCAGTATAATTCCACCCTTCCAAAGTACTCGGAGGCTGATCAGACGTACCATAACCATCAGTAATCCTGTCCCTCTTAACATCTTCAATAGGCTTAACATCTTCCTTTTCACCTTCCAACAAAAAACTATATCTCTCCCTCTTCTTCTTATTTACTTTCTCAATAAGTTTAGAAAAACTATCATTATCCTCACTGGTATACCTCCGGAAAAACTCATCAAGGCTCAAATTAGCATCAATTGAACCATCGTCATTAGACTCAATTACACCAGAATTCTCATTACTCTCTACAAGAGGGGTTTTATCTAATTCAAGTGGAGTAGTATTTCTAAAGAAAGTCGACCCGGGTGTTCGAATTTTACCTTGGGTGTCCAAAGTTGAACCCTTTCCAGCTCGTCGCTCCAGGATTTTCAACTGGGCATCGCGAATTTGGACCGGATCGCCCGTCCGGACAGCTTCTAGCCAATCAAAACGGTCACGTAGCTTCGGGATATCAGGGAAGAAATCCCGCTCAATGATTTTTTCAATTGCAGCTACATAGGAATCCTCGTCAAGTACTGCGGAGCGTTTTCTAGGGTTTTTGGGAGTAATTGACGAAGAAGATGATGAATTGTGGTTTATGATGGAGTTTTCAGAGAGGGAAGGCGAAGGCGAAGGCGAAGAAAGTTTGCGCGGTGAGTGCCCTGGTGATAGCAACATGGTTTCTAAAGACGAGGGGTTGGTAGGATTTTTGGTGAAGTTAGGGTTTTTGAAATTGCAATGAAAATTGATAACCCAAAGAAAGAGAAAATAAGAAGGAAATTTTGATAGGCTCTGAACTTAAAGATTACCAAATTATTGTGATGAACACCGAGTGCCTGAGTGGGAACCGGGAAGAACGAAGGCGCCGAATTGAATCAGAGATGATGATGAATTGAAGATAATGGAGGAGGAGGGTGCTTCACGATATACGCAAGGAAAACGCGTCCAAAATCCTAATCTCAATCCCCAGGCCAACTATTGAAGCGGGTCGGATTCTAGTTAATTGGGCCTAAACCCTTGATACTGCTTTGAGGCCTAGTCTCTTCACAAAAGGCCGAAGAACCAGCATAAAAATGATATTTAGGGTATAATTATTTGGAACAATTACATATTATAGTACATTTTTAAAAATAATTACAAAAACAGTACATAGATAAAATAATTATAAAAGTAACAAATTTTTACATACCTAATTACAAAATTATTACAAATAGGATTCATTTAATTGAGGATATTAGGATTGGTGTGCTGACATGGCAAGTTAGAAACCCAATTAAAATACTGTTCCCGTTTGTTCGGTCGGGGGTTTTTTTTTTTGAAACGCGGGATAACCTCCTTAATCATTTGTCTGGGTAGGACTCTTCAGTTTAGAAACCCTTGTTTTGCATATTGGAAACCATTGTTTCTTTCTTCTACCCGTGTTCTATTATTCTACAGTGATCGATACTGGTGATTTGTTCATCATTTTCGTGGTTTAGTTGTTCTTCATTGTCGTACTTACTCGGTTCGGTACTGATTTAGTTGTTGTTCATTGTCGAACTTACTCGGTTCTCGTTACTGGTCGGAGCTCTAAGTTTCAAAATATAGTATACTTGTTGTTGGTTCATCGTTACAGGTGAGTATCTGGCTTAATAATGTAATGTATGATTTTATTAACACAATGGAGTTTTGATTGTTTATGTTTGAGTATCTGGCTTAATAGTGTAATGTATCTGGCTTAATACTTGTTGTTGTTGTTTGTGTTATATGTATGTGTTGTACAGGATGGTTGATACAAGGGAGAAGGATAGAAAGAGAAAAAGAATCACGAAGTGTACTAAGTTGGTGATACACGGTGATACAAAGTCTAAAAAAATACAGTTGGAGTCTGATTTTGATGCCCAGGCAATTAAAACTGAAGTTGAAGTTCAAAGCCGGAAAATTATCCCTAGACAAAAAAGTCTAAAGGTTTGTTAATTTAAATTCTGTTATTGTTAGCATCATATTAATGTTTGGATATGTTTTTATTATGATTTGGTTACTGCTGCCTTATGATATGGTTACCATTATTACGACCTCAAGGTGAAATTTTGGTTACTGTTATATAGTGTTCTGGTTACTATGTAATTGTTTACTATACATGGGTTGCCTAGATTGGTTTGATGTAAATGTTGTTTCTGTATTGGTAACCATTAAAAACTGGGTTGGTTACTATCATATAACTGTTTAGTTACTTATTTATTATGTTTTGGTTACTGTCATATTATTATTTGGGTACTATAATTGTGTCCTCAATGTGGAATTTTGGTAACTTTTATATTTTTCTGGTTACTATGTAATTGCTTAGTATACATGGGTTGCCTAAACTGGATTTGATGTACATGTTGTTTATGTTTTGGTTACCATCAAATCATGTTATGGTTACTATCATATAACTTTTTGGTTACTTTTTTATTAGATTTTGGTTACTGTTATCTTATGACTTGGTTACTATTAATGTGCCATCAAAGTGGGAGTTTGGTTACTTTTATATATTGTTCTGGTTATTATGTAATTGTTTAGTATACATGGGTTGCCTGAACTGGGTTTGATCAACATGTTTATGTTTGGTCACCATCAAATCATGTTCAGGTTACTATCATATAATTTTTTGGTTACTGCTTTATTATATTTTGGTTACTGTTATCTTATGATTTGGCTACTATTATTTGTTCCCTCGATGTGGGGTTTGGTTACTATGATATTTTGTTATGGTTATTAGATAACTGTTTAGTATACATGGGTTGCCTGAACTGGGTTTGATCAACTTGTTTATGTTTGGTCACCATCAAATCATGTTCTGGTTACAATCATATAATTGTTTGATTACTGCTTTATTATATTTTGGTTACTGTTATCTTATGATTTGGCTACTATTATTGTTCCCTCAATGTGGGGTTTGGTTAATATGATATTTTGTTATGGTTACTAGATAACTGTTTAGTATACATGGGTTGCCTGAACTGGGTTTGATCAACATATTGTTTATGTTTGGTCACCATCAAATCATGTTCTGGTTACTATCATATAATTGTTTGGTTACTGCTTTATTATATTTTGGTTACTGTTATTTTATGATTTGGCTACAATTATTTGTTCCCTCAATGTGGGGTTTGGTTACTATGATATTTTGTTATGGTTACTAGATAACTGTTTAGTATACATGGTTTGCCTGAACTGGGTTTGATCAACATGTTGTTTATGTTTGGTCACCATCAAATCATGTTCTGGTTACTATCATATAATTGTTTGGTTACTACTTTATTATATGTTGGTTACTGTTATCTTATGATTTGGCTACTATTATTGTTCCCTCAATGTGGGGTTTGGTTACTATGATATTTTGTTATGGTTACTAGATAACTGTTTAGTATACATAGTTTGCCTGAACTGGGTTTGATTACATATTTTGTTACGGTTATTATTATATAATTGTTTGGATACTGTTTGGTTATATGTTGGTTACTAATGACTGTTTAATTCTGATTTTGTTTATTTGCAGATATGGGATCTTATTATGAGGAACGTATAAGAATTTTATCGGGAAAATAATATACTGGTGTGACATGGAAGTCCTTAGTATTATTATGAAGAAGCTGAATAAAAGTCAGTTGGAGAAGTTTAAGACTTTTTATTTTGGGAATTTTCTTGATTTTGGTGAACATCAAATGTATTCTCAAATTCTTCACCATGCTCTTGTGAGGGAGGTTCACCAAAGGGATGACGGGGAAATGTGGTTTCTGTTCAGGGAGAAAAGGATCCGGTTTGGTTTGCCAGAGTTTAGTTTGATTTCTGGTTTGAGATGGCAAGGTGAGGAAGACATATCTGCATACAAAGGTATTGAAAATTTGTTGGTGGAAAAGTTTTTTGGGGACGAGGCTGTGACGCGTAGTAGCATAGGGAGGGTATATCGGGAGGCAGATTTTGACAATGATGATGAGGTGGTGAGGATGTCGATGATTATGTTGGTGTTTAATTTCATACTATCCACCATTTCTGATAATTATGTGGATGGTGCAATGATTAACTTTTTATATTTTGGCAATGTTAGTAGTTATCCTTGCGGGAAAGTGGCCTTTGAGCAGACAAAATACTCTTTGTCGAATGCTTTGAAGGGGCGGTTGAAGAAGGAAACGAATGGTGGTTGGATTTATAATTTCTATAAGGAGCATTACACTAAATCTTATAAGTTGAATGGTCTTCCTTATGTCTTCCAAGTGTTCTTGTTTGAGACCATTCCGACATTCAAAGCTTGGGGTATATGTAATGACGAGCATTCTTCGGATGTTCGATTATTTAGATGGAAGGAACTAGTGAAGCCCCCTACAAATGATAGGCTAAACGATCTAGTATTTGGTTCTGGACAGGTATGCATGCTACCAATAATAATGTAGTTGGTTACCTTTATATAGACAATTGGTTACTTATTATATTTTTGCAGGTTACTAATCACAATATAATTGGTTACCTATATATACAGAGTTGGCTACTGATTATATTTTTGTATCTTACTAATAACAATTTAGTTGGTTACCTGTATATACACAGTTGGTACTGATTATACTTTATGCAGTTTACTAATAAAATATAGTTGGTTACCTTTATATATACAGTTGGTTACCTTTATATACACAGTTGGTTACCTTTATATACACAGTTGGTTACTATTATATTTTATGTAGTTTACTGATAACAATGTAATTGGTTACCTTTATATATACAGTTGGTTACTGGTATCATTGTATGCAGGTTCTAATGACTATTTAGTTTGTTACCTTCATGTATACAGTTGGTTACTGATTGTATTTTATGATTTTTTATGTCTTGTTTTTTTTTATTTTAATTGTATAATGTTTGTTAGATGTTCTATTAAAGTGTGATTAATTATTTTCAGCTGAGGATAAAAAATTTGATTCCTACCGCTGAGGAGAAGGATTGTTTGGATTTGGGCGGCGTTCACTTTTTCAATGGGAATGATGCTGATAGGAAGGTGGAAAAAATGTGAAGATTGAAGACGTTGGATTTTCATTGATGATGTTAAAGATGCAATTGATGCACGGTTTAGGCCGTTGGAAAAGAAAGTGTTTGAACTGAAGAAAAATATTCAAGAGTTAGGGGCTGATCTTAGGGATGAAATGCGTATTTTACAAGTTGAGGTATGCAGGGACTTGAGGTCCATTATTAGACAGGAGTTCTGTCGGAACAAAGGTGATGGGACAACAATGACAAAAAAGATGATGGTGATGATGATTCTGATGATGACGATGCTGATGATGATGATTCTGATGGTTCTGATGATGCTGCTGATGATGATGATTCTGATGGTTCTGATGATGCTGCTGATGATGATGATGTTGATGATGATGCTGATGGTTTGAGAGGAAAGGAGAATGACGATGATGACGGTGGTTCAAGAGTGAACGAGAAGGATGACGGTGACGATGGGTTGAAAGTTGATGAGAAGAAGGATGAGGATGAAACTGAAATTGTTAAAGAGGTTGAACATGATGTGACTGGTGAGGGTGATGATGGTTTGAAAGAAAAGGAGAATGACGATGATAACGATGTTTCAAAGGTGATTGAGAAGGTTGTTAAAGAGGTTGAACATGATCTGACTGATGAGGGTGATGATGGTTTGAAAGAAAAGGAGAATGACGATGATAACGATGTTTCAAAGATGATTGAGACAGATGATGGTTATGATGGGTTGAAAGTCGACAAGAATAAGGATGAGGATGAAGCTGAGATTGTTAAAGAGGTTGAACACGGTGTTACGATGGAAGAGGCCCATGAAATAAAAAATATTGATGAAGAAGATAATGTCAAGGTTAGCTAATTTAAATTCTGTTATTTTAATTATCATATAACTGTTTGGTTACCTTTTTATTATGTGTTGGTTACTGTTATCATATGATTTGGCTACTATTATTGTGCCCTCAATTTGGGAGTTTGGTTACTTGTATATTTTGTTCTGGTTACTATATAATTGTTTAGTATACATGGGTTTCCTGAACTGGGTTGATCTACATGTTGTTTCTGTGTTGAATACCATTAATACTGTTCTGGTTACTATCATTTAACTGTTTGGCTACTTATTTATTAAAATTTTGGTTACTGTTATCTTATGATTTGGCTACTATTATTGTGCCCTCAATTTCGGATGTTGGTTACTTTTATATTTTGTTCTGGTTACTATGTAATTGTTTAGTATTCATGTGTTGCCTAAATTGGGTTTGATCTACATGTTTTTTGTGTTTTGGTTACCATTACAACCTGTTCTGGTTACTATCGTATAATTATTTGGTTACTCCTTTATTATTTTATGGTTACTGTTTTGTTTGTTTTTTATGTGTTTTGTTTTAATGATTAATTAGTTGTTTTTTATTTTCCACAGTTTGGCAAAAACAATGACATGCCATCTTTTGATTTATTAAGCCAATTAACTGGAATGGAGATGGTTGTTTATGTTGCTGCTGAGGTTAGTGTTACTATTATTTATGTTATGGTTACTATTATATTATTGTTTGGTTACTATTTGAATGTGTTGGTTGCTATTATAATATGGTTTGGTTACTGTTATATTATGTGTTGGTTACTTTTATAATATGTTCATTATAGTCATTCTGCTATTGTTAATTTTGTTTGTTATTGCATATAATAATTAACTGCATGTTTTTGGGTTGAAAATCTAATTGCATCTGTTTCCTTTTCTGTAAATTGATAAAGGTGGATAAATTAGAGGCAGACAGCAGTTATGTACTTGATGATATGGTATTAACCACCCAGGACATAGCACAGTGTGATGAGGTGGAGTTAAGTGCCCTTAAACCTGGTGGTAGACCGGTTCGTGAACCCGTAAAGAGTGCCGTGTTGAGGACTCCGTATATGATAAAATTTAGATCTGCGGGTTCACCTTCTACTGCCGTGATTGATACTCAAATACGTGCAGGCACTTATGCATTCCCCAAAGTATGCATGGCCATGCCCTCAAAGTACGAAGAGGCATTGTTTGATCAATGGTTTAGGATTGGACTAAACAACAGAAAAAGGTCTGTTATTTATTTTTTAATAATGGTATAGTTTTTTATAAAACAAATAAATTTGTTTCCATTTATAAACAAATGGTTACTATGACATAAATGTTAGGGTTACTATTATGTTATTTTCTGGTTAATGCTTTATGATGTTCTGGTTACTGTTATGTTATGAGTTGGCTACCAGTATTGTGCACTGAAAATGGAATTTTGGTTTGTTTGGGTTACTATAATATTATATTCTGGTTACTGTTATATTAGGTTTTGGTAATACTATATTATGTTATGGTTACTATTATGTTGTGTTTGGTTTCTGTTAATGTTTCATCAAAGTAAAGTTTTGGTTATTATTATATAATTTTTGATTACTGGTATTTGTTTAGGACATTCAGGTTGCTTAAATGGGGGTTAGTAACATGATGTGTCTGTGTTGGTTACTATTAAATTATGTTCTGGCTACTGTTATTTTATGTTTTGATTACTGTTATGTTATGTATTGGTTACTATTTGATTATTGTTATTATGTTATTATTTGTTGGTTACTATGTAACTGTTTACAATACAGTGGTTGATTAGATTGGTTATTATTTAATTTTCAAGTCTGATTTGGTAGTGTCTAGTAATATTGTAATTTATAATGTTAGCGTGTATACTAATATTATGCTTTTATATTGAAGGACTGACAAATTCCCGGGAAAGAATGACCAAATTGAACCTGCTTTTATATTTGGGTCTGTCCCGATATCATCAAAAATATGGTTCTACAAACTGAAGACTCCTGGACAATGGTTAGATGACGATGTGAGTTTTTATTTATTTCAAATTATGTTGTGATAGTTATGGTTACCTTATTCATCTGGTTTAGTAACTAGTGCTAACAGTACTGGTTACCTCTATTACAGATTTATATTTTTCAGCAACTGTTAATATCTTATGGATTTTGTTTTTTCGTTTTGGTTCAGCACATAAATATTGCATTATACTACTTCCGTAAACTGGCCAGACACTCCGATAGCGTTCATATAAGGGCAACGACCACGGACTGTTGGTTTCACGGCAAGATGACTGCTCTTTTTGAGGAATACATGAGTAAAAAGGCTGATAAGAGTATCTTGTCTGGAAGGGTGATGTTGCTGAATACATCCGTGGGTTGTTCATGGATGTGAACACACCTTGGGTCAACGTTGATTACGTTTTGTTCCCCATTCATATGTCATCGCCGGATCACTGATTTTTGCTGACATTTGACGTGCATCGCAGACGTTTAACAGTTTATAATTCTCTGCAGCCAAACAGAAAAACAATGCAGACAAAAATTTCAGATGTTTGTGAGCCCTATATCTTCATCCTACCCACAATACTGCGTAAGAGTGGTTTTTGGAGGGATAGGTCTGATATTGACTTCGGTAGTGAACCGTATCGTAACAAGGATGAAGATGATATAATTGAATTGGAATTTGCAGAGGGGGTACCTGAACAAACTGAGGGGTAAGGTTTACATGGTTTAAATTTATTTAACTATTACATATAGCATGATTTTAGTTTTGATGTTTGTTATATTTTGTTTGTTTGTGCAGTGATTGTGGGATGTTCACGATTTATTTTGCTGAGCATGTCATTCACCAGAAGTTTGCTGAAATTCCTAGTCCATTCCCCATTCCAAAGTATCGAAAGAAATTATGCACAAACCTCTACATGCATGCTAGGAACAAACAATTAGAGGGACATGAGTCTGATAGAGAATTTTCAGGAAGATTTGTACCAGATTTTGATGATTAGTTCGGTTGTCATTGTATTTTCCTTATAAAATGTGGTTCGTACATTGATTTTGTTGGATATCCATAACCATTTGTTATGGTTAGTGAGTTTTTAATGTTTAGTGCAGCTTATGTAAATGTGATTACAGTTTTTGATTATATCACCATATGTTTGACATTGTTTTTTTGTTCGTATTTGTTACTTATAAGTTGTCTGATACATTTGTTTGAAAGGTGCAGTGGGGTAACCAAACATGCATAGAAGGGTAACCATTTTATTTTTTGTTGGTAACCAGATAGTTATAAACTTGTATCAGTATAAATATCAAGTGTTAAATGTAATGTGAGAGTGCCCCATTTATATAGCTTATGGATACTTATAAATTACATAGGTATAAAAGTTATTTGGAAATGGTCAGTTGGTAGCTAAACATGCATGTATAGGTAACCATTTTAGTTTTTGTGAGTAACCAAATACACATAAACATGCTTCAGAACAGTTTTCATCATCTATTTCAGTTGTAATGTTAGGTTGGTTTCCAAACCAACATATAATGTAACCATTTTAGTTTTTGTTAGTAACTAGATTGTTATAAGCTTGTTTCTGGCCTGTTATCAAGTGTTAAATGCATATAATTTATTTATACCATGTCATCATGACTGAATCAGAAACTCCAATTAAGAGTTTCCCATTTATGTAAGACCCCGAATTTTATGAAATAAAAGTATTCAATTTTTCTATTTAGTAAATGGTTAAATTGATAAAAGTTTAAAGTTATGGGTGAAATGTGCAAATATTTTTAAAATGAGCAAGTGGTTATAAAATATTCTTGTTGTCGGGGAATATTCGTTTGGTCGTGGAATATTCTTGTTGTCGGGGAATATTCGTACGACGGCGCAGCTATTTGTGGGCCCCCACAACGGAATAATTGTCGGATATAGAAAGCGACAGAAATAACTTTTTTACAAAATAACGGCGTGGTTGTTACCGTTAGTACTGTTGAAATACCCGGGTGGTTAAAATACAGTGATACACGGTGTTGCATAGTAGCACACGGTATTGCACAGTATTTCGAATTATTGAGTCTTACGTGAGAAGCCATTACTCAATTATTGTTACAGTAATTACTGTTCAATATTTTATATTATTGACTCAATAATTGTTACATTGATATTTTATTGACTCAATAATTGCTACGTTGCCATTTTATATGATTGATTCAATAATGGCTACAGTTGATATTTTGTAGTATTGATTCAATAATTTTCGTTGCACAGTATTTCACATTATCAACTCAATAATTCATATTATTTGAATAATATTATTATATAGCATTATTGACAATGTCTAAGGAAGTTCTGTCTAGGAGAGGTTATTTAATTGCGCGCCAGTAAGGAGAAGTCCTTATCGGAAGGCCCCCTCTTTCCTGGGAACGACCTGGTTGTTAATATTGTAGTTCTATAATATTATTTGTGAATAATTAATTATTGATTTATATAATAAGGAAATATTTATTTTGTGAATATTAAAGAAGGAATTAGCGCTGATGAGTTTTTATCAGTATTTTGGGGGTGGATAATCATTTATTTATGAATTTCGGATAATTTATATTTGGAATTTGGAAAAACTTCCTTCTACAAAGTTGTAGAGAATTAAATTTCCTATGGACGGACATAGAATTTGTATTTTTCTGATGAAGGGGCTATTTATTATGAATTATTGAGGTTTCAGAAAATAAATATATTATTTAATGGGTGGGACCCACTTTTGTTGAAAAAAAAATTTGAATTTGAAGAGCAGCCGGCGGCTGGAGTTTTTTTAAAAATAATAATATTTTATTATTTTAGTCTTCTTTGGCATCCTAAGTTTTTCCTATAAATAGGGTGCTTAGGTTAGAATTGAAAATCACACCAGAATCAGAAGTTTTTTCTCTCTATAATATCGAGCATATTTTTGTGAGTATTTCAATACTTTGAGTATTAGTATTCAGCGCAAGTTTCCTTCGGTATTATATCCGATATTCCAGCCAGAAGTACTATTATTTTGAGGTAATGGATGGTAAGAGATGTTATTTCTTACATAAATGATGTTATTCTTTTCAATATCATTATACCAAAATATTGGCATGGATTTTATTATGAAATTCTCACTTTTTCCGTCGGAGTTAGTATTCATGTATACGGTACTATTCACGTATACGGCACTATTTACAAATTCGGTACTATTCACGGGTACTATTCACGAGTACTATTCACGAAGTATGATTTTTCTTATGAAATTTCTATCTTTTTCGTGTTGGGATTACTATTCACGTATACGACACTATTCACGTATACGGCACTATTCATTTATACGGTACTATTCACCGAAAAATTAAATTTTCTTCTATATGTCCAAGTTGCCTGTTAAGGTTCATATCTTTGATTGGATCTAAGTTTTGAGCTTTATTTTTGAATTTTGCTCCACAAAGTATTATTATGGAGTATTTTTGAACTTGAAGATCGATGTTTTGATCATATTGTTTTTATTATCATATATAACATTTTTAAAATCCTGGTGATGAAATTTCTCTTTGACTTGAGTGTAAAGATGGGTAGATTATTGGTATGATCATGACTATAGATTCTCTTTGGCCAGTAGTGCAAAGATGGATTGTTGACTGGTATGTTCATGACCATTGAATTTACAATTGAATATCTTTAGCTTAAGGGCAAAGGTGAATTGATCAACATGGTTATAATTATTGTTTATATAAATTCTGAAATGGTTGGATATTTTTTGTGATATGAATATCTTTGGCCTGTAGCGCAAAGATGAGCTGTTGATTTGTGAATATCTTTGGCATGTAGTGCAAAGATGACCTGTTGTTGAATATCTTTGGAATGTAGTGCAAAGATGAGCTGTTGATTTATGAATATCTTTGGCCTGTAGTGCAAAGATGGATGATTAATTGTTGAATATCTTTGGCTTGTAATGCAAAGATGAATTGATTAGCATGATTATGAACAGGAACTGTGATTTGGTATAACCATGATCTTTGGTGTTTTAGGTAAAGACAGGTGATGAGAATTATCTTCGTCCTGAGTGCGAAGAGGAATTCATCAAGATAATTATGATCATGAACTTACATGATTGTGGACAGAAATTGTTGATTGATGTTACAGGGATAAAATATTATTGATGGACTTTTAATATGGAGAAGATAATAGACATTATAGTCTATGTGACTCTTCTAATGGATTGCTCGTTCCACCGCAACTATGGTTGAAAAGTTTTATCATCTACCATATGTTATAAATCTCTGATTTATCACTGATGAAGACTATTGATAATTTAATTATCTTTAGTCATGATATTCTTTACTGGGCTATTTGTGCTCACCCTTTTGCTTCACAATTCCTTTCAGGTAATAAGAGTGTAGCTGGGTCGAGCGGGATAACAGGGGAATAGAACGAGGGTCTAGAACTGTTGAAGTTTTCCACCAAACAGTATGAAAATAATTTTATTGAAAATTTTAGATAAGTACGTCGTATTTTATACGTCATTTAACGGTTGTTTTTAGTGACCTGACTTAGGTGAGGTGAACCCAACTTTGGAAGGGTGTTTTGTCACTATTATACAAGATGTCTAACCACATACGACTTCATGTTATCATAAGACATGGTTGTGCACATCCACTTGCTGATTATATCCATGAACACTACCTATATAATCTTGGAGTACGGTTAGAATATAATTCTCAGTTTGAGACAACAGAGATAATTATATGGCAAGAGAAGACCCACCATTGGAATGAACAAGATAGTAATCTTCTCATTTTTCTTTGGGGTCTATTGGGTCAACCAAGGATAATTCTCGAGTCCTACGATATCTATTATAACATGGATGCATGGCCTCCCATGTACGAAGGTTTTCTTGAACATTTTTCAAAGATTTTAATTCCTAAAACAGTTATTGACTGTACCTTTCTGTAACGTATTATTGATTTAGAGTATGGACACTGTATTTGTATTGAAACTCACAGTTTGATTGTGGTCGTATTTTGTACGACAGTTTAAAAAGTTAGAACTTGAAGATTTGTATTTGAAATTTTTGTTGAGTGTATTTCGTGGCGACCCAGAATGGGTTGGGTTGACTGGACCTATTTTGGGGGCGTTACAATTTATATATATGATGGTCACTTATAGATCACATTAAAAAAAAGATAGTTTGAGATGTGCAGTTAGTATCCAAACATGTATAGATGGGTAACCATTTTTATTTTTCTTAGTAACCAGATTATTGAAAGCTTATATTAGAAAATTTATCAAGTGCTAAATGTACATGTGAGGGTTATCATTTATCCAGCTGATGGATACTTATAAATTACATAGGTATAAAAGTTATGTTGGAAATGGTCAATTGGAAGCTAAATATTTATATAGAGGTAACCATTTTATTTTGGATAAGTAACCAAATGTACATAACAATGTTTCAAAACTTTTACCAATTGTTTAATGTATATTGTAAGACCCCAACTTTTATGAATAAAGATTTAATTTTCTTTATATTATTTCGAAATAGTAAGGTGTTGATTTGATAAATATGGAAGTTATGGGTGAAATGTGCAAACATTTTTAAAATGAGCAAGTGGTTATAAAATATTCTTGTTGTCGGGGAATATTCGTTTGGTCGTGGAATATTCTTGTTGTCGGGGAATATTCGTACGACGACGCAGCTATTTGTGGGCCCCCACAACGGAATAACTGTCGGATATAGAAAGCGACAGAAATAACTTTTTTACAAAATAACGGCGTGGTTGTTACCGTTAGTACTATTGAAATACCCGGTGGTTAAAATACAGTGATACACGGTGTTGCACAGTAGCACACGATATTGCACAGTATTTTGAATTATTGAGTTTTACGTGAGAAGCCATTACTCAATTATTGTTACAGTAATTGCTGTTCAATATTTTATATTATTGACTCAATAATTGCTACGTTGCCATTTTATATGATTGATTCAATAATGGCTACAGTTGATATTTTGTAGTATTGACTCAATAATTGTCGTTGCACAGTATTTCACATTATCAACTCAATAATTCATATTATTTGAATAATATTATTAGATAGCATTATTGACAATGTCTAAGGAAATTTTGTCTAGGAGAGGTTATTTAATTGCGCGCCAGTAAGGAGAAGTCCTTATCGGAAGGCCCCCTCTGTCCTGGGAACGACCTGGTTGTTAATATTGTAGTTCTATAATATCATTTGTGAATAATTAATTATTGATTTATATGATAAGGAAATATTTATTTTGTGGATATTAAAGAAGAATTAGTGCTGATGTGTTTTTATCAGTATTTTGGCGTGAAAAATCATCTGTTTGTGGATTTCGGATAATTTATGTTGGGAATTTGAAAAAACTTTCTTCTGCAAAGTTGTATAGAATTAAATTTCCTATAAAAGGACATCGAATTTGTATTTTTCTGACAAAGGGGCTATTTATTATGAATTATTGAAGTTTCGAAAAATATATATTTTTTTATGGGCGGGCCCCACTTTTGGTGGAAATTTTTTTAGCGGCCAGGCAGCTGAAATTTTTAAAAAAATATATATTATTTTATTATTTTAGTCTCCTTTGGCATCCTAAGCTTTTCCTATAAATAGGGTGCTTAGGTTAGAATTGAAAATCACACCAGAATCAGAAGTTTTCTCTCTCTATAATATCGAGCGTATTTCTGTGAGTATTTCTATACTTTGAGTATTAGTATTCAGTGCAAGTTTCCTTCGGTATTATATCCGATATTCCAGTCAGAGGGACTATTCTTTTGAGGTAAGGGATGGTAAGGGATGGTAAGGGATGTTATTTTCTTTCGTAAATGATGTTATTCTTTTCAATATCATTATACAGAAATATTGTCATGGATTTTATGTTGAAATTCTTACTTTTTCCGTCAAGGTTACTATTCACGTATACGGCACTATTCACGTATACGACACTATTCATGGAAAAATTAAATTTTCTTCTATTTGTCCAAATTGCTTGTTAAGGTTACTATCTTTGATTGTATCCAAGTTTTGAGCTCTATTCTTGAATTTTGCTCCATAATTGATTATTACGAGGTATTTTTGAATTGGATATACTAAAATACGAATCCTTAGTCTTTGTCTTTTATCTCACTGGATTCATTTTTTTTAAAATATTTTTCATCCTTCTCAGTCCTAAAAGGTGATGTAACTGAATATCTTTGGCCTGTAGAGCAAAGATGAATGATTACTTGATGAATATCTTTGGCCTGTAGAGCAAAGATGAATGATTACCTGATGAATATCTTTGGCCTGTAGTGCAAAGATGACAGGTGTTGAGATGAATATGACCACTGATGATACAAATGAATATCTTTGGCCTGTAGTGCAAAGATGAATATTGATTCGAGATGTATATTGATTGATGTTACAGGGATAAAATATTGATGATGGATTTTTAAATCATAGAAGATAGTAGACTTCATTCTCTGCTTAATTCTTCTAATGAATTGTTATTTCCGCTGCGAATATTGATCTAAGATTGGTTGTCCATTATATTTTATCTGATTTATTGAAGGCTAACGATAATTTATTTTTCATTATCTTAGTCATAATATTCTTTACTTAGCTAGTTGAGCTCACCCTTTTCATCTGTTGTCCTCTTCAGGAAATGAGAATGTTGCGGGAACTAGTCGGGGGACAGAGTGATGGTCCGAGTTAGAGCAGTAGTAGTCCTCACTATTTCTGATAAATAGTGTGATAATAATTGTAATGAGGACTTAGTTTGAATCTTAATATTTTCTACATATTTGTATTGAGACTCACAGTTGTGTGTTCGTATTTTGCACGACCGTATGATATAAAGTTTGTATTTGAATTCTGTACCATGTATTTGGCGACTCAGAATGGGTTGGGTTAAATGGACCTATTCTGGGGGGCGTCACATATATGTTTGCTTTATATCGATAACTCATGATGGAATCAGAAATCAAAATATTAATCAATATTGTGCAACACAAGTTTTGGTACTGTACATCATCAAAAAGGTTACCAACTATCTGGTTAATGATTACTCATAGCAAACAACAATACATTTCTGTATTTACACTCTTGTTGATAATGTACTGTATCAGACATTTTTTGGTCTTAAAATCGGTGGATTATTGCATGTTTTTCTGTTGTGTCCCTTTTCTTGGCACCTGCTGCATTTGTTTTAAATTTTATTTTCAGATCCGTGCTTGTACCTTCCTAGCTTTGGTCTTTCAGCTGGTCTTCTTGAGTTTGGTGGTTTTACACATATGTTTCTTACTTCTTCTGGCACATCCCAGTTCTCTTTGTCATCTAACGGCATGATGAACGTTGAATATGTGTCTACCAAAGTTGTTTTTAAGTAGTTTTTTGAGCAAAATTCATAACAGTTCAGATTCCTCTTGCTGATAACAGCAGCAGCGTGCGGACAAGGCATCTCATTGTACTGAAATTTACGGCATGTGCATGACTTTTGCTCGATGTCCACAATATATTGTTTGGTGACATCGTAAACAGTGAAGATCAATAGGTTTGATGTCTCAACCTACAACACAAATTAAGTGTGTCGTTAGTATGTATAAATGTTTAGTTTGTTTACATCGAAATAATGACAGTTATACGTAATGTTGGTAACATTATCAGCATAAACAGGTAACTATAACTCAATTAAGCAGTAATAAAGCAGTATACCATAATACCCTCAGCATAATATTCTCAGCATATACAGGTAACCATACCATAATAAAGCAGTAACCAAAATCATAATATGATAGTAACCAATAAATGAATCTTCTGTTGTAATAATTTAAAAGTTGTATTTGTTACCTTAAATTTCTTTGATTTAGTGATATTCGATTGCAACCTTGCCTCAGCTGTCGTGGAAAGTGTAGTGAATGTTGATATGGCTGCTTGTTTGTTTGTGAAATACCATCTTTGAATCATACAACGGATGCATTCAATCATTATTGTAATTGGAAGTTCCCTGATCCCCTTGATTGCATTGTTGATAGATTCCGCTGTGTTTGAAGTCATTGTCGAGTACCTGCTTACAGTCCCATGGAGCCTCGTGCACTTCTTCAACTTGACCTCTTCCTCCAAATATGTCCTTATTCGAGCATCAATTGCATCAAGTTCACCCATGTGTTTGTTGAATTGTTCAATGATGCAAGATCTACAAGCCCCATTGTACGCCTGTTTGAGTTCTTATCCTCTCTTTCTGAATCTATTTTTTATATTTTTCAATACATGATATGTACACGAACCATGCATGACATCCGGGAACACCTCAAATTTACGAAAAACCATCTCCAAGATAATTCATTTTCGCTGTCAACTACTGCAAAAGCAACCGAAACAATGTTTCTGTTTGCATCCTGCGTGCTTGCTATCAGGAGTGTGCCCCCGTAGGTTGATTGTATGAACGTGCCATCAATTACAATGATTGGAAAGCAATGATGTCATGCTTGAATGGATGCTCCAATGGCAAAGAATAGATATTTGAAACGACCATTTGCTTCTAATTCCAGGGATGTGACGGAACCTGGTATGAAATTTTAACAATGTTATTATAGTTTAAGTAGCAGACGATTTCTAAACTAGTAGCAGATGGTAACCATTTATATGGTTAATGGTATACAACTAATTACCATAATATTGTTTCTAACACAGTGCATATGGTGTCCAGAATGTCATTAAATTATGTTATTGTTAGTATCATATTATTGTCTGGTTACTTCTTTATCATGTTATGGTTACTGCTATTTTATGATTTGGTTACTGTTATTGTGCACTCAATGTGGGATTTTGGTCACTTTTATATAGTGTTGTGGATACTATGTAATTGTTTAGTTTACATGGGTTGCATAAACTGGGTTTGATCTACATAATGTTATTGTTTTGGTTACCATTAAAACATGTTCTGGTTACTATCATACAATGGTTTGGTTACTTATTTAATATTTTATGGTTATATGATAGTAACCAAACAGTAATATGTTATACTGTTTTGTTTACTGTCATATAACTGTTTGGATACTTATTTATTATATTTTGGTTACTGTTATCTTATGATTTGTCTAATATCATTGTAACCAAACCTGTACATAATGGTAATCATATTATTTTTTGTTAGTAACTATACAGTTATACATATAAATGTTTCAGACAGTTTCCATCAGCTATTTCAGTTGAAACGTTAGGTTGGTTTCAAAACCTACATATAAGGTAACCAGTTTAGTTTTTGTTAGTAACCAGATAGTTATAAGCTTGTTTATGGCCTGTTATCAATTGTTAAATGTATATGTTTTATTTTATACCATGTCATCATGTTGGAATACAGCTGGTAACTAATCATACATAATAAGGTAACCAAATCATTTCTATTGGGTATCCAACTAATTACGATAAACAAATTAAGTGTTTTAGAGTGTTACCTGGATTTGTTTTCTCCAACATGTGTAACCATGATGGGATCAGTGAGCAGTCGTGTGGACTTCCTCTCACCTTCTCCAATGCTTTCTTCTTTGATCTCCATGCTTTTTAGTAAGAGATAGACACATTATACTCTGTCATCATGTCCTCCACAATATCGGTTGGTGTGTATATTTTCTTCAGATTTATTAATCTGTGCATTATGCATTCACTAACCAACTCATTATTTGTCTGTCTGTGGTCTCCCAGCAATACGTTGACTGAACACGTGTGGATGTCATTGAATGCTCTCACCTTGAACATACTGGTTTTTCGAAACCTTGATGCTCTCATCTTCCATCTGCAATTTTTATTATCTATGCACCTTAGCACGAGGTCTCTACAACTTGTTCGTTCAACTTTGTGTTGTCTGTTTTTCTTGATTGAATGCAGCCTCATTACTTGTGATAGGATTTTCTTATCTTTATAAGTTTAATGTACCTTTATTTCACGTTCATTCGGATCTGTTATGACATCATCAGATCGTTCTTGTGTGTATGTTATGTCATTTTGTCTATCTTGTTGTTGTTCAATAACTTCCATGGCAAGCTGATCAGCATATTGCGTTCCAATTTGGCAATCTTGTGTTGCTAGCGGTACAAGTTCTGAATTCAACTGTGTTGATCTGATAGGCGTTACATCGTGAATTCTAGTTTCTTCTACATTTATCAAGTTCTGAAAGATTATTGTGCGTCCCCTGCTGTGTACATTCTCTATAATCAGTGGGAATTTGCCTTGTTCATCAGATTTTCGGCTGACTTCCATAAAGAATCTAAAGGTTGCTTCATCTGATATACTGATCGGTAGAATGTCGCTTCTAATATGACATTTGATTAACAATGTTGTTGTGTTCGTGTCTAGCCGTATTGCACTGTATACTAAGCTTTGCATTTCTCTGAACGAACTAGTTGATGGAACTAGTAGGCCGGTAACTTCAAAATTGTTGTATTGGTTACTGTCAGTCCACGTTCCGTTGAAATAAAGTACAACTGGAATCATCTCCATTGTCTGACAACTGGATAAACATTGAACAGTAACCAAATATAGATTAGACAGTAACCAATATACATGTAATTAGTAACCAGAACATAAAATATATTTTTAAATGCATTTTACAATCAGAACAATGACTTTTTTACCAATTTAAGTCCAACAGTTGTATGAAGGTAACCAATTTAGTCAATAAGTAACCATCTATATAAAACAAATAAGTATAAAACACACTAATACTATACAGTAACCAAATCAATATTATACAATAACCAAATTAATATTAGACAGTAACCAACATACATGTACTTAATAACCATAACATAAAACACATGTTTCATTGCATTTTACAGTTAAAAAAACAGTGTAGTAACCAATGTAGTTAATAAGTAACCATCTATATAAAACAAGTCAATATAAAAGACAATAATAGTAACTGGCAATCGAATCAACATTATACAGTAACCAAATCCATAATAGACAGTAACCAACACATATATACTTAGTAACCAGAACATATGACATATTTTTCCATACATGTTACTTTGGGACCAATTAGAAATCCAACAGTTGTATGAAGATAACCAATGTATCTATAAAGTAACCATTAATATAAAAAATATCTATAACCAAATCAACATTATACAGCAACCAAATTAAGATTACACAGTAACCAAAATATATATACTTAGTAACCATAAGATAAATTATATTTTTTCAAATCAACATTATACGCTTAGTAACCAGAACCTAAAACACAGTATATAACAACTAAATCCAATGTAGACAGTAACCAATATGTGTCTACTTAGTAACCACCAATATCAAATATTTGTCCATGCAATTTACAACTAGTACACTCAGTAAAAAATTCAGTAACCAAATCAATATTATACAGACACCAAATCATCATTATACAATAATCAAATATATTGTTATTAGTAACCAATATAAATAATTATAATTAGAACATAAAACACATTGTTACATGAATTTTACAATTAAAATACTCAGTATATTGATCTTATGACTAATTAAAGTCCGAACAATTTCATGAAGGTAACTAATACATGATAATTTAGTAACTACGGGTAAATATATGAGAATATACTTTAAAACAAATGTAGCAGTATACAAATTTATAAAAAATCAATCACCAATCAATAAAATTTATAGTATTAATGTTTCTGGTTACCGATCGTAACTCGAAAGCATAAACATCTTGTTTACTTATGTGACGCCCCCAGAATAGGTCCAGTCAACCCAACCCATTATGAGTTGCCAAATACATGGTACAGAATTCAAATACAAACTTTATATCACACGGTCGTGCAAAATACGACCACACAACTGTGAGTGTCAATAAAAATATGTAGAAAATATTAATATTCAAACTAAGTCCTCATTATAATTATTATCACATTATTTATCAGAAATAGTGAGGACTACTACTGCTCTAACTCGGACCATCACTCTGTTCCCCGACTAGTTCCCGCAACATTCTCATTTCCTGAAGAGGACAATAGATGAAAAGGGTGAGCTCAACTAGCCCAGTAAAGAATATTATGACTAAGATAATGGAAAATAAATTATCGTTAGCCTTCAATAAATCAGATAAAATATTATTGACAACAAGTTTTAGATCAATACTCGCAGCGAAAATAACCGTTCATCATCAATATTTTATCCCTGTAACATCAATCAATATACATTTCGAATCAATATTCATATTTGCACTACAGGCCAAATATATTCAAATGTATCACCAGTGGTCATGTTCATCTCAACACCTGTCATCTTTGCACTACGGACAAAGATATTCATCAGGTAATCATTCATCTTTGCTCTACAGGCCAAAGATATTCAGTTATATCACCACTTAGGACTGAGAATGATGAAAAATAATATTAATAACGAATCCAGTGAAATAAAGGATAAGATTAAGGATTCGTATTTTAGTTTATTCAAGTTCAAGAATATTGCATAATAATACTTTGTGGAGCAAAATTCAAGAATGAAGCTCAAAACTTAGATCCAATCAAATATAGTAACTATAACAGACAATTTGGACAAACAGAAGAAATTTTAATTTTTTCGTGAATAGTGTCGTATACGTGAATAGTAACCCCGACGGAAAAAGTAAGAATTTCATAATAAAATCCATGCCAATATTTTGGTATAATGATATTGAAAAGAATAACATCATTTACAAAAAAAAATAACATCCCTTACCTTAAAAGAATAATACTTCTGACTGGAATATCGGATATAATACCGAAGGAAACTTGCACTGAATAGTAATACTCAAAGTATCTAAATATTCACAAAAATACGCTCGATATTATAGAGAGAGAAAACTTCTGATTCTGGTGTGATTTTCAATTCTAACCTAAGCACCCTATTTATAGGAAAAGCTTAGGATGCCAAAGTAGACTAAATTAATAAAATAATATTTTTTTAAAAAAAAATTCCGCCGCCTCAGTCAAAAGCCATCAGCATTCAACAAAAAGTGGGGCCCACCATTTTATTTAAAAAATATTTATTTTTCGAAACTTCAATAATTCATAATAAATAGCCCCTTTATCAGAAAAATACAAATTCTATGTCCTTCTATAGGAAATTTAATTCTCTACAACTTTGTAGAATGAAGTTTTTCCAAATTTCAAACATAAATTATCCGAAATTCATAAACGGATGATTTTTCACACCTAAAATACTGATAAAAACACATCAGCGCTAATTCCTTCTTTTATATCCACAAAGAAAATATTTTCTTATTGTGACGCCCCCAGAATAGGTCCAGTCAACCCAACCCATTCTGAGTTGCCAAATACATGGTACAGAATTCAAATACAAACTTTATATCATACGGTCGTGCAAAATACGACCACACAACTGTGAGTGTCAATACAAATATGTAGAAAATATTAATATTCAAACTAAGTCCTTATTACAATTATTATCACACTATTTATCAGAAATAGTGAGGACTACTACTGCTCTAACTCAGACCATCACTCTGTCCCCCGACTAGTCCCTGCGACATTCTCATTTCCTGAAGAGGACAACAGATGAAAAGGGTGAGCTCAACTAGCTCAGTAAAGAATATTATGACTAAGATAATAGAAAATAAATTATCGTTAGTCTTCAACAAATCAGATAAAATATAATGGACAACCAACTTTAGATCAATATTCGCAGCGGAAATAACAATTCATTAGAAGAATTAAGCAGAGAATAAAGTCTACTATCTTCTATGATTTAAAAGTTCATCATCAATATTTTATCCCTGTAACATCAATCAATATACATCTCGAATCAAATATTCATCTTTGCACTTCAGGCCAAAGATATTCATTTGTATCATCAGTGGTCATGTTCATCTCAACACCTGTCATCTTTGCACTACGGCCAAAGATATTCATCAGGTAATCATTCATCTTTGCTCTACAGGCCAAAGAAATTCAGTTATATCACCACTTAGAACTGAGGATGATGAAAAACCATATAAATAACGAATTCAGTGAAATAAAGGAATATTAAGGATTCGTATTTTAGTTTATCAAAGTTCAAGAACATTCCATAATAATACTGTGTGGAGCAAAATTCAAGAATAAAGCTCAAAACTTAGATCCAATCAAAGATGGTAATCATAACAGACAATTTGGACAAATAGAAGAAAAGTTAGTTTTTCCGTGAATAGTGCCGTATACGTGAATAGTAACCCCGACGGAAAAAATAAGAATTTCATAACAAAATCTATGCCAATATTTCGGTATAATGATATTGGAAAGAATAACATCATTTATGAAAAAAAATAACATTCCTTACCTCAAAAGAACAGTACTTCTGGTTGGAATATCGGATATAATACCGAAGGAAACTTGCGTTGAATACTAATACTCAAAGTATCTAAATACTCATAAAAATACGCTCGATATTATAGAGAGAGAAAACTTCTGATTCTGGTGTGATTTTCAATTCTAACCTAAGCACCCTATTTATAGGAAAAACTTAGGATGCCAAAGGAGACTAAAATAATAAAATAATATTATTTTCAAAAAAATTCTCCAGCCGCCGGCTGCTCCAAAGAAATCAGGATTTTCAATAAACCAACAAAAGTGGGGCCCACCTTTTTATTAAAAAATATTTATTTTCTGAAACTTCAATTCATAATAAATAGCCCATTTGTCAGAAAAATACAAATTCTATGTCCGTCCATAGGAAATTTAATTCTCTACAACTTTGTAGAAGGAAGTTTTTCCAAATTCCAAATATAAATTATCCGAAATTCATAAATAGATGATTATCCACCCCCAAAATACTGATAAAAACTCATCAGCGCTAATTCCTTCTTTAATATTCACAAAATAAATATTTCCTTATTATATAAATCAATAATTAATTATTCACAAATAATATTACAGAATTACAATATTGACAACCAGGTCGTTCCCAAGAAAGAGGGGGCCTTCCGATAAGGACTTCTCCTTACTGGCGCGCAATTAAATAACCCCTCCTAGACAGAACTTCCTTAGACATTGTCAATAATGCTATCTTATAATATTATTCAAATAATATGAATTATTAAGTTGATAATGTGAAATACTGTGCAGTGACAATTATTGAATCAATAATACCAAAATATCAACTGTAGCCATTATTGAATCAATCATATAAAATGGCAACGTAACAATTATTGAGTCAATAAAATATCAATGTAACAATTATTGAGTCAATAATATAAAATATCAACGTAGCAGTTATTGAGTCAATAATATAAAATATTGAACAGTAAATACTGTAACAATTATTGAGTAATGGCTTCTCACGTAAGACTCAATAATTCGAAATACTGTGCAATACCGTGTGCTACTGTTCAACACCGTGTATCACTGTATTTTAACCACTAGGTATTTCAACAGTACTAACGGTAATAACCACGCCGTTATTTTGTAAAAAAATTATTTCTGTCGCTTTCTATATCCGACAGTTATTCTATTGTGGGGGCCCACAAATAGCTGCGCCGTCGTACGAATATTCCCCGACAACAAGAATATTCCACGACCAAACGAATATTCCCCGACAACAAGAATATTTTATAACCACTTGCTCATTTTAAAAATATTTGCACATTTCACCCATAACTTTCATATTTATCAAAACAACACCTTACTGTTTCGAAATAATATATAAAGAAAATTAAATCTTTATTCATAAAAGTTGGGGTCTTACAACCTCCCCTCCTTATGAAATTTCGTCCTCGAAATTGACGTACGTACCTGGTATGTCAAAAAGGTGAGGATGCCTCGCTTTCATTTTCGATTCCAACTCCCAGGTCATTTCCTCAATAGCCTGGTTTCTCCACAAAACTTTAACTTGAGGTATAATTTTTGAGCGTAGGACATGCTCCTTCCTATCCAAGATCTTGACAGGTACCTCCTCGTATGTTAAATCTTCAGCTATCTCGTCTGGTTCTAACTCAATAATGCGGTTTGGATCCTTCACATATTTACGTAACACGGATATGTGAAACACGTTATGAACACGAGACATGCTTGGAGGTAAGGCGAGTCTATAGGCCACATTTCCTACTCGGTCAAGAATCTCAAATGGACCAATGAATCGTGGGTTGAGCTTTCCTCTCTTGCCAAACCTCGTAACTCCTTTCCACGGAGCAACACGTAATAACACATGGTCTCCAACATTAAATTCCACGTCCTTTCGATGAAGATCCGCATAACTCTTTTGTCGATCTTATGCTGTTTGTATACGTTGTCGGATTATTTGGATCTTTTCTGTAGTCATACGTAACAACTCCGGTCCCAACAATGTTGTTTCACCCACCTCGTTCCAACATACTAGAGAGCGACACTTTCTCCCATACAATGCCTCGAATGGAGCCACGCCTATACTTTCCTGATAACTGTTGTTGTAGGAGAATTCCACCAATGGTAAATACTTATCCCAACTCCCTTTGAACTCTAGAACACAAAGTCTCAATAGATCTTCAAGAGTTTGAATAGTCCTTTCCGATTGTCCGTCTATTTGAGGATGATAAGCCGAACTGAATCGTAAATCCGTGCCCATAGCTTTCTACAAACTGATCCAAAATCGTGAAGTAAATCTGGGATCACGATCCGAAACTATGCAATCTCACAATCTCATTCACGTACATATGAGCAAGACGTTCAAGGAAATAAGTCTCTCGTATCGGCAAGAAATGAGCAGACTTAGTTAATCTATCAACAATAACCCAAATCCCATCTATGCCTTAAGAAACCTTGGGAAGACCCGTAACGAAATCCATCGTAATGTGTTCCCACTTCCATTTTAGAATCTCCAGTGGTTGCAATGGACCCTTCGGTACTTGATGCTCCGCCTTTACACGTTGACAAATTAAACATCTCGAAATGAACTCCGCGATCTCTCTCTTTATATTGCTCCACCAAAATGTATGTCGGAGATCACGATACATTTTGGTACTCCCAGGATGGATTGCAAATGGTGTGTTGTGTGCCTCCATCATGATTCTATACTTCAAGTCGGAATCGTTAGGAACACAAAGTCTGGAGTTGACTCGAAGTATTCCATCTTCATCGATTCTTGCTTCTGGAATTGCACCTTCTTCATCATCTTCATCAGCTCCGCATCCGTAGCTTGAGCAGCTTTAACTTTATCAATCAAAGCTGGTTCTACGACATCATCGCACTCGTTCTCACATATGATCTTCTACTCAACGCGTCAGCTACCACGTTCACTTTTCTAGGATGGTATTGGATGGTATGATCGTAATCTTTCAACAGCTCAAGCCAACGTCGCTGCCGCATGTTGAGTTCCTTCTGAGTGAAGAAATATTTAAGGCTCTTATAATCTATATAGATCTCCACTTTCTCTCCGTACAAGTAATGTCTCCAGATCTTCAACGCAAAAACGACTGCTGCCAACTCTAGATCATGAGTAGGATAATTCCTCTCATATTCTTTGAGTTGTCGCAAGGCATAGGCTATGACTTTCCCATGTTGCATGAGAACACATCCTAACCCTTTGCCCGAAGCATCGCTGTAGATAACAAATCCATCCGAACCAGATGGTATTGTCAGAACAGGTGCCGAGATAAGTCTTCTCTTGAGCTCTTGGAAGCTCTCCTCGCATTCCTCGCTCCAAACGAATTTTGTATCTTTCTGAGTCAACTGAGTTAATGGAGTAGCGATTCGAGAAAATCCCTCTATGAACCTCCGATAATAACCAGCTAAGCCCAGAAAGTTTTGTACTTCGGTCACCGACTTAGGATGCTCCCATCTTTGTATTGCTTCAATCTTCGCCGGGTCAACAGATACTCCACATTTCGATACCACGTGCCCAAGAAATGCTACTTCCTCAAAACAGAACTCGCAGTTCTTCAGCTTGGCATATAGTTTGTTCTCACGAAGCTTTTGAAGTACCAACTTCAAATGGTGTTCATGATCTTCACGGCTTTTAGAATAGATGAGGATGTCATCAATAAAGACAACAACGAATTGATCCAAATACTCCTTAAATACACGGTTCATCATATCCATGAAAGCAGCGGGAGCATTAGTCAATCCAAAAGACATGACTAAGAATTCATAATGCCCGTACCGAGTTCTGAAGGCAGTCTTCGGAATATCCTCACTTTTAATCTTCAGCTGATGACATCTTGAGTGCGGCAGGCTGGGTACGCTTCACAGATTCCCACCAGTAATCTGCCTCTCCACGGAACATAAACGTGGCGAATGGAACCTTATGTTCCTCCGTACATCCCAAGACATCAAATATCTTGGTAATTTGTTTAATCCATGTCTCCGCCTTTATCGGATCTGGCTTTCCCAGAAACTCTGGTGGTCCCAATTCTTTGAACTGCTTGGCAGTGACAACTCGCGTGCTGTTATTATCTCCACCTGTATGTTGCATACGAGTCTCCCTCGTCTGGTTTTGCATAAACTGCAAAAAACTTCTAAACATCTCATCGTTTATCGTCTGACCAGCGTTGTTTTCAAGATGAACATTGCCTTCTTGTTGCACGTCCTCCTGGTTAGTGATTAAAGGTGTCTCCACGGTCTCATTCACTTCGTTGTTAACATTCTCAGCTGCCATTCTCAAATACTGCCATAAAACAAGGGTTAATTAAACAAATCAACATAACACATAATAACCCTATGCTCCGACTGACCAATTAAATACCACATAAACTTAGGTAGGACACACTAGTGAAGGATTTACTCGTCTCTCCCCTCCTAGTTCTATTCCCCGATCTCCGCCAGAGATCATATCCTAAGCTCTGATACCAACTGTGACGCCCCCAGAATAGGTCCAGTCAACACAACCCATTCTAAGTCGCCAAATACATGGTACAGAATTCAAATACAAACTTTATATCATACGGTCGTGCAAAATACGACCACACAACTGTGAGTGTCAATACAAATATGTAGAAAATATTAATATTCAAACTAAGTCCTCATTACAATTATTATCACACTATTTATCAGAAATAGTGAGGACTACTACTGCTCTAACTCGGACCATCACTCTGTCCCCCGACTAGTCCCTGCGACATTCTCATTTCCTAAAGAGGACAACAGATGAAAAGGGTGAGCTCAACTAGCTCAGTAAAGAATATTATGACTAAGATAATAGAAAATAAATTATCGTTAGTCTTCAACAAATCAGATAAAATATAATGGACAACCAACTTTAGATCAATATTCGCAGCGGAAATAACAATTCATTAGAAGAATTAAGCAGAGAATAAAGTCTACTATCTTCTAAGATTTAAAAGTTCATCATCAATATTTTATCCCTGTAACATCAATCAATATACATCTCGAATCAAATATTCATCTTTGCACTTCAGGCCAAAGATATTCATTTGTATCATCAGTGGTCATGTTCATCTCAACACCTGTCATCTTTGCACTACGGCCAAAGATATTCATCAGGTAATCATTCATCTTTGCTCTACAGGCCAAAGATATTCAGTTATATCACCACTTAGAACTGAGGATGATGAAAAACCATATAAATAACGAATTCAGTGAAATAAACGAATATTAAGTATTCGTATTTTAGTTTATCAAAGTTCAAGAACATTCCATAATAATACTTTGTGGAGCAAAATTCAAGAATAAAGCTCAAAACTTAGATCCAATCAAAGATGGTAATCAAAACAGACAATTTGGACAAATAGAAGAAAATTTAGTTTTTTCGTAAATAGTGCCGTATACGTGAATAGTAACCCCGACGGAAAAAGTAAGAATTTCATAACAAAATTCATGCCAATATTTTGGTATAATAATATTGAAAAGAATAACATCATTTATGAAAAAAAAATAACATCCCTTACCTCAAAAGAACAGTACTTCTGGCTGGAATATCGGATATAATACCGAAGGAAACTTGCGCTTAATACTAATACTCAAAGTATCTAAATACTCATAAAAATACGCTCGATATTATAGAGAGAGAAAACTTCTGATTCTGGTGTGATTTTCAATTCTAACCTAAGCACCCTATTTATAGGAAAAGCTTAGGATGCCAAAGGAGACTAAAATAACAAAATAATCAGCCGCCGGCTGCTCCAAAGAAATCAGGATTTTCAACAAACCAACAAAAGTGGGGCCCACTTTTTTATTAAAAAATATTTATTTTCCGAAACTTCAATAATTCATAATAAATAGCCCATTTGTCAGAAAAATACAAATTATATGTCCTTTCATAGGAAATTTAATTCTCTACAACTTTGTAGAAGGAAGTTTTTCCAAATTTCAAACATAAATTATCCGAAATCCATAAACAGATGATTATCCACACCCAAAATACTGATAAAAACTCATCAGCGCTAATTCCTTCTTTAATATCCACAAAATAAATATTTTCTTATCATATAAATCAATAATTAATTATTCACAAATAATATTACAGAACTACAATATTGACAACCAGGTCGTTCCCAAGAAAGAGGGGGCCTTCTGATAAGGACTTCTCCTTACTGGCGCACAATTAAATAACCCCTCCTAGACAGAATTTCCTTAGACATTGTCAATAATGCTATCTAATAATATTATTCAAATAATATAAATTATTGAGTTGATAATGTGAAATACTGTGCAGTGACAATTATTGAATCAATAATACCAAAATATCAACTGTAGCCATTATTGAATCAATCATATAAAATGGCAATGTAGCAATTATTGAGTCAATAAAATATCAATGTAATAATTATTGAGTCAATAATATAAAATATCAATGTAGCAATTATTGAGTCAATAATATAAAATATTGAACAGTAATTACTGTAACAATTATTGAGTAATGGCTTCTCACGTAAGAATCAATAATTAGAATTACTGTGCAATACCGTGTGCTACTGTGTAACACCGTGTATCACTGTATTTTAATCACCGGGTATTTCAACAGTACTAACGGTAATAACCACGCCGTTATTTTGTAAAAAAGTTATTTCTGTCGCTTTCTATATCCGACAGTTATTCTGTTGTGGGGGCCCACAAATAGCTGCGCCGTCGTACGAATATTCCACGACTAAACGAATATTTCCCGACAACAAGAATATTTTATAACCACTTGCTCATTTTAAAAATATTTGCACATTTCACCCATAACTTTCATATTTATCAAAACAACACCTTACTGTTTCGAAATAATATATAAAGAAAATTAAATCTTTATTCATAAAAGTTGGGGTCTTACACTTATCATATAAATCAATAATTAATTATTCACAAATAATATTACAGAACTACAATATTGACAACCAGGTCGTTCCCCAGAAAAGAGGAGGCCTTCCGATAAGGACTTCTCCTTACTGGCGCGCAATTAAATAACCCCTCCTAGACAGAACTTCCTTCGACATTGTCAATAATGCTATCTAATAATATTATTCAAATAATATGAATTATTGAGTTGATAATGTGAAATACTGTGCAATGACAATTATTGAATCAATAATACAAAATATCAACTGTAGCAATTATTGAATCAATCATAGCAACGTAGCAATTATTGATATAAAATATCAACGTAGCAATTATTGAATCAATAAAATATAATGCAATTATTGAATCAATAATATAAAATATTGAACAGTAATTACTGTAACAATAATTGAGTAAGTGCCTTCTCATGTAAGAATCAATAATTCAAAATATACTGTGCAATACCGTGTACTACTGTGCAACACCGCGTATTACTGTATTTTAACCACCGGGTATTTCAACAGTACTAACGGTAACAACTACGTCGTTATTTTATAAAAAGGTTATTTCTGCCGCTTTCTATATCAGACAGTTATTCCGTTGTGGGGCCCACAAATAGCTGCGCCGTCGTACGAATATTTCTCGACAACAAAAATATTCTCCGACCAAACGAATATTCCCCGACAACAAGAATATTTTATAACCACTTGCTCATTTTGAAATATTTGCACATTTCACCCATAACTTTTCACATTTATCAAAACAACACCTTACTGTTTCGAAATAATATATAAAAAAAATTAAATTTTTATTCATAAAAGTTGGGGTCTTACAACCTCCCTTCCTTATGAAATTTCATTCTCAAAATTGACGTACGTACCTGGTATGTCGAAAAGGTGAGGATACCTCGCTTTCATTTCTGATTCCAACTCCCGGGTCATTTCCTCAATGGCATGGTTTCTCCACAAAACTTTAACTTGAGGTATAATTTTCGAGCGTAGGACATGCTCCTTCTTATCCAAGATCTTGACAAGTACCTCCTCGTACGTTAAATCTTTGGCTATCTCGTCTGGTTCTAACTCAATAATGCGGTTTGGATCCTTCACATATTTACGTAACACGGATATGTGAAACACGTTATGAACACGAGACATGCTTGGAGATAAAGCGAGTTTATAAGCCACATTTCCTACTAGGTCAAGAATCTCAAATGGACCAATGAATCGTGGATTGAGCTTTCCTCTCTTGCCAAACCTCGTAACTCCCTTCCACGGAGCAATACGTAACAATACATGGTCCCCAACATTAAATTCCACGTCCTTTCGATGAAGATCCGCATAACTCTTTTGTCTATCTTGTGCGGTTTGTATACGTTGTCGGATCATTTGGATCTTTTCCGTAGTCATACGTACCAAATCCGGTCCCAATAATGTTGCTTCACCCACCTCATTCCAGCATATGGGAGAGCGAAACTTTCTCCCATACAACGCTTCGAATAGATCTATGCCTATACTTGCCTGATAACTGTTGTTGTAGGAGAATTTTACCAATGGTAAGTACTTATCCCAACTCCCTTTGAAGTCTAGAACACAGAGTCTCAATAGATCTTCAAGAGTTTGAATAGTCCTTTCCGATTGTCCGTCCGTTTGAGGATGATAAGCCGAACTGAATCATAAATCCGTGCCCATAGCTTTCTGCAAACTGATCCAAAATCGTGAAGTAAATCTGGGATCACGATCCGAAACTATGGATACTGGCATGTCATGCAATCTCACAATCTCATTCACGTACATATGAGCAGACTTGGTTAATCTATCAACAATAACCCTAAATCGCATCTATGCCTTGAGAAACCTTGGGAAGACCCGTAACGAAATCCATCGTAATGTATTTATAGCATACGACCGGTGGTCGTTCTCCTCCCCTAGAAACAGTTGATGCTGGTGCTGATGTCGACGTCTTCACGTTCTCATTGTTGTACCTTCTCTTCTTGAAATCTCCTCCCGATTCGCTTTTTCTACTATTATGGCCACGATTACCACCGGAGTGGTTACCGCTTCTGTCATACTTTTCTCCTCGCTGGTTGTCATTGCTCCGATGACTGCTGCCACCGGTACGACCTTGGTTGTGGTCCCTCGGTTGAACATAATCATTATCTCGTTCTAATAACTTGGCCCTGTTTACAACATCCGAATATAAAGAAAATTTATGAGAAATGAGGTATTGACGTATTTCGGATTTCAAACCTCTTAGAAACATCTGCGTCATACGTTCCTCATTCTCCACCAAATGAGGTGCAAACCTGGACAGCTCCGCGAACTTAGCCTCGTACTGGGATACCGTCATGTTATTTTGCTCGAGTCTGATAAATTCTACCTCCTTCATATGACGAATACTTTCAGGAAAGTACTTGTCATTAAACAGTTTCTGGAACGCTTCCCAAGACATCTTGAGTGTGGCAGGCTGGGTACGCTTCACAGATTTCCACCAGTAATCTGCCTCTCCACGGAACATAAACGTGGCGAATGGAACCTTCTGTTCCTCCGTACATCCCAAGACATCAAATATCTTGGTTTAATCCACGTCTCCGCCTTTATCGGATCTGGCTTTCCCAGAAACTCTGGTGGTCCCAATTCTTTGAACTGCTTGGCAGTTACAACTCGCGTGCTGTTATTATCTCCACCTATATGTTGCATACAAGTCTCCCTCGTCTGGTTTTGCATAAACTGCAAAAAACTTCTAAACATCTCATCGTTTATCGTCTGACCAACGTTATTTTCAGGATGAACATTGCCTTCTTGTTGCACGTTCTCCTGGTTAGTGATTAAAAGTGTCTCCACGGTCTCATTCACTTCGTTGTTAACATTCTCAGCTGTCATTCTCAAATACTGCCATAAAACAAGGGTTAATTAAACAAATTAACATATCACATAATAACCCTATGCTCCGACTGACCAATTAAATACCACATAAGCTTAGGTAGGACACACTAGTGAAGGATTTACTCGTCTCTCCCCTCCTAGTTCTATTCCCCGATCTCCGCCAGAGATCATATCCTAAGCTCTGATACTAACTGTGACGCCCCCAGAATAGATCCAGTCAACCCAACCCATTCTGAGTCGCCAAATACATGGTACAGAATTCAAATACAAATTTTATATCACAGGGTCGTGCAAAATACGACCACACAACTGTGAGTGTCAATACAAATATGTAGAAAATATTAATATTCAAACTAAGTCCTCATTATAATTATTATCACATTATTTATCAGAAATAGTGAGGACTACTACTGCTCTAACTCGGACCATCACTCTGTTCCCCGACTAGTTCCCGCAACATTCTTATTTCCTGAAGAGGACAATAGATGAAAAGGGTGGGCTCAACTAGCCCAGTAAAGAATATTATGACTAAGATAATGGAAAATAAATTATCGTTAGCCTTCAATAAATCAGATAAAATATTATTGACAACAAGTTTTAGATCAATACTCGCAGCGAAAATAACCGTTCATCATCAATATTTTATCCCTGTAACATCAATCAATATACATTTCGAATCAATATTCATATTTGCACTACAGGCCAAAGATATTCAAATGTATCACCAGTGGTCATGTTCATCTCAACACCTGTCATCTTTGCACTACGGACAAAGATATTCATCAGGTAATCATTCATCTTTGCTCTACAGGCCAAAGATATTCAGTTATATCACCACTTAGGACTGAGAATGATGAAAAATAATATTAATAACGAATCCAGTGAAATAAAGGATAAGATTAAGGATTCGTATTTTAATTTATTCAAGTTCAAGAATATTGCATAATAATACTTTGTGGAGCAAAATTCAAGAATGAAGCTCAAAACTTAGATCCAATCAAATATAGTAACTATAACAGACAATTTGCCCAAACAGAAGAAATTTTAATTTTTTCGTGAATAGTGTCGTATACGTGAATAGTAACCCCGACGGAAAAAGTAACAATTTCATAATAAAATCCATGCCAATATTTTGGTATAATAATATTGAAAAAAATAACATCATTTACGAAAGTAAATAACATCTCTTACCTCAAAAGAATAGTACTTCTGACTGGATATCGGATATAATACCGAAGAAAACTTGCACTGAATAGTAATACTCAAAATATCTAAATACTCACAAAAATACGCTCGATATTATAGAAAGAGAAAACTTCTGATTCTGGTGTGATTTTCAATTCTAACCTAAGCACCCTATTTATAGGAAAAGCTTAGGATGCCAAAGTAGACTAAATTAATAAAATAATATTTAAAAAAAAAAATTCCGCCGCCTCAGTCAAAAGCCATCAGCATTCAACAAAAAGTGGGGCCCACCATTTTATTTAAAAAAATATTTATTTTTCGAAACTTCAATAATTCATAATAAATAGCCCCTTTGTCAGAAAAATATAAATTTTATGTTCTTCTATAGGAAATTTAATTCTCTACAACTTTGTAGAAGGAAGTTTTTCCAAATTCCAAACATAAATTATCCGAAATCCATAAACGGATGATTTTTCACACCAAAATACTGATAAAAACACATCAGCGCTAATTCCTTCTTTTATATCCACAAAATAAATATTTTCTTATCATATAAATCAATAATTAATTATTCACAAATAATTTTACAGAACTACAATATTGACAACCAGGTCGTTCCCAAGAAAGAGGGGGCCTTCCGATAAGGACTTCTCCTTACTGGCGCGCAATTAAATAACCCCTCCTAGACAGAACTTTCTTCGACATTGTCAATAATGCTATCTAATAATATTATTCAAATAATATAAATTATTGAGTTGATAATGTGAAATACTGTGCAATGACAATTATTGAATCAATAATACAAAATATCAACTGTAGCAATTATTGAATCAATCATAGCAACGTAGCAATTATTGATATAAAATATCAACGTAGCAATTATTGAATCAATAAAATATTATGCAATTATTGAATCAATAATATAAAATATTGAACAGTAATTACTGTAATAATAATTGAGTAAGTGCCTTCTCACGTAAGAATCAATAATTCAAAATATACTGTGCAATACCGTGTGCTACTGTGCAACACCGCGTATTACTGTATTTTAACCACCGGGTATTTCAACAGTACTAACGGTAACAACTACACCGTTATTTTATAAAAAGATTATTTCTGCCACTTTCTATATCAGACAGTTATTCCGTTGTGGGGACCACAAATAGCTGCGCCGTCGTACGAATATTTCTCGACAACAAAAATATTCTCCGACCAAACGAATATTCCCCGACAACAAGAATATTTTATAACCACTTACTCATTTTGAAATATTTGCACATTTCACCCATAACTTTTTCACATTTATCAAAACAACACCTTACTGTTTCGAAATAATATATAAAGAAAATTAAATATTTATTCATAAAAGTTGGGGTCTTACAACTTACCTATGAAATTTCGTAATCACTGATCGCATATCTCAAATTTGCTTTTGATCGTGACTGTTATGCTGTTATGAAAACTTCGAAGGCTTGTTTGGAAACAATTGAGTCGTCGGTTGATTTCGCCGGTATCGAATATTCGGCGTATTTCGTTTTTCGATCTGCAAAACTCGTTCCGTTGTTTTCGTGTTAGTTTGAATTTGGGATGTTAGTTGATTGTCGATATCATAAAGTCCGGTAACTGACGTGTAGGACATTAATGGTCCTTAATTGTAGGTACGTATTAATTGTCAAAATTGAGATTTGCAGTAGTTTTGTAATTATTTTCTTGATGTATGGTTATTATAATTATTTTTTAAATGTTGTATAGTTATGTAAAGGACCCTAATTATTTTTACAAATTTATTATTGTTATTATTATGGATTATTTTATTTTATAATTACTTTTTATTTATCTATTTTCTTGGGTAAGGAAAAGGCCCATTTTAATCTAGGATTTGGAAAATAAGGCCTATTTTATTCTGGACTACACACAATTAAATACAAAGCAGCCCAACCAAGATTATCACCGAATGATCGAACGGAAGATATAATCACCTACCCTATAAAAGCCATAATCCTTGCTTCGTCCTGTTGTGGTTTATTTTGTCTTGGGGATTGATAAGTAGGGTTTGTTTTTGTTATTCGACATTTTACGTATGAAATTGGGGCGAATAAATTAATATTCGCAAAGCCCATTGAAGAAAAATCGTCGGAAATGGAGTTTCCTCCGACGGTTGAGCCTTGTTCCCGAGGTTCCTTCTCGTCGTCAAAGAAAGGGAAGTTTCTTATATCCTATCGCCTTGGGGTGACGCAGGCTCTCTGCAATTTCCTCTTGGGACTTGCCATGAGAGAAAAACATTTTTTAATTGAATTTTCTTTTTTCTAAAATTAGATTATGTTTTATAAATCAGGAAATCAGATACAAAATACACCATCTTTCGGGACTGATTGCCTTTATTTTTAAGGCCTTGTTGACCAATTCTGCAATTCTGAGGCCTCTTTTATTATTATTATTATTTATTATGTTTTTATTATTATTATTATTATTATTATTTTAGTATTATTATGTCTTTTTACTATTCAAATTGTTTTCATTATTTCAAGTAAAGACCTATTCGTGATAAAAGGAATCCCAATCAAGGATAAATTTTTATTTTCTGATTTGGTTTGTATATATATTTATAATGTAATTGTGGCACACAGAAACTAAACTAAATAAATTAATTTTGAATATAAATTATAAAGGGAATTGATATTTTCACAAGATCTCACTCACATGGGTGTGGGTTTCGTTTACTATTCATGTAAATATAATTTTTTTTGTGGAAATATCAATTTTTCTTGTGAAAATATCAATTCTCATTATAAATTATTTTTAGAGAAATTTTTATTCCTTAAAATAAAATGTTTTACAATTTTAAGTAAGTATTAATTGCTTAGTTTTTAATATTATCCCAAATAATAAATATAATTTTAATTTTTTAATTATTTTTGGTCTAATAAATAATATTTTATTTTATTAATACAAGGATAATATAAATAATTAATATTATATTTGATATTATATAATTATTTTTTAATGCTTGTACATAACTCTAAAATGATTTATATTAAGAGGGAGTATGACAGAAAATATAAGAGAGATCTTTTATACGTGAGAAAAAAATCAGAAAAGATTGTATTTTTAAGTTGATTGGTGCCCAATCCTTACTATTAAAGCTTCAAAGACATCAGACGTGAACAATATAAAAATTTTAAGGTACGGGATTAAGAATTGTAATTGAATATAATTTTGTAATCATAATTAGAATATTTATAGATAAAATTAACTTGGTCAATTGGTTTTTTTAAATAAAAATAATTAATGTTTGAACTCTTTAAATTAGATTTTGAGTCTTGTTAAAAATTAATGTGATGTTATTAATATTTTTGAATAAATTAAATTGATGAATAAACCATGGTTTGTTCTTGGTTTTGTAGGTCGGGCTTGACCAGTTCAGGTTTTGATTAGACCAAATTTTGATTAGGTTGGGTCTAGTAGACCGGGTTTTAACTTCTTTTTGCTTAAAATATTTGGCTACTAGTCTAATTTTATATTTATTTATGTATCCATCTTGTAAGACCCCAAATTTTATAAATAAGATTTAATTTTCTTTATATATTATTTTGAAATAGTAAGGTGTTGATTTGATAAATGTGATAAGTTATGGGTGAAATGTGCAAAGTTTACAAAGTAAGCAAGTGGATATAAAATATTCGTTGTGTCGGAGAATATTCGTTTGGTCGAGAAATATTCTTTTTTTCGGAGAATATTCGTACGACGGCGCAGTCATTGGTGGACCCCACAACGGAATGAATGTCGGATATAGAAAGCGACAGAAGTAACCTTTTTATAAAAATAACGACAAAACTGTTACCGTTAGTACTGTTGAAATACCCGGTGGTTAAAATACAGTAATACGTGGTGTTACACAGTAGCACACAGGTATTGCACAGTATTTTGAATTATTGATTCTTACGTAGGAAGACACTAACTCAATTATTATTACAGTAATTACTATTCAATATTTTATATTATTGATTCAATAATTGCATAATATTTTATTGGTTCAATATTTGCTACGTTAATATTTTATATCAATAAGTGTTACTTTGCTATTTTATATTATTGATTCAATAATTATCATTGCACATTATTTCAAATTATCAAATCAATAATTCATATTATTTGAATAATATTATTAGATAGCATTATTGGCAATGTCTAAGGAAGTTCTGTCTAGGAAATGGGTTGATTAATTGCGCGCCAGTAAGGAAAAAATTCTTATCGGAAGGCCCCCTCTTTCCTTGGAACAACCTGGTTGTCAATATTGTAGTTCTGTAATATTATTTGTGAATAATTAATTTTTGATATATATGATAAGAAAATATTTATTCAATGTGAATTTAAACAGATGATTTTTTAACATGTGATATTTGTTGAAAGTTGGTATTTTATTTTGTCCGATAAAATAATTCATTCAAATATATTATTATAATATTACATTATAGTAGTATGATGTGATTATATAATAGTATAATTTTTATAATTTGAATGGTAACATTATTATAGTAAATTAATGGTATAAAAGTTAAACGAGGTGGAAGAGTGCAAATTGCATTTGAACTCTTATGATGCAAACAATGATGTCATCGGAGCGATGAGGTAAGCAAGGATGTCATCGGAGCGATGAGGTAAGCAATGATGTCATAGAATCGTTGATGTAAGAGATTATGTCATAAATTATTGCGAAAAGATTATTTTACTTTTACTCTGCCGAGCCTATAGATAGAAACTCATTTCTTCATTATTTCTCACCAATTCACTAAAGCTATAGAGAGAGAAAGTATAGAGCGAATAAGAGAGAAAGAAGAAGAGTATTCTGTTATTACACTAGTGCAGTCTCTAAATTTTAAAGTAAGGGGTATTATTTCTTTCGTATTCATGAACAGAGTTATTTTTTTTCAATACTCGTAAGGGTTGTTATTTCATTCCTTATTATTCTGTTGGAATAATCTGTCTACGCGGACTACCGCATGCATGGTGAAATCCTGTTGTTATTCCATTCTTAATTATTCTATGAGAATAACCTGTCTACGCGGACTACCGCATGCCTGGTGAATAACCCTTCGTATTCAGTTGTTATTAAATTATTGAAATAATCTGTCTGAGTAGACTACCGCCAGACGGGTGAAAATCCAATTGCAATTTCGTATATTGTTTCATTTCAGATTCCTAACTCTAAAGTTACTACGGTAAGTATTGCTTCTAGAATTCCTAAAATGATCAGAAATTCCTAATATTTCACTCGTATCGGCAAGAAATGAGCAGACTTGGTTAATCTATCAACAATAACCCAAATCGCATCTAAGCCTTGAGAAACCTTAGGAAGACCCGTAACGAAATGCATCGTAATGTGTTCCCACTTCCATTTCAGAATCTCCAGTGGTTGCAATGGACCCTTCGGCACTTGATACTCCGCCTTTACACGTTGACAAGTTAAACATCTTGAGATAAACTCCGCGATCTCTCTTTTCATATTACTCCACCAAAATGTATGTCGAAGATCACGATACATTTTAGTACTCCCAGGATGGATTGCAAACGGTGTGTTGTGTGCCTCCATCATGATTCTATACTTCAAGTCAAAATTGTTAGGAACACAAAGTCTGGAGTTGACTCGAAGTATTCCCTCTTCATCGATTCTTGCTTCTGGAATTGCACCTTCTTGCACCTTCTTCTTCATCTTCATCAGCTCCGCATTCGTAGCTTGAGCAGCTTTAACTTTATCAATCAAAGCTGGTTCTACGCGCATACTTGACATCATCGCACTCGTTCCCACATATGATCTTCTACTCAACGCGTCAGCTACCACGTTCGCTTTTCCAGGATGGTATTGGATAGTATGATCGTAATCTTTCAACAGCTCAAGCCAACGTCGTTGCCGCATGTTGAGTTCCTTCTGAGTGAAGAAATATTTAAGGCTCTTATGATCCGTATAAATCTCCACTTTCTCTCCGTACAAGTAATGTCTCCAGATCTTCAACGCGAATACGACTGCTGCCAACTCTAGATCATGAGTAGGATAATTCCTCTCATATTCTTTGAGTTGTCGCGAGGCATAGGCTATGACTTTCCCATGTTGCATGAGAACACATCCTAACCCTTTGCCCGAAGCATCGCTGTAAATAACAAATCCATCCGAACCAGATGGTATTGTCAAAACAGGTGCCGAAATAAGTCTCCTCTTGAGCTCTTAGAAGCTCTTCTCGCATTCCTCGCTCCAAACGAATTTTGTATCTTTCCGAGTCAACTGAGTTAATGGAGTAGCGATTCGAGAAAATCCCTCTACGAACCTCCGATAGTAACCAGCTAAGCCCAGAAATCTTCGTACTTCGGTCACCGACTTAGGTTGCTCCCAGCTTTGTATTGCTTCAATCTTCGCCGGGTCCACAGATACTCTACGTTTCGATACCACGTACCCAAGGAATGCTACTTCCTCAAGCCAAAACTCGCATTTCTTCAGCTTAGCATATAGCTTGTTCTCACGAAGCTTTTGAAGTACCAACTTCAAATGGTGTTCATGATCTTCACGGCTTTTAGAATAGATGAGAATGTCATCAATAAAGACAACAACGAATTGATCTAAATACTCCTTAAATACACGGTTCATCATATCCATGAAAGCAGCAGGAGCATTAGTCAATCCAAAAGACATGACTAAGAACTCATAATGCCCGTACCCTGTTCTGAAAGCAGTCTTTGGAATATCCTCAGTTTTAATCTTCAACTGATGATATCCAGAACGAAGATCGATCTTTGAAAAGAATTGCGCTCCTTGCAACTGGTCGAACAGGTCATCAATACGAGGTAACGGATACCTATTCTTGATGGTGACATGGTTCAACTCCCGATAGTCAATACAAAGTCGCATACTCCCGTCTTTCTTCTTTACGAATAAAACAGGAGCACCCCAAGGAGACGTACTAGGACGAATAAAACCAATGTCTAACAACTCTTGTAATTGAATCTTTAACTCCTGAAGTTCAATAGGAGCCATTCGATATGGGATTTTAGAAATGGGCTTTGTACCGGGCTCAAGGTCAATAAAGAATTCAACTTCACGTTCTGGGGGTAGACCGGGAAGTTCTTCGGGAAATACATCAGAAAACTCATTAACAACGGAAATATCATTCAAACCTGACGTATTCTGATTTAGATCAGTGACATGAGCTAAGAAAGCTTGACATCCGTTTTTCAATAAACGAATAGCTTTATGACTTGAAATGATATTGACTGATTTTAGTGGTTTGGTGATTTGGATTCGCACAACAGGTTGATTAGGAATATGAAAACTAACAACCTTACGAAAACAATCAATTTTGGCATGGTAAGTAGTTAACCAGTCAATTCCTAAAATCACGTCAAATGCAAGTATTTTCAAAGATATAAGATCAACAGGTAAGGTAAGGGTACCAATCTGAATCAAGCAAGATTTGTAAACTGTAGATGTAACAAAGGTTTCTCCTAACGGAGTTTCAACAGATAAGTCAAAGTCTAATTTATCAGAAGTCAAGTTCAAACGTTGAGCACAAGCAGGTGAAATAAAGGAATGGGTAGCACCGGTATCTAACAAGGTGTAAACTTCGCAAGAGTTTATGATCAGCTTACCCGTAATCACCTCGTGTGGATTCCTCGCGTTTTGGGCTGTCACGATAAACGCTCTTCCAGGAATCACCGACTTTGACTTTTCTGCTACCGCCTTTGGAATCACCACCCCCGCTGAATTTGGTTTCGCAACAGGACAATCTCGAGCTATATGTCCTTTTTTTCCACAGTTATAGCATCCTTTGAATTGTTGTGGGCAGTTTGGGCTGATATGTCCCTCTTTCCCGCATTTATAGCATACTACCGGTGGTCGTTCTCCTCCCCTCGAAACAGTTGATGCTGGTGCTGATGTTGACATCTTCGCGTTCTCATTGTTATACCTTCTCTTTTTGAAATCTCCTCCCGATTCGCTTCTTCTACTATCATGGCCACGATAACCACCGGAGTGGTTACCGCTTCTGTCATACTTTCCTCCTCGCTGGTTGTCATTGCTCCGATGACTGCTGCCACCGGTACGACCTTGGTTGTGGTCCCTCGGTTGAACATAATCATTATCTCGTTCTAATAACTGGGCCCTGTTTACTACATCCGAATATAAAGAAAATTTATGAGAAATGAGGTATTGACGTATTTCGGATTTCAAACCTCTTAGAAACATCCGCGTCATACGTTCCTCATTCTCCACCAAATGAGGTGCAAACCTGGACAGCTCCGCGAACTTAGCCTCGTACTGGGATACCGTCATCTTGTTTTGCTCGAGTCTGATAAACTCTACTTCCTTCATATGACGAATACTTTCAGGAAAGTACTTGTCATTAAACAGTTTCTGGAGCGCTTCCCAAGACATCTGGAGTGTGGCAGGCTGGGTACGCTTCACGGATTCCCACCAGTAATCTGCCTCTCCACGGAACATAAACGTGACGAATGGAACCTTCTGTTCCTCTGTACATCCCAAGACATCAAATATCTTGGTAATTTGTTTAATCCACGTCTCCGCCTTGATCGGATCTGGCTTTCCTAGAAACTCTGGTGGTCCCAATTCTTTGAACTGCTTGGCAGTGACAGCTCGCGTGTTGTTATTATCTCCACCTGTATGTTGCACACGAGTCTCCCTCGTCTGATTTTGCATGAACTGCAAAAAACTTCTAAACATCTCATCGTTTATCGTCTGACCAGCGTTATTTTCAGGATGAACATTGCCTTCTTGTTGCACGTTCTCCTGGTTAACGATTAAAGGTGTCTCCACGGTCTCATTCACTTCGTTGTTAACGTTCTCAGCTGCCATTCTCAAATACTGCCATAAAACAAGGGTTAATTAAACAAGTCAACATATCACATATTAACCCTATGCTCCGACTGACCAATTAAATACCACATAAGCTTAGGTAGGACACACTAGCGAAGGATTTACTCGTCTCTCCCCTCCTAGTTCTATTCCCCGATCTCCGTCAGAGATCATATCCCTAAGCTCTGATACCAACTGTGACGCCCCCAGAATAGGTCCATTCAACCCAACCCATTCTGAGTCGCCAAATACATAGTACAGAATTCAAATACAAACTTTATATCATACGGTCGTGCAAAATACGACCACACAACTGTGAGTCTCAATACAAATATGTAGAAAATATTAAGATTCAAACTAAGTCCTCATTACAATTATTATCACACTATTTATCAGAAATAGTGAGGACTACTACTGCTCTAACTCGGACCATCACTCTGTCCCCCGACTAGTTCCCGCAACATTCTCATTTCCTGAAGAGGACAACAGATGAAAAGGGTTAGCTCAACTAGCTCAGTAAAGAATATTATGACTAAGATAATGGAAAATAAATCATCGTTAGCCTTCAATAAATTAGATAAAATATAATGGACAACCAATCTTAGATCAATATTCGCAGCGGAAATAACAAATCATTAGAAGAGTTAAGCAGAGAATGAAGTCTACTATCTTCTATGATTTAAAAGTCCATCATCAATATTTTATCCCTGTAACATCAATCATTATACATCTCGAGTCAATATTCATCTTTGCACTACAGGCCAAAGATATTCATTTGTATCATCAGTGGTCATGTTCATCTCAACACCTGTCATCTTTGCACTACGGCCAAAGATATTCATCAGGTAATCATTCATCTTTGCTCTACAGGCCAAAGATATTCAGTTACATCACCTTTTAGGACTGAGGATGATGAAAAATATTTTAAAGAACGAATCCAGTGAGATAAAAGACAAAGATTAGGGATTTGTCATTTAGTTTATCCAAATTCAAGAATAATCTATAATAATACTTTGTGGAGCAAAATTCAAGAATAAAGCCCAAAACTTGGATACAATCAAAGATAGTAACCTTAACAGACAATTTGGACAAATAGAAGAAAAATAAATTTTCCCGTGAATAGTGCCGTATACGTGAATAGTGCCGTATACGTGAATAGTAACCCCGACGGAAAAAGTAAGAATTTTAATATAAAATCCATGACAATATTTTTGTATAATGATATTGAGAAGAATAACATCATTTACGAAAGAAATAACATCCCTTACCTCAAAAGAACAGTATCTCTGACTGGAATATCGGATATAATACCGACGGAAGCTTGTACTGAATAGTAATACTCAAAGTATTGAAATACTCACAAAAATACGCTCGATATTATAGAGAGAGAAAACTTCTGATTCTGGTGTGATTTTCAATTCTAACCTAAGCACCCTATTTATAGGAAAAGCGTAGGATGCCAAAGGAGACTAAAATAATAAAATAATATATTTTTAAAAAAAAATTACGCCGCCTGGCGGCTAAAATTTTTAGATTTTTCAACAACAAAAGTGGGGCCCACCATTTTATTTAAAAAATATTTATTTTCCGAAACTTCAATAATTCATAACAAATAGCCCCTTTGTCAGAAAAATACAAATTCTATGTCCTTCCATAGGAAATTTAATTCTCTACAACTTTGCAGAAGAAAGTTTTTCCAAATTCCAAACATAAATTATCCGAAATCCATAAACAGGTGATTTCCCACACCAAAATACTGATAAAAACACATCAGCACTAATTCCTTCTTTAATATCCACAAAATAAATATTTCCTTATCATATAAATCAATAATTAATTATTCACAAATAATATTATACAACTACAATATTAACAACCAGGTCGTTCCCAGGAAAGAGGGGGCCTTCCGATAAGGACTTCTCCCTACTGACGCGCAATTAAATAACCCCTCCTAGATAGAACTTCCTTAGACATTGTCAATAATGCTATCTAATAATATTATTCAAATAATATGAATTATTGAGTTGATAACGTGAAATACTGTGCAACGACAATTATTGAATCAATATTACAAAATATCAACTGTAGCCATTATTGAATCAATCTTAAAAAAAATAGCAACGTAGCAATTATTGAGTCAATAAAATATCAATGCAGCAATTATTGAGTCAATAATATAAAATATCAACGTAGCAATTATTGAGTCAATAATATAAAATATTGAACAGTAAATACTGTAACAATAATTGAGTAGGTTCCTTCTCACGTAAGACTCAATAATTCGAAATACTGTGCAATACCGTGTGCTACTGCGCAACACCGCGTACTGTATTTTAACCACCGGGTATTTCAACAGTACTAACGGTAACAACTACGCCGTTATCTTGTAAAAAAGTTATTTCTGTCGCTTTCTATATCCGACAGTTATTCCGTTGTAGGGGCCCACAAATAGCTGCGCCGTCGTACGAATATTCCCCGACAACAAGAATATTCCACGACCAAACGAATATTCCCCGACAACAAGAATATTTTATAACCACTTGCTCATTTTAAAAATATTTGCACATTTCACCCATAACTTTCATATTTATCAAATCAACACCTTACTATTTCGAAATAATATATAAAAAAAATTAAATCTTTATTCATAAAAGTTGGGGTCTTACACATTGTAGTAGCCCGAATCAATACATCCCATGTGCGAATAGATCTTTCTTGTTAAAAGAGTTATAATCTTTTAAATCAAACCAATTGAACCAATACATTTATTAATTTTAATTACAACATATAATATATTTATTATATTTAAAAATATCTAACATGTATCATGTTCATTTTCAACCCTATAAATTTGATTATGGTGTAGTTGAAGGTTTTTCTCGTTGAAGTTGTTTAATTACATCGTCGAATTCCACAACCAAAAAAAAACGGAAGGAAAAGACCTATCAACTATCATACTCCTTCCGTTTCAAATTAAATATTTAATTTTAATTTGTTAAAGTTAAATTGACTATTTTAATATATTCTTGTATTTATTGATTATTAAGTGTTCATTAAAAAATAATTAATTTTTTACGGTCATCAAGTAATAAACTCATAAAAATTAACAAATGAAAATGATAAATAAGCCAAGTGTAAATACAACGAACTGAGTTACTACGCACTTGTCATTACATTTTTGGCAAATTTCATGCAAGAAAAATTATTAACAAATACGTAATCAAGTGTTTTATTATGAATAATATTGTGTGTATAAATTTAAATAAAAAATTATGCGTCAATTGTAGAATTTATGTATTGTATACTTAGGAAAATGGGTAAAAATTGAATGTTACGTTCTAGTTTTTTTTTATCTTTTTTATACGGTTTATACATATTTTTTGTGTGTATAATTTATGTCCGTAATATTATTCTTTTATAATTGAGTTAAAATTTAATCCATTGAAATATATATATAAATAGTATTAAAATCATGATATGTCATTAATAATATATATATATATATATAGACTATATGTATATTGTAAGACCCCAACTTTTATGAATAAAGATTTAATTTTCTTTATATATTATTTCGAAATAGTAAGGTGTTGACTTGATAAATATGAAAGTTATGGGTGAAATGTGCAAATATTTTTAAAATGAGCAAGTGGTTATAAAATATTCTTGTTGTCGGGGAATATTCGTTTGGTCGTGGAATATTCTTGTTGTCGGGGAATATTCGTACGACGGCGCAGTTATTTATGGACCCCACAACGGAATAACTGTCGGATATAGAAAGCGACAGAAATAACTTTTTACAAGATAACGACGTAGTTGTTACCATTAGTACTGTTGAAATACCCGGTGGTTAAAATACAGTACGCGGTGGTGCGCAGTAGCACACGGTATTGCACAGTATTTCGAATTATTGAGTCTTACGTGAGAAGGAACCTACTCAATTATTGTTACAGTATTTACTGTTCAATATTTTATATTATTGACTCAATAATTGCTACGTTGATATTTTATATTATTGACTCAATAATTGCTGCATTGATATTTTATTGACTCAATAATTGCTACGTTGCTATTTTTTTATGATTGATTCAATAATGGCTACAGTTGATATTTTGAAGTATTGATTCAATAATTGTCGTTGCACAGTATTTCACGTTATCAACTCAATAATTCATATTATTTGAATAATATTATTAGATAGCATTATTGACAATGTCTAAGGAAGTTCTGTCTAGGAGGGGTTATTTAATTGCGCGCTAGTAAGGAGAAGTCCTTATCGGAAGGCCCCCTCTGTCTTGGGAACGACCTGATTGTCAATATTGTAGTTCTATAATATTATTTGTGAATAATTAATTATTGATTTATATGATAAGAAAATATTTATTTTGTGGATATAAAAGAAGGAATTTGTGCTGATGTGTTTTTATCAGTATTTTGGTGTGAAAAATCATCCGTTTATGGATTTCGGATAATTTATGTTGGGAATTTGGAAAAATTTTCTTCTGCAAAGTTGTAGAGAATTAAATTTCCTATAGAAGGACACATCATTTGTATTTTTCTGACAAAGGGGCTATTTATTATGAATTATTGAAGTTTCGGAAAATAAATATTATTTTATAAATGGTGGGCCCCACTTTTGTTGTTTTGTTGAAAAAAAATCAGATGTTTGAAGCAGCCGGCGGCTGGAGAAGTTTTGTAAAAATAATATTATTTTATTATTTTAGTCTCCTTTGGCATCCTAAGCTTTTCCTATAAATAGGGTGCTTAGGTTAGAATTGAAAATCACACCAGAATTCGAAGTTTTCTCTCTCTATAATATCGAGCGTATTTTTGTGAGTATTTCTATACTTTGAGTATTAGTATTCAGCGCAAGTTTCCGTCAATATTATATCCGATATTCCAGTCAGAGGTACTATCTTTTTGAGGTAAGGGATGTTATTTTCTTTCGTAAATGATGTTATTCTTTTCAATATCATTATACAGAAATATTGTCATGAATTTTGTTATGAAATTCTTATTTTTCCCGTCGGGGTTACTATTCACGTATACGGCACTATTCACGTATACGGCACTATTCACGTATACGGCACTATTCACGGAAAAATTTATTTTTCTTCTAATTGTCCAAATTGTCTGTTAAGGTTACTATCTTTGATTGTATCCAAGTTTTGGGCTTTATTCTTGAATTTTGTTTCACAAAGTATTATTATGGATTATTCTTGAATTTGGATAAACTAAATGACGAATCCCTAATCTTTGTCTTTTATCTCACTGGATTCGTTTTGTTTAAAATGTTTTTCATCATCCTCAGTCCTAAAAGTTGATGTAACTGAATATCTTTGGCCTGTAGAGCAAAGATGAATGATTACCTGATGAATATCTTTGGCCTGTAGTGCAAAGATGACAGGTGTTGAGATGAACATGACTACTGATGATGCAAATGAATATCTTTGGCCTGTAGTGCAAAGATGAATATTGATTCGAGATGTATATTGATTGATGTTACAGGGATAAAATATTGGTGATGGACTTTTGAATCATAGAAGATAGTAGACTTCATTCTCTGCTTAACTCTTCTAATGATTTGTTATTTTCGCTGCGAATATTGATCTAAAACTTGTTGTCCATAATATTTTATCTGAACTGTTGAAGACTAACGATAATTTATTTTTCATTATCTTAGTCATAATATTCTTTACTGGGCTAGTTGAGCTCACCCTTTTCTTCTGTTGTCCTCTTCAGGAAATGAGAATGTTGCGGGGATTAGTCGGGGGACAGAGTGATGGTCCGAGTTAGAGCAGTAGTAGTGCTCACTATTTCTGATAAATAGTGTGATAATAATTGTAATGAGGACTTAGTTTGAATCTTAATATTTTCTACATATTTGTACTGAGACTCACAGTTGTGTGGTCGTATTTTGCACGACCGTATGATATAAAGTTTGTATTTGAATTCTGTACCATGTATTTGGCGACTCAGAATGGGTTGGGTTGAATGGACCTATTCTGGGGGCGTCACATATATATACAGCTGTGTATTATATAATTGGACTATGAACACAGATTTTTTGGCTATGGCGATGATTTTCATCGCCACACAGAAAAAATCGTCGTCATAACTGATACTACACAGTTATATACATATATATTTTTTTCCTATATATATATATATTAAACAAAATTATTTTTATTTTAATAATGCATCAGTCACATTACGCTGCCAATTGAGTATAATTTTGGTATGACTGCGTTGAAATTTTGTTGTTTATTTTCTCTGTCCAAAGCTTTATATGACAGGCAACAAGAAGACGACAACTTTTAGGATTTGTGGTGGGGCTAGGGCATGGCCAGTCATTCTTCTTCTTCTTCCTCTTCCTCACAGAGACCAGCCTTTCCACGTGAGAGGAGAGAGAAAGTGTCCCACCAGACAAGCCATCCAACGGCTCACGCTTACGGTGCACATACTCATTCAAACCAACCTCACCTTCCTCAGTCGCCGCTTAAAGACATAAAAATGGAGTAATAATAATAATTATATAAAAAAAAGATTCATCGTACAATATTACTCTTTTTCTACTGATCTTTCATGGTACTTGGCTTGGCTCAGTCAATTCTTCTGAATTCGAAATCCAAATTTTGAGCTAGTTTAACTATTTCACCTTCATACCCTCTCTCTGGCGAGTTCAATCGGAGCTCCGGCGCGGTCGACGGCTCCGATTGTCTCTCCGTCTGTAATTACGGACTAACAGCATAAGGTATTTATTATTTATTTATTTGTTAATATGGGGATGAATTGGATTTTGAAGTGGTTAGGGTTTTTTTGGTTTAAACTTCCACGTTACTGTTACTGCTCTATAGGTGTCTAACTTACGACTCATTTCATCTACTGTATAATTAATTTGAGCTCAATTAATTTGTCTTACGAGTTAGTTTTATTTTTTCTATAACTCTTGTACTAGTTTGTTCAATCTCTTCATTTTTGCCGTCAATTTCTCTATGCTCCAATCACTTTTTTTCCCTATGGGCTTTCAGTTGAGAACATTGGGAATCAAAATAGATAAGAAATGATTGATGTTATTATTAGTTCTGGTTTTGTTTCCCATTGTTATTTATCTGTCTTTTTATTTTTATATTTCTTTACTGCAATAGCTATATGGTATTATCTGATAGTACATTTTACATTCTCTTTCCCGGTAGAATCTAAATTTGTTGGGTGGGGGAGGACTTGGAAATATTTCTTTGACAACCAAATTCAAAGCAATTTTAAAAATAGCTTGTTTGCGTAGGCGGATACAAGTTTAACCATTCTCGGGTTTGACCTCCTTTGATCAATTGTAAATTGCTCCTATCCCGGAGATTTACATCTTCCAAGGAAATTTAGATTGTGGAATGCCTAAAGGTGTAAAGTTTTTCTCTTTATGGATTTATTTGTCAAATATTGATTATCAAATTGCTGTTATATTTGAGGTTCGGTATGGATGCATGCAATTCCATGTTCTCATTTTCATTATATTAGGGTTGTACATCCAGTTTGAGCATATATGATTTAACGGTATTACTTTAGCTTTGCTTTTATTTTAAACTATTTGCATGTCGACTTTGGTCTTATCTTTTCCTCTGCCTGTTCAACTCAAGTCAGCCAGACTCTACATTATTGTGGGGTGTGGCAAAGTCCTTGAGTGATTTGAAAGAGAAACCAAGTTGGGAGTGGGTGATTTCTAATAGAATTCTCTTCCTTTTGGGCTCGGTCATACATGCGTCTAGTCAATTAGGCAATACTAAGACGGCAATGGTGTGTTCCACCTCTAAGAACCAACTTAGATTCCAACTTCCAAGTGTGCTAATTCTGTTAGCCAAGTTTTACGGAGCCATAAGGCCAATAGCTGCAAAGAAAGGTATAACACCCCCCCCCCCCTCTCTTTAAAAGATGAATGGAAATAAAAAGGTTTGTTGATCAATTGGTACATGATAAGGAAAACTGGGAAGATAGAAGAATCTCCAAATCCTAAAGTGTGGCGTATGAGAGATGTTGACATTAACAGCTCAAGTTAGTTATGTTTAGGTCGTATTTTGTTCCGTGTTAAATGCCACAGTAGTTTTCATTCTTCAAACTTCATATAGTTGTGGCCAGAGCCTGGGAAATGATGGCAGTTCAGCACACTGTATTTGCCTTTATTCATCCTGTTTTACTTGATAATAACCTCTAGTAGCTTCATGCTTGGCTTAGTCTTACATCATAGCTTTGTATCTAATAACTTTGGAGTACTATTTGAATAGCCATCTCTGATGCTTTTGGACTGCAACTTGACTGTTCTCTACATCTTTGAGTGGTGATCCGTCTTCACTCCCAATCAACACCAACCCTCTGATGACCTTAGAAGCCTCTAAACTGTACACTTTTGAAATACTGAAATCTATTAATTAACCACTTAGCATGGCTGTCCGCTGTTGTGTCGTATAAGAGGATATCTTTCTCTTTCAGGATTGGTACAAATCTTTCCACACGGCTACTTTCTGGTCCCCACATTGACTTTTTCTATACACCCTGTGGAGAAATAGAGAAGGGAAGATGTTTTCTATTATATATATTACAATGTGCAATAGAGGTTCTTTACATAGGTTTAGAGCTGCAGTACATTTGGAAAGTAAATCAATCATCCCTTAATCATGCAATCTCCCTTTAATCATGCAATTCCCCAAATCATGCTATTAGAATAATATCTTAGAATCCTCTAAATTATCTACTAACACACCCTCAAGCTGAAAGTCTTATATTATGACTTACAACTTGTTACAAAAATTGAAAGGAAAATATTTTATCCAATTAGGGGTGGGCAACCGGTAAATACCGGTCCGAACCGGACCTGTACCGAAATTAGTCAAATTCCAGTACGGATACCGGTACTGGTTGGACTGGTATACCGAACTGGTTTTTACCGAATAAATACCGAAAATTAATATAATTATTATTTTATTATTACTATTATTTTAATCATTATTATTTTTATTATAATTAATTATTTCTTAATATAAAAAAAATAAATTTGAAAAACCGGTAACCGGTACGCTATAAAAACTCGGTACCGAAACCGGTATCAAAAACCCGGTATATACCGGGTTTTTTGTACTAAAACCGGACCGATTATTTTTGTACCAAACCTGCCGGTTCAGAACTGTCTGGAAAACCAAAAACTCGAAAAATCAAAAATTATACCCACCCCTATCTCCAATACTCCCCTCTCAAATTGAGGTTCTTTTCAATTTGCAGGAATAATGAAAAAGAAAGAATGATGTATATGTCCAAAGTTGATTCTCACCCTCAATACATAACTTCACATCCACTTTTCAAAGATATTATGTGCATGCAATAGTGGAGAACACTTGTCTTTAACAAAAACGATGAAGGACTCGTTGCCTTCCTCAATAACAGAGGACTCTTAAACCTCCCAACAAACACACGCCTTTCTCAAATCTCTGCCCCATGAAAATTCTTGCTCTACAATCAACAACACATTTACATATTTCAACTTGAGAAATTAACTACTCTGGACATGTCACTTTTTTGAAAATGAGAAAAAAAAGAGATAAAATAAACTACAACTCCAACGAAAGAACCAGGACTAAACTTTAACCACATAATTTTTTTCTTTAAGAAGAAGTTAAACAATAAAAAGAAATGATACCTGCCGCCGGCTATGTGCCGCCGCCGGTGGAAGCAAAGCCATTTAATTTGATTGTCAAGACCATTCAAGCTCAGATACCGTGTGGGGAAATAGAGAAGGGAAGATGTTTTCTATTATATATATTACAATGTACAATAGACAACCTTTATTTAGGCTTAGAATTGCAGTATATTTGAAAAGTAAATCAATCATCCCTTAATCATGCAATCTCCCTTTAATCATGTAATCCCCCAAATCACGCTATTAGAATAATATCCTAGAATCCTCTAGATTATCTACTAACACACCCACATGGAACTTGGTCATACATAATTTACATGCCCATGCTGCTGAATTTTTAAGGTTCTGATTTGAAAACTTATCAGAGGTATATTGGATTCATGTTAATTGCTTTAAAATCCATGTCGACTTCATGGCATTCACAAGAAATGCAGCCTTCCCTAACCTTAAAATATCCTTTCATTAACAAAACCAAGATAGTACTTGTGGGTAGAACTGCACGCTACTGTCTTTGAGTACATAGGTTCTTAGTAATTTTTCTGGTGTGCATGGGTAATCCCTTGTGAATTTATACTCCAGTCTTTGGATGTATATAATTTTGGGTATTTCTTCAAACGACCAATCTATGAATCTTCAGTCTCTTGCGCCTTGGTAGGTTTTGGAGACCGCAACATGTAGAAGTAAAACTGTACTTAGCATTGGGATGTTGTTTGATTTCACTCCTATCTCTATTGTTCTCGTAGTTGTGGACAAGTCAGACAGTAATGATAAATAATAGATAAGATTAAATTTTATTTCCACATTAAGAATGTTCCCTTTTTGGAGATAGATTGAGATGCTATGTTTCAGTTGTGTTCTGTATGTAACATATTCCTTGCCCTAGATTTGAACAATTACCTGACAATGTCTGAGGTTTGGGCCATTCATCATTGTCATCACCTTTTTGGAGGATTACAACTGTTACCTGACTATTTGTTGACGGTTCCTTCCCCCTATTTGATGGGAAGTGGGAACAGAAAAAGAAAACTAGTTGAAATCATGGAATTTCTCGTAGTATATTTCTTATAGTATTAGTCAGTCTTGATGTTAGGCAAGATTTCTACACCTTTGTTATGCTGAGGAATGATTAATGTCCTATCATACTTAAACTGAGAAGACGCAAAGCAAAATATGTATGCAATCAAAGTGGTAAAAGGGAAATAAGAATGGCCTTCTGTTTATGAGATTTGTTACTTAAAGTTAATGACTAAAAAAAACCAGGGGTACTGGTGTAGGTACTAAAATACCACTTTTTATTGAGCTCTTGCCAATTTTTTGATTCACTTATTGCATTTTTTCAAGTACGCTTCTTGTCTTTATTGTTATAGTTTGATCATCGAATTAATCTAGAAATTCTAGCTTATATACTACTCCCTCTATCTCACAATAGATGATTGAAGTACAAAAAAAAAAGTTTCCTAAAAATAGATATCGAAAGAACACAATTCAAATGCTAAATGTTATATAAAGTCTATTTTACTCTCAAAAATACTTAGGTAGGGTCCACTACTTAAAAGAAAAAAAAAAGAGAATCTTTGGTGTACTTAAGTCATAAGTGGGGCCATTGTGGGTAAAATGGGAACTTAATTGTACTATCTCCTCTACTTTTGTTTTTTCTTAAATTGTGTAAAAAGTGTACTTAAGACATCTTTTACGGGACGTAGGGAGTATAAGTTTCTATTTCGAATTCCACCCCCAGGTCCTCACTGTTTTAGGCACTTTATTTTCCTTCAACACGCATTTTGCTGCTTTCATTCTTAACTTTTTTCCATACTGCTTCCAAGATATTTCATTAATTCAAACTATTTGAATCTCATATAACTTCAAATTTTTGGGATTTTTCAGTATTTACATTTTGTAATTTCCTTAGGGTTCTATATGGAACAACTTGTAACATGAATCATGTGTCAAAGTTTCAAGTTAGTTCTGGTATAACCTTTACCTCCAAATTAACATGTGAAGATAATGGTGCCCTGGCATGAACTTATTCTATCTGTTATTAGTTCAATAGTTCAAATTCACATGGTTAGTTCAAGGGAAGGCTTGTCCAATGAATTTTCTTCTGATAATTGCAGCAGAGAGAGAACTCCGATGCTGGGTTTCATGACTCAGTATCCAACGAAAAAGGAAGCCTGCTTGTATTACTTGATAAAGAACCACGTGAACTGCTGCAGAGAGAGATCCCTTGCACTGTATCACCGGCATCACAATTTAGTCTAGAAAGCAGCACTCTCCCAGTTATGTTGGAGAAGGTGCCAGATAATCTTAAGCTGGTACAGAGCCCTGATGGTGTAATAGATGCATCACAATCAAACCAAGAAGGAAGCTCTGTTTCTATACTTCGTGAGACATCGAACCAAGAAGGAAGCTCTGTTTCTAGACTACATGAGACAGAGCTGGATAATTTGCGTCAGAGACAGAGCCCTGGTAGTGGCACCCGTACAGCACAATCCTGTCAAGAAGGAAGCTCTCTCTCCACAGTTCCTAAGAAAGAGTTGGAAAACATTGAGCAGATACAGAGCCATAATACTAGTATCCTAGCATCAGAAACCAATCAGGATGGAAGAAGTCTTCCTATTATACCTGAAAATGTGCTAGATCTGCATCCTGGTATTAGGATCCCCACATCACAATCTGATCAAGAAAAATTCTCTTTATCCATTAGGCCAGAGAAAGTTTTGGGAAAATTACCCCTGCGACGGAACCCTGACATCATGGTTCCTGCATTACAGTCTGTTCAAGAAGGAAACACTCTTAGTAAAATACCTGAAAAACCATCAGAAGATGGATATAACTGGCGAAAATATGGGCAGAAACTTGTTAGAGGAAATCAATTCGTTCGAAGCTATTACAAATGTACATTTCCTAATTGTCCATCAAAAAAGCAAGTGGAACGGTCACATGAGGGGAATATTACAAATATTAATTATCGGGGGAAGCATGAACATACCAAACCTCAACAGAGTTCCCAAATAGCTGTGTCTATCCAGGCAAGAAGACCAAATAAGCCTTCTCTGACCAAAAGTGAAGGTAAGTGATGAAGTCTATTGCTGTTATCTGGTTCAAGTTAACCAATAAGATTCTTGACTTTTTTGGTGACCTGTATTTGCAGATGAATCGTCCGATGTTCATAATAGAGCATCTCATCAGATTGTGCCAATAGAGACCCCTAAGCTCTCGACTGTTGAAACAAGCGTTGATGTTATGAAGGGTGCAGCTCCAGAATCAATTAAAACAAGAGATGAGGTTGATCATGATGAAGATCTGGACTCTAAGAGACAGTATATTCGCAAACTCGTAATAATTTGCTATGTCAAAGCATGCCCTGGGCTAACATGTTATTAAACTGTGATTTTTTTTTACTGGCAACAGGAAGAGAGACATTTCTACTGTCGATACTTTGGCTTTGGCGAATAGAATAAATGATGAACCTAGGCTTGTTGTCGAGACCACGAGTCTGGCTGATATAGTGAATGACGGCTATCGCTGGCGCAAGTATGGACAGAAATTAGTGAAAGGCAATCCAAATCCAAGGTATATAAATTTCAGTGCTCATGCCCAGCAACAACTTTTTTTCTATTCTAATTCTTCTTTGATATGCATGCAATGCCTATTTGTGTGGTACTGTATCTTCTTAAAATTAAAGTTACACCTGTAAATAAACCCTTGTAGAAACTTTTCTATGAGCTGATTGCATGGGACTGGATAGAAATTAACTCATTCAGACTTCCTGTATATTGCTTAGCTTGGTTCACCCAAGCAGCTTTATTTGGCATTGCTATGATTCTATTAGTCTGTTCATAGATTGACTTTCCTGCATCTTTGTGATGATGTCTTACTGAAGAAAATTTTTTAGATTGCAGCAACTCAATTCCAATATATGCCTGTTAATTCTTATATACAGTCGCAAACACTAGTTGTGCACACCATTATGCCTTATTATCTCAGTACTTATCCCTTACATCCTGCAAAGGATGTCACAATTCTGTTGTACTTCCGTTAAAAAGTGAGAGCCATTTTTTGCAAAATGTAAGCAATATTAGTGTGCAAAGATTATATTTTCAATGTGAACCCCTGTAAGGACAAGTACATAGGCTCATGTTGGAGTCTAAGACATTGATGTACAATAAACGAGTTTCTTAATCTGCATGAGAATTATGACATTGTTTGGAAGACGGTGGTTGTAATTCTATACACATCTGGCTACACTAGCATTGTAAATTTCTGGCATATGGTAACACTACTTTCTGTTAATGTTATTTAGGAGTTACTATAGGTGCTCGAGCACTGGTTGCCCTGTTAAGAAACATGTGGAGAGGGCATCCCATGATCCAAAAGTGGTTATAACCACATATGAGGGACAACATAGCCATGATATGCCTCCTGCAAGGACTGTTACTCATAATAATGCATCAGGAGGCAATACAAATACGAAACCCCAGAATGGTCAATCAAGATCTGAAGCAGAAGAAAAGGAAGCGGTTGGTGTGGATATAGTTGTTCATGTTGGTGCGAACTGAGCAATAAACACCGGCATCCTAACTTGTCCACAACTGAACTCAGTTCTGATCCCAGTTACAGTAAGCTACTTATTCTAACAAGTAGCAATTCATGATGATATTTATTGACCTAGAGCAGGATGTGTGTGCATTAGAGGCATTTTGCAACTCCGTTTTCTTAACAGTTTTATCTTTGACTAATGTTTATTGTTTGTTTGTTGTCTATGGGGTTCAAGTAAAAAGATAAAAGGGGGAGGGGTGGAGTGGAGTGGGTATAGTGGAAAGGCAAAGTATTGTTCTAGGGCTGAAAGTTACTAAAACCACGTCTTTATTCAGTAACTGGAGATGCATGAACCTCTTTTGGCTGTAAAAATTATTCCAAGGAGGAACTATAAACAGAATGTAGACGATATCAGAAGTATCTAATTCTTGATAACCAATTATGTTTACTCTTAATTGCTTTTTCTACGTTTATCTTCTTCCCTGTTCATGGCTGGGTGTTTTTCTTTACGGCTCGGTGCATACCTGATTTTTGTTATTTATGATTATTGTTACTTTATAAGAAACTATACAATGGCCTGCCATTATTCTTTACTATAAGATATCTATAATTTCATGGACAGTTGCAGATAACTACTTTTCCAACATTTCATCATATCATATCATACGGAAGTGTTAGCTAGTTGTAAATGAAAATTATATATTCTTGTGGAGCCTACACGAACATGATGTTGTTGGTTAGAGAATGCTTTCTAGGCATGATGCCAGATTTTTATTCTGCCAGGGAACACATTGTATTCTATAAAACATCCCCCATCACATGACAATATTCTTGAGTGTGGGCGGTGTAGAAATTAATTAGTATGATTCTGCAAATGGGGAGGCAGTTATCAAAAGTGGGGTCCAAATTCAATGGCAATTTGAATTCTGTAACCATCATATTGATGGGTAACATGTTCTGGTTTTGTATTTTTTGTCATGTCCCGATCAAAGATTCAACAATATATTTAGCCTTTCTACATGTTAATTTATTGGCATATCTTTGGTTGCTAGTCATTTACTAATATTGGCCTAATAAAGCCTGTCCGGATTCAGTTGATCTTTAATACAAAGGAAGGGAAGCAAAGTCTGATGCATAACATCCTACAGACAGAGCTGAGAGATGTCATTGTTGTTATAACACTATACCAAGTAACAAAGGAATAATAGGAAAAAATTGCTACAGGTTTAATCTCAGCTTGCTAATCCCAGATCTTAATGAGAAGTTAACATGAGCTCAGATCTCATTTCCATGCGCAAGAAGCAACCAAATCTCTGTTCATCCAACCAAGATAGAGTGCTCCATCTCTTTCTTCGAGCCTATATCTATCACAGTAGTTGACTAGTAGTGTTTTGATAGTAGCATTCACCAAAGAACTCAAAGGGTACGGAGTAAAACCAGCCATTCTGAACCGGGACTTCCACTTTCCCAGGAGCTCATGGCGCTCCACCCTCTCAGTCCCCTCGCACGCTATTATGTTGACAACATCTCTTGCAAGGCAGTGCTGCTCGACATTGATCCGCTGCTTGTGTTCCCTTGGAAGAGTCGCGTCAATTGATTCAAACATCGCCATATAATAATCCATCGTTTCAAGGAATCGAGGAAAAAATGCAGCCGTGTTTGTGTTCGACTCTTGCTCCACAAGGGTCACCACTTTGGGGCTCAAGCCTTTTACCAACCTTAACAGCCCATCCCGATGATTTTGAGTGCTCACACTTTCATCTGGCATGTGGTGTAACATGAAGGCAAAATTCACAGCCAGTGCTTCCCCTGCTCTAATGCCAAGATTTTCTGGCTGGACCTCGCTGCCAGAAATTGTTGCACCATGGAACTCAAACGGCACCTTAAATGAATGGGCAAGCCTAGAAAGCCTCTGTCCCACAATATTTAGTCCTCCTCCACGAGCATATGCTGAAGTGGAATCATCGATCCCTGTTATTCGGATATGGGGTGGCCCACCTGGCCGGCCTGCAAAAGCCTGGATCAGAGTTATCCATTGACTTCCTTGACCAATTTGGAAATCAATTATGTGAACTCTGTTTTCATCCTTCATTGCTTCTGCAATTGCACCATTTGCAGACATGTACCCAAATTTGAAGTAAGGGCAAACCTCAAACAGGATGTGCATATAAGAAAGAAGCTCAGAGCTTTCTGGTTCTTTGCATCTTAAAGATCTGTAGATCAAACTTCCTGAAGAGGCCAGCCTAGCTACAAGCCCTTCCAGCAAGTACGCTCCCAAACGCTGAACTGGTTCGCCAGAAACTGATACCATTTGGCGTAACTCGGCCATCAACCACTGTGCAGTCAACAGATCATTATCTGATACTGCTTTTGCACAGGCAATAAGAACCTGTTTCATATCCCTTCGAGGAATTGCCTCAAACATCTGTTTCCAATTGTCAATCTCTGGTGAGGCCAAGTTACAATCAAAATTGTCGAGAACGTCAGAATCTGGTCCCAGCATTACAGATTCCAATTCTCTTAGCTTATGCCTCAAATCATTCGTGTCATCGGTTACACAGGACACACTAATTGGAGAACCGTAGTTATTGTCCGGGGAGCGGTGCGAGTCCGGTGGGTATGACTGATATTCTTGCTGTGACATGGGGCTCCCATTGGGTGAGAAGCTGACAGTTGATGATGAGTTGTAAACAGTGTTAAAACTGCCAGTTGCTGAAGAAGACTCCAGGGTGCAGTATTGTTCACGAGAAGCTTTAATGGAGTATAGATTTCCGTGGCTGCTATTATTGTAGCATAATTGGTTGTCTAAAGATTGAGACTGCGGCAAAGAGTAGGACTCAACTCCTTTTGTTGACTGATAGAACAATGTGTTGGACATACTTAATCTTCTGCGTTGTGATGCTTGCATTGAAGAAACTAATGTGCTGGTCTCTCGTATTACCAGAGTAACCTTGTAGCCTTTTCTGAAAGGAGGTTCTCCAAATTTGAACAAATACTGTGTCAAATGGCTTTATCTTATAACAGCTTGACGAACAGTCCGAATCAGAGCTCCTGGAGATTTAAAAGAATGAGGAGCACAACATGGAGAGTGCTACGTTATAAAACTCAGGATATAGTTATCAGTTTCAAACAAGAGATCCAACTAAGTAGCTGTCGTTTTATTGTTGTTTCAAATAAACTTTATTAGGAAATTACAAATCCAGTTACTGGGAACAAAAAAGTACTTAAAAAATCATTTTAGCAATATTGCCTCATGAATCTGCATCTAGATCTAATCAAAATGTTTATTCACTTCCACATTCATTCAAAGTTTGAAGACGCAACATCACATTCTCCACCACTAAATATATTAACTAAATAATGCAATGCAACAGAAATAGGGAATGGCAGTGTCATTATAAATAAAAAAACAAACTGAAGAACATTCTTATTTACTGCTACCTCCTGCATTCAATGCAGTGCAGTAAAATGATAGCTAAAGCAACTCGTTCAATATTTTCTTCCCAAGATGATTGTATTTTTTTCCAATACTTAAGTGGATAAAATATAATCATTTCACACACACACATATATATATATAATTTTATTTTGTTGAGTTATTTTTGCAATAATGGTCACCCCAGAGAAAACCTGAAAGTGACGTCCATTGGAGGACAGAGGGAGTATTGCAGAACAGGGCATTATCATTAACACCAAGAACTTCAGATCAGCCATGTGGGGAAGAAGAGCAATAAAGTAAACCACATGTACTCCGCAGAAGATCAGTCAAGCAAAATAAAGGGCAAGAGCTCATACAAACTCCAAACAAAAACAAACCATGGCCATTCGATCAGCAAAAACAGAAAGACAAAAAACAAAAAAACTTATAACTTAACACAAATTTGGTCAGAATGAGACCCATTGACACATGTACAACACACACCCACAAATATAAGGAAGGGGTAAAAGAAACTCTACCTTTTGGAGATCTATTGCCAACCCATTTTCAGTAACCTTGAGTCACCCATGAAAGTGGTACACAGAGCTCATCTTTCCCCCAAAAAACCTGAATTTAAACCATTTGATCAACAAAATCACTCTATCAGTATTAAACAGAACAGGGAATTTCAAGGGGGGGAAGAACAGAATCTGTAAGAATAGATAATTACTAAGCGTAGATAATTACTACAGTTCCCGCATCAAATTAATAGTAAGTTTGGCATAAATACCTTAAAAGTTAGGAATCTCAAGTTTCCAGTAACACTCACAAAACCAAAGTTCAGTTTTGAGATAAAAGAGAGAGCAGAGTTCCTCTGTGAAAGAAAGGGTTGTATATTATAAAAAGAATAGTTTTGCAAAAGCCCTTGAATTGATCTAAAATTACATGTCCGCCAGTGTGATTTAGCTAGCAATTAATGGCCATCTTAGCCTAAAAATTAACATGCGGACACTCGGCGGTGTTCATTTGAACCTAACTAGTATTAATTTGGGTTGGGTTGGGTTGGGTTGGGGTGGGGCGGGGGTTGCGTTGGGGTGGGGCGTGGGGGGGTGGCGGGGTGGGGGGGGGGGGGGGGAAATTGTTGGAATAAAGTTAATTTTGATCAATTGATCAATAGAGTATTTATATGTAATTTGAAAAGTGATCTCTTTTTAAGTATCAATACTGTATTAGTAATGATCAATTTACTATAAAATTAAATTTATAGTAATCGAATCCGTATTATTGTACTAGTAGTATCTAATCATCTACTAACAGTTTGACAGTAGGGCAACATTAATTACAGATAGGGTATAAAGTTTACATTTTTTTTTGTCGGAAAGAATTGGATGTAGATAAAATATCCTCGAACAATGGATGGAAAAAAAAGGAAAGGGAAGGAGTTAGTTGACTTTAAAATACTACAAAAGTAATAGTAGTATTTTTATATGAAAAAAATTATGATATTTTTAAATGGGTATGCAGAGCTTATTTACTATTCAAATAAGAAGGATCACCTCAAATATATTGTTTTTTTAATCCAAAAATATCATTATCATATATGATGAAATTTGTTTTTCTTTGAAATGTTAATGGATTTTCTATCGACATTAGATTTCATGAACTTATATGCCTCAAATTCTTTATGCTAACTTATATTGTTGGAATGATATATCCTTCAAAATGATCATTAAATACATTATTTTTATTTTATTTCTTCCTCTATTTCACTTTCTTAATCCTAACGTAACATTAAAGTAACATACTAGTAAAACATTATTATGAGTAAGAAAATTTAAATCACTAATGTCTACACTAGTACTATATTTTAAGGGAACTGATATGTCTACATAATTTTTTTTATATTTTTACATAATTCTTTTCATATCAATAATAAACGAGTCCTACCTTCATGAAAGAGACTCGTATAAAAATATTATTTTAATACGAGAAAATATCAGTTTCTTAATTTAAAATGTGATACTATCATAAGTTATTGACTCCGTCCCCAAAAATAGTATCCTTCTCTAAATGAAGCAAAAAATTCAAATATATCGACATCATCACGAGTATTCTTCTTCACTTTCAGTGGGATGGTTTAGAATTTAGTTTGTCTAAAAAAAAAAATAAACACAAGAAATTCAAATATGTCGACATTATCATATAGAGTGATTTTAGTCTACTATGACCAAAAAAAGGACCCATTGTTTGGAGGATTAATTGCTAATAAGAATTTATGAATGAAAGAAAAACCTTCTTTCTTGTCTTAAGTTAACCCTTTTACTATATATTGAGAAAAAACAAAATATATATTTTACGATTTTATTTGTTGATTTTTTTTTATAAATAATCGATAATATTTTAATAATATATTAAATACAGTGAGTTAAGTTTATAGTCTTACCCAAATCTATATATCGATATACGTTGGAATTGCAAGCAATCGTAATGGAATGGAATAGAAAACATTGGCAATAAGAGGGAGAATTGAAGTCTTTGACCTTAAGACGAGTCATAAGAGGAAGGGAAGGGCAAAATTGTAGTATTTTGTTAAACTGGTGGGCAAGAGTTTGATAGGGGTTTGAAGATGAGTGGGACCCACACGGTTACCTTTCAATTAAGCAAAATTTCACGAAACGAAAGAGATGACGTGGGAACAAGTGCCTTCCACTTCACCCTACTGCCACAACAAAACTTTAAATAATAGTAAATAATACTACTTTTTTCACTCCATCCTTCATTATCTTCTAAATCCCGCCCTTAATTTACCAAATTACCCTCCTACGTGTATCCTCTTGTCCTTTCCCCTTTTTCTTTCTTCCATTCCCTTGGCCGTTGGTGTCTTTATTTTTGGTCTCGGTGTTGGAAACTTGAAATGATATTCAACGGACATAATTTCATTGACAATCACAAGAAACAAACTAAAAGAATTGACGCTACCTATAAATTGAATATCAGTGTTAATGAGTGAAATTACACATTTTAATTAATTAAACCAACTTAGGGGCTGTTTGTTTCCCGCTGAATGGGTCTGAATAACCTAAAATCTGAACGAATCAGTCATTAAGAGTGTTTGTTTTGGAGTTTTAAAATCTGAATGGGGCTGAATAGCACTGACCGATTCTTTTAAAAAATCTTGGCTGAATCAATCTGAATGATGGTCTTTTACACAAATAGTCATCCATCCCGATCATCTCCATCTCGATCATCTGCCGAAATACATGGAAGCAAACCCACCTCCATCTTCAAACTCTTAAATTCACCATCGTCGAAAATCCTTCTCCTCCACCACCCATCTTCAAAATCCTACCTCCTCAGAGCCATATCTGTAATTATATCATGACTAAATTACAAAAAGAAAAAGAAAAAAAGAATCAACCCAAAACAAAAACCATGTCTCCTCTCATGCAACAATTACCAATATTCAGATTATAAAGAAAAAAAAGAGGGAAGAAGAAGAAGAAAATGGTGGATTGCCGGACCGGAACAGAAAAGATAACGGGGAAAAGAGAAAAGAGGGGAAAGGGGAAAGGAGAGAGGAGAGAGGACGGATTGGATAAAGGGGAAAGGGTTTTTTATCTTTAGTTTTTGTTTTTTTATTTATTAATGTTTTGTTTTATTTAATTGTTATTTTATTTTGCTTAATTATTGTTTTGATAACTTATTATTTTTTTTATTATTATGCATTTTAATTTACATAAAATGATAAATAAAATTGTAGAATGACTCATATTTAAATTTGTTTGAATTATTCAATACTTTTTTTGATAATTTGTTTTAACTATTTATTTTTATATGTAGTACAATTAATGTTGTGTTTAATTTTTTTAGTATATTTTCAGACAGAATTATATACTTGTTCATAATAGTTTAGAAGGGTAAAATAGTAAAAGACTGTTATTAAGATGTTTCAGACGTATCAATTATCAAACAATTTTTTTCATTCAGATTCAGTTCAGTTCATTCAGATTCAGCTCAATTCAGATTCAGATTCATTCATTCAGTTTTTATCAAACAGCCCCTTATTTTTAAGTCAACATTGTAAAAAGAATCTTGTTATAAGGCAAATAAATTATTTTTTATATTTTCCCATGTGAGACCTATTTTTTTAACAAAAATGGCAAACCTCACATGCAAAAATTTCAAAAATGGCTGCAGAAATATCACTTCCCTAAATTCAATCCTATATAACCACATTGTAAAGACAAAATTTATTTAACATAATTAAAGAAGATGACATAATTAATTTAACTTAGCTGGGAATATGTAAGAAGGAAGGGCTGATATGGTAATCAGTCGGGAGAGATTGATTCCTCCTCAAAACTGGATGGATTAAAATATATTAATGGTCGTATTCAGTAATTAATTAACAATCATGTAATCACAAACTGATTGTGACTCCCACTTCAGATGTTTACATTATTGGAATCAAATGTGCATGCAATTTTTAAAGGAATAGGGAATCTTGTTTCTTCTATGTCCCCTAGTCTCTCCAAAAAAAAAGTGCTAGAGTTTATCTCATGGCCCAATAGCTTATCTTCAACCCGCCCTTTAATTTGTCCATCCATCACTTATTCACCCCCCCCCCCCTCGCCCCCCTCCCCCCTCCCCCTCCCCCCTATCCCTACCCCTACTCCTCCCCTCGCCCTACCCCTACCCCTACCATGCTACTTTTGGCAAACAAAAGGAACCTTAATCTACGTTTATCATTAATTAGTACTCTCCCCCTAGCTTTCTAATGATCTATTGCTTCTTTTAGCAAACAAAAGGAACCTTGATGTTGGTTAATGCTCACTCCTTTCTAAAAATTAAATATTAATGGTTTTATAAGTTATAACTATGATCGGTCTGTTGGGTATCATCGGAGAGTTTACGGTTATACATGAAATTTAATACACGTGTTTAAAAGTCTAAAAGTTTAAGTTATTATTTTTTTAATTCATACATACATAATAATTCTCTTTTTATTATTACTTTCAAATGAGGAAATAACTTATGACTGGTGTCAAACTGTGTTTTATTATGATATAAAACATTAATATTCCAAAAAAAAAAAAAGAGTCAAGAAAGAAGTAGGAGTGATCTAATTTCTCTTTAGGATATATATAGAGGGTAGGGTATGCACAGAAGGTTGCGGATAGATATATAAAGGAGACGAAATAGTAAGTAAGTGCTACAATTTGAATTATAGATGAGATTTGTGAATTTTTACAACATCACATTTTGTGCATATAGAAATATATTTAATTGACCCTAATATCATTAGTTAAATTTCGTTATCTACAGTTAGAGTTACCGGCTTAATTGTTTATATTCGTCGGTCGGTCGGTTTGTATACATATATATATATATATATATATATAGAGAGAGAGAGAGAGAGAGAGAGAGATGGCCGATGGGGTTGCTTGCTGTTTAGAGGTTCGAGTTTTTTCCTTTTCTTTGGTGCAATGAGGTTAATTCGATCGAGTTGTCGCAGCTAAATTACATTTGAAGGTATGTATTATATATAAAGGAGGGAATAATACATTTGCATGCTGCATGCGCACTTCATACTTCAATATTTCAATTCTAGTTGTACGCTTTTTTCTGGATGAAATGAATATATCCTTCAACTGTTTCTACTGAATACATACATACATGTATCAATAATGTACTAACAGTACCAATTTTGCATGCATATTGTAATTGACATTTTATGGTATGTTTGCAATTCGGAAAATTCAAAAAAAAAAATAATTTAAATTTATTAAAAGATATATGAATCCATTTCACTACATTTTAACTTTGTTCGGTTAGTTTAACTAGTCTTTGAGACTTGGGAGGGGAAAGGTTTAATATCCCCTAGATAGTAGAGAACTCATTATGGAATGCATGTACGTACAATTTTTTATTTTTTATTTTTAAAAAGAAACTTTTAATATATTCATTACTTGCACACAAAAAAAAGAATGCATCTGAGGCTCTCTAGGAGTGCATGCATGTAGCAATATTTTATCAGAAAAAGATTCAAATCTTAGGCGTGCATATATATATATATATATATATATATATATATATATAACATGGGTGATCATCAATCAGGTGGATCCTATTCCTATTCCTATTCCTATTCCTGACTATCATTATAAACCACCCTGGAATTAAACTGGAAAATGGGGCCGGCCGGCTATATATGGTATGGGACCCCTGAACTCAAGCACGCATGCATGGTGGTCTGTAACCATGGTTATCAATCATAGTACTCCAACTTTAATTTTTGTATTTATTTGTATCCACTTAATTTGTTGTCTAAAGTTGACGAAATTCTATGACAATAATAAAATGTCATAAATAAAACCAGACTTTAACATAATTCCGACCAAATGTTTGGGCCTTTGGAAGATTTTTGACTCCAATAGTCAAATTTGTATACAAGACCAAACGACCAGCTCGATCTCCTCTTTATATCTATCTCCTCACTTTAAATTTTCCGTCTCATTCTTAATTTCTTATGTCTTTTACTGTATGTATGTATGTATTTATTTAGAAGTAATTAGTAGTAGTATTTTATGTATTGTTCTCGATCGGGTGTAATTTATGAATGTTGCTACAATATTATTGAATTTTATGAGACGACGGGGTTAGGATAGAAAATCTAAATTTGTCTGCCTTTCCATTCTTTGTTCGACATTTTAGCTAGGTCTTATAAGGTGGGTCCCCTTGGCATCCATGTTTCAACCTCCGTTTTGAATTCCTAGCTAGGCTCCATTATTTGGGGGAGGTTTTTTTATTATTATTTTATTGGGGGGGGGGGGGGGGGTTGGGGGGGGGGGGGGGGGGGGGGGGGGGGGGGGTTGTCCATAATTTGAACACACTCCGGCACTCACACATTTTATCTTAACATGTCAAAACTCGAACATTCAACCTCATGATTCGAGCCAAAAGCCTTCGGTAAGTGAGTTTCTCTAGTTCTTTTTCCCATTTTTTCATTCTCTTTTTTATTTTCTAGTTTTTGTCAAATAGCAATGATATTAATTAGAAACTTTCTATATATATATATATATATATATTCTCATCAACACGTGTCTTTCAATCGCATACATAATTTTCTGTAGATCATGAAGCACGTGTGGTTGTCGAGCTTATATCGTTGTGTAAAGTTGAAAGTTGAAGATGTAATCTCTTCATTTTCCAGACAAATTAAGGACTTCATTTTTCTGTGTCTTATTAGAAAAGAATCATGCAAGCTTTAGAAATTCAATTTTATTGGCATTTGCCACACGAGTCTAGCCCTCCGATCCTTTTCATGCCTATGCCTATATCAATACTCTTAACAATAATACAATTCTATTGTCAAAAAAGAAAAAGGGGAAGAAATTAAGAAATTAATGGATCCAAGTTTTTATTCATTCAAACAAGATCATCTAAAAGTTTTAAGTTATTAGAAAAAAGTATCAATAATATATATCATAATACTTCTTCTATTTTAAAATTAGAGATATAATTTAATTTTTGAGGTCAAACGACGGATATTAAACTTCAAATGGATGTGAATTTGTTTAATTTTAGTAGATATAATTATTATAATGGTATAGTATATAATAAAATTATTAATCATAAAATTTATTTCATTATAAATTTTTATGAGTCAATACCATTTTTAAGTTTAATATGTCGCTGTTTGATTTTAAAAATCAAATTATTTCTCTAATTTTAAAACGGATAGAGTACTAATTAATACTCCCTTCAAATACAACTTTATAGAGAAGAACAAACTAAAGTGGACATTAAATACGTTAGATAATGTCTGGTATATATAATGACTTAAGTCAACTTTTCTCATTGCTAATTAATTTTAGTTAGAGTGCTTGATAACTTTGTACGTTAGATTTTGGCCAATTTTATAAAATCTAGCATGCTATAAGAGCGAGTTATTATCCTTGGGTCTAATTAAGCACTCTTCTTATCTTTCATTCTTACCCACTTGCAGTTCATTTCTTAACTAGTACCATTTATCAATAGAGTCAATAGTTGCATGTAGTTTACTAGCTTTCTTATGCACTTGTCTTGTAACAAGCTTCTTTTAGACTTGTTTATCTTGTGTGGGTTTCATATTCATCAGGTTTATGTGTAACCCTCAAAATACCGAGTTATACATGAGGGGGAGTGTTCGAGCATATATGTTATCCCACATCGAATACCTTGAAAAGTGTCTAGTATATAATGACTTAGGTCAACTGTTTTCATTAAATATGCCAATTAGTATTAAGTTAAAAAGTTCAAGTTTTTTTAAATAATAGATTTGGACCTATTTTATAAATTTAACAAAGAGAAAACCGACATAAAAGAAGAAGAAAAACTTGATGAAAAATCCAAGTTTCATACTCCTATATAAACGACTCACAAACAATAATGTTTTAAAATATAGAAATTGTGGAATGTTAAGTTTAATAATGGATTCCTTTCGATTTTCAAAAGAACTTTTCAAGTCTTTTTGGATTCCGAACTAAAATACCCTTCAATTTTTACGATAATTTATAGTACTATTTTATCTTTGTAACTTCAAATTTATTTATTTTTATGTAATTGAAGTTTAAGTATCTTATTAATTGATATTGTAAAATTGAAAACATAATATAAAATATAAATTACACATGCAAAACGTGTCGATCACACAAGAATTAAGAAATTAAGATTGAATTTTAATTAGTCATTAAATAAATCATCATTACCAAAAGTGTATGTACCAAAGGGAAGTCCTCCAAAGTCATTAGAGTAATTGCCGGGCCGCGACTTGTTCTTTCTCTTTCTTATGCCGTATATGGCTGGCTGGCTGGCTGGCTGGCTGGCTATATATAGTAAGTAGTAGAATATAGTCTATTCTTTCATTTGAAACTTTTCTATTTTTTATTTTACATTTTACACAAAAAAAAAAGTATTATTTCTATTAATTGATTGTAGTGTAAAATAATATAACCGACTCAATTTTAATCTCACAATTTTATCATTATTATTAAATGAACGCTAATTAGTTTAATAAAAATAATGAGAAGTGGGTGTTTTAACAAATTTGAATTATTTCTAATAATTGTGTATAATAATGTCGTCCACAAACTTTATATAGTTGCTTAGGAAAACCAGACATTTTTATTATAAAAAGAAAAGGAAAAGGTAAAAATTAGTGTGGGAATTTCCTACACGCAGAAGCTTATCACGCCGGGGTTAGGGGGTTTTGTGGAGTTCCATAACAAGCCTAATAAAGTGTTGGTCTAATTGAAGAAGACAAACTAGACTACTAGACTAGACTAGACTGTCACAATTCGTTCTTACTATTTGGTCCATCATAAGGGGGAAGAGAAATCAAATCAAACACAAACTTCTGCCTCAATTCACAAGTTGTGCAGTCAACCATTTTACTATTTGACCACTTCATTTGCCTACTCAGTGGTCACCTTAGCCTTGGACCACACACACACATATATATATATATATAGATACAGAGAGAGGGTCATGTCTCACAATTGACGTTAGTTGGGAACAATATTTTACCTAACAGCCTGTGTGGTCGTCTATTATATAATCTAAGAGGTGAGATTCAATAAGACTTGGGTCTGGTCGCAAATTACTAATGACAATTATGTTCTTATTTTTGGTTTTTTAAACTGACCACGAATAAGACATGCGATCAAAATACGAAAAAATAAAAAAAGATGGAATGTGTAATAGTCAATATTTTGGTTGATTATTCCAAATCGACATATTAGTTAATTATAATTACAAGAATAAAAGTAGTGATAAATTTGTTATCTGATTTTCGTCCTGAAATTTATGATTCTTTATCTCGTGGGATCTTGTGGTGTACTGTTCACTATTATTATTCCTAAAATTTATGATTCCCTTTATGATTCTTAATGGGATCTTGTAGTGAACTGTTCACCATTATTATTAGTGTATCTTCACGTCTAAGGAAATTCAATCAAAATAATTGGTCCAAGAAAATTTAATCAATACAATTGTTCAAACTAAATTTGTCATGTACAAATCTCTATTTTCCTGTATTCTGGCTGCAGGTTGGCATAATAATAGTCCTTAGTAGTTGCATTGGCCGCAGGTCCTACTTACGGTCAGGTCCAAATCTTTTTCAATCTCACCCCTTAGATCGTGTAATGGACGGTCACAAATCTAATTAAAATAATGCTTTCACCTAACATCAACTGTGGAACAAGACTTATATGAATTCTTTTAGGAAACTTAGTATATATTGGGGGAAGTTAAGCTTAGTTAATCTTTACTTTAAATTTGGAAAAAAACTTTCCAACAAAGTGTTACCATCAACATCAAGCAATGTAATGGTCCAAAGCCGTGACAAAAACGCATGTGCTTAAACACCTACATGATTTCAAAGTTTTATCTAGTTTTAATGCTAAATATTGAGTAATTAAGTTTTTAGGATGATGGTTAATAGTTAATATTGAGATATGTTGGTGATTGTTGTCTATTTTTAATCGAAAGTGTGAATTTATTATAATTTTGAATAAGAAAGCTGATCTTGATAGTGAAAATTGAATTAAAGTTTCATACACTGTCAGTTTATACATAAACGGAGTTAGGTGCTGTTTGTTTATATCTGATTGCCTCTTAATGGACTGCCTCTTATTCGCTAAGAGGCATGATGCTGTTTTTTTGTTTTTTTGTTACCTCTAAATGCCTCTTAATCGGTTAGACATAAAATAAAATCTTAATAATTAAGAGGTGCCTCTTAATGAAATTTTTTTGATAATTTTTTTTATATAAATATATTCAACAATATTATTCACTCATTTTTATTAAATTGAATATTTAAAATTATTAAATAAAATTTTACCCTTTAAAATGGTAAAATAGTGTCATTAAGAGACAACTTACTTTTTAGTTATCAAACAGTTTTTTAGATTCAGACCTCATAACCATTCAGATGATCTAATTTATTAAGACATCATAATCATTCAGATCTTAATTATCAGGTTTATCAAACACAACCATAGGATCATAGCACCTCAATAATAAAATATTTTTGTTAGACGTTGTTTTCCTTTTTTTTAATAATATTTCATGATCCTAACACCGCTCATAGACACATTGAATGTCGGTATATCAAATTTTAACTTATGAAATTTTATGTACTTGTAATTTCCCATCATAGTTTGAGTTTTTATAAATAAAAATAAAAAGAAGAAGAAATCCTCTGACCTTAAAACCTTTTCATATTTCACCATAAACTCTTAAGTCACAAGTGTATAAATTAGGCTAGACCATCTTAAACCAATGGGTCATAGTTCCTAAAACCATTGGGCTGGTCATCTCACTGATCCTTAGTTAAGAACTCAAAATGGGCAAACCCATGGACCCGATAACTAATTTAGCTGAAAACAAATCTTTCATGTCATTTTTACTCCCTTTCCTTTGTTGGCTTATGACTTCAAATTAATCTCTTACCATTTCTTTTAGGATACTAATGGTTAAATGGTACTCTTTAAAAAAAAGGAATGACACCCCTTTTTCTTTTTTTGGGAATTTCATCAAAAAACTAATATTTTCTACACTTTTAAATATTTTCACAATAAAAATGTCACTATATATATATATATATATATATATATATAACGACGGTAAAAACCGTCGCTATAGTACAATTTAAATCTTCTTTCATTTTACATTTTTATGAGTTATATTAATTTTAAAATTTAATATGTTGTCGTTTTGATTTCAAAAGACAAATTATATTTCTAATTTTAAAATTGAGGGAGTAATATTCAAATTTTTTGGGGGAAGTGCAATCTTTTTTTCTTCACCAAATGAATTGAAACTTTATGGAAAATGCAATATATTCCATCAAAGCTTAGGAGTGCTATCACATCGGTTTTTCGGCAAAAAAGATAAAAATAAAAGAGGGCTCCACAAATCTATAAATCAATCAACAATAGGGCCCACAACCCCTTATCAACTTCATCAAACTCGTCCATCAGTACCCACTTTAAGAAGATGCATGCATTTCTTCTAAGTAAATAATCCCATAAGTTGTTGCCCCAATGAAACCCCCCGCCCCCCCCCCCCCCCCCCCCCCCCCCCACGCCCCCCACCCTTCAACCCATTATTATTGTCTTGGGCCACAATGAAAAAAGAGAAAAAAAGTGCAATACAGATGGCTAAATTACACAATGATTATAAAACCACAGGAACTAGATTCACGTCGGCTCCGCAATCAAAGGGTCTCGCAGGTGTTATACTAAGCTGTACTCATGTGGGACCAATTTGTAAAGAAATAATGCTATATATATATATATATATCTTTAGTGCCATTTTGGATGTACTTATATAACTTGAGGAATGTGGTATCTGAACTGTGATAAGTGCAGACAAAGCCACAAAAGAACTAAAACAGAGAGATAGATGAGTTACATTCAAACAACACGGGTCAAATTCGAGTCCGGAATAAATCTTGCATCGAATTCTAAGTCCGAATCAAATCAAATCCATCAAAATAAAGTCTTAAATCACTGGCCCAATAATATTTTCTTAGGCCATCTTAGCCCACCACAGACTAAGTCAAAAGTTCATGACTGAAGGAACTATTGGTAGTAACTTATTTCCAAATTATTTTTCCTATTTTTCAACGTGAGACTGGAGTGTTACATACATAATGCATAGAAAGCCATACATAATGAACTCGGGTTGAAAAATATAATCAAGTATAACTACAATACTAGATTTATTAGCATTTGTAGAGATATCTACATTTCTTTTCTTTAGTCTGAACCCTGCAAATACTTGCTAGTTCCTTTCTTCTTCAACTAAAGCAGACTATACTTACATTTCTCCTAGACACTTGTTGCTTGCTTCCTGTGATTTAACAAACTAAAAACCTTAGAAACCTTTTACATATCGGGTTTCTGTATCTATCCTCTTTCTCCTCCCTAAAGTTAAAAAGAAAGACCAAAAACCATATGTTGCTTCTCCATGACTAGCTAGCTAGGTATGAACTTGAAACAGTTAAGAGACTAGTTGATGTGAATATATAAAACCTGCTGTAGTAGTATCAAATCCTCGAAATGTATGTTCTTTCGCTATTCAGTCCTCGCTAACTCTATAACCCTTCTCTGTTCTATGTTACTGTTGAAATTCCAGTCGCTATTGGAGATGCAAATGGGCTATCAGGAAGATTTAGTCCTTGAGTGCTGAAATGTTTATGAAATCAGTCAAACAAGAAAGAGAGGAATGTATCAGAATACCAGTAGTAGTAGTAGTAGTAGTAGGGGCACAATAATGATAAAATTGAGCAAAGCGACCCTAAACAAGTTTTAACAGACCTACATAAAAACCAAACAAAGAAAAGGAAGTACACATTCACCGCTAAATAATATTGATGGACCAGCTATAAGACAGAAAATCAAATAAAGGCAATGCTGGTCACGAAAAAGTAGTTGCTTTTAAGTTTGAACTAATGACAGCATATATGCATTAAAAGAACCACATATATGCTTTCAAATTGGCAAGGAAGAAAGGGCGCTTTGTGACTTCTCCAGTAATGAATCAAAATAATTAGAAAAAAAGCATTACTCGGTCATACCTCTCCTGGTCATTGTATTTGGTGTTTATGTGCCTAACTGTTTCTTCAGTAGTACCAGAACCATTATTCATAACATCTAGTAGATAATTGAAACGTTCGGCAGATGGGAACTCTGGTCGTTCTGCACGAGCTATGTTGATATATAAAAAATAAATTAAAAAAAAAAGGAAAATCAGACAGAATGAATATTGAAAATGGGCTTTTACAGTTTTAAACAACCATAAAATAAATAATATTTCTATTTACTGATTGTTAGATAAAACCTTCTGAAACCTTCAATTCATTAAGTGCATAGCCAAAATAGCGCTGATGGTTCCCAGGTTTGGCTACTAACTGCATCTCAGAGAAACGCATTCTCTCAAGCTCAAGTGCATGTTCATGCTCTTCCATAAGCTGCTTCCTGAGCATCCTTGAATTATCATAAACTCTGGGAACTACGAAGAAGAATAAAACAAAGTCGTGTAATGAAGTATGCACACCTTATAACTAACCAATAAAACAATATTTAAAATTAATTCAAGAACTATTCTCACTTGAGTGAAGCTCAGATTCTGCATCAACAAAGTGCGAACCATAGTACATTGGGTGCTGAACTTTTTCGGGGTACTTCCTGAAGAAAAGATGCTACATTAGAATAAACCTTGAAGGCTTCAATACACCGTCAGAAAAACATCAATATGCAGCATTTTCCATATCTAGTTAGTAACAATATAACAAACATATCATCCCAGTAAAAATTCCTGCAGTTACCATACTATAATCAAATTTTATGAAATTATTGACAATTGAGAATAGAATGAAGCATTGATCTAAAGTTGCAATGAATAGCCATTTGGACGGTGTCAAAGACCAAAAGAAGGAAAAAACTGTAAAAAACAAAGTAAAGATTTCCTCTCTTTAGACAGACTAGCTACAATACCTCTCGGGAAGCCTAGATTTTTCCCTGTAAGGCTTCACCAGAACACGAGCACCACATACGAAATGAGGATTCCCTTTGGCCAGAATCTGTTTTACTGTCTCTGCGAAAACAAAAGTCACAAAGCCAAACATTCTCTTCTGCTGGCAAGGAATCCTAACATCTTGAACATGCCCGTATTTGCTGAGGTAAAAAACACAAAAAGACAAAGGATCTTAAACATTTTAAAATGGGGAAGTAATTTCAGAAGTATCAGCAACTACCAGTGGCCCCGAGTGGGCAATCAGATTTACTTGAAATAATTGGAAACATCTTGCTCCGAGAAAGTGCTCTCTGCAGGAAAAGTCAGATATATCTGGCGAGAGCCAGCCACAATTCCGCCATGCTCATTTCTTTCTCCATTGTATTCCATGTATTTTGGAACATCTTCGGTCAAAATAACAGAATGCTGGCCATGAGGTCTGTAGCTAAATAACAGAAAACTAATCAAGTTAACTACTCTTTGAACGTAGAACTATAAAGCATTCAAAGTCGTAGCATTTCATAAATTCCACCTGTCAATAAGACGGATGCTGTTCTTCAGACGGGCAAGAAGCTTTGTCAGGCTATAGCCAGCTTTTCCATGTCTTTGGCTCTCAGTGAGGTACCCCTCAGCCTGAAGTGTCCTCCCATACTTCTCATAGTATAGCATCGGTAAAGAAGCAATTGAAACTGGGAACCCTCTTCTCGATTTCAAAAGTTCAGTGAGTTCCATTTCTAGCTTCTCGAGGGATCCCGGTGAGAAAACTTGATCTTCATTCGCATTTTCATTAGAATTTTGATTGAACATTTGAGAGAAGCTTTCTGGCATCAGATGGCCATGGAAATACCGACAGTTGCTTCCATGCTTACAAAACCCTTTACTGAAGTAATGGCAAGCCTTGACAGGAAATTCAGGCAAACTTGGAGACCTTCGGTTGGATCTCGGACCAACTACAGATTCTGGGTAATAGTAATTGCTTAAGAAGTCAGAACGAACAGAGCTTACAGACTCCATTTGATCTTCCGATGACAAAAACTGAAGTTGGTTTTGAATGCGATAGTCATCTGGAGCGGATTCCGAGTATCCTATTGGGACAAATTCCAAGTTATGAACAGGCTGCTGCTCAGCATGGACTTGGGGTTCCCAGTAGGGATTCGGGACTTGAATGGGTACAGGAGATGAAAAGGGACGAGATGACGCTGGTGATAATGGAGTGAATTGTGATGGAAGCTCTGAGATTGGTGTAGGGTTCACCTGAGGAGGTGAACCTGCATGAGAAGCAACTGGCTTGGAGGGCAATCCAAGGTCGGCTTTAGCTTTGTTAATCAAAGAATGTATCAGATTATCAGGGCTAAAGGCCAATCTGATCATTTCCCTCTCACCATGATCTTGTAACAGGAGATACCCAATAATCTTAGAGACATTTTCGGGTTCTAGTTTGTGGATTCTGTTGTACACAACTTTTGTAGACTCAGAAAAATCCATCAGAAATTTTAACCTAACAAATGACACATGTTGGTTCAAATAGTGTAATAGTGTAATTAAACAAAGATCATATCTGTCCACAGAAAAATACAAAATACAAAACAAATATCCAACAAAAACAATTTCAAATCCCAAAATCTGGACGGAGGAGAGGCATTGACATGATGGAATTAAATCAAGAAATCAAAAGCACTTCAAAGTATTTGTGAATGGAATATTGAAGAAAAATAGCTATCTTGACTATATTTACAATTAATTGATCACAGAATAGCACCAAATCAATGATACAAGAGTGAAAAACGCGTCATTTAGTTCAATTTTTGGCACTACTCAATAATATGAAAGCAAATAGGGTAAAATGTGTTCTTCTGTTTTCTGCCATTATTATAGAACATGTTCTACAACATTGACTATAATGGTCACAACTTGCACAATTATAGCCAGCATGGGAGACTTACAGCTATATTCACATTAACCAAAAGAAAAAAAGACAAATTAAATTTAAAATATAATATACACCACGAAATAACTGGAAGATTAACCATTCCCAGAACACCATCAGCAGGAATACACAAGTAGTCATTTTACTTGTATGTTTAATAGAAAAGGAAACATGAACAGACCTAAACAAAAAAACACGACTGGCCACACCAAAAAATCAAATTAAACTAGTTGTTCTTTTTTTAACATAATTAAGAAAGAGGCAATTCTTCAACATAATAGTACTTAAAAAGACCCTTTAAATTACTCGATTGAACCCAACATCAGAAATCAATTGTTGATTTGAAGTATTTTCTAAAACAAATCCATATACAAAACTGCTTTTTTTTTAATTTTCCAAACCAACATAAAATCAAACCATGCATTAAAAAAATTCAGTAACCACCCCCTCCCCTCCCCTCCCCTCCCCCCACAAACTAGGGATTGGGGAACAAAAAATATGCAAGTATCATTGAACATTAGCAACTAACCCCACCCAAAATTATTTATTGAATTCTTAAACACTTGCAGGAATTTTTTTTATTTAAAATACCCAAGAAACAAAATCCATAGAAATCTTCTAATGTTCTTTTAATCTATACCATTTGGAGAAACAAACCCTGTCAAGTACAGATTTTTCTCAGGATTCACTCTAAAAAAGTGGAAATTAATAAATATTTCAAAAGAACCTGAAAAATTAAGGAGAGATCTGAAAACCGACCAAATCTTACAGGCCTCCGAACGCAGAACAAAGTCAGACCCACCCATCCATGGACTGAAACTCCTCCATTTCCCTGTTCTCTCTGTGTCTTCCTTCCCCTGTTTCTCTCTCTTAAACTGCAACTTTTTTGCTAATTTTATCTCCTTCTACTTTTATGCTATTCTATTTCCTCAATCACCATTATTAACAAAGAAAATGACAAAAAGGATATAGCTTTAAAGGCGCCTTCGTCTCTAGTTCAAATCAACTCTGTTAAAATATATACATACACAAAACATATACACCACTCACACTCCCTCGTATTATAAAAATCACAAGAGAGAGAGAGAAAACAAATAACCTTTTTCAATTAGTTATTTATAGAAGATAACACATCAGTTTGACACTGTATTTCAGCATTTAAAAATTGTGAAAATGTTGTTCTTGTTTAAGATAAAAGGGAACAATTATTTTATTTTTTTTTATTTTAATTTTTTATTTTTTAAAAAAAAAAGCCTTTTACAGGTGTATTTGTCGTTACAGAAATTTGCGGGAGTTTTTTAGGAAATGCGCCAGGATTTTCGAATTGGAAGAAAACAGTCCACGTTTGAAATGACATAAGTGCCCTTACACCAAGTCAGCCCATTGGAATTTCAAATTAGGTTATTCGGATATACCCATGTGGCTAAGCCTTGCCCTATTTTTTATCATTTTTAAATTTAAATTCGGAGTGATTAAGAAGAGAAAGTCTAATGTATATCTTACTAGACAAAGTCTAATGGTATGAGGTCGGACGGTTTTGGCTGGAGGTGCAGGGTACAAATGCAGGATATAGATACAACTGATGGAAATTTTCTGACAAATTATAATTATATAAATAAAATTATGAAGTTAAGCCACTAAATTAAATATATTAATAAAATATTATCATTTATGATTATTATTCATAAATATCACAATTCAAATAAATCAATAGAAAAAGTGTATATATTATTTTTCAATTGACCACAAAGTGTACACTACTACACTCTGGTGCATGCCAGGTACATTGCCATATTTGGAGATAAAAATCCTAACCGCTACCCTCCTCCAATTATTAACTAGTGTGGGGCCCACAAATAACCTCAACTCCCTTCCTATGATGTGGGTCTCATTTTATGTAATTTATGTTTGTACTTTGTACCGCTATAGATTTGAGAAATTACCTTATTATATAATACTTCCACAGTTGAAATTACATATCTATATATATATATATATCCAAATTGTACATCTCAATTATTCTATTATCAAAAGGGAAAAAAGGTATTTGTACTCAAAATTAATAGTTTTATTTTTTTAATTTATATCATATTAAAATTAAATTAGAGTATTATTAAAAAAATAAGATCAAAAATAGTATTAAAATAGAAAGAAGGTAAATAGATTTGGACAATTAAAAAAAAAGTAGGACAATTAAACTTGGATGGAGGGAGTAGTATTTTATGATAATTTTTAATCAGTACTGTAATATTTTATTTTCTCTTTTTTTTATGTGAGACTTATTTTTTTGAACAAGCAAAAGGAGATGTGAAGATTACTCGTTACGATCAACTAAATCTATTTTTACAAATCCATATTAATATGAGCAAGATAAATGTTTTGGGCAGTTGCAATTTCTCCCTTTGAATGGGGCATCTCCTTATTATGTACACAACGGGAAAAATATATACAAGTTGGTATGAAAAATACTCCAAGATATATTTCAAATCATTTATTATGATTCTATTATTTTCAAAACATTACGCTTTTTACGCCATAATTTTTTTTAACATATTTTAAGAATTCAAAATAATATCATTACAAAATTATAAAAGTTTTATATCTGAGGAGCTCTAAATACAATATTAGATTTCAAAAATAAAATAAGATTCTTAGTTTGATTTAGGCCCTGTTCCGGAGTGACTTATAAGTTGATCAAATTAACTTATGAGTATTTTTTTTATAAATTCACTTATAGGTAGGTTTCGAGAAGTAACAAGTTTTTATTTCTTATAAAATGATTTATAAGTTATTTTAAAATAAGTACGTTTAATTAAAGATAAAGACTCTTTTTAAGTATTTTAAAATAAGTATATAGGTTTGACCAAATATAAAGACTCTTTTGCCCTTATTTTAATAGTCTTTACAACTTATTTTAACTTACAAGACATTTTAACCAAACACATTTACAATTTATTTTAACTTGTGAGTTAAAATAGCGTCAAACACTTTAATTTATTAGTCACAATTTAAAATAATTTATAACTTATTTTAAATTTTAAATTATAAGTTATTTCCAAACAGTCTTAAACGTATATATGTTCATGTTAATATCTTTAACGTTATGAGTTACTCCCTCTGCTATAGTTTACGAGATAAAAGTTTCTAAGTAATTTGTGGTAGGAATTTCAAGACGTGTCAAAAAATTATGTATTTTTGCATTTTTAATATTTTTTTGTTATTGCTAATAATTTAATATGTATATGTTTATATATACATGTCATTTTTGAAATATTTTATATAATAATTATAAAATATTTCTCTATTTTTCTCCCTCATAAATATGGAGGGAGTAACAAATAAGAGTGTATTACAGGCCTTCAAAGGTTTAAAGTGTCAAGTATGTATATAAAATTAATTTAACGTCTTAGTCTAATAATTAAAACTGATCAAACCATCTGATTTATTGTATGAATTAATACTTATATTAACTCCTATATACTGCATAAATTCATGGCATTATATTTTGTGAGGACTGAATACCTACGAGCATAGATTGAAGGGAATAAAAAAAACCTCACTTGGTTAATCAGATGATTGTAAAATCAAGATTTTGGTCGCATTTTTTAATTTTCTCATTATTTATCTTGTCTTGACGAGCTTAATTTTTATTCCCAAAATGATTAAATTAAGTAATTATTTGAGGTGCCCAATGATGGAAGAAATCCTACCTTATATATATAAAGAGACATAAGGCGGTGATCCTCAATTGAAAAACTCACTGAGTTAACTCTTAATTATTTTTGTTGGAATTGGTATGATTATCAATCGTTCGGCTCTTCCTCTTCCTCTTCCTTTTCCCTTCTATTGTCAACCCGCTCACTCCATGTGTGTTGCTGTTGCAAAAGCTCGGGCCTCGTCGTCGTTCAGTTTACTTATGAGTCATGCTACTATCACATAACGCTCACATACTCTGACGTGACAGTATGTGATTTGTTATTGACATGACCCACTTAACTCAACAACAAATCACATACTGCCACATCAGCAGTATGTGATCTTTATGTGATAGTAGCATTATTCCTTTGCATTCTTATCCAATTGATGATCCTATTCATGGTTTCAATGCTGATTAGCAGAATAATGTACAACTAACCTATGAAAGTTTAAATAGCGCAAGCCGAAAGCCCTTTTTGAAATAACTTTTTTTAAGTCTTATTTTCTTGACAAAAACAAATAAGATTTTTTTTTCATAAAGATTAATCTAATTCTTCTAATTAATAGAATATGGATTTTTAAAGCGATAACGTTTAAAAGTCCAAATATATCATACTAGTTTTGGTGGGTTACTTTTGGGTTCCAAACATTATGTTCATAGATAAATTAAATAATTTGCATTTAAAATATATAAATTGTTATTAAATGAACAAAATTATGTTCATTTTAATTTTGAACACGCGATTGTCGTATTATGCGTTGTAATTCTACTATATATAGTAGGTTTGGTATCAACCTATCAGGAACGGATGTAGGAATATCATCAAAATAGACACTTTGATAATTAAATAAAAATATTATAAAAACAAAAAAAAACTACTTTCTCTGTTGTACAATAAAAAGACAATATATCATTAATTTTATTATCATAATTTTATCATCATACCACAACATTAAAATTAAAATTTATTATTAAATGGTTATACGAAAAAAAATGTCCTTACTATTTGTAATTTGAAAACAAAATTCATTTTGTGAAGCAAAAGAAGAATTCTTTTTTGTTTCTAAGTTTTCCATAAACATATTAAAATTCTAATCAATAAATAATGACATGTTAATAATATTATAAGAACAAATTTAAAACTAATAGTATCCATCCATTGCGAATTAGAAGATCACTATTGACTTTTTCAAAATTATATTGAGATATTTTTAAATTTAACATTAACACGATTCACTCAAATTTTGAAAACAATTAATTTTATAACTTGGAATACTTTTTAGGTAATTTATAATATTTATAATTATGTTAACATAAACTAAATGAATTCGTGTGAATTTTTTAAGTTTTAAAATTATTTTTTCAAAAGTTAAATTGATCTTATAATTTGGAATGGAAGAAGTATTATTTTATAACAGTGTTGAATTAAATTGGGAGAGTAATGTGCTCTTAATGGTTAAGAATGTTTTTGGGTTTTGAACAAAATAAATATAGAAAATTTTAATTTAATGAGAAAAAAAAGAAGAATAGAAAATTATAAATTTTATTTCATATTATTACTAAGTTTATAAAAATAATATTTTACATTCAAATATTATTTTACCTTTTTATTAGTTTTGTTATGTTTACAATGTAAAAGGTAGATTATAAAACTCTTACTTTTGTTATTTATTTTTTTAAAAATTCAAATTAGTCTATTTTTGGATGAATAAGTTTGATAAAAAAAACCCTAATTTTCCGTTCAGTTCTTACATTTTTTATTTATATACACAGCAGACAGCACACCACGTGGGACATCGGGTGCCAGTGAAAAATAAAGCGTTCCATTTGTGACCGTGGGTTTAAAGTTTATGGATGAAACTGCGACGACGTCGTAGCGATGTACATTCAGCGAAGAGTTGGAAACGAAACGGATCTCCGAGTAGAGGAAAGAGGACGGACATGTACACGAGTATAGATTGTAATCTCCTGAAGTTTTTGGTACATAGGAGTAGTATTTGTAGTAGCTGATTTGGAGGAGAGATGTACCAGTGGAGGAAATTCGAGTTCTTCCAAGAGAAACAAGGGGTAAAAAGCTCAATTCCCGATGAAGTCACCGGACGAGTGGAGTGCTGTTCGAGCGGAAGAGGAAAGATCGTGCTCGGATGCGACGACGGCACCGTCAGTTTGCTGGATCGGGGATTAAAATTCAATTTCGGATTCCAAGCTCACACTTCCTCTGTCCTCTTCCTGCAACACCTTAAGGTCTTATTTTTGCAACTCCGCCTTCATATCAAGCTTTTTTCTCTTTCACTCAGTGTTACTGTTCTGTACTATATATATATATGCAAAAATAAATACCTTTTTGATTTGTTTGTTAAAATTTAGTTGAGAAAGTGTTTGGTTTTGGAAGGGAATTTTTCATCTGATTTAATATTACTAAAATTTTACCGGTTAAACTAGAAGTGGCTGCATTTTTAAATTACACATGTTTAGATGCAGTTGTACTGATCTAATGTAGAACAATAAGGGTCTGCACGTAAAATTAAATGATCAACATTTTAGGGTGCATATGGTTGTCCACATTGCAATTTATCTAATTTCAAAATTTAGTTCCTGACTTCACATGATCAATTAAATCTGGATTTTTCAAGTAACAAAATTAGAGTTACTTTTAGGGGTACAAATGTGCCGTGACTTTTAAAAAAATAATTAGGATTGGAGGTGGTGGCAAGCATAATGATATTAGGTACTTACTGTATCCTGGTAATGTAAAAAGTTGTAAGTTTGTTTCTGGTTATGATGCGTGTTGGTGTTTTCCTGTTGTTGTAAACTAGCAACGAAACTTCCTAGTAACTGTTGGAGAAGATGAAGAAATATCCTCGCAGCTATCGGCTGTTTGCCTGAAGGTTTTTGACCTCGATAAGCTGCAGCAGCCTGAGGGTCCGAGCACATCAAGTCCCGACTGTATTCAGATATTGCGGATATTCACTAATCAGTTTCCTGAAGCCAAGGTATTTGTTTTCTAGTTACCTTTTAATTGCTTAGCTACAAGAGCAGTTGCTTTCTTAGAGCATCTATCGTACAACTTATTGCTTATGGGAATAATCTTGAGACATTGAAAATTTGATGCCATGCAGATAACATCATTCTTGGTTCTAGAAGAAACTCCACCAATATTACTTATTGCTATTGGATTAGACAATGGCTGCATTTATTGCATTCAAGGGGACATTGCACGTGAGCGTATCAAACGCTTCACCCTTCAGGTGGAGAATAATTCAGATAAAAGTCGGTTGTCAATAACTGGTCTCGGATTCCGAGTCGATGGTCAATCCCTTCAACTATTTGCAACTACTCCAACTTCAGTGAGCTTGTTTAGCTTGCAAACTCTACCGGCTAGTCGCCAAACCTTAGATCAGATTGGATGCAATATTAATAGTGTTGCTATGAGTGATCGCTTGGTAAGATATACTTCTTTAATCCTAGTTGAAATTTATTATTTATTTACATTACTGACCTAACATTCTCATGCTATCCCGTTATCAGGAGCTGATCATGGGTCGACCAGAGGCTGTATATTTTTATGAGGTTGATGGTCGGGGTCCTTGTTGGGCCTTTGAGGGAGAGAAAAAGTTCCTTGCATGGTTCCGTGGATACCTTTTATGCGTTATTGAAGATCAAAGAACTGGCAAGAATACTTTCAATGTATATGACCTGAAGAACCGCTTAATTGCACACAGTATAGCGGTTAAAAATGTTTCTCACATGCTTTGTGAATGGGGTAATGTAATACTTATAATGACTGACAAATCAGTTTTATGTATTGGGGAGAAGGATATGGAAAGCAAGTTAGACATGCTCTTCAAAAAGAATCTATATACTGTAGCTATTAATCTTGTTCAAAGTCAACATGCTGATGCTGCTGCAACTGCTGATGTGCTAAGGAAGTATGGGGATCATTTATACAGCAAACAGGACTATGATGAAGCTATGTCTCAGTATATTCACACCATTGGTCACCTTGAACCTTCATATGTGATACAGAAGTTTCTAGATGCACAAAGAATCTACAACCTTACCAATTACTTGGAAAACTTACATGAGAAGGGGCTTGCTTCTAAAGACCATACCACTCTTTTATTGAACTGTTACACCAAGTTAAAAGATGTGGATAAGCTGAATGTTTTCATTAAGAATGAGGATGGAGAGCTTAAGTTTGATGTGGAAACTGCAATAAGGGTCTGTCGAGCTGCCAATTATCATGAGCACGCAATGTACGTTGCTAAGAAGGCTGGGAGGCATGAATGGTACTTAAAGATCTTACTCGAAGACCTGGGTAGCTATGAAGAAGCCTTGCAATATATTTCTGGTCTTGAACCAAGTCAAGCTGGGGTGACAGTAAAGGAGTATGGCAAAATACTTGTAGCACACAAGCCAGTTGAAACGGTTGAAATACTCATGAGGCTTTGCACAGAGGAAGGAGAAACATCCAAGAGAGGGGTTTCAAATGGTTCGTATGTATCCATGCTACCATCTCCTGTTGATTTTCTCAACATTTTTATCCATCATCCGAATTCTCTAATGGATTTTCTTGAAAAATACACTAACAAAGTGAAGGATTCACCTGCTCAAGTAGAAATACATAGCACGCTATTGGAGCTATACTTGTCTAATGACTTGAACTTTCCATCACTCTCACAAGCCAACATTGGTGAAAATGGTAATATCAGAGCTGAATGGTCATCAGGGGAAGTTGTGCCTAATGAGAAATCAATTGGAGAGGGGAATGATATGAACAAGCAAAAAGATTGTCAGGAAAGATTTCAAAAGGGGCTCCACTTGCTTAAGAGTGCATGGCCATCTGATCAGGAACATCCAACATACGATGTTGATCTTGCTATAATTCTTTGTGAAATGAATGCTTTTAAAGAAGGACTCTTATATCTTTATGAGAAGATGAAACTTTATAAAGAGGTGATTTCTTGCTACATGCAAGCGCATGACCATGAGGGTTTAATTGCTTGCTGCAAGAGACTGGGAGATTCAGGTAAGGGAGGAGACCCTTCTCTTTGGGCAGATTTATTGAAGTACTTTGGTGAACTTGGAGAAGAGTGTTCCAAAGAAGTTAAGGAAGTTTTGACTTACATTGAGAGAGATGATATTTTGCCTCCAATTATAGTTCTTCAGACTTTATCCAGAAATCCCTGCCTCACTCTATCTGTCATTAAAGATTATATAGCTCGAAAGCTAGAACAGGAATCAAAGCTGATTGATGAGCACCGCCAAGCAACTGAGAAGTATCAGGTTGATTTTTCAATTTGTTAACATTTCTCTCTTAATTTTATTTACTGAATTCCCAATGTAATCAATAAAATTACCTTCACTGAAATATGGGGATTGCTCATCCGTAAGCAGCCTCAGGGTAGGGTTTGGTTGCAACATAAGTTTGTGATTATGTATGTATGTGTTTGTGTATATATCATGGTAGCAACCCGTGAATTCACTTGGGGTGTTGTGGTTGGGAGGGAGGGGGTGGGCTGCGTTGTTCATCAATGCTGGACTCTTCTTGCGGTTTTCTTTTCTTTCTTTCTTTTTTGTGGAAAAAAGTAAGCATTTCTCCCTCCGTCCAAAATTGAATTGAGAGTCCATTTTTTCTTTTTGTGTGTCCCAAAATGAGAACTAAAAGGTCACATCGTTCAATCCGAAGTAAGCTTTTTGGCGTTTGGTATCTATTACTCTTTGCACGTTCCAATTTTTTGGGTTTAAACATTTTGCCCAACATGTGTTATCAGCGAATTTATTAGTTCAGATTCCTTGGCATGAAGTAGGTGCAGAAATTGTAGATCCAGGCGGCATGAAAATGAAATATTTGGAAATTACTGCTTTTGATCTGTAGATCATCAGTTAGCTGATTAATATTTTTTGAATATTTAGAGAACTGTAATGAAGACCAGAGATGTTAAATTGCATCATTTTTGCATTTTAGAAATTTTTATTTTCTCGAGCATATAGGCATCTTGCTTCAATAGTTACTGGTGTAGTGTATGTTTTTGCTGTAAATGATTGAAGAACTTTAATAACTGCTAACGGCTTTGACAAAAAATCAAAGTCTTACACTCAAACTCCTGATTTTTCATTTAAACGACAATCTCTTCTTGATGAGGAATTGAGGATATAAGTATCTAACTGAGGTTGCTGAAGTTCTAGAAGATCCTTTAGAAGAAATATATCGAATAAGCGTTCATTGTAATTACTGATTTTCCTATAATTCTGCAGGAAGAAACATTGGCAATGAGAAAGGAAATCCATGATCTTAGGACTAATGCCAGAATCTTTCAACTTAGCAAGTGTACTGCTTGCACTTTCACCCTTGATCTCCCTGCTGTCCACTTTATGTGTATGCACTCGTTCCATCAGCGTTGCCTTGGGGACAATGAAAAAGAGTGTCCAGAATGTGCTCCAGAGTACAAATCTGTCCTGGAAATGAAGAGAAGCCTGGAGCAGAACTCTAAAAATCAAGATCAGTTCTTCCAACAAGTTAAGAGTTCAAAGGATGGGTATTCTGTGATCGCTGAGTATTTTGGGAAGGGTATTATTAGCAAAACCACCATTGGACCTACCGGTTCTCTTAGATCAGGCAGTAGTTCTTCCAGCAGTGGTTTCTGATTATCTTAATTATTTTTGTTCTGATCAGATGAAGAGAACTCTTTGTGCATTATCTGCAAAATTTGCTAGGGAATTGGAAAATCTGGGTTACATTTAAAGGCTGTGGGATTTTCAGAGTTCGATAGAAACTTGCCAAAATATTGACCTATTAGCATGGGTTGACAGACCCAATTAATCCAAAAAAAAGTGAACGGGTGATATTACTTCCAGAGAATGGTGTTCGAGTGTTTTATGTCTTGTCAACCTGCCTGTTGTGGTTTTGAGAGAGACGTTTTTCCCTGTGTAAGTTCACTAGACAGGGTCTATATTTTTCATATTCTCGCATTAATATAAACAATGATGGTGTATATTCCCTACAAGGAAGTTCACAATATCAGCCTGTATATTATGCTTTAGTGTGTATTTGTGTGACTATGTGGCTGTACTACTTATTGTCCAACTCACTTGTCTTATTTTTATACCCTAAGCATTTTTTGATCCGTTTGGCGAGGCAGAAAGAACATTGGTAATTGAAAATCTTTAGATCATTTATGTTGATGTAATCTGAATAGGCTTTTAGATCAGAAACTCTTATATTAGGTGATAATAAGAGTTTGTCTGATCCATAGTCTTTGTTTTATCTTAATATTCTCCTCTGTAGTGTTTGGTTAGAATAGGAATAGGAATAGGAATAGGAATAGGTATAGGAAGAAAACATGGATAGCAGTTGAAAGGTGGAGAAATTTTATATGGAGAGTTTAGATATCCTATCCAGGTTATACCTACTTCTTTCCAACTATTGAATATCTGTCTGTCTACATGCGACTTGGGGGGAATCTTTTCACAAAAAGCATAAGTTCTAGTTGTTTGTCTGTTACTGGCTTATAAGCATATGGTTGGAATCTAATACATAATAAGCAAATCCTAATAACTATTGCTTTTGTATGTCAGGATGAGATTCGGTTAGCATGAAGTTTATTTTTTTGGTAAGTTGGTTAATTGGCCAATAGAATATTGACACACATAGAGTCTCGCCTGCGTGTCAACACTCTATTGGCCAACTTACCCAAAAATAAACTTCATGCTAACCACTTCCGACAGTATGTGTGGGAACTTGCATTGCATTTTCAGAATATGCAAGAAAAATGGGATTCTCTTCTTCTGGGTGAACCAATCTGCTGCCTGTGGCAGACTTTTGGTAAACCATTTTCTTAACAGGGGCTAGTTATAAATATATTCATTTTGTTCTTTCGGTATAATTTTTCTGTCCGCATATACTTATTGATCTACATAATATCATATTCAGAAGATAAATTGTCCGTCTATTTTTTATCACAAAATTATACATGGTGTACTTGACTACTGCCTCACACCTCTCATTTTCTATAATAAAATTGTAATAATTAATATTAGTTTTAACACTAATATCAGCCACACCCAAAAAAAACATTTTGTTCCTATCAAGTCAAATAATGTTTTGGTATGGTTTTTGGGGGACCCACATGTCAAATATAATTGTAAACTTTTCATTAAACCACTTTAATTTATTTATACAAAAATTGAGCCCTTATGGGGCCAAAAATACACATCATTTTGGGGGATGAACATGATCCCATGTGAGGTTTCCTTTTATTATTATTATTATTATTATTATTATTATTATTATTGATTTTGACTCATTTAAGTTTAAGCCAATCACTAATGAATAATGGTTTCCGCTTTATCTTATTAGGGAACAACAATAAGGCCCTATTTCGAAAGTCGTAATTTTATTCTTGGATAATAAAGTCAATTAAGTACTTGGCTTGCGTAATAAAATTCTTTACAAAGCTTTAACGTATCATAAGGTAATTTTATTCACGCCATCTGTTTCCATTCACAAATCTATTTAAACAAATAATGGAATTGTCTCAATAGATATACCAATATAATGTTACACCATGAAAATTACACTAATTCATTCATTTATTTCTCATTTTCTCCATTTGCCTGTTGAAATCTTAGTAGTATCATGTTCACTTATTTTAAAATGACTTATAAGTTATTTTAAACGGTGATTAAAAAATAAGTGCTTTGACACTATTTTGATTTATAAGTCAAAAATTAAGTTCAAATAAAATATGAATGTAGTGTCTAGCTAAAATGACTTATAAGTAAAAATAAGATATAAAGACTACTAAAATAAGAGCAAAACAGTCTTTACATTTGGTTAACTTACTTATTTTAAATTGACTTATAAGTCATTTTTAAAGAAAGTCATAATGTAGTACTTCTCAAAAATGACTTATAAGTTAAATAATAAGTTAACTCTAAAAATAACTTATAAGTTGGTGCCAAACAGGCCCTTACTACTACCTCTATCTTACAAAAGGAGAATTATTTATTAAAAGTTGATTGTTTTTATAATAGTAACACTTTGTTTATCCACAATAGTTTATAAATTATACTTATAATATTTTCAAGTTTGCCAACGTAATTTTATTAGTATTTAAAAATAAGACTCTTTTTATAAAATATAAAATATTTTGCTTCCCAATTGACCGTTGACAGAAAATGAAGCATGAAACACACACAGAGCTGATGATGTTCTCCATACCCATATCGAGAGGGTAAACAAATACCAACACTCACTAAATCTGCCTATTTTAAAGCTTGCATTGGCTGGTGGCCAAAACTCCTTAGAGCTCGCTAAAAGCTGGTGAATTAATTAAGAAGATTAACGTCAAAATCAGTCCGCTCGCCTAATCAGTAAACAATAAACTTCAACTTACATGATGAACAAATGTTAACAATAGATGTATGTATGTAAATGTTATCTATCCCGTTTGCGTGTCAGCACTCTATTGATTAACTTATCAATAAATGAACTGCATGCTAACCAAACTTAATACTACTAGTCTAATAATTTAGCAGCTAAAATAAAATAAAGCAAAATAAAAATAAACGGGTCCATCTCACCCTTCAAAATTAGCAACGACAAAGAGAAAAAGAGTGGGCAAAAGTGTGAGAAAGAATTGGGTCGGTAGTCAGTAGCAGTGGGTACAAAAAGAACCCCACTCACTGAGTCACTGTCACCTCTTTCTCTTTCTATTTTCTCTCTCCTCTCCTCTCCTCTCCTCTCCTCTCGCCTCCCCTTCGACAAATGTAGGAAAATCAAACCCTTCTCTCACGGTATCTTAATTTCCATTTCAATTTTCAATCATTACTGTTTTTATATTCATACATAGATTATATATGCTTCTAATTTGCCTTTTTTTTGTTTACTACAATTGTGTTTGTATCGGTTTACTTATAATTTGGGCTCACTGTAAACATATTTTCAGTTTTTGGGTGTTTTTGGAGTGCTGATTGGGGAGATGAACAAAGAACGCCCACCTGAGCCTCTTGATTTCTTCATTTGGACCATCGAGGTATAAGTATCTCGATCCATTTTACTAATTTTGCTACTAGATCCATTTTATTAAATACTATGTTTCTCAATTTTATAATTCATATTGGATTGTTTTTGCACTGTTCGGTTAATGAGAAGATGTAGGGTAAGGGGAATTGAATTTCTGGCTAATTATTCTCCATAAATTTAGTGATTCTATCTGCAGGTGAATTTAAATAGCTAATATGTTATTTGTAATTAGAAAAGAGTCATGTTTATTTATCTCTATGTAATTTGGGAAGATAAGATTGCTTCCTGTCTGATGACCATTTTATTTTTATTTGTTTGTCGAGGTGGTTCTGTTTTGGGGAAATTATAATTAGATGAATTTGTACAAAAAAAACTATTATTATTATTATTATTATTATTATTATTTTAGAGTTCAACTAGTGAATGGAACAGTTACTTTGGGCTTGGGAATTGGATTTTCGGTTCCTTTAAATAGTTGATGCTCAAATTATCTTGGTAAAGTTTAGCTGACAAGTACACTTGATCTATGTGAATATGAATATTGTTATATCAGATTTCAATTTCAGTAATGTTTTTTAGACATTGTTGAATCACCATGGTTTCATGGCTGTGTTGAATTTCAAAAATAAATAAGTCATCACGTCTGTGTTCAGTTCCACAACTGTAACCAATCATTTTAAGATGGTAAACTAGCCATTGATCACATAGTTTGATCATTTCATTTTGCTCTCTGCTAGTTTGCAGAAGAGGAAACTGGGGATATTTTATCTTAGTCACCCCCTCTCTATCTATTCAAATTCAGTCTCATATTCTCTTATTCAAAAACAGTTTTGTTGGTTCTGCCTTTTTGGTTATTAAGCCCAAATCTTTCTTCTCTAAAGTGGAATGTAGAAGATAAAATATCGGTCACTGCTAGCTTTATGCCTTAGTTGATTATTAATTTTAGTGATGAAAATAAATAGAGATATGTGCTTATACAAGCCCTCTTTTAACTTGCAAGCTATATATCATTTAGTTTTTTGGGGATTGAACGATGACTTAAGTAATTTGTTCCCGTTTCCCATCCCTGTGGATCGACCAAATCTTGAAATTTGTGAAATAAAAAAATTCGAAGAGATCATTTTGTGGGTTATCTCTACAAGATTTAGGGGAGAAAGAAAGAGTGAAACAAAGATAGAGCTAGGACAAGGGAGTCGATGGAAGACAATAAGAGAAAAAACAAAAGGATGAGAGGGAGGGGAGAGACGGATGTAGGTAAGGGTGTAAATGAATCGAGTCGAGCCGAACCGAATATTGAGTTGTTCAGATTTGGTTCACAAAATTTATCGAATATAAAATAAGGTTTGATTGAGGTTCATTTAGCTACCGAGTAGAGCACAATCCCGAATTGAGCCCGAGCAGTTTGAACTTTTCAAACGAATATGATCCGAGTATTAATAGAAAATTGCAATTTGAGGAGGTTCGAGTAATTTATCGAATTTTAAAATTTGCCCATATTTGACTCATTTATATTTCAAGTCAAGCTCGAATCGAATTTTTAGTCGAGCGAATATTAATTGAGCCCGAACTGTTTGCTCATTTTACGGCCTTAAATGTAGGATAAGGTGAGAAGAAGGAATAAGAGTATTTATCTCCGCAGAGAATCGGTAAAGAAACACACAAAACCGCACAACCTTAATCTCAAATCAATATATTCAATAATCTAAAAATAATGAAGTATTACAATGCTTAAATAGAAAACTCAATACTTGGAAACCAAGTAAAAACCCTAATTTAGAAAGGAAACAATCTCCTAACTAAAATCTACTACTATAATAAACTCTCCTAATTGAAATCTACTACTACAATTAAAACTCTCTCCTAATGAAAAGCTACTACTATAATTAAAACCTCTAGGATATCCTACTAAATAATTTCATTAGTAACTCAACATTTATCTCTTCTTGAATTTCTTCTTCCGTACCGCATCATTCTCTTTGCCTTTGAAAAAAACTTATCCTCGAGTTTTGAAATATCGTAGAATAATAAACCACAGTCCGAGAGATGCCTTCCAACAAAACATTCACATCCGATGTTTTAATGTCATGAGCACAATTTTTGGGAATAACAATGATATAATATAGAAATTTGAAGTAGCTTGGGACTCAGATGTATCAACCGGAAAAAGAAAATCAACATGACTGACCTCAACTTTATCTTCCTTGATGTTTTCACAGTTGGGGTCAAACTTAACTTCAATTTTCCTACTGCAAATCATCTCTGAAAGTTGTTCAACACACTTAACTTTCGCTTCATGTTTCTCACAAACATTAATATGTGAGAGTACTTGCTCTTCTTTATCCTCACCAATTTCATATTGGTTGTTGATATGTTTAAGTCTTGTGATACATTCATCAATTGTCTTGTAAAAATTTACTTTGCGGGTCTCCTCTTGTAAACGTGTCGCTTTAGTTGAACAAACACGATTAGGATGAACATTTTTGTGCGCTTGAACAAAATATGGACGAACATAACATGTGGTTATGTACTCGTAATGCGCCTTTAAATTTGCAAGACTTGTTTCATAAAGTACAAGCACAAGACCTTGTAAGTTTCTCGTATATGACAAAAGTTTGATCCTCAAGTTACTTTATCTTAACCCAAAAAAGTCTGAATTGTTAAACCTAGAAGACATTATATATATGTAGAGGGGTTTAATTGACAATTTTAGAAATTTTGGGGGTTAAATTGAAAAATTCAGAAACTTCAAGGGTTGAATCAAAAGTTTTAGAAACTTTGGGGGCTGATTTGATAATTTTAGAAACCTGGGGGTACTAAACTGTAATCTGGCAGTTATAACAGAATTACTGTAGCGGCGGATAGCAGCGCTGTATCAGTTTTTTTTCCCCTAAGGATAGATGGAGACTATGGCGACGACGATTCCTGCTATAGATCGTGCTTTCATGTCAGAAAATTATTGTCGATTCTCTAGCGAACTTCGACAATTTGATGGATGGAGGCCAAGAAAACTAGGGTAGGAAGAGATTGGGTTAAATCAAAAGATATCAGAAAATTTGGCTTTGATACTATTATGATATAGGTGGAAAGAAAGAATAAGAGTACCTATCTTCGCAGAGAATCGGTAAATCAACATACACAAAAGCATACAACTTTAATCCCAAATTAATATATTCAATAATTTAAAAATAATGAAGTATTACAATGCTTAAATAAAAAACCCAACACATGTGGACTAAGTAAAAATCCTAATTTAGAAAGGAAACAATCTCCTAACTAAAATCTACTACTATAATAAACTCTCCTAATTGAAATCTACTTCTACAATTAAAACTCTCCTAATGAAAAGTTACTATTATAATTAAAACTTCTTGGATATCCTATTAAATAATTTCATTAGTAACTCAACATTTATCTCTAAATAACAATACAAAATTAATAATGAACTTCTTGAATTTATTCTTCGGTATCGCATCAGAGATAGATAGATAGATTAGGGCCATCTACTCATTCTGTGCCACTAGTTTCACATGTTGACACATGCAGCCATAGTGCGATTAACATGCCATATCAGTTTATAGAAATACTTTGTATAAATCTTTAGTGAGAGTAGGGCATTTCAAAACAAATAGTAAAGATGCATATTTAGAATAATTGCTCTCCGCTTTTGTTTTTGTGTATAAACCTTACTTTGTTTTGGACTTTTAGTGCATTTGTTAGAGTTGATGAACATGTGAACTTGCCCCAAAAGATACCAAAACTTGATTGTAGAAGGGTGAGGAATAATTGACGAGTATGTGAACTACTCAGCTTAAGATTCTAAACCATCGTGTCAGGAACAAATGGGCATGGTCACTGTTTTGCATAGATTGTTTGTTTCACATCAGTTATTTGAGAAAGTCCATTAACATTTGTTGGCGGGAACTTCACTTGTAGAATAAGATTAGTAAATTTTGTTCCAGCAACTAATCTGAACCAAAAAAGCTATGCAAAAACTGTAACTTACCCATTTGTTCCTTTTACAGTGGTTGAGAAATCTTAAGGCGAGGTCAACTTTCAAACCCGAGCAAAAATAAAATATGCTGACCTTAAAACTTTGTGTATAATCTGATTTATGTCATAATGAAGACTTAGGGTATAGCTTACCTCTTAGTGATCAAATAGTAACATGTGATAGTAAGTCTAATAACTTGCTCTTGTTTTGTTTTTCCAGGATGTAGGCTTGTGGTTGGAAGAGATAAATCTTGGTAGCTATCGTCAAAATTTTAAGGAAAATGGAGTCAATGGAGAATATTTGGAAGGCATGTCCATGTTTACTACCGAGCAAATACTTAGGTTTATTAGACGGTGCCACATGAAATGGGGGGACTTCATAACTCTGTGCAAGGAACTCAGACGAATTAAAGGTTGACTTCTCCCCACTCCCACTTTTTCTCTCTGAGCATGCTGCTTCTTCCCCAGTCATTCAGGGATATTGTGAGATAAGTCAGTCAGTTGCTAAATGTTTTGATGATTTATAAATGTAAGAAACTGATATAACTGTATCTTCCTTGTGTGTCTCTACTCTGTGTGTGTGTGTGTATACATATTAATCTGATGCTAGAAACCGTGCCCGGGAGGGGGGGGGGTAGTTGGCTGTATTTTATTTGAGTAATGATAAATTGTCGCTTTTTTGTTCTCCATGTGCAACATTAGTGTTAGACATTTGTGCAGCAGGCAAGAATTGATGTTGCATTTTACTAATCTGCTGTAAATTTTTTGCCTTTCTGGCAATTGTATGTTTTGCACAACCAAGGACCGTAAAATACTTTGCTCTTGAACGAAGTAGGTTCAGTTTTATCCTAAAATTTCCTTCTCCAGAAATTTTGTAGGTTTACTTGTCTAGTCGTTGCACTTTTATATTAAATGGTCCACTTCTCTATCATGTTTACTCACTGAGTTGTTTTCTCATCTTATTTCAGTCAATGATCTAGGAATCCCGTATACTTGATTGAAAATTAACAACTCCCACCCAATGACATCCTTGATCACATTTTCCACCTAATTAAAGTACTGTATAATTGGAAAATGAGTATGTAGTAGTATAGTAACAACTCATTACCCACATCATCTTTATGTCCTGCTGTTTGTTTAATCTCATTTTCTTTTATTTGAATTATCATTTGTACTGACTGTAAATATTTCATTAGTGGCTTGCTTGAAGGGGGAGCAGAAAGTCCACTGCCCTTGGTGGGCTCCATCTTGCCTTTCGATAGTCTTCATTAAGGCGGCAAAGCGCAATAGGCAGTCAAGAGTAGTTTCCTTGAAGCTGGAACCTTGATATGAAATCTGCCTATTTGTAATTACCTTTCCTTTATCCCCTTTTTTCAATAGAAGAAAAACTAAGTAGGAAACACATCCCCCTTTAATTCCTTTTGTCTGCGTGTCTAAAGTATGTCAAGGCGGAGCTGTGTGGGTTCTTCACCGGAGAACTTTCTTTCATTTGCAAAGCCCTCTTCTTACATGGAGTAATGCTGCTAGGTCCCAAATAGAATCTCAAATGGTGTCTGTTTATTACATTGGTTGACTACATTGCATGTGATTAGCCATGTGATTAAGTAATAATATTGTAGTATCATTTGGGACACCATTTAGGATCCTAAAAGCAGTATTCTTTTATATGTATCTGTCTCTTTTTTTATTGAACTTGTAATGCAGTTGTTAGTCCAGATATTTGTGGAAAAAGAATATAATAGAATGATTACAAGGAGTGCTTTAATACCACAAGTATTTCCATCTTTCCTAAATTTTATTCCTCGTCTCAGCGCACCTGACCCCGTATATATAAATTTTTATTTTTTTTAAAACCAAATTGGGTCTTAACCGTTGACAGTTAGTAAATTTGAAGGGCTCAAAGGAGGTTGATGCCATTTGTTGAAGTAAGGATATTTTAGTCTTTTTGATATACTATTGGGGTTTCTCAGTCTCTTGGCCACTTGGGCCTTAAGTTGTTCAAATTAAATTACTAATTTTGACGCCTTTAGATCATTATGTTCAAGGACGCATGATAGACCCCAACAGTTGCAACTGGCTCTTCTTGTAATTTGTAATGTCACTAGCAGATGGTAAAAATCAACCATTTCACTTCTTTTTGTAAGGCTGTAATTTTTTATTTTTCAATGGGGGGTGGCATGTTTGTTTTACAAGATGTTACTTGTTATTTGCCTCGAGGGTCCCACTTGCATAATTCAAAATAATAAAGTAACATGGGGTGCTTGCTTTATCAACATGTGAATGGTATAGAATTGCAACACAAAATACCATTCTCTTATCTTGTTTCTCAGCCATATAATAATGTAACTCAACTTGCAAACAAACCCATACAAAATCTTCAATCTCTTCCCACAGTTTTCATTCATTTCTCATCTTAATAGGTGATGCTCTTTTCTCTCTACATAAAAACACTGAACTGTAAGCACTTGAAGAATGGCAGGCACAACCTGCTCATATAATGGTGCCCAACTTCCTTCACTTAATCTGCAAAACCGGCACAAAATATACCACAGTGTCACCGACCTCGACGACGATATCGGTAAAAAAGGGAGGATCATTCATTACTCAAAAGGGGGTGGTAAAATGTGGTAGAGACATAGCAGATTTTATCGGAGGAGATCTTGTAAAGTTTGATCTAGGACAATGGTTGTCGGACGTGGAAGAGCACAAAGCCCTGGCCATCTACACACCCCATGAGGGAGGTTATGAAGGTCGGTACCTAAACCGGCTCAGGTACCAGGGCTACCATTTTTTGGACCTCACGGCTCGTGGGCTAGGTGACCCTGAGACTACACTCACCAAATTTCACCCTGTTTGCCCTGTGAGCTTCATCATCTATCTATCACCTTAATTAATTCCTTTTTTTTATTTTTTATTTCTAGCTACTTAATTTCAAGGATTTGCATGTGTGTGTGTGTGTGTGTGTATATATATATATATATTGAAATTTGAAATGCAGTAGTTTTAAATATATATACGAACATTTCAATGTTGCAGGCTCATGTTGGGAAGCAGCCAATAGCCAGGTGGTATTTCCCACCAGAAGTTGATTATAGGTTGTCTTTGCTTCCTCCAAATGCCAAAGGACTTGTTGTTTGGATAATAGAAGCCAAGGTACGTATAATATAATTTCGAACCGATGCAAGAATTAATCCGGATTTTCACCCAAGTTTACCATTTACGTACGCAAGTCTATAAGAATGAATTATTGCATGCATGCATGTACTGGTCGCTAGATGATGATCGCTAAGACTCGAAATGCAATTCTCTAGCTATTGAAAATCCAACAAATTCCTATCTATATCATCCTACTAGCTAGCCCTACAGCTTGGGTATGTTATTCGACCTGTGGCTTAGCTTAGGCAGCTTCATTATTTATTTCCCTCGAAACAGGTATTGTCTAAAGCAGAACTGCAATTTCTTGCATTGCTCCCAACACTACGGCCAAGAGTCAGGGTTATTGCAGAATGCGGAAACTGGTACACACACCATCTTTTTATCCTTCTTACTTTTATTCAAACAATCCCAACTCCATGTATAGAGACCGTATATATATATATATATCTACATGCACTTAAAATACATTGAATAAAGGTCTGTTTTTTCAATACAAAACACATGAAAATGTGAAATTTAGAAACTTCAACTGAAGTAGAGAGTTCATTTTGGACTTTGGTGCAAATGACACTAGTTGAAAGTTGTAAGCGACTGATAACGTTGCCATGTATGCCTTGCAGGAGAAAGGTTTTGTGGAGGCCACTCCAAGAGATTGCAGATTTACCTGCTAATTGAGGAGCAGCTTCATTTCTCTGCTAAACCACCAAAACACAGTGAAAAATATAGCAGATGCCAGAAAAAAACTACCATCATTTGCTGTACAATTTTCCAGCCAAAACCTCATGCATGCTGCATCACACAACTAGATCATGAAATTCCAAATCTGGAGTGTTAATTATCCAAATCATTCCATAGTTGGGTTTCATGCAAGTAATGTGCTCCAAAATATAATTCCTCTTCTGTTGTGATCCATAGAAATCACGGCTAAACATATACGAACTACGTCCATTTCAAAATATAATTAAGATTATTTTCTTTTATAAAGTCTGAGTGGTCTTATATTTTGGAAGGTAATGAATGACCAAATGTCTCAATTTGTTCCCCAGGAACTATCCCAATTTGAGCACATATCCATACTTGTTACATAGTTAAATTGAAACGCCCTTTAATTCTCAAAAAGAGTTCCATTTATTGCAAAAGTTATAAATATTAACTATGTATTTTTGTGTGCTAATTAAATGTTTTATGTAAATGGGTGATTTTAACATAATAATATTGTATAAATCTATATATTATATTATGTATATAATATATGTATATATGTATATTATATATATATATATATATATATATATATTTACATGGGTGACGACATTTTTGTCTTAACATTTTTCATTACATATTTATTTAAGTTGGAGAAGAAATTATATATTATGTTGGAAAGATAAAGATGTAATTTAGTAAAATAAAAGAAGTGCAAAATAAACATTACATTTGGTCAAATCAATTTATTATGAATGACTTATAAGTCTTTTTTAAATAAACTAGAAATTGTTGCTTATTAATAATAACTTATAAATTAAAAATTAAGTTGTTGTCAAACACCTAAATAGAATCAAATAACTTATATGTTGATTTGACCAACTTATAAGTCATTACCTAACACCCTCTAAAAGGTCCGATTTGACTTGATGCCAAAAAAAACAAAGGTTAAATTTCTAATAAATTTGATTGGAAATAGATAAAATCATAAATAACAAATCACTCAATTTTTTCTTTTTCCTTTCTCTCTCCATTTTCGGTTAGTTTACCTGAAAAAAAAATTGTTATAGTTTCCCGAGTTTCAACGAAAATATAAAAATGTTTGAAATAGAATGAGATTTTGTGGAAATTTAGAGGGTAATTTGCCTTCCACGTAACTAATCTAAACTCTCTAAGCCCTTCAATTGAATACAACAATTTCAACTTTCAAGCTGTGTAAATGAAATTTCCTTGGAACAAGTTTCTATAAAAGGAAGCCTCGTTTTGTTTTTTGGTCACTACATTTCTTCATTTTCTCAATTAAGTCATTTAATATGTATTATATTATATTTATTTTATTTTATATTATATTATAATATGATATAAAATATATATTTATATATATACATTATTGAGATGTATTCTATTTATTTTATATATAATACATTTATTTGTTTAGTGTTTTATTTAATGAAAAAAATGATGATTCTTATGATATAATATTAAATCAATATATCTTTTTATTAAAGTATTTTAAAGTAATTTTTATATTTTATTTTAATTTTTAAGTAATTATCAGTCGAACACCTTCGCCATTTATTTTAACTTAATTTCTCACTTATAAATCAAACCAATACAGAATACTTTTACTTATAAGACACAATTTAAAATAACTTATCAATCAATTTAAATTTAAATTTTAAGTCATTTTAAATAAACGGACATTTCAACGAAAACTCAAGGTTAGAGTTGAAATTATTGGAACTTATAAGATAAAAAGTGGCGTTTTTTTGTGGAAAGTTGAAGCGGGATAATGTCTTTTACCCTTAACGTAATATGCAAACATTTCTACGAAACACTATACCGTACTGGATCATCGTCTACCTTCAGTCTCTCTGTCTTCCAGTTTCTCTTTCCCTCTCCTCTACATATGTACCAAAATGAAAGCCCATTACAGCAAATTCAAAATCTCCCACTCTTTTTAGCTTTTGCGTAATTCATTGCCAAATTCCTCTTTACCAAGCTCCATTCCTACTTACCTAAACCCTAAAAAACCCTATACCGATATTTAGTCTAGCAATGTTCTCTCCTGGGACGAAGAGATCAAATTTCATCGCTAGAAAGGAGCGTACTAGTAGTAATCTGAGTAGAGCACCGGCGCCTGTTGATTCACCTATCACACCGGTTGCTGAGAACCGGAACTCGCTTCCCGGTGATTCAATACCTAACCGCCCTAGCACCGGCACTCCAGCTCCATGGGCCTCCCGCTTATCTGTCCTCGCCCGGTATATAAAATTCGCCTGTAAACTTCATATATGCGTACTTATGTACTAATTGTGTAGAATATTCATTGTAAAATGTTGTTATCCTAATTGAATTGCAGTTAAACTCATACTTTGAAATTTCAATAATTTTTTTTGGGATTTGTATGGGGGGAGTTAGTTGATAAGAATTTGCAGTATAATGTGGACTATTGGGGGAGATAGAAGTACCACTGTCTGATTCTACTGTTTTTATTTTACTTTTCCATGGTTGAACACAAATCATTGTTACTATGTGATAGTGTCTGGGATTCTGGTGTTTTGTTACAATACCATCTGCCAGTTCTGTAGATAAACTTTCAGTTGAAGGCTTGAAGCTGTTTAATCCTCTACGTTGTTAATATCTTTTAAATCATACTTATTAGTTAAGGAACCAATAACCATATGAATACTTTTACATAACTTTATTTAGAGAGTCAAAATTCAAAAAGGACTGTTGCTTTCAAAAGCACGGTTTTACATCTCTCTCTCTCCTTCACACACACACACACACAGAGTATAAGAATTGATTCAAGTTTCAGTTTCTTTTTTCGGTCGGTAAGTTTCACTTATATTATTGGAAAAAGAAAAAAGAAGGGTGACTGATCTGTGCTCTCTTATTTAATTTCACCTAATGGGTAAGCATCTCTGATATCTTTTATGTCTCATTTACTCAGAATTCCTTCTTTGAAGAAAAGTGAGAAAGGAGGTGAGTATCCAAATCAGCCTATATATGTTGGAGAGTTTCCACAAGTAGTTCGGGATGCACAAGCCGACATAATGCGGATGCGTGTTCCAGGTTATTAGACTTACCCCACTTTCTTAAAAGCTTGTAATTATTTAAATGAGATAACATCTTCATTTTCTCTGGTAGGTGATGCATGCATCTCTGGAGGAATGGACAAAGTGACCTCCCTGGCATGGATTATCTGTGGAAGTAGACTTTTTATATGGGGTTACTTGTCACCTGCAACTTCAAGAAAATGTGTTGTTCTTGATCTTCCTTCTAGTATAGCAGAATTTGGAGATACAAGAAGAAATTCATGTCAGTTTAATAATTGGTTACTCTGTATTATCAATTGGGATAGCACAAGTAAGCGCACGAGTAATATTGTTAAACAGTACAACTCTGTTGGCATTATTTTGTGTAATCAGAAAACTCGTGCTCTACTATATTGGCCAGACATCTATTCGGAAGGCATGAACTATCCAGTCGCAAGTACTGACGAATTAGAATTGTCCTTTTCGCCTTGTGATGAGAAAACCATCCCAAACAAGCAGCAGCAACGTAAAAGGCTTGCAAGCAGTTCAGCTGGATCAAATTCTCTTAACTCTTTGATTGCTTCTGCTGTTCCCAACACCCCTCATGTTTGTATGGCTCTTGCATGTAGTTCCAATGGTCAACTTTGGCAATTCATCTGTAGCCCCACTGGTATTGAGCGTAAAATAATTCAACAGGATGTGTTAGGTATATCCTCTCGAGGGAGTGATGGTAACCAATTCAACAGAAGCAAGGGATATCCAAGGTCATTAACTTGGCACTTTCCTAGTCATTCTTTGGAGGAACCTAAAAGGCAGTTCCTTCTATTGACAGATCATGAGCTACTGTGTTTTTCTGTTAAACTTTATCCTGATTTTGAAGTGTTGAAGCTCTGGTCTCATGAAATAATTGGCCCTGATGGTGATCTGGGCATCCAGAAGGGTCTGGCTGGTCAGAAGCGAATCTGGCCCCTGGACCTGCAACTCGACAATTATGGAAAGGTAATTACTGTTCTTATTGCCACTTTTTGCAAGGACAGGGTCACCAGTTCAAATTACACAGAATACTCTCTTCTGACCATGCAATATAAATCTGGGCCAGAAATCTTGTCAGAATGCATTGAGCAAACACATGAGAGGGTCTTGGAGAAAAAAGCTCCACTTCAAGTAATAATACCGAAAGCAAGAGTGGAGGATGAGGACTTCTTATTTTCTATGAGATTGAAGGTTGGAGGCAAGCCGTCTGGCTCTGCAATAATACTTTCTGGAGATGGAACTGCAACAGTCTCACATTACTGGAGAGACTCTACCCGACTTTATCAATTTGATTTACCTTATGATGCTGGAAAAGTTCTTGATGCTTCAATTTTCCATTCAGATGACGGTGAAGAGGGAGCTTGGGCTGTGCTCACTGAGAAAGCTGGAGTGTGGACAATTCCAGAGAAGGCGGTTTTACTTGGTGGAGTTGAACCACCAGAGCGAAGCTTGTCACGTAAAGGTAGCTCTAATGAAGGATCTACACAGGAGGAGAGAAAGAAACTTCCCTTTTGCAGGTAACATTGTTCCTCGAAGGGCTAGTTCAGAAGAATGGGATGCTGGAGACAGACAAAAGGCTGTGTTCACTGGAATTGCACGTCGAACTGCTCAAGATGAAGAATCAGAAGCTTTACTGAATAATCTTTTCAATGATTTTCTTTTATCTGGGCAGATAACTGGTGCACTCGATAAGCTAAAAATTTCCAGGGCATTTGAAAGGGATGGAGAAACAAACGTATTCACTAGGATAAGCAAATCAATTGTGGACACCTTGGCTAAACATTGGACAACAACCAGAGGTGCTGAGATTGTGGCTCTATCTGTTGTTTCCAATCAACTCGTTGATAAGCACCAGAAGCATCAAAAGTTTCTACAATTTCTCGCGCTTTCCAAATGCCATGAGGAACTGTGTTCTAGACAGAGTATGATCAATCGCCTACTTAATTTTTCTGTTCTTTGTTTTTCCATTTCTTTTTCCCACACATCGAGCACTTGTTAAACTCATTTAAAGTTATTGAAGCTGTTTTTGTATATTTTGCTGTATATTAAATCAATTATGCTTAAGGAAATCCCTAATGATATCAGTAGCTATTGGATGTTTTGTGCTTTCATTTCTGCACTTAGGGCTGGGTCTGGACTGACTCAATAGTTTGCATTGTAACATTTTGTTCTCTCTACAAAGAAGCCCACTATTACCACCACCCTCCTAACGATAAATGCAACTTCTAGCCACCATATCCCAACTCATTATGCCATTCAAGGTCTCTAAAATTAAAAGAAAGTGTATATGTATTTTCTATGTGTTTCTGCATCAGTGTGCATGTTGTACATATAGGGAGTGGAAGAAATATTAGTCTGGTATGTGTTATATGCTACATACTTATACTTACGTACAACCTGGCTGGATAACTTTGGATTTATTTTGACATGCATATCTGTTTCAATCTATATGTTGGGTGTGGTTGTACATTCAACTTCCAATTGCCTACTTGCGAGGAACATTAACTCATAGATGAGATGCTAAAGGGGTACACATCATAGTTGAGATTTGAATCCAGCCCTAAGTTGAGTAATGAAAGTATAGTTTACCCTGAATACAAATGTAGTAAGTTTGGATGTGATGACTTCTGGTGTTGATAACTTGATATTGAGGTGGAAAAAGACATGCTTGTCATTCCTGTTAGTTTGTTCAAATTAAGCTATGACAGCAGCATTATAACATATATGACATTGTGAGCCTATTTCTGTCTGTGTATGCACTAATAACATTTCCATTGGTATTAAAAGCATTCAGCTTCTCATCCTGTCTGTTATGCATACTGGTTTTATGGTTATCATAGTTTGCTAATGCGATTATGAAACCTAAGATACTGTCTTTCTATTCCCAGGAAAATCTTTGCAAATTATAATGGAACATGGTGAAAAGCTTGCTGGCATGATTCAACTGAAGGAGTTGCACAACATGATTAGCCAACACCGTTCAAGTGGACTTGGTTCTACTTACTCTGCTTCAGAAACTGAAATTTCTGGTCCTCTTTGGGATCTTATTCAGTTAGTTGGTGAGAGAGCACGCAGGAATACTGTCCTTCTGATGGATAGGGATAATGCTGAAGTTTTCTATAGTAAGGTTTCAGAACTTGAAGAAGTATTTAATTGCTTAGATAGACATCTGGAGTATATTATTACTATGGAGATGCCATTTACAATTCAGTTTCAACGAGCTTGCGAGATGTCAAATGCATGTGTGACTTCACTTCGCACAGCCTTGCACTACAGAAACGAACATCACATGTGGTACCCGTCGCCTGAGGGCTTAACACCATGGTATTGTCAAACTGTTGTACGTAATGGGCTATGGAGCATTGCATCTTTCATGCTTCAGGTCTCAAATGAAATAAATTGCCTTGATAGGCCTAAAAAATTGGAATTTTATTCTCACTTAGAAGTACTGTCTGAAGTGTTACTTGAGGCATATTCTGGTGCGATCACAGCAAAAATTGAGCGAGAAGAAGAGCACAAAAGTCTACTAGTTGAGTATTGGAAAAGGAGAGATGCACTTCTGGACTCACTTTATGAGCAAGTGAAATCTTTTGTCGAACCCAAATATCAGGTTAATTTGTGCTTTCAATTTTTTCACTTGAATGAGTCTTTTGATTTATGCATTTTTATCCATACAGTGAGCTAGGATGTAAAATTGATATGATTTTGAATTTTAGTTATCAATGTTTGACTAATGCACTTGAATACTTTTTTTAATAAACTAATTAGCAATAGTGACCATCATAAAGGTCTATTAATAGTATAGATGCTGGGGAGCTTTCTGGTTCTTGGTTGGTGATCAACCTAGTGGACTTCAGGCCAATGTTCTAAAAATCCTCGCCTAGGCGTTAGGCCTCCCCATGGCGCCCCGCCTAGGCGCTAGGCTCTCTCCTGGCGCCTCGCCTAGGCACTAGGCTCCCCTGACGCCTGGCCTAGGTCTAAGGCGGCAAAAAAATTCCCTCCAAGAAATTAGGTGGGGCTTAGGCGGAGAGTTTTTTTTATTTTAATAACTACTCAAACCAGATTTTGATATATTTATTTTTCTAATAATATACCATATTCAAAATGCAGTTTGTAGTATATCAAATCACAACAAGAAGTGAACAAGATCAAGTTTAAATGGATAATTTTATTATAGTTGTAATTTTTTGAACTTGTATCAACTTCAAATTATATAAATGATGATACATTTGTAATATTTAGTTTAATTTAATATAATTCTTAAATTTATATTTAGTTTCTTAAGTTTTAATATTGAAATGAATTCTTGAAATTTTAAATTTTATTATTTAATAGCAATCTTGTTTATGAATAAAACTAATACGTTAAAGATATATTTGAACTTTGAACAATTGTATGTTTGTGTTTGAACTTTGACATTGACAATATGGATATGTGTTTGAACTTTAAGTAAAGACCTTTATTATCTTTATTATAGATTGTTTTGCTTTATATTATTGTTTTGTTTGGATAAATGTAAGATAAAATATTAAAATTGGCTTAAAATAAAAAATTCCGCCTAGGCCCCCCCTGGCCGTCCGTCTCCCGCCTAGCGCCTTTTAGAACATTGCTTCAGGCAATATAGGCCCAAATAATCATTTGGACAATCTGTTTCAGCTTTGGCTAGACACCCCTCTGCAAATAACTCCCTTAACTATAAAGTTTCTTTGGTATTATGTATTTGTTTCTCTCTTAATTATAGCCGTATTCTTTTCATTTAACTCTCTCTTCCTCTCTAAAAAAAATGTCCCTTCAGTGTTAAGGTACCACAATAACTGTTAGGCCTGATATGGATGTACATCTGGAAGCGTCTTTTGTTGAGGCGTTTATTTCCCAATGATAATTAGATGTAGATTTCGCAGCGAAGGTAATTAGCAGGGTCATGCATTCTTTTACTGCTAGATATATAGAGTACACATTGTATATTATGTCACCTGATGCCAATTCTAAAGAGGGAATAGAAATGAAGGGATTTTCTCCTAGAGAAAGAACTTCGTATGCAAATTACATATTTGGATTCAGATTAGGCATGTTGTTTCCAGTAGGGTTCTACTTTGGTTATTGTACTGTTGTAAGAGGCAACCAGGTGCGTTGCAAGTGTCACTTGCCAAGCTGGTTAACCATGATCCATGCGTGTGGCCACTTGCCCCTAGCAACAACATTTTGTGTTGTCCTGTGTAGTGTTCATTTGGCATATGCTTAGTGTGGCATTATTTAGTAGCCTGTGGGGTTTGTGTTGTCTTCGAGTATTTCCCTAGTGTTGGTAAATAATAATATTGCCCGCTGTCATGTTGTTCATAAATTTTAGTTCTGTTATAAAGGAGTCAGTTGGTGAACTTCATCATGAATTTGATCCAGCACCAAAGCTTTCCTTTGAGCAGAGTTGGAATTTACATCACTTGCCAATTATATGCAATATCCAAGATCACCGACTTGTAGCTTAGTGTTACCTTTATAGTACTTGCATTTGCCTTGAAGTTAACCATCGAGGCATCGGCAGGCCTGTTTTATAGTGGCGTAGAAAGCACCAGACAAGTGTACTGATATGGGAGCTTGTGGTGATGACTTCAAGTCCTTAAATTTAAACTTAGGCTATTATACCTTGCAATTTTTAAACTAATTATAATTTCATATCCTTACGGTAATTCTATGCTAGATGACTAACAAGCAGATTTTGGCTTATGATGATAAAGGTGCTTTGAAGTTTAGCACATATAATCAGACAGCAAAGTGTGGCTACTGGCTAGCAGTCTAGCACCGTTTGGCCACGGTGACTGAGGACTTGGCATAATTACGATCCTTTTGTGAAGAAGGATAGACAGGATTTAAGTTCTTTATTTGAGAGGTGTATTACTAATGTGATGTGTGTTTTGAGTATATTGTTTTGTGGAGTAATCTTTCCTTTTTTAGACTCTTAAATATGTAAAATGAAATTACAATTGAGATTATAATTGAGCGTTAGGTGACCATATTTTCTCTGTTTTTTCTTTTCATCTTTCGTTGTCTTTAATCTTTTGTTACAACTTTCCCATGAATTAACGTCATCCTGGGCTCCATTTTGAAATAAAATTACAAACATTATGTACCTGTTATAATTTATGAATGAGAATTTAAGAACAGCCTCCTTATTAATAATCCTGTAAATCGGCAGTGTAATGACTAATGCTTAACTTACATATTGAAAGTTGGGAGCTTCATTTAGTACCTTAAGCATCCATTTCTGTGTTTTAGGATTCAAGTGAAGGAGATGGAGAGCAGAGTAAAGAAATATTCAGAAAGCTTACTTCTAGTTTATTATCGATTGCCAACCGCCATGAAAGTTATCAAACACTGTGGACTATATGCTGTGACCTCAATGATTCAGAACTCCTTAGAAGTCTTATGGTACTTTTTAAACATTGTTGCTACATCTTACTTCTTCATTTTCCTCATCCTTTTTTAACATCTAATTTTTCCTTGATAAACTCTTTGTTCTATTGCGCAGCATGAGAGCATGGGACCAAAAGGAGGATATAGCTACTTTGTTTTTAAACAACTGTACAATAGCAAACAGTTTTCCAAGCTTTTGAAACTTGGGGAAGAGTTTCCAGAAGAGTTACTTTCTTTCTTAAAGCTGCACCAAGATCTCCTCTGGCTTCATGAAGTGTTCCTTAATCAATTTTCGTCTGCTTCCGAAACTCTTCATTTACTGGCTCTTTCTCAAGGTGATAGGTTGATTTCAGAAACTGAGGGGCCTGAATATTATGACCCGGTTGTTGAACGTACACTTACAGATAGAAGACGTCTTCTGAATCTCTCAAAGATAGCTGCAGTGGCAGGTTTTTACTTTCTCTCCAGCTTTCCTTTTGATGCATCTCTCTAGCACTTTTTCTTTCATGCAGCTCTTTCCTCGCTTTTCTTTATCAAGACCTCTTTTCCGGTTTGACCATATATTTATTCTGTTCGACTTGGAAATATAGAAAGATTCTACAACATTAATATCGTATCTGTTTTTACTAAAGTGTAAATTTTAGCAACCAAAGGGATGGTTGTCTCACTTTCATATGTAATCTTGAAGTTTCTGCAAGCCATTATTTCCAAGAGCTGAATTAAAATCTTAGAGACCATAATCTGACATATTTTGATGTTTGTCATCCAAAGTAGCTAGTCCTCTGTACCTTTTTGTGACAATGTTGCACATGTGGTGATTTCTTATTTTTATAGAAGACTATCAGCAATCAGTCTGGCTATAATATTGATCCATGAACACGGGCTCCTTTCACTTTCTAACAACAACAATGGGGTCCAAGTTCTAAATGCATAAAAGCAAGTGAGGACTGAAAATTTCTGTTGTTGTAAATTTTAAGTATTTAGAATGCATTTTATAGATGCTCTTTTGAGATACAAGTGCACATTCTACATTTGATGACTTTGGGTATTTGTTTTAAAACTAATGAATGTAAAATCTTTTGCAATGTCTGCAATGTGTCATTGATAGTCGATATCTTTCATTAAGTTTTCCATCTGTTTCTGTCATAGCTGTCCAAGTTTTTATATAATATGATTTCCCTGCTCTGGAATTTCATTTCTACTTTTCCAACTGAGAATATTTGCAAAACTTGTTAATTGTTATGCTCTTGCAATAAGTTGTCAACTTTTCAGCGGCTTGTGAATATGAGTTAAAATAGATGTTGGATGCTCACTTGGTGGCAGTGAAGGACACTGATATATACATGTTGTAAAGAATAATTACATCATTCGTGTGTTATGGTTCTCAAGTAGATTCACATTGTCACTCAGTTTTTAGCTTTCAAATAGACCCGATAAAATGTTATTCATGCCTCATATGGCTGACATGAGCCAAACTACTCGATGCTTTTTAGAGCACACTTGCTGAGAGGCTCGTTTTGAGATTTTCTTAGGAAATATAGGTGACAAATTTGAGCACAATCTAAAGCTCGTTTATTCAATGAGCTTGCTCAGTAAGCACTAATCCATCAGTCCTGCAATAATTATCAAAATGAAGTTTTTACTATTAGTGTTTGACACAGATTCCAGTGGGCCTAAATACGCATTACTACCCCGAACTATTTACTTTTTTCAACAGGAATCGTCTTGTCAATTTTTGCAATCAAGGTAGAGGTACACAAAAAGCCCTGAGCCGGCCTGAAAAAAGCCTGAAAAGAATAAAATCTAATTTCCTGCATGGCGTGACCTAATTCTACCCAACTTGGCTTGTCTACTCCATTATATCTCCCTAGATAGTTTCAATGCTCTTTCTGATTTCTCTTACTGAAATATATATTACACCTTTTGCTCTGTTGATTATATTAGTCAAGCTTGTAGTGAATATTTTTCGTTTCAATACTCTGATGTTGCGTCTCCACTCAAAGCAGCTAATAAATACTTGATATTGCTCAGGAAAGACTGCTGATTATGACACAAAGTTGAAGCGTATCGAAGCTGATCTGAAGCTTCTAAAGTTGCAGGTCTGTTGCATTTAAGAACAAAATCTTTGTTCCAATAGTATTTTAGAGTCTCTCCTCCAGCCTTAGGTTTCATACACTTTAGCTACTACCTCTGAAAATCATGATTGATCTCTAATCCTGTACATACTTGATTGTCATGATAGAGTATTTCTGATTGTGTTCCTCGTCGTTTGGTTTTCCAAGTTGTTTTGATACTCTGCTTGTTATTATTTTCCTTGTATTTCTGTTAAGTATTTGAAATCGTACATGGATATTCATTTAGGAACCTAATTTTATTCAACTATATTTTATCTTACAATTTGGCATTCATCCTCTTCTTTTTCTTTTTATATTTTTAATTTTTTTTTGGTCGGAGTAGTTTTGTAAACCATATATTTTTTTCCCCGATAAGAATTTATGCAAACCATCTTTATTACAATATATTACTATTGCAGGAAGAAATATTGAAAGTCGTTCCTGATGATGATGAAGAAAAGCAAAGGATTGGACAATGGCTTCTCCCTCCGCACGAGCTTATTGAATTGTGCCTTACAAGTCAGAATCGAGATCTGTCCTTGTTTGCTTTTGATGTGTTTGCATGGACTAGTTCATGCTTCGTCAAGGGCAACGCAAGCCTTTTGGAGGAGTGCTGGAGGAATGCTGCCAATCAGGATGACTGGGAACATATTTATCAAACTTGTATGGCGGAGGGTTGGGGGGAGGAGGAAACATTAGGGGTTCTTAGAGATACTCTTCTTTTCCAGGCTTCAAGTAGGTGCTATGGACCGAAAACAGCAACTTTTTTTGAAGGAGGTTTTGACCAAGTGCTGCCTCTGAGGCAAGAGAATGCTGCTGCTGCTGCTGCTGATCTTCCTCCATCTTTGAAGGAAATGGCTTCTTGTGTTGAAGGGATCCTGATGCAGCATAAGAATTTTCCAGACGCAGGCAAGTTGATGCTGACTGCAATCATGCTGGGAAATGTCCACAAGGAGGATGATTCCACATTGGAAATGGAGGGATAGTGATAGGAATGAATGATTGAGAGTGCTGCGATTTTGTTAAAATTAATACTCGTACCGTTATAAGGTGTTCCTCAAAGCATATGGTGGTAATTATTATTCCTGCCAAATTACATAAAATATGATGAGCTATCGATATATATAAATTAAGGAAACCCATATTTCGGCCCACACAGTATCAAAAACTGATCTGAAAATCACTTTCCTAAATTTATAAATAGTACACTAACTCAACTCCTTACTCTGTATATCTCGGTATTAATGCATTGTAATCTGATCTAATAAATTGGGCTTGAAACTGGTTTGACTACGGGCCACACCGCCCAAAGTACTTAGGCCCATTCCCTGAGCAAACTCCATAATACCTGACTGCTGAATTCCCTGGTGACTACGGGTGGGATGCCGTCGGGCTATCCAGCTGACCCAGAGATATTTGCTTCCAGATGGGCCAGTTTGCTTATTTGGTCACTAAGTTGTCACTCGGATTCTCAGCTACTTTGTGGGATAATTTGAAACTATATAGACCTGCATTGCAACAACACGATACCAATCAACACACATAACTTAGATAATACATATACTCTAAGCTAGTGCTGAGGTGTATGTCACGAATTCAGATCTGTCGTCTTATTGTCTGTCTTATCCTATATGTATCGATGGATGTCAAGTGATCTTTATTCGGTTACAAAATTAATTGTATACAAAAATATATAGGGTGAGACAATAGATGAGACAACAGTACAATTACAGTTGGGATAAAAGATTTGGACTCAACATATTAACAAAAACCGATCAACCACGTGTGATAGGAAATCAAGCATAAATATGGTAATATCTTTCCAAAGACAATGTTGACAAACTTGCAATTTACTGAATATATCATAGATATCGCTTATTTCAACCATAAATAAAGTATAACAATTCTATGAATATATCTTCAGGTAACTGAAAAATTTGCTATTAACAGAGAGATCCTGATCATTGAAATGGGTCTTTTCCAAAACCATTGTGTTCATCAATAAGCAATGCAAGCACATGGCCTTTTTTTGTATTGAAAAAATTAGTCAGGCACAGTCAAGGTTGATAAAGAATTCTGTAAACATGATGAGGTCTTCATATTGTTTGATAATGGGGAAAACATGTGAAGGGAGGTTATTAATGTAACAGTACTTTATGAAGGTTCTCCAAGAAAACATCAGTGTGTTCTTGGAAAAAATACCAGGCGCACAGAGAGATTCAACAACTAAAAGAAAGATGGATTCTTTGGGATCCTTCTTTTCTTCAAACGGAACGAATCCCGACAAGATTCATAGCCTAGGTGCTGCCTACCTGCCGTTATTTAGTTGATGCCATTGGAAAGATGGAGCTATAGCCTCCTCCTCACTGCAGTAAAAGAATCCAACAACATTTTTTATTCGATCCTTCGCTTCAGGACAATCAAATGAGTTGTGTTTGTTTCCATCTTAATTAAAGCATTGCCACTTCAAAAACTTCTTTCAAAGAACTATGTTATACAACGTTTGGCACTTTGTTCTAGTCTTCCAGTGTAGTTGGGAATCAAAAACTACCACCAAACAAAACAAAAAAAAAAAGAAGCCTTTTTACAAGTCAATTACATGAAACAAAATGGTGGTTTCCACCAAGAGCTTGCTGTTGATACCTTCTACAGAACAGAAGCTACCCATGGAGAAATTTTGGACAAGAAAATTATACTTTTAAAAAATCAAAAATCGCTCATAAATTTTGAAACAGAGTAATTTTTAATTCTTCTTATTAAAGCGCATGGTTTCAACGTTTCAAATTGATTACAAGTATTAAAGTGTAAAAAAAAAAAAAAAAACTGTTTAGGCATCTTGTAATAATCTGGCATTGCATTGATCACAAAACGGACATCTCATGCTTAACATTTTCCCAAAGTTAGGTAGCTAACTAGCCGCAGAATATATATTTGAAGTGAAAAATCCCAACACATAAAATGGTCAAGAAGACGTAGTATATAATAACAAGGCAACAACCAATTATCAACCGAAAGCTTGAATTTTAGATGAGTTTTGTGTCTTTTTCCACCGCAATAACATGAACCTCCAAATATTCTTCCTAATCCTTTTGTCATTTACTTGACACCATTTTCTCTCCTGTCTAAATTACATTGAAACAGATGAAACATAGAGATGATGGCCAAGAAAAGATGAATGAATTATGGAATAATAATCATGGTTACACAACGTAACGTGGAAGTCCAAATCTACTTGAAAATCTTTTTCCTCTAGAAACAGTTTATTTCAAACTCAACTTATTTAACTCACACGGATCCCAAGCGCAACACAACATGAATGATACAACAAACGTTTGGAGGTGAACAAACCCATAAATATATATAATTTATGAAAGCTGCACTAAATGACTCAAAATGACAAGTTTACACGGCATTACCTAACCATTGATTCCCTCAAACACAAGCAATCTTCCAAATTCTCTACTCTTTCATTTTCTTTTGGATTTATTTCCTCACCCTTTTCCTCCCTTAAAAAGTCCCTCCCTTTGTTTTTTTTTTATGTACACCCAACTCATTCGACCTTATATTGGATTTGCAACCTTTCTTCTTGGATTTAGTTCCACAGTCGCCCATTCTGCTATCCATTACGTCAGCCAGAATCTATTGGAAGGCTGAAATTTCGTAAGTTAATTCCAACAGAAAAACATTCTTCTATTTCTATATAAGCACACTGGTAGCTAGCTCTTCAAACTCCCAAAAAAATCCACAATTATTCTTACCAACTACTCGAGCATTCTGAATTTTTGTTCACGCCGGCATCATTTCAGCTTTTGAATCCATGGGAGGGCAAAGTGGGGATCAAACTACAGTCAGTACCTCGATTGCTCTCCTACAAGAAAGATTCAGACAGTTGCAAAAGATGAGGGAGAAGCGAGAGGACAGAGCTCTTTTGAGAATGTTACCGGAATCTGAGCAGATTATGCCAGCCACATCTTTTGAGCCTGCAAGAATATCCTTCCAAAATGACACAATTTCTCCATCTAGACCACCTCATCAAAATTCCCTCTCTCTTGGACTCGAATTATACAGCAGTCCTACAAACTTTCGATCCATGAAGACCCCGCCCCCCATAAACTTATGGTCCAATGTTGCGGCAGCAGCAGCAGTGAGCCCATCATATACTTCAGATAATTCTGATGTCGATACAACACTTCATCTGTAGACAATCTAATCTTCTATGTTTTAGTTTTCCGGTGAGCCATTTAATTTCCTTTCAATTACAGTAAGAAAAGAAAGAGGATTAACGAAAGGGAATTGATATTTTGTTTATAGATATTCTCATCAACTTTAGCTTTTGGCAATTACAGGTTCTTGAGAGATTGTAGTCCCCTGAATATACCATCATCACTCTGAACTGAATCTTCACCATCTCTCCTTTTCGTTTTCCAAATTCTGGGGACCAAGCGAGTGGCCTCTGTTATTGAATCATGATTTATCTGTATAAATTTGACAGTTTTAACCTTTCTACAATTTCCTGCCAATAGCTGAAGCACAGCCAAGAAAACCACAAACGTATTAGTTCTATAACAGCAACCAACTTATCCTGCAAAAAAACTTTGAAAAGGACCTTTCTAGTTCCCTTTTTTAGGTTTTTATCATTGAAACCTTGGTTATTAAAATTGTTGTGATTACGTTGGGGCTAAAAACAAATGTAACCAGTATGTAGACTACCAAAAGATTGATGATAGAGGACCAGCAACGACGACACAAAGAGGCATATAATAGCCAAGGAATGGCACATGCATTCGTCACTAGTGTTGTTTGCCAAGAAGCTACCTTTTGTATGTGGAAATGTGATATGTTAGATGCCAAACAACAGCTAGGATGTGTACATAAAACTTGAATTTGAATAAAAGACTTGGCTAATGTTGCCGAACAAACTGTGTTTCATTTAGAAATTCCACGTACAAATAATTGATTAAGAGCTTCTTTTTGGAGTTACGACTTACAATTAGCAGAGAGATGGCAAACACTGAACTTGGTATACTGGTGAAGACTGGAGTAAATGATTAGTTTCAAGAAGACTTCAGTGCCTTAAAACTCTAGTCACAACCAAAAAAAAAGAAGAAAGATAAACCAATTCTCGGAGTCCAATAATGTGCTAGCTCAAAGCCTCAACCTATCTAAGTAATTCTAAAAAACTAGAGTATCATGCGGACACTTCAGTTATGGGTTCTTTCGTATGACATATCTGACTACAAAAGACAGCATTAAAAATTATGTAAATGGATTCTATAGTACGTTGTGCCAATAAGAATAGTTACCAGGAAATGAGGCCACACCTATATGAGCGAAAACCATAACTTTATCACAAATATTAATGATATCTTGTTCACCCCATCTCAACTGTACCAAAGGTAGACAATCTCTAATGTTTTTACTTGTACAGGTGAACTTGTGGAAGTCTACCAAAACCCCAAAGCAACTTGTCAAATCAATCTTTTGCATCAGGATCAAAATTCAAAGTGTATCATATACTCAAACCATCATAAGTAGCTAGTATGATAAGAACAACTGATCAAGTTTGCATACTCATGCCAATATTTAGATAGTATTAACACTCAATGATTGGATATTGGTGCCACATAGCACTTTCCATGTTCTTTTATCTTTGGCTTCAAATCAATCACAAATATTTCCATACACCAACAATTATATTTTATTTTTGGACATAATTCCATAATCAAACAATGAAACTTCATAACACCACCACTGTAAATTATGGCACCATTAAATTTTTGCGAGTGCAGCAAATTATATAATACTCCCTTTCTCCCACAAAAAGAGTCTCGTCTATCCCGGTTAATTTGCGAAATCCTAAAATTCAAATTTTTGATGTGAATCTATTTTTGTGTACTTTGAAATACCTTTTCACTAATAGTTACAATATTAACTATTACATTAATCAAAATCAACAAAATTCACATAATTTAGGATAATGCAAATTGACTAGAAAAATATTAAATTGTAAAAGGAGCATACCTTCCAAGTCTGCAGCCTAGTAATCGAAATTTCAGCCATCGAAAAGAAAGCAGATAAGCCCCAAAGTGCAGCCAAGATCAAAGCTTGCTCTTTAAATACACTCAAAACCTGTAAAACTTTGTCAAATACAACTCTACTCGCCAATCCTTCCATTGCCAAAGCTCTTCGGCATTTAACAACCCTGTACCAGCGTGAAACCCCTCCTGCTTAAACCCCTAAACTTCTCCAATTTTGCTTTTCTTAACTATGGGGTTTGAACAAACAGCTGCAAAATGAATGAGCATGATCTTCTGAGTATAAGCGTGATAGTGAGAAGAAATTAACGAAATTATGGAGAAGTTTAAAACTTGTTTATTTGTTTCGAGGGTTAGAAATTTTAAAACAAACAAATTTCTATTTAATATGCACTTTTATAAAAATTTAGTTATTTATAAATAATGATAATAACATTAATACCTTATATGACTTTAATGTCACTCCGGTCAAAACGAAATACTACTAATTATGTGAAGAAAATATAAATAATCAATTATCCAGAAGCTTCTTTAAACCCTCATATACTAGTAAAACCCTACCACGTCCAAGCAAAGCTCTCTTTCTCGTCTTCTCCCAACATTCTCTGCTGCCTGCTAAAATGCACAAGCTCTCGAAGCGTTCCGTCTCCGCTATTCTACGCAACGGTGGCGCACGTTACCGAAATGCAGCTGCCCCAATTTCTTCTTTTAATCTCATCAATGATTCGGTATGAAATTCCAGAACTCTGGATGATTATCACTCTTGATCGGTTTTATATATTCTTAGTATCGGCCATTATCGTCTCGTGTTTATTATGTGCCTTGAAATCTTCAACAATGGTTGTATGGAATAATATATTCATATATATATATATATATATATATATATATATATATATATATATATATATATATTATACAAACACTTATTTGTGTTAGATTTGTTATTGTAGCTATGAGTATGTTAAATTATTAATATGTGCCTGTGCTTATTTTGAAACTTGTTTGATTGGTCATGTTACCAATCTGCATACTGACAGATAAACATACTGAACCATTTCATTTAAAGAAATACTGAAGATAATCACTAAAATAATTTAATTTGGTGAAGCCCTTTTTTTTAAAAAAAAAATTCTTCTAGAAATAGTGTTAATTTTAAATTAAGTAAAACTAAAAATAAATACTTTTATCAAAAATGAGATTCCATTGTAAAATATTTCAACTTTGACACAATCAACAGCCTAGACATTATCTTTGCTTAATAATGAGATTAAATTCGTTGATTTTTAAAGTAGACTCTCATTTTGGTAGAGATTGTGTACTATATGTTTTTGTTTGGATTTACATTTGAATACAAGGTATTTGTTTGTGGAATGAGTCAACAAATTATTTGATGATTATTGCCCTCCTTACATGTTTGGTTTTGTTTTTGGAGATTGTTGCTAATTCAGTGTTTGCATTTTAAAAGACAAGATTTTTATCTGAATAAGGTTATACCGGCATAATGTTTTAACTCAATATATATTTGTTCTCGATTGGTGATTTTTCATAGACTTGGTGCTTCAATTTCAATGTCTCGTATTGTTATATTAGGCCTTTATATAATCTGTTTGTATATTGCTATCACAAAGCTGATTTTCAGCTATTCATCTGTTATTTTTATAGTGTATATGTGAAAAAGGATAATGTTTAATGATAATAATGAAAAAACTTGGGCTTGATATGCTTGTTGATGTTTTTTCCTCTCCTTCACGATGTTTACTATAATCAATATTTTACTCTCCACATGTCACATCTTACTCAATTTGGAACAGACTGGAGAGATTGATGCCCAACCTAGGTGGTACTCAGTCTTAACTGCTGGGATATGTAGCGGTTCTGAATTCACCAAACATATTAATCCAAGAAATAAGCAGTTTCTAGGCAATCGATATGAGTCAACTGCAGCGGCTTCTGAATCAACTGATGCACCAACTGAGAAATATGAGTATCAAGCAGAGGTGCATTACTGGAACTACATATCTTACTGAATTCCCTTTTTATGACTTGTTTTTCCATCTTTCTCTATTTTGAATCTGTAGTTGAAATTATTTTTTGCTTTGTGACAGGTCAGTCGGCTCATGGACCTCATTGTCAACAGCCTCTACAGCAATAAAGAGGTGTTTCTTCGTGAGCTTATCAGGTATGTCTTGATAAGCAAGAGAATCTCTTATTAATGTATGATTGATTCCATACCGCTGCAAATATATTTCGAGATCCAAAAGCTGCACAGCGTTAAACAATATCACTGGAAAATGATTATCGATTGCTGCCTGCATTCCATTTATTGTAGAAAAGTTCTCTATCTCACTTTTCTAGTTATGCTGGTCATATTTTTTCTTACATTAAAGATTGTTATAATTGGGGTACAGAATATAGAAAGCAGGATCTAGGATATCTGCCTTATGCTTTAAGAACCAAAAGAACTAGTATAATTAGCTTAGTGTAGTTTGGTTCATTGCTTGCACTTGTAATGTAGCATTCAGGTTTGGTTTCATGAAGCAGTAAAGAATGACTGGAATGCCTTACTTCCTTCTGCAAAGAATGAGCTACTAATGATCTTTTATCGCTCTTTATTTATCACTCTTTATTTACAGCAATGCAAGCGATGCCTTGGACAAGCTGCGGTTTCTTAGTGTTACCAACAGTGAGCTTATAAAAGATGGAGTTGATCTCGCTATCCGCATCCAGACGGATAAAGATAACGGGATAATTACAATCACGTAAGCTATGTATTAAAAAAAGTTTCAGTCAATGAATTTTCTACTCAATGAGTGTTGTGACCTATAATTCTTTATGCAGGGATTCTGGTATCGGTATGACCCGCCAAGAACTTGTTGATTGTCTGGGAACCATTGCGCAAAGTGGGACAGCAAAGTTTCTAAAGGCATTGAAGGTGCAAAATTTAGATTTTTTTTTCATTTTTAACATACCATTTTTGTGCTTGCATTGCATAAATTAAGTCCTTGACCAAAGCCATAGTACTAATACAAGCCACATTGTCTCACAGGAGAGCAAGGATGTTGGAGCTGACAGCAATTTGATCGGTCAATTTGGTGTTGGATTTTATTCGGCCTTTTTAGTTTCTGATAGGGTATTTCTTGTTCCTGAGCTGTATAATCTGCTCGTTCTTTTCTACTTTTTTACTTGGAGTCTTTTTTATCATATTGTTGTCTCATGGGCCTTTCTATTTAAAGGTGGCTGTCTCTACAAAGAGCCCAAAATCTGATAAACAATATGTATGGGAAGGAGAGGCCAATTCTAGCTCCTACAGTATCCGAGAGGAGACGGACCCTGAAAAGCTCATCCCTCGGGGTACCCGCCTCACATTATATCTCAAGGTTTGTTTGTACACACTTTATATGTTTAGTTGTTTTTACTATTTGATATTTGATATATATAAATATATATATAGACATATACATATGTATGTATGTATATACATACACATGTATATGTTCATGTATATCCAAGCTTACTCTGATCTATTTTTCCCTGTATTGTGCTTTAAATCAGCGGGATGAAAAAGGTTTTGCCCATCCAGAAAGGATTCAGAAGCTCGTGAAGAACTATTCGCAGTTTGTTTCATTTCCAATTTACACTTGGCAGGAGAAGGGACATACTAAAGAGGTGACATAGTGCTTCTGGTATTTCATTGACCTATCTATCCTTTTGCATTTACTATCCTAAATATTCTGCCCTGCTCAGGTTGAGGTTGATGAGGATCATGCTGAGGTGAAGAAGGATGAACAGGATGCAGATGCTGAGGTAACTAGTTATCCACTGTCTTACTAAATCTGAGTTTTATTGAGCCATCTTTTTCTTTTGAAAGGAGTCGTAAGTTACTGGCATTTTTCAATTGTATTTTCTTATAACAGAAGAAGAAGAAGAAAACTAAGACAGTTGTGGAGAAGTATTGGGATTGGGAGCTCACCAATGAGACACAACCAATATGGGTTAGCTTTGAATTGTTAATTCGCGTTAGCTCATATATAATACCTGTCCTCAAAACTAAGTTATAATGCTGTTATCAATGGCAGCTCCGGAATCCTAAGGAAGTAACTACTGAGGAATATAATGAGTTCTACAAGAAGGCCTTCAACGAGTACTTAGAGCCTTTAGCATCTTCACACTTTACAACAGAGGTGTGATAATGATGTTTAAAATTATTTATTATGTTTTTAATAATTTCTTTGACTGTAGTTTGATTTTCTTTTAAGTAATTTATGCCTGTTGTGCGGCATCACAAAGTTTTAATTATGCACAAGGGTATATCTTCAGTCCCCAGAGGTTATTTGGCAATAGAGTTGATACACTATGTTATATTTTAGTATTTTTTTGGTGCTTACTAATTTCCATTCCCCTTCCTTCCCCTTTCTAACAGGGAGAGGTGGAGCTCAGGTCTATACTCTATGTGCCTTCTATTTCTCCCATGGGAAAGGAAGACATAGTCAATCCCAAAACAAAGAACATAAGGCTCTATGTTAAGCGTGTGTTCATTTCAGATGACTTTGATGGAGAATTGGTAAGAACAATAACTAACTGTTTTTAAGAAAAGGTTTGAAAGGGTTTATGATGAGAAAGCTAACTCATTTTCTGTTTTCCTTCATTGGATGGAGTAGTTTCCACGATATCTAAGCTTTGTGAAAGGCGTCGTGGACTCAAATGACCTTCCCCTCAATGTGTCACGTGAATTACTCCAAGAAAGTCGTATTGTAAGTGCATTCGACTCATTTAATGATGTTGAGGTGTGTTACCCTTTTAATTTTAATTTTTAATTAAAAAATCTCTATTATCTGACACTTATTTTCTGCCATTTAAGGTACGTATAATGCGGAAACGTTTGGTACGGAAGACATTTGAAATGATTCAACGTTTATCTGATAGTGAGAACCGTGATGTATGTCTTATCTTTTTCCTTTTTATCTACATTCTCAATCTTGTTTGCAAATTTCTTTTTCTTAGAGAATTCCTTTCACCTTGTGCCACAAATTCTACGCCTTTAAATGCCAACATTTCTAATAGCATATAATTTTACTTGTATTAGTTCCAGTTCATTATCAGCTCACCTTAGACTGTTTTTTCTTGTTCTAGGATTACGAGAAGTTCTGGGAGAACTTTGGCAAACACATAAAATTGGGATGCATTGAGGATCGTGAAAATCACAAGCGCCTTGCTCCATTGCTTCGATTTTTCTCTTCACAGAGTGAGGAAGATATGATCAGTTTGGATGAATATGTTCAGAACATGAAAGCTGAGCAAAAGGATATATATTACATTGCTGCTGACAGCGTGACGAGTGCAAAGAACACACCCTTCCTAGAGAAGCTTCTCGAGAAGGATCTTGAAGTATGTGTGGGTTTTGAATTATAAGGAGTTGGCTTTGTTTTTGTATGCTGCTAAGTCTTTTTAATTGATTTGGCCTCTTTGGTGCAGGTGCTATTCTTAGTTGATCCCATTGATGAAGTTGCAATCACAAACTTGAAATCATACAATGAGAAGGATTTTGTTGATATTAGCAAGGAAGACCTTGATTTAGGTTAGTTGATAACTTGATATATTGGATTCTTGTCAACTTTAGGAATAATTCAAGGTTTGTAGGATATGAAATTCATTCCATTTCCTTTCAATGTGCTTTGGGAAGGACAGCTTATATACTCCCTCCGATAAGATAAATTTTGACTTGATTGAAGTCAATTAGAGAAATCTTCAAATTCAATATTAGTGCGATTCTTTTAAACTGTCTTGACTAAGTTACATAAATCCATCTGTATTTTAAATTTGAAAATGTCTCAAACCGACTTCAGTCAGTTAAATTTGATTTTATATTTTGGAACGAAGGGAGTAGAGCAACGATGTCATGGTAAATATGGTAGGACCATAAAATTAATAAGCTCTTAGAATGATTCGAGGTATACTACCTTTTCATTTATTCAGTAATTGGATATGCGAATTAAATTAACTTGATTTTTAAAAGCGAACTCGATTTGCTATGTTTTTCATGGAACTTTCTTGCTTTTCTAATATCTTGTTGGAACTTAGAAGTCTTCTTTTACAGATGGTACTAGTAGCCCCTTTCTCAATGTTTTTTTTATAGGTGATAAGAACGAGGATAAAGAAAAGGAGATTAAGCAGGAATTTGGCCAAACTTGCGATTGGATAAAGAAGCGATTAGGTGACAAAGTAGCTAGTGTTCAAATCTCTAACCGTCTAAGTACATCCCCTTGTGTTCTTGTGTCTGGCAAATTTGGTTGGTCTGCCAACATGGAGAGGTGAAATGGCAACTTTTGCTGATACAGATTTTTTTTCTAGATTTTCTTTTTGACATCCTCATCTGAAGCTTGGATTTGTTGCAGGCTGATGAAGGCACAGACTGTTGGTGATACCGCTAGCCTTGAGTTTATGAGAGGCAGGCGGATCTTTGAGATCAATCCTAATCACGCAATCATAAGAACTTTGGATGTATGATGATTCCTTGGATACCTCATACAGTTCCTTTCAAATATTTTACTATAGTAAAGTTTGATAACTGTGTCTTCAATTTTTTTTGTATTTGTGAATGATCCAGGCCGCATGCAAAAGTAGTCCAAATGATGATGAGGCCTTGAGGGCTATTGATCTTTTGTATGACACCGCATTAGTTTCCAGTGGCTTCACCGTAAGTAGTAATCCATTTTCAACTCTTTATTCAATCATGCTAAGTTTCACAGAGTGTGCCTAGACAAGTACTTTATCCATACATTGTTATTCAGGTGTGGTTCTGCGTCATGCATGTACCATCTCATGCTCAGGATAGGATTACAAAGCATTTCTCTCTTGTAGGCTTGAATAATAAAGCATCTCAGTTGTGTTGCGAGTTGTAACGTTATAAGCTAAATTAATTTTGTGCTGGTTCTAGAGGATCTATGAAGCAAATAAATGGCATGACCAGGACCTAGGGGACTACTAGTTCTACATGTTTAATTTGGCATGGTCCACCCCTGACATGGCTTTTCATGTGTGAGAGGGAAGATTGAGGAACTACCCTACTTTCTTGTGGAAGTAGGCTGCTCCCCAATTTAATGAGCCACCAGAAAAAAAAGTATTAATGTAAATGATCTGTTGCTTTTTGTGTTGTGTTCTTGATATTCTTGGGATTCATGCAGCCTGAAAGTCCAGCTCAACTTGGTGGGAAGATTTATGAGATGATGACCATGGCTCTTACAGACAAGTGGGCAACACCTGGTTCTGAGTTTATTCAGCAGCCGCCAGCGACCAACACACCGAGTCCTGGAACAGCCGAAGCGGAGATAGTTGAACCAGCTCAAGCTGGTTCTCAGAAATGAGGAATATTTCATAGTTCAGCTCAGAAGAATACGGCTCATTTTCTCTCTCTCTCTATATATATATATATACAGAGTAGGAGGTTAAGAAGAGGGAATTTTGAGAAAATGAAGTAATGAAGGGTTAATTTCTCTTCAACTTGTTACTGAATGAACCATCCATCCGGCTTATGGGATTGCCAAAGTGATAAATTTGATATATATATATATATATATATATATATCCTGGTTGTATTTTGGGAGTATGATCAAGTTTCGCTAACCATTGAACTGATTACAAGTATTAAGCTACCTACTTGTTCTTTAGAAGATTTATATGATTAATAGGTAGAATGAATACTAAAACGTGAGATTGATATCGTGGAAATATTAATTTTTACAAATTAGAGATACAATTTTCATATCATTTTCAACATATTCAAAATAGCTGTTTATTTTTTGTACTTGCACTTATTGGTGCTAATCTTGCTACTAAATCTTCTTGTTGGTGATTCTTTTCCGGCTCTTTTAGGTGAACATGAAAATTAAATATTAGTCTATTTGAACTTTATTTATTTATATTTTTATCTACCATTAGGGTTATAATATAAATAAGTGAAATTTAACTATGTTCAATTTTTATGTTCACATCAATTTTTTTAAAAGAATAATATATGATTATAATCCCTTCATTATTTGATTTTTTTTTTAATTTTAAGATCTCTGAGCATGCACCGGCATGACATCGTGATTGCAGCTGCTTTGGATTTTCAGGTACCAAATGTCAGAAACAAATACCACTAAAAATACAGTAAGTCTACTAGTATCACATTTTAATGTTCTCTGAGCATGCACCGGCGTGACATGACTCTGAATTTGACACTCAGATTTTATTAAGTTTGCGTGGTGTAAAACATCATCATATTTTAATGTTCCGAAAATTGTTATTTCTTCCGTTTTACAAATAGAATTTAATTGGTAAAAAAAATTAAGATTAAAGATGTATTTCATTTTCACGTTCACCCTTAAACGTTAATGATTTGTTACGTAGCTGTGATCTAATAATAAAATTAGAATAATGCTATTATCATATAAAATGGTAACATAACTCTCACATACTGTTGATATGGCAGTATGTGATTTGTTGTTGAGTTAAGTGGGTCATGTCAACAACAAATTACATACTGCAACGTCAGCAGTATATGAGAATTATGTAACTATTTTATGTGATAATAGCATGATTGATAAAATTATGCTTAAAGAATTGAAAATATTATGCATTTTATAAAACTTTAAAAAATAATCTTTTTATATAATAAAACCATATGAGAAACGAGACTCACGGCTGACAATCCAAGGGGTTGTACTCCCTTCCTTGTCTCTAATAAGGCAGTTTAGGACGTTAACATGTTGTCGTTTTGAAGATTAAACTATGGAGTACTTAATTAATAAGCATTAGTAGTTAATTGTTGCTTGCAATTTACAATTTTCTTCATGTCTATTAATTGTAGGGGCCCCTTCCATGCATGCATGCATGCATGCATATTACTACTACTATTATATAGTACTACTGTACTAGTACTCGTCTGTACTACTTTCTTCTTCATCCCCTCAGTATGTTTAGTTGTCGACAAAGGAAAATAAATAACCTTAATTTTAAACAAACCATTTTACTACCTCGATCTCTTTTGTTTCATAGTCATCTGGAACCTTGCATCTTCTTCATCGTATAACATTTTGAAGCTCATAATTTCCAAATGAGTATACAAATATATACTCCATCCATTCTAAAAGTTCTAGAAATACGGACAAATATTCTTAGTATTTTTTAGAAATATTTCTTAATACATGCATGCATGAATGAGAATATATTTTTAGAAAAATAATATATATTACGAATATTATATGTCGATATTTTGATTGACAGTTACATGAATAAGTATTAGTGATTATCTTTTTAGAGAGATGAGTAATATATGAGACCCTCATATAATTCATATTAATCTTATATATTAATAAATTTCGTAACTGTAATTATAAATTCAGATGTTATTTTATTTAAATAATTTAATTTATTAAAATATATTAACTATTCAGATCTTTAAGTGTTTAATTTGATCAAACTCCACCCTAATGGACGTGGCTAGGGTCAATGGGCTTTGTCAGTAAAAGTCCATATTACCCTTGAAGCATGGCATGTGACAGTTTATTATTGGTTATTGTTTCATGTATCAAAATATAAATTCATGCGTCACTTTTGATTTTAAATCTTTGCTCTTTTTTTGGTTAAAATGGTTATTAAGTTGGGTATCCTTGATAGTATTAATAAAGAAGAATTAGGTACTACTCCAATAAAAGCAGCTGCTTGTACTTGAAGTTAGAATAAATAGACGGACGGACGGAAGCCCTAATTCCCTTCTTTCTGTTGGTCATACAATCCCAAAGGAGGAACAATCTTTTTCCTTCAATTATTTCCTCCGAAACTTATTTTAGTATTCCACATTTAATGGGACTTGTGAGACTCCAAAATGTATAAGAAAATATTTTATATATATATATATATATATTGTTTCTTTAAAAGGGAGGATTTTATATTGGTTAGGTAATATATTAACAACATATTAATCTATTTTCTTAATGATAACGTCTAGCATTAAAATATAGGGATCTGATTCGTATAAAATGGTGGCTATAAGAGTTTATATGTTAAACACATTTTGCTCAAAACAAAATTTAGCAAAAAACACCGGATAGGCATGCCTTATACAACAATCATGTGTTGCGGAAAACGAACCTCCTACAATAAAAGAATGATACGCTATGAGAGTTTTGTTTTTGAATATTTTTGATCGTTAAATTTGACAATGAACGGTGTAAGATCTCACGGTCATAAAAGATATTTTAGCTACTACTATGTTCTATGCATTCGACTCCTTTGTGTGTGCGTGTGTGTGAAGTTCCACAAAATTAGCATAATGAAGTAAATAATCAAAAACATGTAGTAAACTGATAGGGGGCTAAGTTGAGGCAAACAAATCTGCCGACCATTTGTTTCTTTATATAGGAAGAAATTATTAATTAATTGTGCCAGCTTTGACACATCAAAAAATGCAAATTAAAATTGGGAAGGAGTGGCATTGGTTGGCGGACATTGAATGACTCAAATTTGAATGTTTTTAAGATTTTGAAAGAATTATACTTCAAGATTAGTTTTTTATATATATATATATATGTACAGATATTGACTTTCTGTGAGGACATTTGACGAAAAATGGTTGACTTCTCTCGAACATATATATATATATAAAGCTTTGGTTTGTTTATTTATAATTTTTGGTAATTTGTTTTTATTGAAGAACACTACTAAATGAATGGAAATGATATTTTCAAATTTATACACATTCTTCTTTTCGTTTTTAATGAAAATGTGTGCCGTTTAAACACTATGTAATTGAGTACTGCAACATATATATTGAATAGGAAAAAATTGCGTTAACCTAAGGTTTTCAACTTTTTTTAAGAATCAAATTGTATTAAAATAGGTTCTCAAAAAAAAAACCCAAACTTTTATTCATATATTCTCATTTTAGTTCATCTCCAAATATCCAATCTTGTGTGACAACATATTTATCTTAATATTTTCATTTAATTAAGCAAATAGCATCTTAATTATGCTCATGCTACGTACTTATTGGTCTCCCAACATTCAGCTTCATATATACAAATACAACATTGAGCCTGCCTGCCTGTCTGTCTTGTACACCTTTTCCTTCAACTTGGAGACATCGCACAACATTTTTGGCCGTTTCACCCACCCACCCTTCTTCAATCTTGTGTTTTTTTTATATCCTCATCAATATCTCTTCCTTGTCTCATATTAATTCCAAATATTTAATATATCCTTTTTTCAAAAAAGCTATCATCTAAATGGATAATAAGCCACACGTCTAAAAGCTTTATATATAATTATATATATATATATATACACACACACACACATACACATAGTGATCCTTTTTTTCAAAGTTGATACGAAATATTTCAAAATTGAGAAGTCATTTAATTCTTTTAAAACTAATAAATATTGTAATTACTTGTACCAACTCAATAATTCAGATTTTTTACAATTATACTGTCTAAAATTAAATGAACTCATATATTAATTTTGAATATAAAAATATCGTAAAATTATTTTAAAAAGTCAAATTTAAACGTATATATTATGAAAGTATTATTTATTACTAACTGAAATTAAGAATGCCAGAAGGCCTCGTCAGATACGTCGTGCTTTAATGTAGCAAATTAAAAATTCACTTTTCAAAAAAAAAATTATCCTATATAGACAACAAATACAGACATTCTTTGATTTTCTTAACAAAAAGGTTTTCTTTCCCTTAATTAATTAAATAATTGGGGAAAAAAAAGAGGAATAAAGCCAAGAATGTTCGTGATAGGGTTCTAAATTCTTGGAGAGGAGAGATGCATCGACGTGGATAATAAATAATGTGCTTTAAAGTTAAAAGGATCGGATGGCTACCACAATTTCTTATTAATTTACTCCAAGTGCTTCATGACATATATCTTCTTCCATTTTAAAATTTACAAAAATGGTATTAATCAAATAAAAAAATTATCATAATTAATTGCTATAATCCATTACAGTGGAGGGAGAATCTTTGTTTCTTTACCACCATTGGATCAGTTATATAAAGCTAGGACTCTCAATGGCTACCATTACCAAAGGTTGAATAAAGCTTTTCCCATTTGTTTTGTAATTTTGCTCATTTTAATTCACTTCTCCTTTCCACTCGTTCCATTCTCCTTCTACATTGTACACCTTTTAGGTAAAGAGTTGTGAGCTTTTGTAAACATTTTAAAAGAATTGTGTTTGTGAGCTTTTTCTATACTATGTCTGTTCCGAATTATAAAATTTATATTGATTTTTTAAAAGTCAATTTGACACATTTTTAAATGAGTTAAATACAGTTTACTATATGAAGTACCATCATATTCATTATTAGACCTCCAAAGAATTTGCAAGTGTCTAATTTGATACAATTTAGCTCCTAATTTCAAAATTCAACCAAAAGTGGCCGAAATACCTAATTTTCCGACCAGATAAGAATTGTATACGGTTTAACCGTATAGAATACGGGCTAATAACACTTATGTTATATCAAGTACCACCAAATTCACAATTTACTATTTCAAATACCTAATTCGTATAAAATTTGTATAAATACTTATTTTGACTTATTAAATCCTTATAAATAATTATTATATGTTAAATTATTAAAATTAAATATTAATACAAAGATTACCAAATATAATTTTTTTATTTTAAAATTAAAAAAAAGGTTTAATTACCAAAAAAAACAATAAACTTTTAAACATAAAAATTATATTTTTAACACGGATAACATTAAACTTTTAAACAATTGACAAAAGTGTCCAAAATTTAATTAATTAAATAATACTCTTGTTATATTGGAAGAGCATACAAAGGGAGGAGGAAAAAATTGAAAAAGAAAAAAGAAAAAAAATGACTCATTTGTTCTCTATCCTTCTCCCCTAATCTTTCAAATTATTTTTCCTTCAAATTTAGAAATTTCAGCGCATTGGATTTGGAAAGTAAGTTGTTTTTATTTAGTTAAAAGATTATTCAAACAAATAGTAGTTAATTAATTTATCCAACAATATTTTTTTTCTACCCGTTTTCCATTTTATTCTTCAAACAAATAGTAGTTAATACATGAGTTATATTTATAAAAAAAAATTAATTTTAAAATTGTATCTATAATTTAACAAATTGTATGTATAAATTTTATAATATAAATCTTGCAAATTATAAATAATATCATAAATTATAAATTTTACGTCTTAAATTTTATAAATTATATCGCAACTTAAATTTTACAAATTATATTTATAATATTTATAATTTTAAATTATATTTATAATTTTGCATCTTATTTCTACAGTATTAGTTACTTTTTTTAAAGGGCTAAAAATTATTATATTTATAATTTTTTTGAATTAATTTTTTTTTTTTTTTGGGGTCGAATCATGCATATGGTGGTAATTGATGTAACAAAACTATAAATAATCCTTTTTTAAATTAAGTCCAGCCGTATATTTATACGCTCAATTATTATTAAATACACAAAATTCGATCGGATTCTTGGGCGGGTCTAGTACTCTGGCCAATTTTGATAAGATTATGAAATTGAGGGCTAAATTGTACTCCCTCCGTCCCATAATATATGACGTTTTAGGTAATTTTATTTGTCCCAAATTATTTGACGTTTTAGAATATCTAGTAGAATTAATTATAATCTTTTCAAAATTACCTCTCATGAGAAAATGTTACAGATGAAAGAGATAGAGTATAAGATAAGTATGATAATAAATGAGAATTTAAGTGTATTATAGACAATTGATACTATATTTAATTTTTTTCAATTTTTTCATAATTTTTGTGCACAACTCTAAAACGTCATATATTATGGGATAGAAATAGTATCAAATTGGGCACTTGATGCAGTAAATTGTAAGGTCAAATTTTTTTAAGACCGAATTATAAATTTAATGGTACTTCATGTAACATAAGTGTAATTAGCCCTTTTTAAATTTTAAATTAGCATAATTTATTTAAATTTTAAAAATAATAAATTTTATAGTTAGTAATACTTTTTAGATAATTTATAATATTTATAATTATAATGACTTAAATTAAATAAATTCATTTCAAATTTAAAATTTAAAATATGGGAAATTAACTTTTAAAAAATGAATATGTATCTTATAATCGATTTCATTACACCACCTCCCATATGAAATGGAAAAAAAAATGTTTTATTAAAATAATTTATCTGCCAAAATAATTATTAAAATAAACTATTTTTTTTTTTACATTCGCTTCTCTATTCTATTTGTTAACGTTTTATTATAAAATTCAAAAAATAAAAATCTACTCATTATTGTGTGAAAATAAAAAATTTAGAAAATGGTAGGAATTGACATATATGTGTACAATGTACTGGTGTGTGTTATTTCAAAGGAGAGCAGTGTCCTTTAGTCCAGTCCTACACTCCTACTCTCCTAAAGACATAACTCTACAACAAGCGGCAGCAGCAGCAAAAAGACAGAAAACTCCAGCTGGGACCCATTCTGAATCTCAATATCTTCCCCATCTCTGCAGCTGAATTTGTTTGGTATTGTGCAAATTTACCAAAACATCTTGCGGATCCTCAAATTAACTCCCAGTAAAAAGGAGGGACTTTTTCGTAAACTCAAACCTACGAGACAAACGTAGGCACAGCTACGGTTACTTCCACTGTGTCGTTTAGTAGGTGACTGTCTCTCTTTTCTCTCTCTCTCTCTCTCTCCTCTCATGCGCCGTACGATCAATTGGTTACTCCTCTCCTAACCGAAGAGAGGAGGGTCAGGTGGGTCCCACCGTGACGACGTTGACGTGTCACCCGCCGGTGCCTTCCCCGCCTATTTTATATATTTTTTAATATTATTATTTGGTTTAGTGAATTGTCTAACAAAAAAACAAATGATGTGTCAGATGCAGCTGTCTTGGGCCCGCCGAATTCTGTCACGTCTTCCAATGGCTTTTAGGCGGCAAATAATCGGAACCATAAGCCTTTTTGGCGTATAACAAAAACAAACAAAGTGATGGAGTGAATATAACAACTGATCATTTCTCACCGGCATATTATTATGGGTATTCTATTATGTACTCTTACCGTATGCTTTTAGAGCAAATATTAAGTATATAGTTTAAAAGAATATTTTTTTAAATTATATGTATATTTTTTTAAATTTGATGTAAATTCAGAAATTAAAAAAATATATACATAATTTAAGATAATATTCTTCTAAATTGGGTATTTAGTATGTGTCTTAAGGGCACATATTAAGAAATTCGTTCTTAATATGTGCACTTAGGTCATATGTTAAGTACAAAATTCAATAATTGTGCACTGAATTTAATAGATGAGATTTATTAAAATATAATTAAAATAATATTTTAATGAGACCATATGCATTTAAAAATGGCTGATTAGCACTTCTGTCCCTCCAAGTTGTCACCCACTTTCAAAGTCGTCTCTAAATTTCCATTTTCGTCAGTTAAGTCCTTAAAGTGACACTTTGTTAGCGTTTTCGTTCCTCCAACCCATTTTGGCCCCAACCCGACTCATTTTAATCCAACCCGACCCAGTTTGACCCAACCCAAATTTTTAATATTTTAAAATATAATATTATTTTTAAAATAATAATTATATTTAACATTTTTAAAAATAATATTTAATATTTTAAAATAATAATTATTTTAAAAATAGTTATTTTTAATATTTAAAAAAATTAATTTTGTTTTAAAAAATTAAATAATAATTGTATTTAATATTTTAAAATAAAAAATATTCTGTGAATAATTATTATTTTTAAATTTTTAAAAGAAAATATTATTTTTAAAATAATAATTATATTTAATATTTTAAAATAATATATATTTTTATTTAAAATAAAATATTCTTTTTAAAAATTTATAAAGATAATTATTATTCTAAGGAAAAAATATTAGAAACTTTTATTTTTTTTAAAAATGAGTAAAGTTTCATAAAATATAGATTCAAAAAAATACATAGAAAATAAAATTTTATTTTTTAAAAAATAAAGTATATTTTTTCATTTTTTATGTAAAAAATTATTTTTAGAAAAAAAAGTTAATATCTCTTTTTTTATTATATGTATTTATTTTAAAATATTAAATATTATTTTTTAAAATATTAAATATAATTATTATTTTAAACTTATTTTAAAAATAATATTATTTTTTTAAATATTAAAAATTTGGGTTGGGTCAAACTGGGTCGGGTTGAGATCAAAATGGGTTGGAGGAACGGAAACGCCAACAAAATGTCACTTTAAGGACTTAACTGATGAAAATGGAACTTTAGGGACGACTTTGAAAGTGGGTGGCAACTTGGAGGGACAGAAGTGTCAATCAGCCATTTAAAAATTACTACCTCCGTTCTTAAAAGATTTTCGTTTAAGGTTTTAACACATGGATTAAGAAAAGTCGTTTAATACTAGTAAAATTTGTTTGAAATTTCATCACTACCCTTTTATTTTTATGAAAAATTGAAAACTATTAATACTACCTCCGTCCCACAATAAGTGATTTTTTAGGCTTAATATTTTTTTTCCAAAATAAGTGATGTGTTAGAATTTCAATACAATTTTTATAATATTTTCTCATATGTGCCCTTATGCAACCAATGGTATTTATTGCATTTTTATTAGGAAGTTGAAAGGTTGAAGAAAGAGAAAGAGAGACCAAAAGACAATAAAAAAAATTTCAAACAAAACAAAGAAAGTATATTAAGGGTATTTTTGCCATTTTAACTTGTGTATTGATATGTATGCTTTAAGCTAAAAAAGTACTTATTATGGAACGGAGGTAGTACAAAGGAGAGTTTTTTGGGACAATGAGAAAGATAGGGGTAATATAAGAAAATAAATAATTTATTCTTCTAGAAAGTTGTAAACGACAAATCTTTTGGAATAAATTTTTTCTTCTAAAACGACAATCTTTTAGGAACGGAGAGAGTATATTTTAGTGGACTCCATCTCTTGAATTCAGCGCTCATCTATTGGATTCCACGCTTGATATGCGCTCTTGGGACACATGTTAAGAAACTCATATTATTATTGGCTTAAAAGTTAAAACTTTAAACAAAATGCAAGAAATTTGATTTTTATAAGTTTATATATATAGGGTATATATATATTATAGAGGACGAATCTAAATCATATCTCTTAAATATCATACTTTTATTAAAATTATGTCGTCTGAAGTTTTTTAATAAATAAAATAATATTAAAAGAGAGTGGTCCCATTTATTTATTTTTATTTATAAAAATGCCACCAGCAGCTTCACTTATTTTTTAAAAGAATCTTTTAAGAGATATATGCTATTTAAAAAGATATGTTATTTAAAATGTATGTTTTAAATCCGTCCTCATTATATAATTACACCCTCATATAAATATAAATTTATTTTATATAATTACACGCTCACATGAATATGAATGTATTTATTTATTATGTGAGTCTTGTAAAACAATATAAATTTGTTTGTATATAAACATTGATTTTCGTTCAATTTTTTGCATCATATGGTTGTGTCAATCAAGAAAAAAACTAACACAAAAAATGTTTTAAAAATATATGTTATTTTAATTAATCTTCCTCTCACACCATATTAATGTAAAGTAATTAAACATATTTAATTTGTATATATAGATAGATGCAAACAACTAAATGTGGTAGTGTATCTCCCTAACTTTATATACCATTAATTTATTTTTATTCTTTTAACAAATAACTGAAATATGTTAAAACTCTGATTTGTTACAAAATTAAAAAGACCACGAGAGTAAAATATAACTCAGATGATAATTATTTCAAACAAATAATAAATTTTAAATAAGGATGAACATCAATTATATCAATATCTAGTGGACATAATAAATACTTTCGAAAAAGATTCAAACTCCTTTAAAATATTTTTTAACACGAGTAATGAAATAAAAAGTTGTAATAATTCAACACCCAAATATGCAAATGATCGATTGCTACCAGTCAACATACCAAAAAAAGGTCACAAAAAAAAAAAAAATAGATAAAGACACAAAGTAATATCTCACAAGAAATGAGAATGAAACTATATATTCTATGAAATGAAAGAATAAATAATCTCCTAATTAAAAAATAATGTCACACGTAAAGAAAAAATAATAATTTTCCACATGAAAGGAGAATATAATAAGGAACTGATATTTTCACATGTATTTTTGATATTTTCAAATTGTCTTCTCTCACATGAGAATATTATTCATGTGAAAAAAAATCATGTAAAAATATTAAAAATACACGCGGAAATAGTACTCCCCAATACAATATCATGCATCATAAAAGAAAAGGAGCATATGAAAAAAAAATCTAGGGAGTCTCCAATTTTTTTAAAAAAAACCTCCCTAAATCTTAATAAAGAAAAAAGAAAGAATTTAACGCATTATATATTAATTTATTCATATATCTTATAGTTAAAATAAAATGATTCAATAATATGTATTTTTCCGTGAAAAACCCTTATGTTTATCCAGCGTTTTACTGCAATTTTTTTTACTCCATCTGCCCTACCTTATTTTTTCAATAGATTTTGTAAAACATGACAAGGTAAATATATAGCCTTCAATTTTGTCTTATGTTATTATTTAAGAATAATTATTTTTATATGTGTTTTTGATATTTTTACATGGTTCATTCTCACGTGAAAGTGAGACCCGCAATATATTCATGTGATAGGCAAGTTCACTCACATAACAAGTAACAAGTACATGTTATTCCACCTCTTTTTCCTATTTAAACTTATATTATAGCCAAAAAATATGAATGTATAAATTTTCATAATTAAGTTACATTCATATCAATCACAATAAAAAAAATAAAAATGAAAACCAAATACACACAAAAGCCCTCATTGCTTTGCTTTTTAAGGAGGGAAAGAGATATTATGAAGACAAGAAAAGTGGTAGCTGTAAATGTCTGGAATCATTCACACTATTAATTATTGTATTATATTATCTTGCTTATGTAAGGGCCCAAAGGTAAATTAAATAAGAAAATTGTTAAATCCATAATTTTTTTTGTTATTTTCAAAATAAAAGTGTCACTGTAGATGTATAGCGATGGTAAAAACCGTCACTATAAGTTCTATAGCGACACTTTTATTATAAAAATAACATTTTCTGTTGTGGATCTAACAATTTTCATTGAACAAATATCCTAGAAAAAATCTCTGATATTATCATTTTTTTCACTTTATATCATACGGCGTTTGTTCGAAGTTTGGAACGCATTAAACGCAGTTTGAGAATCTTGTTTGTTTATAAACAATTTATTTCAAATACAATTTATTTCAAATGTAATTTATTAAACTCACAAACGTTGTATTTGAAATTCAAACGCAACGCTCCAAAAATGGTGTGATACGTTTGAACATTACCATTGCAAACGCCGGTAAACGAGCGTACCTGGGCAAATCAGCAAATGAACATACATTTATTCTCTGTCTTTTGAAAATTAATAATATCTATAGCTTAAGCAAATGTACTTTTTATTTCTTAGCATATAGTAGTAGTAGTAAAAGTTTTAACGGTAAATACATATATATTTATAATTTTCTCACTGCGTGCAAACGACTTGGCGGGAAACTTAAACATGTTTAGTGAGTGAATTTAAGGTAATGATATATATATATATATATATATATATATATATATATATATATATATATATATAATCCTCACCATGCTTCAAGGTGGAATTTATGATAGGTTCGAATCTTATACTACAAATCATACATGGAAGTGGTAGGCCTTGAGAAATTATCCGTTCGACACGACCGACTCTAAATGTAGCATTATTACTACTTTTTGTTGAAATTATATTAAATTAAATTTGTAGCAAAAGGTTAGATATTGAAACAAATACATATATTTATAATAATAAAATAGAATTCAATTTGAATCTTTTTTCACTTTAAAACACAATGACGGTTCAGATTCATTCTAACTTAATCAAGAAGTTTACATTTCATATCACACACAAAAAAAAATCCTGTTCAATCAAAAAAAATTTCCATCCAACCGCCGTGCCTTCAGGCACGAACAATTACTAGTATATATATAACAATAATTATATAGATCTTTGCTATTAATAACATAATTAAGGAATTGTATTTCATGGATCACCACAACAAATCTTCCTGGGGAGGATGATATACATAGTAGGGGGGTCTAAGTCTAGCAAGATCTTGTAATTATTGAGCCAAAGGAGTTGGTTGCCCTATGTGGCCCATGAAATGGGACACTTTCTTTGCATGTACTACTCCCCCTAGTCCTAGCCAATGCTAGAAACAAAGTAGAAAAAAAGTAGAAAAAGGATAACTAGAAGTAATAAAATCTTCAATTGGACATGATAATATTAAATTTCTAACAAAGTTGCATGCATGGGCCCATAATTCAATAGTACTACTTATAATTAGCTGTAGGTGAACAACAAACACCAACCATGAACCCTAATCCGTAATCCTCAATTTGTTACAACTCCTTATTCTTTAACCACCCCCCCCCCCCCCCCCCCCCCCCCCCCCCCCCCCCCCCCGCCCGGAGTATTACGTGTATTCGGTGATTTATTAAGTTCATGTTTAATTAATAAATTATTTTTTATAAAAATGATGAAGAATAATTAATTGTTAATTAATAATGTACTTGTTTTTTTTATACTTAATTAGTGTTATAGATGGAATTTATATATGGTGTGAAATCATTTGGGACTACGGTGTTTATCGGGTATATATTTCAAGGAGAGTGGTGACAAATATTTTTGACAATAAATAAATAAAAAAAATAAAATAATGAGCTAAACTTCATTTACAAATAACAAAATGAAAAAAGTCCAAATGTTGGAGCTAAATAAACTCATGATGTACGACCTACTTAACTGATTCAATGAATTTTTTCATTAGTTACAAACTACGTCAATCATTTGCATGGATTAATTGGTGTATTAAGGTTTGTATGACATAATCAACCAACAAAATTACTATTTTAACTTAACCTGTCCAAATGGTTAATATATAGAGATTAGGTAATAACATATTAAGGTCAATTATATCAACTTCTCCCACCTTTGCATCACCATTCCGCGGCTTTCATAATAAATGATTATATATTGCTTTAGAAATTAAAATCTTCTCATGGTTGACAATGTCTTTCTTAACCACACATAATTGTATTTATTAGGTTTTAATCCTTTATTAAACCTATATCATTAAGATTCTAGAATATAATCATTAGTCGTTATGTTTTAATAAGGTTACAAATAGTCAAATCTATTACACATGAAGAACAAGCAAGATTTCCTTGATTCCGCCTTCCTTTATATTTAGATTTTATGAATTCTTTATTCAATTCTGAGATAAATAAAATGTGAAATTCTTGAGTAGTCTACTTCCCCCCGAATGATAAATCCCGTAATTCTTAATTTAATTAAAGCGAGTACCTTGGAATTCATAAGGGATTTACTTGTCTATGTACCATTCTATTCAATCTTTTAGGTCCCGACTTCACCTCGACGGTTATGCCACGATGCCCCTTAAAGTATAGTCAAATCAATTACACATGCTAAGACGGTTTATATTAAAATCTATTCATTTCATAAAAGCAGTATGGTTTGTAATGCCTACAAATTTATTATCTTTGATTTTTTATAAATTTCATAAATAAAATCAATTCTATTACCAAGATTATCTTATTAGTACCTAATATTCGTAAATTTTATAAATGAGATTAATCATTTTTAGAAAATGAAGAGAGTTTTGAATAATATAGTGTATAGTGTATACAATGTATGTATAAAAGGGATCCGGTTATCATGAAGTTAACTTTATGATAAGTTGATCAATTGATCAATATAGTATTGACACGCAGATAGATATCACATCCTGCCTGTGTATCGATATTATATTGATCAATTGATCAAAATTAACTTCATACTAACCACTCCCGTTTAAAAGACAATGTCTCATCAATGAACAGAACATCTCTAAATTGTGCTAGCCAACGATACCAGGCTAGGAGGAAAAAGAGCAGCCTAGCTAGAACAAAAAATGATAGTCAAACTAATCATAACTTTGATTTTAAGTCATTAATTTAATTGTGCTTTATTTAGTCCCGTTACTAAGCTCTTCTAATATTTAAATTATTTAACACAAAAGTAAGGTTTATAGCGGACATACGTTCGTCATGGATGCCCCCCACATCATGAATTAGTACTAGTACTAGTACTAGTATTTTATTTATTTTTTAAAACATAAAATTCTAATAATAAAGTGTATGTTAACAAGTTCAAACATACGGTGCATGTTAGCAAACGACCCATTTCCCGATTTATCGACGATCTTTTCTGGTATTCTTAAAAGCATATAGATGCCCCCTCTTCTTTTTTGTTACTGATGTATCTGAGCTGCACACACTGGTTTCTTCCCCAACTCCACTTTTTCTACCATTTCTCTCTCTAACTTTTTTATTTTTATTTTATATATTTGTGTGTATAGGACTTTATATTTTTCTAAATATCCTTATAAACAAATGCCCCCCTCAACCCTCCAAATCTTTTACACGCTTGGATGGTTCTGTCTCTGTCAACTCTCTCGAAAGCAAAACAAATGAACAAGAGTGAAAAACAGAGTTTTTTATGAACTGATTAAATAATATGAAATTATGAATATTACAGTGCTATAATTTGGGGGATTTTTTTGATCCTTGTTTTTGTTTGCTTTTTATTAACCCACCCCACTAGATGATGAGATAATGATGTACACAGCCTCAACAACATATGCTCAAAAACAAAATATCAAGAGAGAGAAAGAGGAGGGGGTTAAAGAGGAAAAGAAAAGGGCCTCTTTTTATCCCACATTCTGATCATTGATTCCAGTTGGGTTTGCAGTGAAACCAACTGGGTTTCATCCAAATTTTCTTCATCATTAGTTTTGTTTGAACAAGTTTTGATCTTGATGCTTCTTTTGGCCATACAGAGCTCTGTTTGTGTGTGAGAGAAAATTTGTTGTAGGGATAGAGAAGCCATATTTTTTTTCCGGTGTCATAAATGATTCCATTACAGCTTGCCAAAATAGTCACTGGGTTTCAAGCAGCCTGTTTTTTGGCATGATTGCCTTTATTCCTTTGTGTTCTCCTCAAGTGGTATGTTTTGATGAGTCTTTACTAATTGGAAGAGTGAAGAGGAGGAAAATATAGAGAACAACAGATAAGAGATCAAAGAAAAAGGGACCACCATATGCACATACATGCCAGGCAGTGTAATTGGAGCTCTGTTTGCTGAAGAATCTACTGGGGTTTCTTGTAATTGCACTTTTGTGGTTCAGCTTTCCTAGATAATTTCTCACAGGTTCTGCTTTTTAGTTTTCAAGGCTATTTTTTAGGAGCTGCACTAGTTTAAGAATCAGGGGTTTAAGCAAATTTTGAAAAATTCATGGAATTCCAGTTGTGACCAAGTCTTTACAGGGGATTTGTCTAAAAAGGTCTGATTTTTATGAGTTTTTTTACTCTTTCTGGAGTTTTCCTTAAGCTTTCATGGCTCATTTTGAAGGTATGTAAGTGGGTTTTGGTAAAGATGTCTTTGAATTGCAAGGTGCCGCCTAGCACAAATAGCAAGTTGTCTGCCAATTTCAAGGTCAAGAAGGCAAATGAACCTTTGCATGGATCTAATTGTGGCTGGATATGGAGAGCACTACTTTCCTTTATGTTCCTTCTTGTTCTTGTTGGGCTCATTTGGTTCATATCCTGTTCGAATGATGGGGTTTTTAGGAAGAATGGGGACACTAGAGATTTGTGTGAAAACAAACCTGGAATCTTGCTTGAACATTTCAATGTCAGCAAAGAACAACTTGATGCGTTGGCTTCTTCTTTCTTCGAATCGGATCAGGTACTGTTTTTTGTTACTCTACAATTTAAATCTAATCTATTTTTACTTATCAGGCTGAGGTTATTAATGCTTAGCAACAATTTCTGTTAGTTGCCAATTGGATTAACATGCAGAATGGTACAGATTAGTCTTTGCTAACATCTGATCTTTGGTGGTGTTATATCTTCAATTGGTAGGTTTAAAAATATTTATGACGTTTTGTGTATTTTAATTTGGAATTCATCAAAGAATGCTTATAGTAGTGAGAACCAAGTGTTAACAAATGATAAAGTGAAGCTGCAAGTGGGTATAATTCAGTTAAGATGTTGTAAATACTATTGTGTGTTTCAAAGGCTCACAGGTACTTGAGAAAAAAGAGGTGAAAAAGAAGAGGATAGGCGAATTTTTTCTTTTTCCCATCATTTTTTTTCATGTTGCTGAAATTCTATGCAAGAGACCTATATTGACTTGCATCCTCTCCCTCTCTCCCATCCTATCCACTCAATCTCCCCCAACTCTTCACCCCCTCCAAAAAATAAATAAATAATAATAATAATAAAATAATAAGTCCTGGAACTTGCATGATTTAGTGCACAACAAAAACTTAGACAATTAAAACTTCTTAATAGTTATATTATTCTTGAACTTTATCTGCCACCTTCCACAGGGATAGAAAAGAAAAGTCCATCTTGTGAATTATTTAGTTCTCTCATTTGTTGCTTAAAGTTGGAGTATTTGTACATTTTCCATGATTTATTTGTTATCAAACTCTTTTATCCAATTAGATTGAACTTCCGAGCATTATTTTCTTTCTGATAAGAGTGTTTATATTTTAACTTTTTACTTTTGAAAAGAACTTTCTGATGGTGATAGAGTGATGGCAACTGAAAAATTATAACTGTTGCTAAAGATTATAATTATATATAAGATTTTTATTCTTAGCTTGTTAATCTATGTCTTGCAGATCACGTCTTTGAAATGTACCAAACAATCAGAACTTGAAATGCTTCCCTGTAGTAGTTGTAGTATCAATTGTGCTCTTGTTGTGCCAACTTTAGATAGCCAAGGTTTTGAGAAGCAGCCTGGTTGGGATGTGAAGAATGTAGAATGGCAAGACCAATGTCCTGTCCGAGATGAGAATACTGACCCACCATTGGAGGAGAAAAAGTCTGTATCAGCGGTTTTGCAGTCCACAACTTCATCAACCCAATCAAATTTTCAGATTTCTGAAGCGGTAGAGACATTTTAAAGCCATTTACTTTTCCTTTTCTTTTCAGCATTTTAGTATAGAAAATCATTAAGTTAAGTTGTTTCGTTCTATATGTTCTGGAGTGCCTACTGAGTGAAATATGATGATAACCACATCCTTTTGTCAACTTTGTCAATTTATTTGAGTCGGAAACGGGTAGAGCCCTTCCCATAATCTATAACTTCTCATTTTCTTATCAAGAAAATAAGCCTCTCTCTTTCTTCAGTTTTCCCCTTTATTTTGCATATTGAAAATTAAAGGGTAACATGCTCTTATGGACGCGTGTTATTGAAATATGATAATTATGGCTATCAAGCAGAAGGGAATGAATCTAAATTGCAAAAACAAGAGTATCTTCTTTACTTTTGGGGACACTTTTTTATGAATCCAAATTTCCATTGGATCACTTATTGTTTATACTTTTGAGGTTAAAAGTATTAATTCACTGCGTTATTGTCATGGTTTTTTTTTTTTTTGTGGGTGGGTGGTTGAGGAGATTATGCTATTATGCAGGAAGTCAGATATTTTTTATGTAACTGACCTTCTAGCCAAATTAAAATTAGTTAAGCCACATGTATGCCACAACTACACAAACTTATATTGCTGTCTTGGATCAAGGCGTAGGAGAGAATAAACACATAGACGCATCCTTGCTTTGTTTCTTCTTTGGTTAGTAAAGCTGGAGCTGAATTGTAAGTTGTACTATGAGTTTCAAACCAGCGTTTTTTCAAGAGTTGAGCAGAATAATATATGACTTAATTAAGCTAGTAGAAGTACGGATTCAGGAAATAATGTTCTAAGACTCGAAATACCCAGAACTCATATATAGATTATTAGATTCAGATGTGATGATTTCACGGCTTTGTGAAGCCTTTCCAGATTGCTGATTCTGTTAGCTAATCTATTCTGCAGTTCTTAAATAATTAAGTTAATTGTTTATGTTGCGGTTTTGGCTTTGATCAGAATATGGGAACAAGGGAACCTGCAAATCTTGCAAGAGAGCATTGCAAGAGTATGTCCTTTTGTTTGGTGAAAGTTTTCTGGTGGGTCCTTGTTGGAGTGGCAGTGAGCTGTCAGATTCCTGCTTTCAGTTATAAATTGTGGAGGACTCAAAAGGAGATGCCAGTTCAGCAGCAGTCATTGCCTCAGCACCAGCTGCTCCAGCTGTTCCAGCATAAGCAACAACAGCAAGCCCAAATTTCTTCTAGAAGCGCTGGGAAGTGGAGGAAGAAGCTCCTAATGATGTTTGTCTTAGCAGGGGTGACTGGATCCATTTGGTTATTTCGGCACATGAATGCAGATATCATTTTCAGGAGGAAAGAAACACTAGCAAACATGTGTGATGAACGAGCCCGAATGCTACAGGATCAATTCAATGTGAGCATGAACCATGTTCATGCCTTGGCTATTCTTCTCTCCACATTTCACCATGGAAAAGATCCTTCTGCTATTGATCAGGTAATGTTCGCATCTCTATATTCACTTAAGTTCAGTTGCAAAACACCATGCTTAAAATAATTCGACTTTATTCTTATAATATTTACCATCATGATGTTTGACCTTGACGATCTATTCCTTTATATCCAGAAAACATTTGGGGAATACACTGAGAGAACTGCTTTTGAGAGGCCTCTTACTAGTGGTGTTGCCTATGCTTTGAGAGTTCTCGACTCTGAGAGAGAGCAATTTGAGAAGCAGCATGGATGGAAGATTAAGAAAATGGAAGATGAGGACCAAACATTAGCTCAAGACTGTATTCCAGAGAATTTGGATCCTTCACCTATTCAAGATGAATATGCACCAGTTATATTCTCTCAAGAAACTGTCTCCCATATTGTGTCTATTGATATGATGTCTGGCAAGGTATGCTTCATTTGCCTCATTCCCTTGTTTATTGAACAACTTCCATATGTTAAACCCTTTAACCAATGACTTTAAATTTTCCCCATATACCTTACATTAATTCATTTAAGGTTTCCACTTTCCACTTTCCACTTTCCACATGGAGTTGTAGAATGAACTATCGCTTTTCATGATAATGTAGTCATAAACCTGTAAAAGCCAACTGCGGCTTTAACCTCCAGGTCTAAAGGTCACACTCATGGAGCCAGACTTGAGATATTGCAATCCTGAAAATTCCAGTAATGGAATAGAAAGAAAGAAAGGTTCCATGGTTGATCAGTTTGCAAACAGGTAGGGACCTTGGCGGGGATATAGAATAGCTAATTATCTGTTTGGATTGAAATATTTAGTGATGGGTGAACTAAGTTTTTCCTTGCGTACTTGTTATCACTTCTATAGTTTCCATTTCAGTAAACAAATAAAGTATATTAGAAACAATGCCTGTAACAGGGCTAAAGTCCATATATATGTTTTTTACATCAACCAATCATCTATAAACATGAAAATGTTATTTCAAAAAGGGAAAAGCCGCTGTGCAACCCTGTAAAAGACTCCCCTGACCAGAAAAACAACAAAATAACACTTATCCACAAAAAATAAAAACCAGCAAAAATAACAGCAAAATCTTGGCCGTAACTATCTACACCACATCCTTGCATGTTTCTGCTTGTGAAAGAGGATATATTTTTTCCATTTGGTTGCTCTAGTACCAAAATATCTCATCCATATACTCATTGTTATATAGGAAGACCGTGAGAACATCTTGCGTGCAAGGGCGTCCGGAAAGGGTGTCTTGACATCTCCTTTTAAACTATTGAAATCCAATCACCTGGGTGTTGTACTTACTTTTGCTGTCTATAACAGTCACCTTCGTCCAGATGCTACTGCAGAGCAACGTATTAATGCCACTGTTGGGTAGGTTTATCTCCTTGTAGTACCCCATTCTCTTACTAGACCTAAGAATGAAGTACTTCTTGATTTTCTTTTTTGAGATTTGCTGTATATTACTGAATATATAATTCTTCTCTCTTTTATACTTTTGCCTCTAATAATAGGTATCTAGGTGCGTCCTATGATGTCCCATCACTAGTGGAAAAGCTCCTGCATCAGCTTGCTAGCAAACAAACCATTGTTGTGAATGTTTATGACACAACTAATAAAGCTGCACCAATTAATATGTACGGTACCAATGTGACCGACACGGGACTCCTGCACATTAGCACACTTGATTTTGGGGATCCCACTCGGAAGCATGAGATGCATTGCAGGTTAGGTTTAGCTGGCGATTTAGTGAAAGCAGTAGGGACCGCACATACGATTTTTCCGTTATAATTTTTTTCTTTTGTTCTTGTTTACAGGTTCAAGCAGAGCCCTCCTCCACCTTGGACTGCAATAACAGCATCAGTTGGAGTTCTTGTAATTACTTTACTTCTTGGTCATATATTTCATGCAGCCATAACCCGAATTGCTAAAGTAGAGCATGGCTATCAAAAGATGATGAAACTTAAACATCGTGCTGAAGCTGCAGATAAAGCAAAATCTCAGGTGCACAAGTTTGATGTTATGTCATATATAGTTAATAGCTAACTGTGTCATCTTTACATCTTTCTTCATTGTATAAGACTTGCTAGTCATTTTTTTGGGTACAGTTTTCCTGGAGTTTTTCACATGTGATATTCTTCCTCTTTCCTTTTCTCTGTTTTTTTCTTTGCCTTGGTGTATGTTTTCGTGAGATTCTCATATTCTTCCACTTTCTCTCTGTTTTTTTCTTTTCCTTGGTGTATGTTTTCGTGAGATTCTCTAACCAAATTGTTGGTTCTGTATTGTAGTTTCTCGCAACGGTTTCCCATGAAATCAGGACTCCAATGAATGGGGTTTTAGGTGATTGAAAATCCTTGTAGTTCAGATTTATGTTGTGCACATTTTTGAATAACAATCGATTTACCAGATCTTCCGTTTGACTTCAGGCATGCTGCAGATGCTTATGGACACAAATCTAGATGCAAACCAACTGGATTATGCAGAGACTGCTCATGCTAGTGGAAAAGATCTAATCTTGCTGATTAATGAGGTTCTGGATCAGGCTAAAATTGAATCTGGCAGGCTCGAGCTCGAGTCTGTACCTTTTGATCTGCGTGCTGTTCTTGATAATGTTTTATCATTTTTCTCAAGCAAATCTCATGAGAAAGGGATTGAGGTAGGCAGTGAGATGCCAATTTCACATTATCTAACTGTCAACATTTACTCTTTTTTTAATAAAAACCTTCCCAGGTCTGTTTTCATTGTTTTTGCTTATACATGTCTAATCCAAAATTCGTTTTTTTTTGGCGGGAGAAGTTGGCCGTTTATGTTTCTGATCAAGTTCCTGAAGTTGTCGTTGGAGACCCTGGACGGTTGCGGCAAATAATCACAAATCTAGCTGGAAATTCAATTAAGGTTGGTTGAGATTCTATATTGAATTTTTAGCCTTTCTGCAAATGAATGTGCTTGATTTTATTATTTTTTATTTTTAAAGTCAGTTTGGTTCATATTGCTGAAAAGCTTTATAACAATGCCTTGTTTACTGGTAAAGGAAAAGTAGCATTTTCTGTTCTCTTTTCAGTATAATAGCGGGTAGAGCTGTGGAGGTTTTGTGAAACAACCACTGAACTTTCCGCTTACTTACTAGTATTGCTGTGTAATAATAAGGGTATGATTAAAATTTCTTACATTAACTTTGATTTTAGTTGCGGAATAATAAATAGCCATCTCCTAATCTTTAGCAAGATATTCTACTAATAGTGGCATGTGACAAGAAAAGGAAAATCCATGATTCTGTTTACCATTATTCTTTAAAATCACACATCTCTCTTTTTTGAATGTAATGTTGTTGGTAGCATTTTAATTTTCTATCTTTACTTTTTTGAAATTTCAGTTCACACGAGACAAAGGACACATATTTGTCTCAGTGCATCTAGCAGGTGAAGTTCGGTGGCCACTTGATGAGCAGGATGAAGTGCTGAGACGAAGCTCGACTCTAGTTCAAGACGGTTCAAATTATTCTTATAATACATTGAGTGGATTTCCTGTGGTTGACAGATGGAAAAGCTGGGTGGATTTTAAAAAATTATGCGACACAGAATTGACTGAGGAGAAGGAAATGATCAGAGTTTTAGTTACAGTTGAAGATACAGGTGTGGGGATCCCTCTAGAGGCACAAGGCCGCATTTTTATGCCTTTTATGCAGGCTGACAGTTCGAACATCACGAACATATGGTGGAACTGGGATAGGCTTGAGCATTAGCAAGCGCTTGGTGGACCTTATGGGCGGAGAAATTGGTTTTGTGAGTGAGCCTGGAACAGGCAGTACCTTTTCGTTTACTGTATCTTTCACAAAAGGAGAAATAAATTCTCTTGATACAAAGTCTCAGCAGTACCATCCAACTGTTTCAGAATTTAGGGGATTGAGGGCACTGGTGGTTGATGGGAAAAGCATTCGAGCAGAGGTCACTAGATATCATCTTCAGAGATTGGGGATATCCGTGGAAAAAACTTCCACTCTGGATTCTGCATATTCTTATCTATCTTCTTACTCCAAGACAAGGTAGATTCTTTACTGAGCAGAACTTGAAATAATTAACAAAGGCTTTAACTGAAATAATTAATTTCCCTTTCAGTTATATTTTTGATTGAACTTATCAGAAAGAAGAACAATAAATCGTTGTCATGATTGAAGAATTAAAGAAAGCCTTAGAAGGTTCTAACCTCAACTTGTATAGATCGAGTATATGATAATTTATTGATATCAAAGATACCATTTTACAAAATCTATACCATACATAAGCATTAAAATCTTGTCCCAGATTTTGAAATATAACTTGAACTTTAACCAAATATTCAATGATGTAATATGTCTGGAAGTGATAAAGAAAACAATAGAGAAATAGTATATTCCTCTCTCAAGAATGATCAAGGAATTTGAGAGCTTTCATTTCATAAAATAGTAGAGTAGACACCAATTTTTTTATGAGGTATATATGATTTTTTTTTCTTTCTGTAAGGAAATAAATATGAGATTTATATATTAGTTATTTAGATTCACAAAATCAAATTTTGGTGTATTTTGCATATAATACTCTGACACTTGTTTCCTTACAGCATGATGGGTTAAATTAAGCTTGTTCTCATCTGAACTTTATAATATCTTTTGCTATTATTATCCTTGATTGAATATGGTTTTTTTCCTTCCTTAGAGACAGACATTCAAGTGTCAAAGACTTGCTTATCTAGATTTAGTGGCAACAAAGGGTCTGATACATTAAATATATTAGTTTGAATGATTGACTCTTTGGTACATCGTACTTTTTGTTCTTGATTGTGCATATGATAATAAGTCATTGTTCTGCAGTGCATCGCTCAATTAGCCATGATTCTTGCCGACCAAGATGTGTTGGATGAGAAGACTGATATTACATGCCACCAAATGCTCAAAGAACTGAGACCAAATGGCAGTATATATAATAATCCTGAAACTTGTCCAAAAATTTTTCTGTTGGCAACCTTCAGATTCTCTGCAATGTGCAATGAGCTCAAGTCAGCTGGTTTAGTGGATACTGTTTTAACAAAGCCTCTTCGGCTAAGTGTGTTACAAGAAACTCTTAGAATTGGAAAGAAGAGACCTATGACAAGTGAAAAACCGTTGAATCTTGGGAATCTACTTAGAAACAGGCGTATATTGGTGGTGGATGATAATGGTGTTAACAGAAGGGTTGCAGAAGGTGCTCTAAAGAAGTATGGAGCTATTGTTACCTGTGTGGAGAGTGGGAGAGCTGCTTTGACGATGCTTAAGCCACCCCACAACTTTGATGCTTGCTTCATGGATCTCCAGATGCCAGAATTGGACGGGTAATCAACTTGACTGCCATGTTGACCTCAAATTTTTGTTGATTTATTGATACCCAAGAAGCCTAAAGCCTATAGGAAAAAATTGTAACCTATGGATGCTTTGGAAGCTTGAATGAACTAAGTTTTTTTAATTAATCCCATTTTCAATCTCCTTGCATAAGCTATAAGCAAGCTTGAAACTTGGCCTGTTCATATATTTACTTATTACCCAAAACAAAATATCTCCATCACTAGCATTTGCTATAACAGACCGTGTCTTCGTTATATCAACTGACACAATGTTCAGTTCTAAACCCATATATATTAGTAGGTCTCCGATATTTGGTTCCTGCATGTAGCATCTGTGCTTGAACTATTTGGTTTGGGTACTAAATCTTAGTGGTTTCACTAAAATGTGCTCATGTGAATATCCTAAAGAAGACAACCTAGGTTTATCTAATATAAAGGAAAAAGAAAAAAACACTGATAAACTGTTAATGCTCTTACAATCTCATTATTTAGCATCTCTTGCTACTTATTTTACTTTTGATGAATCTTTTGAAGTATTATAGATGGTTTTGACCTTTTTGTCTTAACTGTACAGATTTGAAGCAACACGGCAAATCCGCAGTCTAGAGAGCAAGGTTAATGAAATGATTGATTCTGGCGAAGCATCAATTGAGGACGTTTGCAAATATGTCTCATTGGCATACTCCAATATTGGCAATGACAGCTGATGTGATTCAGGCAACAAATGAAGAGTGCATGAAAAGCGGGATGGATGGTTATGTCTCGAAGCCATTTGAAGAAGAACAACTATATTCAGCTGCGGCATGCTTCTTTGAGTATGGTTGATAAGAGTTGAACTGGGACTGACTTGGCAAGACTGCCTGATAAAGGTCTAGCGTGGTAATTAACCTGAGTAATTATTGGACTAAAGCCTGAGGCAGTTAGGTTGTCTGATTACTGACGCTCATCACTGATACACATTGGCATGATATACTCGTCAAACACATTCTTCTTCTTCACAAGGTAACTTTTCAACATCACTTGTTACTGTTGTTTCAGATATTGACTTGTTTCTAGGCACTTGATTACTGATTAGTGCATTGTTCATGATTTCATTAAGTACAATTTTTGGGGAAAAAAGAAAAAGAGAAAAGAAAATGGTTGTCTTTTGAACTCTGGACCTTCTCATTTCTAATTTCATCTTCTATATTTTAAATTTTAAGCACATCACATCTTTTTAGGTTACTGTAGTTGAGAGATTACGATCAATATTCAATGCTGGGTTCTACTGCTTTTCAAAGTCTAGAGTTCAATCTCTTTTGTATACGTTTTCAATGTACAGTAAATTAAGTCGATACCATGTTTATATAATACTTTCAAATAAATTGTTTCACCATAATTTCAATATTCTACTAGTCTGTTAGGAGAAAGAGGTTTTATGTGAATCTGAGTGTTCGACACAAGCACTTCAGCTGTTACAAGGAAACAATGTAAATAACCTCCTGCGAATAAATTTTTGTTCTACTCCATAGCAAACTTGATTTACTGGACATAGCAGTGTGCTTGTTCAACTAGACATGTTTTTATCCATCTGTTTGTGAGAACACTTGCTACATTGGTAGCATAAAGCATCCAGATGCTTTATAGTTTCTACGTCCTAGTGTAGATGTCCCACACTTTTAAGAAGATAGTGTATCAGTGTAAAAGTAATGAAGAATTCCAAATTTATCCTTCATTAAACAATTTACTCTTTTTTAAAAACAGGATTAATTGCTAATGTTAGAATTAGTTCAAAGGTTTTGTGATGACCAGAAAGAAAAGAGCGCAACTAAATTGAGAAACGGATGATGTGTGACAGGATTTTCCATCTATTGTTGGTCTGTGGAACCCAAATGAGAAGTAAAAATATTTTGATAAAGCATTCATCAGTAATATCATCATGACTCTCCAAGTCATGTAGGGTAGCAATACCAAAACAAATATGACGAGTAGTGGGGTCTTGAGCTAAGCCATTGTTATAACAACTGGTTGCGGTATTGGCTGATGAGGTACCGACAGAGCTTGGGCTGTTTCTTTGGCAATTCTACTGGAGTTGGGGGATTGAGCTTTGGGATTCCTGGCAGTGGTGGGGCAGCATCTGGTAACCACTCTACATTTTTGAACCCTCTCCAGAATGAGAGGTTGATGTTGCACCATGGGAATAGCCGCTCCTGGGGATCAAAGTACCCCCTCGCAGGCAGCTCCCAAAATGAAACACCTCGGGAAGAGCATCTTCTCCGCTATAACAAGGAAAAAAGAAAAGTGAGATAATATGGGTTATGAGAGGGTATGTGGGCAACAGTACAAATTTTTCAGAATCGCTACTTTGACACATTTCTAATATTATAGCTTGGAGTTAAAAGATTTTTTTGAATGCTTGGTTAGCGAAGGAATATTTAAATATCTAATACGCTTTATGCATGACTTGGTTTAAGAAAATTTTGTCCATTAATGGATACTTAATTGATGTTAGTTTTTACAGGGGCGATGAGCATAAATATGATGAATGGTCCGTAATGCACTGACACTTTGAGATGAACTTCTGAGGGTATTTGATTGTCGATCATTCTACATCATATGATCACTTGTGATGAGAAAATAGGAAGCACAAGAGATAATTTGTATATAACCCGCTCTAATAGGTTTTTCCCTTGCAACTTTTGTTCAACTTTACTTTCATACCCCAATCATTCTTTCTTGGCTCTTGATCAGCTATAAACTGTTGCCATATTTTAATACCCACATATAGAATCTGTTGAGATGAATAATGTATCTTTTGTCTTTCTCAAGATTTTGGTAGGAAAAGCACAGAGCGGCCGCAAATAATGGCCAAATCTTGAGAGGGCTGTAGATTCATTGAGTCATATTTCATTAGATGCAGGTAGGGGTTATTTTGATGTTATACAGTTTTTGTGTTGACCTGCTTCAGGTTGATTGAACACGTACCCTATCTGGGTGATAGTTAGAAAAGAGATGAAATTCAAGGAAGTGTACACCAGGGGCTGATGCTGTCTGCCTTAGTTGTTGAAAGAATTTTGTAGTCTCTAGTTAGGGCGCTTGTGAGTTGTATAAGTTTTGCGCATACGTATGTGATATTGATGAATAAGGTGGTGTTTGTTGAAAGTGTATATGATGGATGCCTTGTTGTTTATAAATTGAGTTTGTAACAAAAGTTTTGATGTAATTATTGGTAATGCTTTATCTTCTACTCACTAGTGGTACATTCCTTTGTTAATTTTTCCACTTGAGTTATGTGGATGGAACCATGAAGTTTGTATGTTTATGCTATTATCTCATCTACCTTATCAACTGTATGGGTGAGTGATTGGATTTGTCTGGGTAAAGTTTTAGAAAAAGGTGATGCAGGACTAAATATATACATAATATAACATTTATTTGGTGTTGTCTACAAAATGCTATATTATGGCGGGTTCTCTTAACATGTTTTTTAAGGTAAATGCTAAGCACACAATTCAAGAGAATATTCTCTTGAGTTGTATGCATATTCTTTTGATTTTTGCATTTACACTAAGTTCAAAGGAATATGTACACAATTCAAGGAAATATTCTCTTGAACTGTGTGCGTAATATGTGCACATATTAAGAAATTCCTATTACAGCTGTTTTCATGGTAACTGAATCCAGGTAGCCTGGTATTACCTTTCGGGCCTAGTACATTTATGTAATAAAATTATGTTTTGCCCCCATTCATTAAAAAATTTGTTGTCTACATGAAGTTGGCTATTTTTTGGGAGAGCAGATTTTCTGTCTCTAAATTTCCTGTCTTCTTGTGTCCCACCACTAAAATGTTGATGCATATATTCTTACTTAACACTAATTAATTTTAAAATTAAAAAAAAAGAGATAAATGTCAACATTTAAGTTGTGGGACACAAGGGGACAGGGAATTTGGGGACAGAGGATCTGCTCTCATTTTTTGGTGGTAATACTTTTACTACCTGTCAGATCACTCGGCATTGAGAAGATAAGTATTCAGTTATTTAAGTTTCATTGGTGTTGGGTAGCTCTAATAATGACTGGTAATTTTTATTGAGTACACACTACCTAAACCTAAACCCTATTGTTAGATATGAGCTCAAGTAGGGGTGTAAACGGATATATATGAATTTTGATACAGTAGTATTCGTATTCGTTTATTTGCGGATACCTTTAAACTGAATATGGATAATATTCGTTTTTTTTCAAATACGAATAATATTCGTTTTTTTCGAATACGGATGCGGACGAATACGAATTTTTCGATTATCATTTACAGCTCTAACTATAATTAGAATAAAAAAATAATTAGTTTTAAAATATAGTTTATTAATGAATGAATGTTAATTTATTTATTTTTATAAATATTTAAATACAATAATCAATGTTCTTAATTACAATTCAAATAAATTTTCATCATTTTTGAAATCTTAAATTTTAATACTACTTACTAATGTTTAGATGTCCATTTTATGTGTGTGAAGTAATACTGTAGTGTGTATGAATATTTATAATTTATAATTAGATTCAAAAGTTTACATTGAATATTTAATTATTTTTTCTCAAATACTTGATTAAAACTTTAATAATATGTTTATGAGAACTTTTATTTATAATTTATCCTCAGTATATAAATTACAATTTATATAGTTATAAAAAATTTATTTTATTTCATTATATTTATGGATAGTGCGAGTTATAATATATATGTGACAACTGACAACTAGTTAATCCAACTTGATCCAAAATTTATTTTGGACTTGCTTTAAATATTTGGACTTCTAATTTTTAAATAATTAGGCAAATGAAAGTGATAAATACTCCCTCCACCTGAAAATTCATAAACGTTAATTAATTATTCAACCCTCTTTTAGATTAATTCTAAATTAATTCGGACTTAACACATTTTAACAATAAAATTATATTCTTCATTGTTTCTGCCTCTCAACATTGCAAGTAAATTTTGAAAGTAAAAAACTTATAACAAGCTAATAACTATAGTTTTGTTCTTCTGATATATAATTTTCTTGGTGAATGATACATTTTAGATATTTTAACTTTATAATAGTAAAAATCTATTAACTATAATTAAATCAATTAATTTCAGTTTATTAATATTAGAATAAAAGTATTATTTCATACTTTTTAGAAGTAAAATGATATATTTTTAAAATAATTTTCATATGATAGCGAAAACTAATTATTATATAAGGAATGTCAGTTTAAAAAAATTATTTTGCTTATTATAAAATATGTAAGTTGTTAGTTCCCAGAGGCACACAATAGATCTAGAAGGAGGGGGGGTTGAATAGATCTTTTGCGTTTTTAAATTCTTTTTCATTTTATTTTGTATTGTTAAGAAGTTAGCATATAACAAACATAAGAATCATTTCAAGCACAACGGAATAAGTTAAATGCCCCCTTCATTGATATATTGATGAACATTGATACATTGTTCTTGGAGTTAGTTTAGTTGTAAGTAGTTAATATAATCATAGCAGTTATAGCAGTTAAGTGCATAATGTAATGACAGAAAGTAAATGACAGAATGTAAAAGACATAAGGAATTTTAAGTGGTTCAGAGACACAAGCTTCTAATCCACTCTTCTGCACTCTCGCAGAAATTCACTAAGGAATGGGCAGCACCCTGAATCACTAAGATTTCTTCAAGACCTGCAGTCCTGGAACTTCAGTTCACTAAGAACTCTTCAAGTCCTTCGCCTTGGAACTCCTTTAGTTCACTAAGAACTCTTCAAGGCCAGCAACCCTGGATTCTCTAGTTCACTAAGAAATCTTCAAGTCCTCCGGCTTGGAACTCATTTAGTCCATCTGGACAAGGACCCCTCAGGCCCTGGCTACTTATAGTTGTAGTTGTTGTTGTTGTTTGTACTTTGCTGCTAAGATGTCATGAAGCTTGATCATCTTTGTACTTAGAAGTTAGGCTTGGTCCTCAGCATTCTGCTTCGAGTCTGGACCTCTTCTCTGGTGCAGCTGATCTTCATTCTGCTCAGTTCATCTTCACTTGATGTCAGCTATGCACCATCACCACATAGGACTGCTAAGGCTTCTCATTGTGGGCCACCTTCTTCTGACCCTTAGCAGTCCTTGAACCATTCTTGAATGATATGCAGACATGGTTCTGCATCTTTTTTAGTTCAGCATCTGGTTCTTCATGGTGATCCGTAGAGTGACTCTTCTGATCTTCTTTATGCTCAGCCACTTTCTTGAATGCTATCTTCAAGGCTTTCTCAGCTCTCAGCTTGGCTGCCATCTTCAATGGCATTCTCATCCTTGTTGAGTGAAGCTCTAGTCCGTTCAATTTCTTCTTCAAGTCTGCTTCACTTCCACCTTTGTAGTCTTACTGCCACTGAGACTTGTTCTCTTCAGCCCTGGTGAAACTCGTAGAGTCAACAATATAGCATTCTAACAACTAGACGAATCTACAACTCAGCAACTCTTATCTTTGAAGCTTGTCTCTTAAATACCCTTCCATGATCTTCCCGTTGGAAAGTAGCCGTTGGAAGCTATTTGAATTGCTTCGCAGATCTCGAGCTATTTGGTGCAGACTGCTGATGTGACGTGACAGCTCCTTTTTTGACTTTACTGACACAACAGTCTGTTTTCTCACCTACCGTCTCAGAGGTGTCACTATTCTGTGTCAGGCTGGTAGTCACCTTTATTACTCCTTTCTGATTCCTTGATTCGAATCCTTAGGAGTTGTCCTTCTACATCGAAGCTCTCAATTAGCAACGTTCGGATGTCAGTCTTCATATTGATTCATTGCCAGTGTTTTAAAATTCAGATGTCCGAACTCCACGATTCTGATGCAGATTGTTCTTGGACCTTTATCGTAGTGTGTCTTTGTTGAATGTTGCTTTGAATGGTTGAGACAACACTACAATTTTGAAGAGTGTTCTTGGATCTTCAATGTAGAACACCTCTTCCTTTACTTGTGCAGTGCTTCAACACTTTTGCTTGCCTCGACTGATCTCAGGAACTGATATCTTGACTTGTCGTTCTGGCCTCTTCTGAATATCAAGACACTTCAGATTTGTGGCATACCCAGCTCTCTTTCTCTTGGTGATCTCCGTTCACCTATCTTTAATGGTCTGACCCATGCTTAATCACTTCTGTCTTGTTCTTCATAAGCTGGCCGCTATCTTTGTATAAACTATATCAGTTCCTTTTTCATTTGGCAAACACTAAGATACTGAGTAATTCTCAATATCGTTATCTTCTGTTCTCTTAACAACATCTGCACTTACTGACTTTCACTAGTCAACTACTATGTCTGAAGTCTTCTTCTGATTTGCTTGTGAAAGACTTTATCTTGAATGGCTTCACAACTTTAATCTGCATGTTGATTGAGTTGATGCTTGTATCTTCTGTTAACTTGCATGCCATTCGTTGAGTGCTCTCTTGTTTCCTTGGAATGTATATTTGTAGCTCAAACTAGAGGCTCCATGCTTTGGATATTCTAGGAGTGCCCATTTGTTGAGAATTGTGTTGACATTATGATTCTTCCCTTAGCGTTGTGAGCAACCTTTGTAGAAGCCTGAGTTCTGCAGACTACGATTTAGCCTTGTTGCTGCAGACACTACGACTTCGAGATCAGACCTTGACAGACTACGATTTCTGCCTTCATGCTTGCTGTCCTCGTCTGATCTGGCTTGACCACGATCTCTGCCTTTGATGTGATCAGTAGACTCCACTATTTTAAGTGTGATCTACGATTCTTGACTTAGCTCTGGCAGTTGCTCGGTTGGCTCATAGACAGACTGTCTCTACGATTCTGACCATGATTTCCTCAGCAGACTACGAATCTGAGAAAGTTCTTTTCAACACACTACGATCCTTTCTCGTTTTTTCTAGCAGACTACGAACTCCGAGATCTACTATCCTTGCAGACTACGATTCTGCCTTGATAGTTCTCGAGTCTTTCTTGTCTCTCTTGGCAGACTACGATGCTGGTGCAGTGCTCGACGATCAGACAAGCCTATCTATTACATTATATAAGATCAACTTAACAAGTTTGATCTTTCTATATTTATAGTTCTTGTACATCATTTCTTTTTAAGGATTTTACAAAGCTGTTTTACTTATGTAGGATCAACCTAACATATTTGATCAATTCATTCTAAGTCCTTGTACATATATTCCTATTATCTATCAAAAGACTTTACAGCTTTTGTCAATGCAAGCATACTTGCATATTCATTCATTTATATCATAATCAAATCATATATAAATAGGAATAACATTCTCATGTATATTCCTAACATAAGTTATTTGGATACAAATTTCGGATACAGATACGGATCCGAATTCGAATATTTGTTATCCGCCGGATATATTTACGGTCGGATGTTAAACGAATACGAATACGCCTATATCTGTATTCGTATCCGTTTATTTACGAATACCTTTAAATCGAATACGGATATATCCGTTTTTTTCGAATACGAATAATATTCATTTTTTTTCGAATACGGATACGGACGAATATGAATTTTTCGTTTATCATTTACGGCCCTAAGCTCAAGGGAGAACATAGTTATAAAAAGTTGAATCAACCTATTATAAATTGTTGGTATAGATAGATGGATTGAATTATTTCCCAATTCTCCTTCCATCATTAACATTGTATCTACATTAACTTCAAATATATTATTAATTTCCTCCAATACGTCAAATAAAATAAAAAAAATGAATAAACTTGAAACTTATAAATATTAAATAATATTAAAGTTGATAAAATAATGGGTATAAGGTGTGTTAACAAACAGTTTGATGACTTGTATTGTATAAATAAATGACGATGACATAAAATCTTCATTTTGCAACACAAAGATGATGATTGCATGATATGTTCATATGAATTCGGTTAGTATAAAGTTTATTTTTTAGTAAATTGGTCAATTGACCAATAGAGTGTTGACACGCAGAGAGAGAGAACATTTTTTCGCCTGCGTGTCAGCACTCTATTGACCAATTGACCAATTTACCAAAAAATGAACTTCATACTAACCACTCCCTGTTCATATATATTACCTAGACTACACTTTAGAACCAAAAGCATGCAAAGCTAGAATATAATTATGATATATTGAGAAAAATAAAATTTTTCTTAAAAGTAATTTCAGAAATGCATCTTTAATATTGAAATCGTAAATTTTTATAAAAAGACAAAATGATTTTTAATAAAAAAAATTGTGGTAAAATATACAAGGCTGCACATAGCGGCTAAAAATACATTTTTCACACGAAACAAAAAAGAAATAATAAAAAATTATTTTCAAGTAGAATGTGTTCGGTAACAAATTAACCGACAAAAATGTGTACGTTACAGCAGTATCCTTTTGCGAACTTTTTTTAAGGGAACGTTTAAATGGCACTTGGTTGACCATGAAAACTGGATCATGTGTATTTGTTAGGATATAGGCCCCAAGTGTGTCAATTCCAGCTAGGTTCAGGCCCAATAGTCACCGACGAAGTCAATGAGACACCTTCTGGCCGAGGGGCCCACACAGCCGTTACTCCAACAGACATCAACGATGGGACACGTCCCACCCAAAGTCTTTGTCCATATGCTTGCTTGATTGGACAGGCTGAGAGAACGCGAGCAAACACTATATAAGGCAAAAAAGTCTAGTTCCACCGGGAATTGGACAGGCTGTAAGAACGAACGGGAGCAAACACTGTATAAGCATGTACAGTCTTATTTTCTACATGTATTTAAATGATACTTAAATTATTATATTTTATAAAAAATTTATTTTACATAAATTATTTAAGAGTCATAAAAAAAAAAAATCCCGATCGCCTCGACCGGTTGCCATAGAAGGACTTTATATAAGGAGGTCTAAGAATGGGTAAGGAGTTTTTTAAATACATTTTTTTTATACATGAAACTCGCACACTTTTTATGGGATTAGAGTGATGGTCTCGCTTAGTAGTTATAGTAGTCTTTTTGTAAAAAAATGTGACAATAATTGTACTTAGAATTTAAAATATGTGTTGTCGTTAACAGTTGTTGTTTGTATTTTTGGCAATTTAAATTGAGTGATGTTGACCCGAGAATTTGGGAAAGTCACACAATATGAATTCTGCAATTACGCGAATTCTTGTTCTTCCCAACTTTCTCTATTTCTAAAATTAAAAATATTTTTCTTTCAAAGTATTATGAGACATGGAATTCTTAACATACAATTATTTCTGTTCTAGATTACTATCGTACTGTTATTACTATAAATCAACAAATTTTAGGAATATATTTTAAAAAAAATGATTTTTTCATTTTTTTTATTAGAAATATGTGTTTAATTTTTGAGACGCAAAAAGTCTTTTTAAAGAGAGATTGTTTTATATATATATATATATATATAAAAATATAGTAAAATATACATAACTACATATATAGCAACTCAAAATCCATTTTTTAGTAACTAAAAATAAATAATAACGATAATAATTTAACAAATAAACTGGTGAGACACTGAGTAGTTATAGTCATTACAAAAAATGGAAATGCTAGAAAAACTATAGCAGTAAGGGTATACCTACACACGGGTTACGATGAGCTACATGTGACATCTCCAGAATAGGTTCAATCAATTCAACTTATTCTGAGTCGTCAAATATATGGTACAGAATCCAAATATAATTTTTTATATCAAACGGTCGTGCAAAATACGATCACACAACTGTGAGTGTCAATACAGACATGTAAAAAATATAAACATTCAAACTAAGTTCTCATTACATTTATTATCACACTATTTTATAAAAAAAATAGTGAGGAACTTCTATAGCTCTAACTCGGACCATCACTCCATTCCCCGACTAGTACCCGCGATATTCATATTTTATGAAGAGAACAATGGAAGAAAATGATGAGCTTAACTAGCCAAGTAAAGAATATTATGACTAAGATAATGAATAATAAATTATCGTTAATCTTCATCAAATCAGATAAAATATTATAGACAACAAGTTTTAGATCAACAACTGCAGCGAAAATAACAATTCATTAGAAGAGTTAACTAAAAAATTATGTCTACTATCTTCTTTGATTTAAAAGTTTATCATCAATATTTTATTCCTGTAACATCAATAAATATACATCTCGAATCAAATATTCATCTTTTGCACTACGGGTCAAAGATATTCATTTATATCACCAATTGGTCATGTTCATCTCAACACCTGTCCATCTTTGCACTACGGACCAAATATATTTTTCAGATAATCATTCATCTTTGCAATACAGGCCAAAGATATTCATCAAGTAATCATTCATCTTTGCACTATAGGCCAAAGATATTCAGTTATATCACCATTTAGGACTGAGAATGATAAAAAATAATACGAATAACGAATCCAGTGAGATAAATGACAAATATTAGAGAATTTATCCAGAGTTCAAAAATGAAGATCAAAACCTGGATCCAATCAAAGATGATTTAGAAGAAAAAATATTTTTTTTTACCGTGAATAATACCCCGTGAATAGTAACTCGTGAATAGAAACTCGACATGAAAAGATAAAAATTTCACAAGAAAATTTAGACCAATATTCAGTGAAATGATATTAGATGAAGCGCAAAACTCAAGGAATTTTTGATCATTTCAGGAATTATAAAAGCAATACTTACCGTAGTAAGTTTAGAGTTAGTAATCTGAAATGAAACAATATACGAAACTGCAAATGTAATCGAAAAAGATAATAATATATTTGAATGAATTGTTATATAATCACATCATACTACTATAATGTAACATTATAATAATATATTTGAATGAATTATTTTATCGAAAAAGATAAAATACCAACTTTCAACAAATGTCACATGTTAAAAATTACTCCGTTTAAATCCACATTGAATAAATATTTCCTTATCATATATATCAAAAATTAATTATTCACAAATAATATGACAGAACTACAATATTGACAACCAGGTCGTTCCCAAGAAAGAGGGGACCTTCCGATAAGAATTTCTCCTTACTGGCGCACAATTAAATAACCCCTCCTAGACAGAACATCCTTAGACATTGCCAATAATGCTATCTAATAATATTACTCCAATAATATGAATTATTGATTTGATAATTTGAAATACTGTGCAATGACAATTATTGAATCACTAATATAAAATATCAACGTAGCAATTATTGAATCAATAAATATTGAACAGTAATTACTGTAACAATTATTGAGTAGTGACTTCTTAGGTAAGAATCAATAATTAGAATTACTGTGCAATACCGTGTGCTACCGTGCAACACCGCGTATTACTGTATTTTAACCACCGGGTATTTTAACAGTTTTAACGGTAAAAGTTTTACCGTTATTTTTGTAAAAAGGTTATTTCTGTCACTTTCTATATCCGACATTCATTCCGTTGTGGGGTCCACCAATGACTGCCCCGTCGTATGAATATTTCTCGACCAAACGAATATTTTATAACCACTTGCTTACTTTGTAAACTTTACACATCTTACCCATAACTTATCATATTTATCAAATCAACACCTTACTATTTTAAAATAATATATAAAGAAAATTAATTCTTATTCATAAAATTTGGGGTCTTACAACCTCCCCTTCTTATAAAATTTCGTCCTCGAAATTGACGTACGTACCTGATATGTCGAAAAGGCGAAGATACTTTGCTTTCATTTTCGATTCTAATTCCCAGGTCATTTTCTCAAAATAATGGTTTCTCCACAAAATTTTAACTTGAGGTATAACCTTTGAACGTAGGACATGTTCCTTCCTATCCAAAATCTTGACAGGTACCTCCTCGTATGTTAAATCTTCGGCTATCTCGTCCGATTCTAACTCAACAATATGGTTTGGGTCTTTCACATATTACGTAGCACAGATATGTAAAAAATGGTATAAATACGAGACATGCTTGGAGGTAAAGCGAGTCTGTAGGTCACATTTTCTACTCGGTCAAGGATCTCAAATGGATCAGTGAATCGTAAATCGGTGTCCATAACTTTCTGCAAACTGACCCTTTGGCACTCGATGCTCCGCCTTGATACGTTTACACGTTAAACACTTCGAGATAAACTCTGCGATCTCTCTCTTCATATTACTCCACTAAAATGTATGTCGAAGATCACGATACATTTTGGTACTTTCAGGATGGATTGCAAACGGTGTGTTATGTGCCTCCATCATGAATTTTTTTTACTTCAAATCAGAATTGTTAAGAACACAAAGTCTGGAGTTGACTCGAAGTATACCTTTTTCATCGATTCTTGCTTCTAGAATAGCACCTTCTTGCACTTTTTCTTCATCTTCATTAGCTCCAGATCTGTAGCTTGAGCAGCTTTAACTCTATCAGTTAAAACTGGTTCTACGCGTATACTTGCCATCTTCACGTGGGTCCCTCGAGTCTTTAACTCTATCTCTATTATTCATAAATCATACAAGATGGCTTCGTGTTGGCAACATCGCACTCGTTCCCGCATATGATCTTCTACTCAACGCGTCAGCTACCATGTTCGCTTTTCGTAATCTTTCAACAGCTCTAACCAACGTCGTTGTCGCATATTGAGTTCGTTCTGGGTGAAAAAATATTTGAGATTTTTGGAGTATATTAGGATGTTATCAATAATAACAACCACAAAATGATACCAACTGTGAACCTCATGGTGCTTCAACCATAGCACCTCGCAATTGGTCGAACATGTCATCAATACGAGATAACGGATACATATTCTTGATGGTGACATGGTTCAACTCCCTATAGTCAATACAACGTCGTATACTACCGTCTTTCTTCTTTACGAATAAAATAGAAGCACCCCAAGTAGACGTACTAGGACGTATAAAATCGATGTCTAACAACTCCTGTAGTTGGACTTTTAACTCCTGAAGTTTAATAGGAGCCATTCGATATGGGATTTTAGAAATAGATTTTGTACCGGGCTCAAAGTCAATAAATAATTCAACTTTACGTTCTGGGGGTAGACTAGAAAGTTCTTTAGAAAATACATCAGGAAACTCATTAACAACAAAAATATCATTCAAATCTGATGTATTCTGATTTAAATCAGTGGCATGGGCTAAGAAAGCTTGACATCCATTTTTTAATAAACGAATAGCTTTATGACTTGAAATGACATTGACTGATTTTAATGGTTTGGTGGTTTGAATTCGCACAACAGGTTGATTAGGAATATGAAAATTAACAACCGTACGAAAATAATCAATTTTGGCATGATAAGTGATTAACCAGCCAATTTCTAGAATCATGTCAAAAGTAAGTATTTTCAAAGATATAAAATCCCCAAGTAGGGTAAGGGTACCAATTTGAATCAAACAAGATTTGTAAACTGTAGATGTAACGAAGGTTTCTCTTAACGGAGTTTCAACAGATAAGTCAAAGTCTAATTTCTCAGGAGTCAAGTTCAAACGTTGAGCATAAGTAGGTGAAATAAAAGAATGGGTAGTACTGACATCTAATAAGGTATAGACTTCACAAGAGTTTATGACTAGCTTACCCGTGTTCACCTCGTTCAGGTTCCTCGCGTTTTGGGCAGTCACGACAAACGCTCTTCTAAAAATCACCGACTTTGGCTTGTCTGGGATAATTTTTGGTGTCACTATCCCAACTGGTCTTGACTTTGCTATAAAGTTCATTCCACCCTCAACTGCTTCGTCGCACTCCTGATCCATGATTTGAATCATTACTCTTCGATCCATATCGAATTGGGGTTGAACGCTATGCACAGGGTAATTCTAAACTCGATGTTGGATTCTCCTAATTGCTGTCCAAAAAGTAAAATTCATGTCGTCTATTTTGGCATTCTTGGATCGGACGTCTCTTTCTAAAATATCAACGCGTCGTGCAGCTTTTACCCATGCATCTTTAATTCTCACTTGTGACGCCCCCAGAATAGGTCCAGTCAACCCAACCCATTCTGAGTTGCCAAATACATGGTACAGAATTCAAATACAAACTTTATATCATACGGTCGTGCAAAATACGACCACATAACTGTGAGTGTCAATACAAATATGTAAAAAATATTAAGATTCAAACTAAGTTCTCATTACAATTATTATCACACTATTTATCAGAAATAGTGAGGACTACTATTGCTCTAACTCGGACCATCACTCTGTCCCCCGACTAGTTCCTGTGACATTCTCATTTTTTGAAGAGGACAACAGATGAAAAGGGTGAGCTCAACTAGCTCAGTAAAGAATATTATGACTAAGATAATGGAAAATAAATTATCGTTAGCCTTCAATAAATCAGATAAAATATAATGGACAACCAATCTTAGATCAATATTCGCAGCGAAAATAACAATTCATTAGAAGAGTTAAGTAGAGAATGAAGTCTACTATCTTCTATGATTTAAAAGTCCATCATCAATATTTTATCCCTGTAACATCAATCAATATACATCTCGAATCAATATTCATCTTTGCACTACAGGCCAAAGATATTCATTTGTATCATCAGTGGTCATGTTCATCTCAACACCTGTCATCTTTGCACTACGGCCAAAGATATTCATCAGGTAATCATTTATCTTTGCTCTACAGGCCAAAGATATTTAGTTATATCACCACTTAGAACTGAGGATGATAAAAAATTATATAAATAACGAATCCAATGAAATAAAGAAATATTAAGAATTCGTATTTTAGTTTATCAAAGTTCAAGAATATTCCATAATAATACTTTGTGGAACAAAATTCAAGAATCAAGCTCAAAACTTATATCCATTCAAAGATATGAACCTTAACAAGCAATTTGGACAAACAGAAGAAAATTTTATTTTTTCGTGAATAGTGCCGTATACGTGAATAGTGCTGTATACGTGAATAGTAATTCCGACGAAAAAAGTAAGAATTTCATAATAAAATCCATGACAATATTTTGTTATAATGATATTGAAAAGAATAACATCATTTACGAAAAAAATAACATCTCTTACCTCAAAAGAACAGTACTTCTGGCTGTAATATCGGATATAATACCGAAGAAAACTTGCACTGAATACTAATACTCAAAGTATTGAAATACTCACAAAAATACGCTCGATATCATAGAGAGAGAAAACTTCTGATTCTGGTGTGATTTTCAATTCTAACCTAAGCACCCTATTTATAGGAAAAGCTTAGGATGCCAAAGGAGACTAAAATAATAAAATATTATTATTTTTTTAAATTTCCTCCGCCGCCGGCTGCTGCCCAAAATCAGAATTTTCAACAAAAGTGGGGCCCACCTTTTTATTAAAAAAATATTTATTTTTTGAAACTTCAATAATTCATAATAGATAGCCCCTTTGTCAGAAAAATAAAAATTCTATGTCCTTCCATAGGAAATTTAATTCTCTACAACTTTGTAGAAGGAAGTTTTTCCAAATTCCAAACATAAATTATCCGAAATCCATAAACAGATGATTATCCACACCCAAAATATTGATAAAAACTCATCAGCGCTAATTCCTTCTTTTATATTCACAAAATAAATATTTTTTTATCATATAAATCAATAATTAATTATTCACAAATAATATTACAGAACTACAATATTGACAACCAGGTCGTTCCCAAGAAAGAGGGGGCCTTCCGATAAGGACTTCTCCTTATTGGCGTGCAATTAAATAACCCCTCCTAGACAGAACTTTCTTAGACATTGTCAATAATGCTATCTAATAATATTATTCAAATAATATGAATTATTGAGTTGATAATGTGAAATACTGTGCAATGACAATTATTGAATCAATAATACAAACTATCAACTATAGCCATTATTGAATCAATCATATAAAATAGCAATGTAGCAATTATTGAGTCAATAAAATATCAATGTAATAATTATTGAGTCAATAATATAAAATATCAACGTAGTAATTATTGAGTCAATAATATAAAATATTGAACAGTAATTACTGTAACAATTATTGAGTAATGGCTTCTCACGTAAGAATCAATAATTAGAATTACTGTGCAATACCGTGTGCTACTGTGCAACACAGTGTATCACTGTATTTTAACCACCGGATATTTCAATAGTACTAACGGTAACAACTACGTCGTTATTTTGTAAAAAAGTTATTTCTGTCGCTTTCTATATCCCACAGTTATTCCGTTGTGGGGGCCCACAAATAGCTGCGCCGTCGTACGAATATTCTCCGACTACAAGAATATTCCACGACCAAACGAATATTCCCGACAACAAGAATATTTTATAACCACTTGTTCATTTTAAAAATATTTGCACATTTCACCCATAACTTTCATATTTATCAAAACAACACTTTACTGTTTCGAAATAATATATAAAGAAAATTAAATCTTTATTCATAAAAGTTGGGGTCTTACATCACTCGTTCAGTTGCTTCTTCTTTCAGCTGATCGTTGACATTTGTATTTTCAGATTCTAGCTCTAATATCATATGTTCTGCCAGAGAGAGTTTCTGTTCAAGCCTCGCATATCGAGTAACAAAATCTTGAATTTCTGTATCCCTTTCTTGAATTGTTGCATCTCTTTGTTCCACGGCCGCCTGCCGTTCTTCACCTTGTTCTTCTAACTCATGAATACGATTTTGCAGTTCTACATTTCTATCATAAAATTCTCCTAATAAATCTTCCTCAGATTCCTCTTCTTCATCACTCTCAGCTGCAACCTCTACGATTAGCTCGGGTGCAACTATTAATTCTTCACTCACCAAATGGATATTTCTAATTTCTTCTGCGCTTGACATCCCATCATTCATCGTTTCTTCGGTAGTGTTGTTTACAGGAGGAATATTGCCTTCCTGTTACACGTTCTCCTGGTTTGTGATTAAAGGTGTAAGAACCCAACTTTTATGAATAAAGATTTAATTTTCTTTATATATTATTTCGAAACAGTAAGGTGTTGTTTTGATAAATATAAAAGTTATGGGTGAAATGTGCAAATATTTTTAAAATGAGCAAGTGGTTATAAAATATTCTTGTTGTCGGGAAATATTCGTTTGGTCGTGGAATATTCTTGTTGTCGGGGTATATTCGTACGACGGCGCAGCTATTTGTGGGCCCCCACAACGGAATAACTGTCGGATATAGAAAGCGACAGAAATAACTTTTTTACAAGATAACGGCGTAGTTGTTACCGTTAGTACTGTTGAAATACCCGGTGGTTAAAATACAGTGATACGCGGTGTTGCACAGTAGCACACGGTATTGCACAGTATTTCAAATTATTGAGTCTTACGTGAGAAGGAACTTATTCAATTATTGTTACAGTAATTACTGTTCAATATTTTATATTATTGACTCAATAATTACTACGTTGATATTTTATATTATTGACTCAATAATTGTTACATTGATATTTTATTGACTCAATAATTGCTACGTTGCCATTTTATATGATTGATTCAATAATGGCTACAGTTGATATTTTGATATTATTGATTCAATAATTGTCATTGCACAGTATTTCACATTATCAACTCAATAATTCATATTATTTGAATAATATTATTAGATAGCATTATTGACAATGTCTAAGGAAGTTCTGTCTAGGAGGGGTTATTTAATTGCGCGCCAGTAAGGAGAAGTCCTTATCGGAAGGCCCCCTCTTTCCTTGGGAACGACCTGGTTGTCAATATTGTAGTTCTGTAATATTATCTGTGAATAATTAATTATTGATTTATATGATAAGTGAATATTTATTTTGTGAATATTAAAGAAGGAATTGGCGCTGATGAGTTTTTATCAATATTTTGGTGTGAGAAATCATCTGGTTGTGGATTTCGGATAATTTAGGTTTGGAATTTGGAAAAACTTCCTTCTACAAAGTTGTAGAGAATTAAATTTTCTATGAAAGGACATAGAATTTGTATTTTTATGACAAATGGGCTATTTATTATGAATTATTGAAGTTTCGAAAAATAAATATTTTTTTTAATAAATGGGTGGATCCCACTTTTGTTGTTGGTTGAAAAATTCTGATTTTTTTTCTTAGCAGCAGGCGGCAGAGATTTTTTAATAAATAATATTATTTTATTATTTTAGTCTCCTTTGGCATCCTAAGCTTTTCCTATAAATAGGGTGCTTAGGTTAGAATTGAAAATCACACCAGAATCAGAAGTTTTCTCTCTCTATAATATCGAGCGTATTTTTGTGAGTATTTCAATACTTTGAGTATTAGTATTCAGCGCAAGTTTTCTTCGGTATTATATCCGATATTCCAGTCAAAGGTACTATCTTTTTGAGGTAAGGGATGTTATTTTTTTCATAAATGATGTTATTCTTCTCAATATCATTATACAGAAATATTGTCATGGATTTTATGTTGAAATTCTTATTTTTTTTCGTCGGGGTTACTATTCACGTATACGGCACTATTCACGGTATACGGTACTATTCACGGAAAAATTTATTTTTCTTCTATTTGTCCAAATTGTCTGTTAAGGTTACTATCTTTGATTGTATCCAAGTTTTGAGCTTTATTCTTGAATTTTGCTCCACAATTGATTATTACGATGTATTTTTAAATTTGGATAAATTAAAGTGCGAATCCTTGATCTTTGTCTTTTATCTCATTGGATTCGTTCTTTAAAATATTTTTCATCATCCTCAGTCCTAAAAGGTGATGTAACTGAATATCTTTGGCCTGTAGAGCAAAGATGAATGATTACCTGATGAATATCTTTGGCCGTAGTGCAAAGATGACAGGTGTTGAGATGAACATGACCACTGATGATACAAATGAATATCTTTGGCCTGTAGTGCAAAGATGAATATTGATTCGAGATGTATATTGATTGATGTTACAGGGATAAAATATTGATGATGAGCTTTTAAATCATAGAAGATAGTAGACTTCATTCTCTGCTTAATTCTTCTAATGAATTGTTATTTCCGCTGCGAATATTGATCTAAGATTGGTTGTCCATTATATTTTATCTGATTTATTGAAGACTAACGATAATTTATTTTTCATTATCTTAGTCATAATATTCTTTACTGAGCTAGTTGAGCTCACCCTTTTCATCTGTTGTCCTCTTCAGGAAATGAGAATGTTGCGGGAACTAGTCGGGGGACAGAGTGATGGTCCGAGTTAGAGCAGTAGTAGTCCTCACTATTCTGATAAATAGTATGATAATAATTGTAATGAGGACTTAGTTTGAATCTTAATATTTTCTACATATTTGTATTGACACTCACAGTTGTGTGGTCGTATTTTGCACGACCGTATGATATAAAGTTTGTATTTGAATTCTGTACCATGTATTTGGCGACTCAGAATGGGTTGGGTTGAATGGACCTATTCTGGGGGCGTCACAGTTGGTATCAGAGCTTAGGGATATGATCCCTGGCAGGAGATCGGGGAATAGAACTAGGAGGGGAGAGACGAGTAAATTCTTCGCTAGTGTGTCCTACCTAAGCTTATGTGGTATTTAATTGGTCAGTCGGAGCATAGGGTTAATATGTGATATGTTGATTTGTTTAATTAACCCTTGTTTTATGGCAGTATTTGAGAATGGCAGCTGAGAACGTTAATAACGATGTGAATGAGACTGTGGAGACACCTTTAATCGTTAACCAGGAGAACGTGCAACAAGAAGGCAATGTTCATCTTGAAAATAACGCTGGTCAGACGATAAACGATGAGATGTTCAGAAGTTTTTTGCAGTTTATGCAAAACCAGACGAGGGAGACTCGTGTGCAACATACAGGTGGAGATAATAACAACACGCGAGCTGTCACTGCCAAGCAGTTCAAAGAATTGGGACCACCAGAGTTTCTGGGAAAGCCAGATCCGATCAAGGCGGAGACGTGATTAAATAAATTACCAAGATATTTGATGTCTTGGGATGTACGGAGGAACAGAAGGTTCCATTCGCCACGTTAATGTTCCGTGGAGAGGCAGATTACTGGTGGGAATTCGTGAAGCGTACCCAGCCTGCCGCACTCAAGATGTCTTGGAAAGCGTTCCATAAACTGTTTAATGACAAGTACTTTCCTGATAGTATTCGTCATATGAAAGAAGTAGAGTTTATCAGACTCGAACAAAACAACATGACGGTATCCCAATACGAGGCTAAGTTCGCGGAGCTGTCCAGGTTTGCACCTCATTTGGTGGAGAATGAGGAACGTATGACGCGGATGTTTCTAAGAGGTTTGAAACTCGAAATACGTCAATACCTTATTTCTCATAAATTTTCTTTATATTCGGATGTAGTAAACAGGGCCCAGTTATTAGAACGAGATAATGATTATGTTCAACCGAGGGACCACAACCAAGGTCGTACCGGTGGCAGCAGTCATCGGAGCAATGACAACCAGCGAGGAGGAAAGTATGACAGAAGCGGTAACCACTCCGGTGGTTATCGTGGCCATGATAGTAGAAGAAGCGAATCGGGAGGAGATTTCAAGAAGAGAAGGTACAACAATGAGAACGCGAAGATGTCAACATCAGCATCAGCATCAACTGTTTCGAGGGGAGGAGAACGACCACCGGTCGTATGCTATAAATGCGAGGAAAGAGGGACATATCAGCCCAAACTGCCCACAACAATTCAAAGGATGCTTATAACTGTGGAAAAGAAGGACATATAGCTCGAGATTGTCCTGTTACGAAACCAAGTTCAGCGGGGGTGGTGATTCCAAAGGCGGTTGCAGAAAGTCAAAGTCGGTGATTCCTGGAAAAGCGTTTGTCGTAACAGCCCAAAACGCGAGGAATCCACACGAGGTGATTACGGGTAAGCTGATCATAAACTCTTGCGAAGTTTATACCTTGTTAGATACCGGTGCTTCCCATTCCTTTATTTCACCTGCTTGTGCCCAACGTTTGAACTTCACTTCTGATAAATTAGACTTTGACTTATCTGTTAAAACTCCGTTAGGAGAAACCTTTGTTACATCCACAGTTTACAAATCTTGCTTGATTCAGATTGGTACCCTTACCTTACCTGTTGATCTTATATCTTTGAAAATACTTGCATTTGACGTGATTTTAGAAATTGACTGGTTAACCACTTACCATGCCAAAATTGATTGTTTTCGTAAGGTTGTTAGTTTTCATATTCCTAATCAACCTGTTGTGCGAATCCAAACCACCAAACCACTAAAATCAGTCAATATCATTTCAAATCCCAAGGCTATTCGTTTATTGAAAAACGGATGTCAAGCTTTCTTAGCTCATGTCACTGATCTAAACCAGAATACATCAGATTTAAATAATATTTCCGTTGTTAATGAGTTTCCTGATGTATTTCCTGAAGAACTTCCCGGTCTACCCCCAGAACGTGAAGTTGAATTCTTTATTGACCTTGAGCCCGGTACAAAGCCCATTTCTAAAACCCCATATCGAATGGCTCCTATTGAACTTCAGGAGTTAAAGATCCAATTACAAGAGTTGTTAGACATCGGTTTTATTCGTCCTAGTACGTCTCCTTGGGGTGCTCCTGTTTTATTCGTAAAGAAGAAAGACGGGAGTATGCGACTTTGTATTGACTATCGGGAGTTAAACCATGTCACCATCAAGAATAGGTATCCGTTACCTCGTATTGATGACCTGTTCGACCAGTTGCAAGGAGCACAGTTCTTTTCAAAGATCGATCTTCGTTCTGGATATCATCAGCTGAAGATTAAAACTGAGGATATTCCAAAGACTGCTTTCAGAACACGGTACGGGCATTATGAGTTCTTAGTCATGTCTTTTGGATTGACTAATACTCCTGCTGCTTTCATGGATATGATGAACCGTGTATTTAAGGAGTATTTGGATCAATTCGTTGTTGTCTTTATTGATGACATCCTCATCTATTCTAAAAGCCGTGAAGATCATGAACACCATTTGAAGTTGGTACTTCAAAAGTTTCGTGAGAACAAGCTATACGCCAAGTTAAAGAAATGTGAGTTCTGGCTTGAGGAAGTAGCATTCCTTGGGCACGTGGTATCGAAACGTGGAGTATCTGTTGACCCGACAAAGATTGAAGCAATACAAAGCTGGGAGCAACCTAAGTCGGTGACCGAAGTACGAAGTTTTCTAGGCTTAGCTGGTTATTATCGGAGGTTCGTAGAGGGATTTTCTCGAATCGCTACTCCATTAACTCAGTTGACTCGAAAAGATACGAAATTCGTTTGGAGAGAGAAATGCGAGAAGAGCTTCCAAGAGCTCAAGAGGAGACTTATTTCGGCACCTGTTCTAACAATACCATCTGGTTCGGATGGATTTGTTATCTACAGCGATGCTTCGGGCAAAGGGTTAGGATGTGTTCTCATGCAACATGGGAAAGTCATAGCCTATGCCTCGCGACAACTCAAAGAATATGAGAGGAATTATCCTACTCATGATCTAGAGTTGGCAGCTGTCATTTTTGCGTTGAAGATCAGGAGACATTACTTGTACGGAGAGAAAGTGGAGATTTATACGGATCATAAGAGTCTTAAATATTTCTTCACTCAGAAAGAACTCAACATGCGGCAACGACGTTGGCTTGAGCTGTTGAAAGATTACGATCATACCATCCAATACCATCTTGGAAAAGTGAACGTGGTAGCTGACGCGTTGAGTAGAAGATTATATGTGAGAACAAGTGCAATGATGTCAAGTATACGCGTAGAACCAGCTTTGATTGATAAAGTTAAAGCTGCTCAAGCTACGGATGCGTAGCTGATGAAGATGAAGAAGAAGGTGCAAGAAGGTGCAATTCCAGAAGCAAGAATCGATGAAGATGGAATACTTCGAGTCAACTCCAGACTTTGTGTTCCTAACGATTCCGACTTAAAGTATAGAATCATGATGGAGGCACACAACACACTGTTTGCGATCCATCCTGGGAGTACTAAAATGTATCGTGATCTTCGACATACATTTTGGTGGAGCAATATGAAGAGAGAGATCGTGGAGTTCATCTCGAGATGTTTAACTTGTCAACGTGTAAAGGCGGAGCATCAAGTGCCTAAGGGTCCATTGCAACCACTGGAGATTCCGAAATGGAAGTGGGAACATATTACGATGGATTTCGTTACGGGTCTTCCCAAGGTTTCTCAAGGCTTAGATGCGATTTGGGTTATTGTTGATAGATTAACCAAGTCTGCTCATTTCTTGCCGATACGAGAGACTTATTCCCTTGAACGTCTTGCTCATATGTACGTGAATGAGATTGTGAGATTGCATGGCATGCCAGTATCCATAGTCTCGGATCGTGACCCCAGATTTACTTCACGATTTTGGATCAGTTTGTAGAAAGCTATGGGCACGGATTTACGATTCAGTTCGGCTTATCATCCTCAAACAGACGGACAATCGGAAAGAACTATTCAAACTCTTGAAGATCTATTGAGACTCTGTGTTCTAGACTTCAAAGGGAGTTGGGATAAGTACTTACCATTGGTGGAATTCTCCTACAACAACAGTTATCAGGCAAGTATAGGCGTAGCTCCATTCGAAGCATTGTATGGGAGAAAGTGTCGCTCTCCAGTATGTTGGAACGAGGTGGGTGAAACAACATTGTTGGGACCGGAGTTAGTACGTATGACTACAGAAAAGATCCAAATGATTCGACAACGTATACAAACCGCACAAGATCGACAAAAGAGTTATGCGGATCTTCATCGAAAGGACGTGAAATTTAATGTTGGAGACCATGTGTTATTACGTGTTGCTCCGTGGAAAGGAGTTACGAGGTTTGGGAAGAGAGGAAAGCTCAACCCACGATTCATTGGTCCATTTGAGATTCTTGACTGAGTAGGAAATGTGGCTTATAGACTCGCTTTACCTCCAAGCATGTCTCGTGTTCATAACGTGTTTCACATATCCGTGTTACGTAAATATGTGAAGGATCCAAACCGCATTATTGAGTTAGAACCAGACGAGATAGCCGAAGATTTTCGAAATGTGAATTCTGGATTGAAAGAGTGCAATTTCTTGGACATGTGATCGACAAGGACGGAATTTTGGTAGATCCCTCTAAAGTCGAAGCTGTGATGAACTGGGATCAGCCGAAAACACCGTCAGAAGTGAGGAGTTTTCTTGGATTGGCGGGTTATTATAGAAGATTCATTCAGGACTTTTCCAAGATCGCAACTCCGTTGACGAATTTGACTAGAAAATCGGTGAAATTCGTTTGGACAGAGAAGTGTGAGGAAAGTTTCCAAGAGCTTAAGAGGAGGTTGAGTTCAGCACCTGTGTTATCTCTTCCGGACGACACAGGATATTTTGTGGTTTATAGTGATGCGTCGCATAAAGGACTTGGCTGTGTGCTTATGTAAAACGGCAAGGTCATTGCGTATGCGTCACGACAATTGAAAGACTATGAGAAAGGGTATCCGACCCATGACTTGGAGTTAGCTGCAGTGGTATTTGCTTTGAAAATTTGGAGACACTATCTCTATGGGGAGAAGTGTGAAATATATACAGACCACAAGAGTCTGAAATATATTTTTACACAGAAGGACTTGAATATGCGCCAGAGAAGGTGGCTGGAGTTAATTAAGGACTATGACTGTGAAATCTTATACCATCCGGGTAAGGCTAATGTGGTTGCCGACGCCTTAAGCAGAAAGGGTCGGGAGAAATTGATGATGTTGACTGCTCAGGAGGAGCTAATTTCAGCAATGGAAAAGCTGGAATTGGAAGTGAAGTATCCGATGGAGATTGACGAGAAGTTGTTTCAGATGCAAACTGGTACAATCCTATTGGATAAAATTAAAGAAGCTCAACTTCAGGAAGAAGAATGTGAAAAGGTTAAGAAAAAGATATCTGAAGGAACCGAACTGAGATTCAAGATAGACAGTGAGGGACTACTGAGATTTGAGAACAGAGTTTGGGTACCGTCAGTGCCAGAGATTAAGGATGACATTTTGAGCGAGGCTCATAGCTCACGGTATTCGATTCACCCCGGTAGTACCAAGATGTACCAGGATCTTCGACAACACTTCTGGTGGCCGAATTTGAAACGAGATGTTGCTGAGTGTGTTGCAAAGTGTCTGACCTGTTAGAAAGTAAAAGCAGAACATCAGAGGCCGAGTGGTTTGCTACAACCCCTGGAAATCCCAGAATGGAAATGGGAACACATTACGATGGATTTCGTGGTTGGCCTTCCGACGACTCTGAAAGGCTACGACGCAGTATGGGTTATCGTTGACCGACTGACGAAATCAGCACACTTCCTTCCGATCAAAATCAGATTCAACTTAGATCAGTTGGCAAGGTTATATGTGAAAGAGATTGTTTCGAGGCACGGAGTTCCGGTGTCAATTATTTCCGACAGAGATCCGCGCTTCACATCAAACTTCTGGAAGCGACTACAGGAATGCATGGGGACACAGTTGAGAATGAGTACAGCTTATCACCCTCAGACAGACGGGCAAAGTGAAAGAACGATCCAGACATTGGAAGATATGTTGAGAGCATGCATCATAGATTTTAAAGGAAATTGGGATGATCACCTACCACTTGTGGAATTCGGTTACAATAACAGTTACCACGCTAGTATTGGCATGCCGCCTTACGAAGCGTTGTACGGAAGAAAATGCAGAACTCCACTATACTGGGATGAAGTTGGCGAGAGACAATTGCTAGGTCCAGAGTTGGTACAACAGACAGCAGAGATAGTCAAAGTGATCCGGACAAGACTGGTAGCCGCTCAGGATAGACAGAAGAAATACGCCGATCCACACCGTAAGAACGTTGAGTTTGAATCGGGAAGCTATGTGTTCTTGAAAGTCTCTCCCTGGAAGGGGAAGATCAGATTCGGTAAGAAGGAAAAATTGAGCCCAAGGTTCATTGGACCCTTTGAAGTACTACGAAGGATTGGAGAAGTTGCGTATGAGGTAGCCTTACCTCCAGCGCTTGAGAATGTCCACAACGTCTTTCATGTTTCAGTTTTACGCCCCTACAAACCCGATTACAAACATGTGATTGAATATGAACCCCTACATTTTGAAAAAGACTTATCCTATGAAGAAATTCCTGTTCAGATTGTTGACAGGAAAGAGCAAGTCCTCAGAAACAAAGTTATACCTTCTGTTAAGGTAATTTGGAGGAACCACAATGCTGAAGAAGCTACGTGGGAACTCGAAGAGCATATGATGAAGAATTACCCAGATTTATTTACTTAAATTTTTTGTATATGTGATTCTGGGGACAGAATCGTTGTAAGGGGGGAGAATGTAACGGGACGAATTTTTAATTGAACCGTGATTCTGGGGACAGAATCCTTTTAAGGGGGGAAAGATGTAACGAACAAAATGGAAGTTAAACGAACGGATTCGGTGTTATAACGAATCTGTAACGTTGAATTTCTTGTTTTCCTTTAAAACTTTACAAAATATTGAAAACAGTGAAAATAGATGCCTTGGATTGTGTAAATACGTAATTTAAAATGCTAAGATCATGCTAAAAATGTTATATAATATTTCTGTGGAGTTTTTACATTATGGGTAGCCATATAATTCATTACGTTAGTTTAATTTGGATTTATTTGGGCTACTCTGTGTGTTCATCGCGAACCAGGGAGTGCACCAGCAGGGGGACCCGCCCCAGCGGGTGTTCATGGGTATTAGGACCCGCCCCAATGGGTATAAGGGCTGTCCAGGAGCCTTTGTTTTTTTTATTTTCGAGACTGTTTTGACCTCCTGTAGTAAAATAAGCATAACTTTTTCATACGAACTCCGATTAAGGCGATTCAAGATGATTCGGAAAGATAACGAGTAGACCTACAACTTTCATTCTTTAAGTTTTTCAATTTGAAATCGTTAAAATGGGTAAAAATGGCCATCTTTGTGACTGATGCGTATTCGGAGGCAATCGGAGGGTTTCGGACATGCACGCACACAAGTGTAGTGTTCTCGATAATAAAAGATGTTTTAAGTTACATAAATGAATATTATATGATTTGAAGTTCATGATTAATAAGTTAAGTTATTGACATGTATAAGATAATGTGAAGGTTCAAGTTAACAAACTAAGTGCGAACTTGAATATCGTAATTGTAAAACTTGATTATGATTGTTTAAAGGGCTATACATGTGTGATATGCATGTTGTGAGTTTACATTCATGTTATGTGGTTAGCCATTGAGTAATATTATAAATCAAGTTGTAAGTCGAACTTAAGTGAATAGTTCTACAGTTAAACATGGTAGTTATGAAAACTAATCGATGTCGTATACATAATGTAATGTGTAGGACGTTGAGGAAGTGAATTATAATTATATTTGTAGCTTGTGCAAGAGGCAAGTATCCTATCCCTAACTTATTGATTTAGCAAGTTCCCTAAATTCTAATTTATTCATTTATTAAGTCTTAGACTTGTGTTTCTATATCGAGTAAGCTCGTGTTCTTAATTGTTCAAGTTCGAAATTCATATTACATATTGTAACTCTTTTAAAAGCATGATTCAGTTATACAATACTTATTCGATTGTATACTTTTGAGATTTATTATTCAAGTTGAATATCGATGTTATTGTTGAACCTTATAGGACTAGTGAACCCTTATTGATTCGACTAGTCCATAGTTGATGAACGTTCTAAATTCCAAAATACTTATTGAGCTTATCCAAACCAAACTTCCTTTGGTGCGGACTCTGATGTCAAAACTGAGATGAACAACCCTGTAAAAGGGGATTATTTACGCTTTAGCGTTGAGATATTGTGCACAGTATGGTACTAAGGGCTGATCCCCCTAAGTACGAGAAGTAGAGTCCATAGTCTTATGACTGTTAAAGGTTTAAAGCATAAAAACTTTACAACCTAGGACATAGTTCAAGGTCTTATGACCCTCAGACGTTCTTTTGATTCCTGTTATTCATTCTTGAGTCAAAAGTTGAGTTTTTTTATTCAGATGTCTTTGATTCACTCGCATGTTATTATATTGTTGTCATATTATTATACTTGTGGGCAATCGTGCTCACTCTTGCGTAATAATAACATTGCAGTTAAGAACGAAAGGTCCAACGAGCCTTCTACTAGCAAAGGCAAGGGCAAGGTCAACAAGTGATGAAGACTTGTTGTTTATTTTATGTGTTTATGTTTCAGACTTATATTAGAGTTGTGTAAGACTTATTTATTTGTTTATGTTCCGCACAGATGTTTAAGGTTAGTATGACCTGGGATTTATTTTATTTATTACTCAGATGTTGTAACCCCATAAGGGGAGGATTTAATTCTATTTATTGCATGATTTGCATTTACTATGGGTAGATAGATAGATAATATTCGTACAGTGAACACCAAGTCCCGTGGAATTGAAGTACCCGGATTTGGGGGTGTCACAAAAATAGTGAGAACTTCTACAGCTCTAACTCGGACCATCACTCTATTCCCCTACTAGTACCCGCGATATTCTTATTTTCTGAAGAGAACAATGGAAGAAAAGGGTGAGATCAACTAGCCCAGTAAAGAATATTATAACTAAGATAATGAAGAATAAATTATTGTTAGTTTCAACAAATTAGATAAAATATTATGGACAACAAGTTTTAGATCAACAACTGCAGCGAAAATAACAATTCATTAGAAGAGTTAAGTAAAAAATTATGTCTACTATCTTCTTTGATTTAAAAGTTTATCATCAATATTTTATCCCTGTAACATCAATAAATATACATCTCGAATCAAATATTCATCTTTTGCACTACGGGTCAAAGATATTCATTTATATCACCAGTTGGTCATGTTCATCTCAACACCTGTCCATCTTTGCACTACGGACCAAATATATTTTTCAGGTAATCATTCATCTTTGCACTACAGGCCAAAGATATTCATCAAGTAATCATTCATCTTTGCACTATAGGCCAAAGATATTCAGTTATATCACCATTTATGACTGAGAATGATGAAAAACAATACGAATAACGAATCCAGTGAGATAAATGACAAATATTAGAGAATTTATCCAGAGTTCAAAAATAAAGATCAAAACCTGGATCCAATCAAAGATGATTTGGAAGAAAAAATATTTTTTTTTACTGTGAATAGTACCCCGTGAATAATAACTCGTGAATAGTAACTCATAAATAGTAACTCGACATGAAAAGATAAAAATTTCACAAGAAAGTTCAGACCAATACTCCAGTGAAATGATATTAGATGAAACGCAAAATTCAAGAAATTTCTGATCATTTTAGGAATTATAGAAGCAATACTTACCGTAGTAAGTTTAGAGTTAGGAATCTGAAATGAAACAATATACGAAACTGAAAATAGGTTTTCACTTGTCAGGTGGTAGTCCGCTCAGACAGATCATTTTCATAATTTAATAACAAATGAATACGAAGGTTTATTCACTAGGCATGCGGTAGTCCTCGTAGACAGGTTATTCTCACAGAATAATAAATAATGGAATAACAAAAGGATTTCACCATGCATGCGGTAGTCCGCGTAGACAGATTATTCCAACAGAATAATAAAGAATGGAATAACAACTCTTACGAGTATTGAAAGAAAATAACTCTCTTCATGAATACGAAAGAAATAATACTCCTTACCTTAATAAAAATTTGGAGACTGCACTAGTGTAATAGCAGAATACTCTTCTTTTTTTTCTCTTACTCTCTCTATACATTCTCTCTCTATAGCTTTAGTGAATTGGTGATAAATAATGAAGAAATGAGTTTCTATTTATAGGCTTGACAGAGTAAGGGTAAAATAGTATTTTTGTCATAATTTATGACATCATCGCTTACATCATCGATCCTGTGACATCATTGCTTACCTCATCGTTCCGATGATATCATTGCTTACCTCATCGTTCTGATGACATCGTTGCTTACATCATAAGAATTCAAATTCAATTTGTTCTCTTCCACCTCATTTTACTTTTATACAATGAATTTACTATAATAATGTTACCATTCAAATTATAAAAATCATACTATTATATAATCACATCATACTACTATAATGTAACATTATAATAATATATTTGAATGAATTATTTTATCGAAAAAGATAAAATACCAACTTTCAACAAATATCACATGTTAAAAATTCCTCCGTTTAAATCCACATTGAATAAATATTTTCTTATCATATATATCAAAAATTAATTATTCATAAATAATATGACAGAACTACAATATTGACAACCAGGTCGTTCCCAGAAAAGAGGGGGCCTTCCGATAAGAATTTTTTCTTAGTGGCGCGCAATTAAATAACCTTTCATAGACAGAACATCCTTAGGCATTGTCAATAATGCTATTTAATAATATTACTCCAAGAATATGAATTATTGATTTGATAATTTAAAATACTGTGCAATGACAATTATTGAATCACTAATATAAAATATCAACGTAACAATTATTGAATCAATAAAATAAAATATTAAACAGTAATTACTGTAACAATTATTGAGTAGTGACTTCTTAGGTAAGAATCAATAATTAAAATTACTGTGCAATACCATGTGCTACCGTGCAACACCGCGTATTACTGTATTTTAACCACCGGGTATTTCAACAGTTTTAACGGTAAAAATTTTACCGTTATTTTTGTAAAAAGGTTATTTCTGTCGCTTTCTATATCCGACATTCATTTCGTTATGGGGTCCACCAATGACTGCGCTGTCGTACGAATATTCTCCGATAAAAAGAATATTCCTCGACACAACGAATATTTTCCGACACAACGAATATTTTATAACCACTTACTTACTTTGTAAACTTTGCACATCTTACCCATAACTTATCATATTTATCAAATCAACACCTTACTATTTTAAAATAATATATAAAGAAAATTAAATCTTATTCATAAAATTTGGGGTCTTACACTACCGCTTACCCCAAATTAAAAATTAGCCCAGTAAACCCATCTCAAATTTAAATACTTAGCAGTTAGCCCATATGTTGTTCTAGTTCATTTAAATTTTTATCAAATATAAACTATTTCTTTTTATTAAGTAATTCAGTTAATAATTGAGCTTGATTTTAATAGGGAATTAGGTCAACGTTTCCTCTTCTTTTTTCTTTACCCGTTGCCTTTCTAGAGTGGCTGATTTTCTCTCTTCAGTGACCAGGTACGAATTGATTGATGGCCTTAAGTGAAATTGATTAATTTGATTTGAATTCAATAAGATATCATGATTCATTGATTCCCATTGCTAGTTGAATTAGGATTATATATCAATATATGGCCATATGGGTCTCAGGGTCTGTACGTTTGTGATTTGTGAATTGTTGTTATACTATATGATTTACTTGTATGCTATAATACATGGTTGATTGAAAATTAACAATGATTAGGTACTCAAAACATGTCTGATCATGATCGACAAGTCAAGAAAGCAAAATTTTTTAGTACATGGTACAAGAAAAAAGATTCAGCTCAGTCAATTAAACGGAATAGGCTAAATAGCAGTGCACCTCTTGCATCTGATAAGCATCAACATGTTCCTTCTCCTATACTCCAGCCTAGAGAGTTTGTTCCTACTGAACAGTTTGGACTTGCATCAGATACTGACAGAGAGTATGTTCCTATAGTTGAATCAAGTCAATCAACAATACAAGAGGCTAGAGAGAATATCCCTACTTTTGATTCAACATCTAGAGAATTTATTTCTACTCCGCCAGTATGCAATGTTAACAATATAATGGTCAATGAACAACCTAATGTTATATCTGAGACTCTTGAAGATACAGATTTTGATGTTGGTGATTTAGAACGAGATCCAGGGAAACGAAATCAAATATATGAATATCCTATTAATCAGCGTGACCGAATACAGACTCAATAATTACAGAATTTGCTTCTATTCAAGAGCGAAGAGTGTAATTTGACTAGGTATGTTATTATGTCTTGGACGTACGTTTGTTATCAAAATTTTATGAATGTTATAGTGAGATTTTGTTTATTATTTAATTAGCTACGTGATTTTATAACATATACAGTTATCTTAATATATGGTTTAATTTAAAAAGAAAATGTATATAGTGAGCGTTCACGATTTTTTTTTTCTAACCCACCCTAAATCATAATCTTAGCTCTGCCCTTGTTAATAACAGCAAGTTTAGCCGGCATGAACATCAAAGATTTTAATGCTACTACAATATACTTTTGCAAAGAGTCTTGAAGTGAACAGCTGATGAACTACATACATACCACTATATAAAACCTTTTAAATGCCAACCAAATGGTTGGAGATGAAAATTTGATCACTGATGCCCAACAAGTTTAAGCAGTTTTTTAAACGTTTTGCAAAACAAATAGAAAATAATAATAATAATAATAATAATAATAATAATAAAAGAGTTGTAATTTGAAAATCATGATTTTTGAGAAAGTTTGATCTTAGCCGCTGATTTACAACAATCATCAATGCAGATTTGTCAGAACAGAAACATAATCAACAAGACTTTCTCAGTTTTAATATCAACTATATCAACAAGATCAGATTTATTAATACTTTTTTGGCTTGAGAAATTATAGTATCACCATCCATTTCCAGTGCTCTGTCTCTCTCCGACGAATCCCGACGAATCCCGTACATCTTGTTTTCTTGGTGAATCAAACCTCCTTTATGGTTTTACCTTTATCTTATCCCTCATTAACCAAATCGTTTTTTATAATTGTGTTTGAGTTCTGGTTATCATAGTGATATGGTTGAAACTTGTATATTTGGATTGTGACTTATAAGCATGTATGGTTGTATTATTTGGTTGGGAGAAAATTAAACTCAACTAACTTAACAAAATATGCTTACAAAGTGTTAAAAACCTTTTTAGTTCCCTCCAATATATCAAAAAAACTAATATATAAATAGAAAATAGAGCATTAGAATTTGAATTAGAATAGTCTGTGTCTGATTTATAAAAAAGGATGACATTGAAATTTTCATTTCCAACTATACTAAAATGTAGATGGCATGATATGCTCATGCAATCTACCCTGTTATGTTAATAGTAAATTTCAGTTGTGTTATGGATTTGATAACAAACTCATGGTCTTATTCCTGGCCGCATTCATCATCAAGGCGAAGCGGCGGAGAACTTGGGCTGGGCTGTTTTCCGGTGGAGGAGTAGGCGAGGCGGGGCCATAGTCTGGAGAAGACGGGAAATTCATCATCAAACTGGGAGCTATAGGGGCATAGCCTCCTCCTCCTCCTCCTCCTCCTTCTGGAGAGAATGGAACATAACCCGGCGAAGGGGACGGCGAGTAAACTGACGGTGGCGATCTTGAAACGTTGTTGTCGTCAGACGATATTTTTTGCGCGGCAAAATGCTCCTTTTTCCTTTTTGGTATCCTCAACTGCATATTCTCGACTAATAGTTTTGATAACAGCCTGCGGCGGCGGCGGCATATTTAGCCCGGATTGGTCGCCATTTTTTTGACCTTTGGAAGTGTTTTTTGGTTTGCCTCAATGTTGTTTGGAGTGGTTCTTCGGTTAACCCAACGATTCTCTTTCCTTACCTTCCATTCCTGGGGAATCAATTTCTTGAATGTAGTTGCTAACCTCCTCACCATGTTACTATTCTCAAGACAACATATGATCAGCATATATATATATATAAAACAAATAACAATTAATGAATTAATTGTTTAATCCTTCTATGTATTAATTATAAACAAATCCTAATTAATTAAGGAGACATGTTTTATTTTTACTTTTTCCTTTTTCCTTTTTCCCCTCCGCTTTCCACGCACGCATTATGTGTAATTACACATAACATATATTTAAATAATTATGTCATTTACAAATTAAAATACAGTAAGTAACATTCAAATGAAATAGTGTGTATATATATATGGTTGTATATATTCATAATTTATAGTAAATTAAGTTTATACACTAATTTCTTTAAATAAAATAATTGGCATACCTTTCTAGAAATTATGGTAAATTACTGAATTCCTATATTTGCTTGCTTCAATAGTTAGTAGTGATATAGAAAAAGTGCCACCCAAACAATTTAATTAGATTGGACACATACATTAATTCCTATTTTACAATTCAGATTGGGAAACAATATTCCTACTCTAGCATGCAGATTGGGAAACAATATTCCTGTTATTCTTGTCTATAAATAACCAAGTCTTGTGTCAAATTAAAATTCATCCAAATTATTTGTGAGTATGGATTATAATTTTTCAGAATCTTGGTTTCTTATCGTCTACGAGATCTTAAGCCGAGCTTCAATGGAAGCCGTAGGCATGTCCAAATTAGTATGCACCGAGCTTCAATGGAAGCCGTAGGCATGTCCAAATTAGTATACAAAGAATGAAACGAAATTACGCAAGAGCAAACCTTCACCTGCACAACACAACTACCATATCCGGTTATTACATTCAATGCATGTCTAACTGCAATCACTTGTGCAAATTTATATCTATTGACAACGAGGAGTCAAATTCGTTCTGGGCTCTCTTTAGATGTGGACTTGAAATTTTTAGCATCTTCGGCTCAGGGAATTTTTTGCTTTATGAGTAGAGAGTACAGAAAGTATAAGTTTTACGGTGTGCAAGCCTAGTACTAGACAAGTTCAAGTGCTGCCCAACCCCAAACTGCGACACATGACTTATAAATAAACATGTATGGTTGTATTATTTGGTTGGGAGAAAATTAAACTCGACTAACCCAAAAAAATATGCTTACAGAGTGTTAAAAACATTTTTAATTCCCTCCAATATATCAAAAAAAAAAACTAATACATAAATAGAAAAATTCATAACATGTAGGGCATTAGAATTTGAATTTAGAATAGACTCGTCTGATTTATAAATAAGGATGACACTGAAATTTTCATTTCCTATACTACTAAAATGTAGATGGCATGATATGCTCATGCAATCTACCCTGTTATGTTAATAGTAAATTTTCAAACAAGCACATAAATGATGGCTCCTAATTTTGGTCCATGGACAATAAAACCTTGAATGAAAAAAAGCAGTGGAAGCAACATATATAGGTGTTTCTAAATATAAAAGAGTGAAGAAGAAAGACTTTCAATGCATAGTTAATGTTGCACCAAAAGTGACTGGATTTCGTTACTCTTCCTTTTAATGTGCGTAACAGCAGCTTCAAAAATGTTTCAGACTCCCCAATCCTCAAAAATTAAAGGCATCTTCAGATTCTTTACAAACTCTATCCAACCTCTAAATTTATATAATAACATTGGTCCATCACTAAATAACATTCATTTGGTTTATTGGTTAGGTCTACGAAATGTTTAGTAATGATAAATATATTATTTAAAAAAAGTTTGTTCTAGTAAAATAACAAATATCTAAGTTAAAGTAATATTTGAACCATTTCCACTTATCGTCAGTCAATACAGTTTTCACGTATAAGTTCTGCTTTGAGTTTTGTAATTCATTTCTTTTTAATTATTTTAATTGCTTAAAATAAAACAAATTTATTTATGTGAGAATTTATTTTATTATTGTAAGGACGTATTTGCCCTTCTAATAATAAAGAAAATAGTTTTATACAGGAATGAACTATTTACCCTTATAAAACTCACATGACATGCACATGTCATACTAATTTTGACCAAAATTGGTTAGAGAGGGCCGATTTTGTAAAAAATTGAGACATTAGCTATAACATTATAAAAATTGAAACATTGACGTAATTCAGTCCATACATGAGGGGACAGTTTTCAAATTTAAATGTAGTAATGTTAGACTATTATTCAAGTGTGGCTCCCATAATCAACAAGACTTTATTGCATCCTCCGCTTATTATTATTATTGGGTCCTCTTAACATGTGCCCTAAGGACACATGCTAAGCACACAGTTCAAGAGAATATTCTCTTGAATTGTGTGGATATTCTCTTGATTTTTGCATTTGCATAAAGTTCAAGAGAATAAACACACAATTCAAAGAAATATTCCCTTGAACTGTGTGCTTAGCATGTGCCCTAGGAACATGTTAAGAAATTCCTTATTATTATGATGTTGATTACTTGGTTGTTATCTAAGCCGGCCTAAATGCTTATCTGCCAAAGTTCTTCCTTCATCTTGAACCTTTCTTTCTTTGATTTTTCTCTTCTGATTCTACAACCACAAATGGACTTGAATATTGAGAATTACAACAAGAAAACCAAGTGCAAGCTAGAAGAAAATCAGCCATCAAATGGGATAGAAAACTTGCCTCGTGAAATCGCTCTCGACATACTTTCAAGGCTGCCCATCACATCTTTGCTGCAGTCCAGATTTGTATGCAGAGCCTGGCAAAAGCTGTCACTTGATCAAAATCTTGTTAACTTGCACCTCTCTCAGGCAGCGACGCGTAATCCATTGCTCATATTTCACTGTGACAATCCAATTCAAAACCAGCTGTATTTTGCAGAATTATCTCATCTTAATGACAAAGAGAAGTTGAGAAAAATCCACACGCCTTTCTGTGCTTCCATGCCAGAGTTTAATGTTGTGGGATCATGTCATGGCTTATTATGTTTATCCGACTCCCTACATAATGATGCAATTTTCATATACAACCCCTTCACTAGGGACTACAAAGAGCTGCCAAAATCAAGAACTTATCACGAACAAGAAGTTATGATTGGGTTTGGTTTTCATCCGGTGATCAACGAGTATAAGGTGGTTAAGATAATCAACTATTGGAACGAATACATCGGAAGGTTTAATTCACAGTCAGAAGTTCAGCTATTCAGTCCGATCAGAAATAAATGGAGAAGTATGGGAAAAGTACCTTATCAGCTTGAAAGACAGTCACCAGAAGCTGTTTTCTTGAATGGAAGACTTCATTGGATGACTCGACATAGAACTCGACCAGGTAGGTATAATAATGCTCGTATCATTGCCTTTGATCTCGCAGACGAGCAATTCCATGAAGTTTTAAAACCTGATTTTGGGGGGCTAAATAGACCCAACTATCATTTAGCTGTTCTGGGAGGGTGTCTTTCTGCAGTAGTTTATTATAGTAAAGAAGAAGAGTTGGAGATTTGGATTATGAAGGAGTATAATGTGAAAGAGTCTTGGATCACTGCGTACAGAATTGGAGCTTTTTTTCCCAGGTTACTCCATCAAGATTTTCTGCGACCCTATCAGATTTGGAAGAATAATTTCCGTAGGAGAAAAGTTCGAGTTCTCTGCGTTCTAAAGAATGGTGAGATTTTGCTGGAGTACAGATATGGAACATTGGCTTCATATGATCCAGAAAGTGGAAAATTTAGAGAGAGAATGTTTCCTGGGATGCCAAGTATGTTTCAAGCAGTCGTACATTTGGGCAGCTTGAATTGGATTGATATCCCAACTGATATGTAATAAGCCAAGATTAATCAAGTTTATTTTACTGAGTACTGCATTTATCATTTGTAGCAGTTTTATGCATTGCAAAGGGCTGGAACAATACTCTTTCTTTTATGGTAATTCAAACACTAATTGATAAAAATAAGACAACTGGCCAATACTCCATGGAACAAACTGGACTCATAGATATTCAGTAGTTTAATCTTGATAAATCATAAAACCCCATCAAAATAATGCAAAAAATAAAATAAAAATTAAACCCTTTAGGCTAATGACTCCAGCGGCAATGTTTTTGCTGATTCCATGATCTGAGCCAGAAACTCTTTGCAGATTCATGCATGTTTTTGGTCCTTTATCATTGATTATTTCAAATTAAATCATCTTTATCCAGTTTTGATTTGAAGTGGATATTCTTTTTCTACACAAAAGGAGTACAAGATAGCTGTCCTCAGAATAGCAAGAAGTTAAAAAAGAATACAAAAACATACGCTACATAATAAGTTGCTATTATATTTTCCAAAGCGAGTCGCTTTTCGATTCATTTTATGACTTTAAGCGGGGTCTCACCATCCATGGCAAATAAAATCCATTCATTAATCTGGATTAACACAACTTGGCTTTTATATATATATATATATATATATAGAATCAGGATCAGGTCCGGACGCCCGGACCGAGCTACTGTCCGGAATTTTTTTTTTTTGGGTTTATTTTTTAAAACAACTAATAAAAAATGTATAATATTTTATGAAACTGAAAATTTTTCATAATACAGTGTTTTGAGTGTGATTTGGATACATATAACAAAACAGGTCTGTACAAAAAAACCAAAAAAAAAGAGTCCGCATTTTAGCTTTGTCCGGGCGTCCGGACTAGAACCGGACTCTATATATATATATATCAAGATATAGTAGTATATATTATGAACTGAAAAGTGCAGATTTGTGAGAACCGGAAGATTAGGACTTTTGTTTTTTTGTAGTAATTACTAATTACTAGCAAGCAAGAGACTAGTCAGTGGTGGCTCCCACTAAACCTAATCAACAAGACGACTTGCAGCCTCCGGCACTTAATTATGATGCTAATCATTTTTGTTGTTTTCCCATTGTTTATTAGCAAAAACCCAAAATTCTTTCTTCATCCCTAAGCCTGCATGCTTTTAACCCCAGCAATAAAAGAAATTGCAAGCTAAAAGAGCATCAGCCAAGAACTGAGATGGATAGTTTACCTCGTGAAATCGCCCTCAACATACTTTCAAAGGCTGCCCATCACATCAATAATCCAGTCCAGATTTGTATGCAGAGCCTGGCACACCCTGTCACTTGATCAAAATCTTGCTTACCTGCACCTCTCTGAGGCAGTGAAGCGCCATCCTTTCCTCATCTTCCATTGTGACTATCCTATTCGAAACCAGCTTTATTTTGTCGAATTTGCTGATGATGACCAAGGGAAAGTGAGGAGAATTAGTACACCCTTTTCTGCTTCCATGTCAGAGTTTAATGTTGTAGGCTCATGTAATGGCATATTATGTTTATCCGACTCCTTATATAAGGATGCAGTGTATATATACAACCCTTTCACTAGGGACTACAAAGAGCTGCCTAAGACAAGACAGTATGAAGATCAAGAAGTGGTGTGTGGATTCGGATTCCATCCTGAGACCAACGAGTACAAGGTTGTTAAGATAGTGTACCATTGGAATTTTGTGAATACTGGATCCTGGCATACTCGTAGAATCAGAATACCAGGTCATTCAAAATCGGAAATTCTGGTATTCAGTTTCAGAAGCAATACATGGAGAAGTATCGGAAAAGTACCTTATCAGATTGAAAGGCGATCATCACAAGCTCTTTTTACGAATGGAAGGCTTCATTGGCTGACTCGAAGTATGTACAGGAATGTTCGAGGCCTACTGATCATTTGCTTTGATCTTGCAGATGAACAGTTCCACGAGGTTCCGAGACCTGATTTTAGTGTTCAAAATGGCCTTAACTATCATCTAACTCTTCTGAGAGGGCGTCTTTCTGCAGTAGTTTGTAGTCGTGGAGAATTGGAGATTTGGGTTATGAAAGAGTATAATGTGAAAGAGTCTTGGATTAAAGAGTTCAGAATGGGAGCTTATTTGCCAGAGTTGCTGCAACAGAAATTGCAGCAACCATTTCGGATTTGGGGGAACACCTTTAATAGGTTAGCAGTTCGAGTTCTATGCATTTTAAAGAATGGCGAGATCTTGGTAGAGTATAAAGTTGGAAGGTTGGCTTTGTATGACCCAGGGAGTGGAGGATACAGAGATTTAACGTTTAAAGGGATGCCAAATATGTTTCAAACAGTCGCACATATCGGAAGCTTGAATTGGATTCAATCTTCCAATTGATATGTAATATACATAGCTAAATTTATTGGGTTGTAATTATTTGGTCATGTAGGAGTTCTCAATGATGCCTAAGAGCTATGCTTCAACTTTCAAGTAATACATAATAACCATGGTGAAGGTTAAAGAAACCAAAGATACATTTACATGATTGATTTAAGATCCTGACATTCTGTAATGACGACAAATTCTGTAACGAGCTAAACTGTTAAAATTCAAAGACAAATAAACCATTCTACGTTCTACAATATCCCAGCAGATAAGTTTTATTGAGCTTAGAAATTAGAGAATACGCATTCTTTGTCTGGGGGAGTGGAACTCCTAAAACAGCAAGCTTGCCCAAGCACCAATAAAAGCAAAGCCACCCAATGGGGCTAAGGTAGAATACTTTCGGTCTTCAAGATACGCCACGGCATAACACCTGCAAACAACAAGAGTTTGTTTTCAGTTTAAATTCAATCTAAACTTTTTTTACTGGATAGCTTCATTGAAGCAGAAAAACAACCGATGATCTCAAAATATATAACATACTGTCTAAATTATTTTTAACAAATATAATGAATTACTATCCATTGTTTGATAGTTTTGTTTCCTTTGTGAATTATTGGAAATTGTTTTCATTGAGCACCAAAAATAATATGCCCAAGAAAAGATTCGGTCACAACCTAACTAAAGAAAAATTCTACTCCCTCTCAAAATACTTAAGAAAAATTCTACTCCCTCCGAAAATTAAAAATTCTACTCCCTCTTACGAGCCGAGTCCCACAATTTTCTGTCTTGTTTGTCAAATGCTAACAAGATCCTCTACAAGTCTGATGATTCCAGACACTGATCGTCTAATGGAACTGCAATCATCTAAATAGATGTTTTTCAATTGAATTTGATTTCCTTTATTACAACAACTGTCACAAACTATGTCATTGAAAGAGTCATATGCGCTCATAATAAAATTTCAATGGAGAGCCTCTCTTCACTGGATAAGCAATGCCTTTGTTTCTGCATATACTTCAACAAATACAATTTCAAAATCAACTATTTTTGCCCCTATAGAATGATGGAATTTGAACCCCCATACTCATTGATAGAGAATCTTCCAATTTTAAATTAAGTCTTGAAGATAATAAGATAAAATCTAGAAACCATAGAAACCTAGACTCCACCACAATAGCATTTTACTATGAACGTTCCAAAACATGATATATTCTCGTTCTGAAACATCAAATATAACGGTTCAAAACTTTTTTTCTCCTATTTAACTAAACATCTACTACAAAAACATATAATTACAACATTGTTCTATGATTTATAAATGAGGATTATCCTCTTATATAGCTCTTGGGCCATAGAATCAATAGCTAAGATCAAATATAATGGTAGGCTAGGATTCACTATCTTGAATCATCCTCTAAAAATAACTAGGATATTTACAAAGCATAGTAATTAAATGTGTAAATCTAGAACTCTCTATTAGAAAACTTAATCCATAAAAACATATTATAGAAAATGTCACCTAATTAGCCAAAAGTGCATTATGCGTGTCAAGTATGCGATGACATGGCAAAATCTCGTTAAAAATGCATTCTTGTGACACTATTGATGTAAGACGAGAATGGAGGAAGGAAGAAAGAGGATTCAAAGGAGATAGTTAGGCTAAAAGCTACAAGTACAAGGCTTAAAATTCAATAATGTAGAAATTGAGAAAGGTATTTTCATTCAAGTTAAAATTCTCTATTACATCAATTGATATATATATACAAAACATCCTAATCACCATTATGGTAATTCCTAAACTATAGTAATGTGTACACACTAAATTAGGAATCTACAATTATGGTCTAACTATCATATTTTCTAACACTCCCCCTCAAGTTGGTGTATAGATGTCTTGAATACCCAACTTGAAACATAGTGGATGAAACAACTTACTACTAAGACCCTTAGTCAAAATATCAGCAAGTTGATTTTCTATTTTGACAAAAGGTAAGCAAATAAGACCACTAGTTAATTTTTCTTTGATGAAGTGTCTGTCGATCTCAATGTGCTTCGTTCTATCGTGTTGTACCGGGTCGTTCGCAATACTAATGGCTGCCTTATTACCACAAAATAACTGCATAGATCTATTAGTTGTAATACCCAAATCTTCTAACAAAGTTCGAAGCCACATTAGTTCACATATACCCAAGGCAATAGCTCGATATTCTGCCTCAGCACTAGATCTTGTTACCACGGACTGTTTCTTGCTACGCTAAGTAACAAGATTACCTCCAACAAATGAACAAGTAACCTGATGTAGACCGACGATCCTCTATAGAACTAGCCCAATCTGAGTCGGAAAAGGCTTCAACTCTCATATGACCATATGAGGCGAACAATAACCCTTTTCCAGGAGCAGACTTGAGATACCTCAGAATTCTGTAAACATTTTTCATGTGACAATGGCGAGGATCATGCATATACTGACTCACTATTCCCACAGCATAAGATATATCAGGTCTAGTATGAGAAAGATATATCAATCGTCTCACCAAACGTTGATATCTTTCTCTATCAACTGTAGGTCCTGTGCCACCTACTAGATGGTGATTAACTTCAATAGGAGAATCAACAGGCTTACAACCCAACATGCTAGTTTCTGTTAAAAGATCAAAGACATACTTCCTTTGAGATAGAAAAATCCCACTGGAAGATCTTGCAACTTCAATACTAAGGAAATATTTCAAAGAACCAAGGTCTTTGATCTCAAACTCTTTGGCCAAACTTGCCTTGAGATTAACTATCTCTTCTCTATTATCCCCTGTCACCACAATGCCATCAACATAGATAATAAGAATAGTAGTCTTACCGTTTATCTGTTTGACAAATAGAGTATGATCTGCTCGACTCTGCTTGTACCCAAATCTTATCATCGCTTTGTGGAATCTACCAAACCAAGCTCTGGGAGATTGCTTCAAATCATACAAAGCCTTACGCAGTTTACAAACCTTACCCTTGGTGGCAGATGAAGCAAAACCAGAGGGTATTTCCATATATACTTCCTCCTCCAAGTCACCATGAAGGAACGCATTTTTCACTTCCAACTATTAAATATCCCAGCCGAAGTTTGCTGCACATGAGATTATAGTATGAACAGAGTTCATCTTCGCCACAGGAGCAAATGTCTATAGGTAATCAATTCCATGAGTTTGAGTATACCCTTTTGCAACTAGCCTGGCTTTGAGTCTCTCAATTATCCCATCTGGCTTCTGTTTAACTGTATATACCATTTGCAAGCAACTGGTCTTTTCCCGTAAGAAAGTGAGACTAGTTCCCATTTATCATTCTTTTTCAGGGCATTCATCTCCTCTATCATAGCCTGTTTCCAATTCTCATCACTCATTGCTTCTTTCCATCCCTGAGGTACATATATTGAAGACAAAAAAGAAACAAAGGAGTGGTAGGATGCATATAATTTATTATAGGCTACGAAATTATATATAGGATGTTGAGTACAAGATCTAACTCTTTTTCTAAGAGCGATAGGAATGTCAATATCATCAGAAGAACAAGTAGGAGAATGATTCTCACCATTAGCATCCTCAAGACTAGGTTCGGAGCCAGGTTGGTGTAGTGGTGCAGAAATGATGATTTTATTCTTGCCCCTTCGAGAATAGGTCCTCAACTCAGGCTCAGGCTCAGGCTCAGGCTCAGGCTCATTCTGTCTAGCACATGACTCTTGTAACTGTAACTCCCCCTGTGTAGAATTATCAGGAACAGGAGGAAGAACAAGGAAAGTAGAACTTGTGATACCAGGCTCAGAAGGAGCTTCTCCTCATCAATAACAGTCTCCCCCTGAGGAGAAGGTGAAGAAGAATAAAAAGGTTCCATTTCCCAAAAAGTTACATCCCTAGTGACAAAGACTTTGTGAGTAGGAGGGTGATAACATTTATATCCTTTTTGAGTTGGAGAATAACCAATGAAAACACACCTAAGAGCCTTGGGATCTAATTTTCCTCGAGTGGGAGATTTATCATGAACATAGCACACACAACCAAAAACTCGAGGCGAAGGAGAAGGGCTTGTCGTGTGTTGGAGGAAAGAAATAAGACTTTTATTTCCAAGAATTCTAGAGGGAAGCCGATTGATAAGAGATGCAGCAGTTAGAACGACATCTCCCCATAAAAATTTAGGCGTGTTCATAGTGAACATAAGAGTATGTGCTACCTCTAGCAAGTGTCGGTTTTTTCTTTCTGCCACCTCATTTTGTTCTGAGATTTTGACACATGAGGTTTGCAGTATGATGCCATGCTGAGAGAGATAGGATGCAAAAGTATTATTATTACTATATTCCCGACCATTATCACTATGGAGAATCTTGATTTTAGCTTCAAATTGGGTTTTGACCATCTAATGAAAATTTTGAAAATAGTCAAAAACCTCATTTTTGGAATGAAGATAAATCCAAGTTGAACGAGAGTAGCAATCAATAAAAGTGACAAACCATCTATGACCAGAGCGGGAGACAACTCGAGAGGGTCCCCACACATCCGTATGTATAACAGAAAAAGGTTAAGAATGTCGGCTGTTGATAGCAGAATAAATGGAGCGTTTGTGTTTACCTAATTCACACGGTTCACACAAAAACGGAATATTATGACATTGCTTAATTAAAGAGGGAAATAAAGACTCTAGCACTGATAAAGGAGGATGTCCTAGACGTTGATGCCATTGATGAAGAGAAGTCAAGCTAGATTCAGAAGTAGATTGAAGAGCCTGAGTATCAATCCTATTTGTGATTAGAGGCATGCCAGATGTAGAAACATCCAGATAATATAGACCACCAACTGCACTACCACTGCCAATCTTCTGTCCAATAACCAAGTCCTGAAAAACACAATGAGTTGGGAAAAAGGTAATAGAACAATGTAAGGATTCAGAAAGACGTTGAATAGATAGTAAATTTGCAGTAAATGAAGGGATATGAAGAACAGATGATAATTTTAATGAAGGAGTACAAACGACCGAACCACTCCCGGAAATAGAAGACAGGGAGCCATCAGCTACTCGAACCTTGTCTTTTCCAGAACGAGGCATGTATGAAGTAAAGAGGCTGGAGGACCCAGTCATATGCTCAGAGGCACCTGTGTCTATAATCCAACAAGTAGATGAGACATTAAGAGCACAAAAGGTTATACCTGATTGTGCAAAATGAGAAATAGTACCAATACTATTAATGGAACTGGATTCTGCCATAATGATGTAAAGGAGCAACAAGAATACCCAAGGAATATCAACAAGGGTAAAGGCTCAAAACAAGCAGCACGAAGCTAATTTGCAGAGTAGTAAAGGAACAACATTTGCTGAGCAGAGAAGCAAACCTTGTCCAAACACGAAGCTAATCTCACTCAGGCAAACTGTCGAGCACCTTGAGTGCAGCCCTAATTTTCAAAGTCAAAAAATTCCTTTGGCTGATTAATTCACCCAAACGAGCATGGAATCAATCAATAACAGACACAAAGCAGCACAACAGATCAGCACAACAACCAATCAACCAATCAGCAGTGCATCAAACAACAACCAGCCTTGTTGTTTCACTACGTAGTGAAATTTCACACACAAGACCAACGTAGTGCAGCAACCAAAAAAAAACACTGCAGATAGCAACCGCTAACATTGCCGATAGGAAGGGCTAACACTGTTGATAAGGGTTATGAAAAAGCTCAACCAATCACCTTAAATCCACTGTAGATAGGAAGAGAAGAGAGAGGCGACCAAAACGGAATAAACTTCGTAGGGAAAATCTCGCCAGAAAAGATTTCACGCGCCGGTCAACGTCGGCGCATGGCGTCAGAAGTCAGGATCGTGGGCGGCGCGTGCAGCGATGGGTCGGAAAATTGAAAATTCCGATTAGGTCACCTGGCACTATAGCACCCTATTACGATCTCAATTTCTCCAAAAAAAACTGATCGTGCAAGTTTTCTATGACAATTTCATGTTCGGCAATGTTCAACAGTTTGAAGCAGCGAAAAAAAGAAGAATCAGGCCTGTTAATAGACCGTGCTTTGATACCATGTAGAAATTGAGAAAGGTATTTTCATTCAAGTTAAAATTCTCTATTACATCAATTGATATATATATATACAAAACATCCTAATCACTATTATGGTAATTCCTAAACTATAGTAATGTGTACACACTAAATTAGGAATCTACAATTATGGTCTAACTATCATATCTTCTAACAAATAATAATCAATCATTCAATAATTTCTCATGATGGATTACAATTGTTTATATGGGAATGAGAAAAACCCTAATACTTTGAGGCTAAGTAAAATATTAAGTAACCTAATTAAATAAGAAAATAAAATCCTAGTAGTTACCTACTACCTTTAATAATTAATATTCTAGAGTATTCTACTAATATAATTAAATATATATCCTAACCTTATCTACTAAATAAACAAATTACATTGAAATCATCTATAAATAATAATAATACACAATAATATTAAATTTCTTGTACTTCCATCCTCACATATTAAATCTCTTCTGCTTCCATCTTCATCAACTATGCTTGAAAACTCAACCAATTTTAGTTATATCGAGACTACTTTTAACTATATCTCTTTAGAAAGTTATTTCTAGCATACCACGTTCCGGATAAATGTAATTTGTACAAGCCAAGCGATTCGCAAAAACCTAGCTGTAATGTACTCACGAAAAGTGACGTTTTTCGTTCTCGATTTTGTTCCACATACTGCACGGAATCACGATTGCCTCAATCATTACTCAAAGCAGATATTTACTTACCACCATTAATAAGCTGTGGATAAATTATATGACTGGCACTTCAACAAGTTGTGGAAACACAAAATTTTGAAGTAATCCTCTGTTCAGAAATATGAGATCAACTCACTAAAAATGTTTAAATTAAGGAGGAGATTGCTTATCCATTAGCCAGTACTTACGTTTTTATACTTCCAAAAGTCATTTATTCGCCTCATTATGTGAATTAGGCAAAAAAAATTGTCTTTCTATTACCCAATACAATCAATACGTCTACATGATCACATAAATGATCATTTTCATGAAAAAGAAGATAAATTAGTACTTACGTCCCAGAGAAAGCAAGAATTCCAGTAGTTAAAAGGCCTCCAAACTACAACCAAAAACAAAAAATGACAGAAATTACCTACAGAACCCAACCACAATACCACCGGGTCAAGTAAAAAGATGAAAGAGGGGAATGGGCCTCACAATGTTAGGGTGGGTGGTGACAGGGGCAGCAACCAGGGCTGCAGTGTGAACCAAATGGTAGAGAGATGCCGTGTGCCAAACCTGCCCATTTAGCAGTATATATGAATTAAAGGACTAGTTGTAGCAACAAATTAAATAGGCCGACTATTGACTAAATCAAAGTTTCTGCCTTTTCAATTTCTGTATGGAGTACATAAATTAAACATGAAGAATAGAGTGAAATGGAATTTGAAGGAGAGAAAGATTACATCTTTGTAAGAGGGGTTCTTGGGTTTGAAGCCATGGGCACCGTATGTACCTAATCCAAGAGCTGCCATCCCTTTTTCCAAGAATTACCACAAAGGAGTAGTATTTGATTATGCATATACATTAATTTATTTATAGAAATTAGAGAGAGAGAGAGAGAGAGAGAGAGAGAGAGAGAGAGAGAGATGGTACCAGAGAGAGCAGCAACTTTGTGCCAGAGACGAGGATCCATTTCTTGTTCTTCGCTTAGTCTCGCACTACTATTGACTTTCTTCAACTTTCGATACTAGTATAGACCGTGTCGTGATATATAATGATCAATCGGGTCAAGACCCTTTTTTAAAAAAAAATTTTATTATTATTATTTTGGGGACAGCCAAGAGCCTGGGCAGAGAATCTAGATTCTAGAAAATTTTCCATTGATATGGCATTATCAAAATCCTTATTTACTGTTTGTTGTGAAGCAAACTTGAACTTCGTTGTCATGGACGGTAAAGAGAGACATCTGACTACTATACTAACTACTTTGTTCTCAGTTTTCCCATTTTCTTTTAACCTCAAATGCAAAGCAAAGAAGCCAAAATTACCACACCATTTTGATTCGTTGGAAATGCATCACAAATTCTGGCTTTTTTGCTCTTTTTTTAAAAGAGTGTGATCGATTCTCTGCAGGTTTTCTTTTTCCAACAACAGTAACTAGCTAAGTTAAAATACAGTTACTGGTCATTCATCAGCTTTTAGATTGTTTGAGGTTGTGCTTTCAGAACATGAATACAATCACTAATATATAATAAACCCATCGTCGTTGTCACCCATTGAAAAGCAGAGCATTGAGTTCTATACCTGCCCCGACTACTGTCGTTAGGCCCAAAGTTAATATAGGTTTCTTCTGTTTTTGTAAACATCAAGTCAATAGATGTGAAATGGTACAAGTTTTTCAACAAAGATTGAGGAGGAGGCCCTATAAAACAATCTGGGATTGACGCCGTGGATCAGCTTATGATCCTTCCGCATAACTTATCTCTTCAGAATCGTCTGTCTCTTCCGTACATGTTCAAATCTGTACATATCAAATCTCAAGACTGTCAGAATAATAATATCATATGACCCACCTTCAAAGCTTTTTTACTTTCTTGGTTGACTAGGCTCTCTTTCTGCATGCACTTCGGTTAAATATATTGAAAAAGCTCAGGGTTCTCTGATTGAAAAGTCTGAAACGGATCAAACTGTTCTTCAATTACAGGCCGAAGAAGCTCGGCACAATTTTCCATCTGACAAGGCTTTTCCGCCTGCACTTCATTTACAACTGCAAAAAGTTCAGGAGTTGCAGCAGATCTCTCTCCTTGAAAAGGAAACTTTTTGTTCACCTGTATTTCTGCTACAGGATGAAGAAGCTCCATAGGACCTGCAACACAACTTTCCATATAATGAGGATTTTCCACCTCCACTTCATTGAAATCCTGAAGAACCTCAAGAGGAGTCTTTTCCATCTGCACTTCATTGAAATCTTGAAGAACCTCAAGAGGAGTCTTGTCCACCTGCTGCATGTCGTTGAAATATTGAAAAACCTCAAAAGGAGTCTCGTCCAGCTGCAGTTCATTGAAATCTTGAAGAACCTCAATAGGAGTCTTGTGCACCTGCGCGTCATTGAAATCTTGAAGAACCTCAATAGGAGTCTTGTGCACCGGCACTTCATTGAAATCTTGTAGAACCTCAATGGGAGTCTTGTGCACCGGCACTTCGTTGAAATCTAGAAGAACCTCAATGGGAGTCTTGACCCGCTGCACTTGGTTGAAATCTTGAAGAACTTCAACGGGAGCCTTGTCCAGCTGCACTTCATTGAAATCTTGAAGAACTTCAATGGGAGTCTTGTCCAGTTGCACTTCGTTGAAATCTTGAAGAACCTCAACGGGAGTCTTGAGCACCTGCACTTCATCGAAATCTTGAAGAACCTCAATAGGAGTCTCGCCAACCTGCACTTGATTGAAATACTGAGCAACCTCAATAGGAGTCTTTTCCACCTGTAATTTATTTGAATGTTGAAGAAACTCAGCAGGGTTCTCCGATTGAAAAGTTTGCCTTTCCTCAACCTGAATTTCCATTACAGACTGAAAAAGCTTGCCAGGAGTTGCTGAAGATTTTTCCATCTGAAGAGGCTTTTCCACCTGTACTTCGGTTACTGTCTGAAGAAGCTCGTCCGGAGTTGCAGCAGGGTCTAAATCCCAGCACCCATCTGGCAAGTTTATGGCTTTTCCTTTAAGTACACAAGACGGCACCTGGTGTGAAAACCGTAGCATCTCTCTCCTGGGAATCCATCTGATAGCGTCCTTATTTGTGTTCCTCTGATATACTGTCTTGAACCCATCTACTTTGATCAGAGGGGTGACACAGACTCCAAGCTCCTCAGAGTAGTCATCAAGCACTTCCACCATCTCATACTGGTGCCTCACTTTGTCCGGGGTTGTTCTGTTCCAGTCTGATGACCAATTCCGATATACTGCCCATATATCTCCACTTTTTGGATAGATCCTAACACATCCCCCTCTACCAGCCTTCTCCCGACTCAGAAGATGAGAGAAAATATTAACTTGTTCAAGAATGTCTGTATTAAATGCTCTGAAGTTTCCACAAGATTTAGTAAACCCCGAATCCAGCCAATTCACCAATCCAAACTCACTGTCAGTTTTTGAGCTCAAGTAACTGATATAAACCTTAAATGGTTTCACTGAGATAACCTGGCGGATCAGACAGTACAAACGAGGCATGCCGTCTTCTTCATCATACAATGCCCATATCTGCTTTGGCTTGAAACATTCTTCTGACCTATCCTTGTCAAAATCATGGAAGTCTGAGTCAGGGACTGTTATTGGCATTGATACAGCTTTCTTGAGCTCTGATTGATGATCAAGACCAGTCAAACCTGTTGCTTTACAAGCCAACTCACTGACTATACCAACCTCAGTAAGTGCCTTCTCATTCTTTACATCCACAGCAGCAGCGGCTGAAGCCAACCTCATTTCTTCTAGTTTTCTTCGTATTACGGTTCTCGCCTTGTCAATTAATAATTTTCTTGCGTCAAACGCAGGGGCAACTGAGCAACGTTTGGTCAAAGTCTCACCTGGAGTGGAAATCTTAGAATTATATTTGATATTTCCATTTCCGTTGCTTAATTTCTCTTCTGGATCAGTTTTAAAAGCTATTTCTTCACTTCCATTTCGAGTTCCGCCATGTACATCAACCTTCACTTTCTTAGCAGGTCTACCGAGCTTGGTGGCTCTAGGTTCACTGTACCCAATATGCCCACTAGAGCCCATATCAACCGCAGCATTTCTCATATGATGCTTTCCATTGACTTTTGTTCTACTGACATTTCCATTGGCCTTATGAACAACATTGACAGAATTAGCAGTTAAACCATTATGATCAACAACTCCAGGAGAAGGTACAGGAAATGAACTCCACTGAAACGGTATATTAGAAACACATTCAGATCCATGCCCAGAATGAAGTCCTGGGACCCCATTTCCTGTAAAACATACAGAAGTGGTGGGGATATATGATACCCCATTATATCCATGACTTCCATACCCATTATCGGGCGCATATGGCCAAGGACTATAGGGGAAAGAACCAGTAATAGGGGCTGCTCCTGTTTCGACGGCTATGAATACACCACGGCAGTTCTTACAGGAGAGTCTTTTATTCACGTACTTCCGGAGATATTCATACTGTACATGGCAAGAAGTACATACAGTCCAAAAGGTATCGAGTCTATTATGAGAAGATAAAGACTTGGAACAATTGACAAAACCTGTAACCCCGGCACCATGAGCAGAAGACAAGTTTGTCTGGACAACCCCACATGACAACTGCTTATTTCTCCTGAGATCGTAAGACCTTCTTTTAGCATTATCAGATAGCAGTGTAAATGCTTCAGAGACGAGTTTGAATGCCCCGTCAGCTCCAACAGTTTTGTTCTTATCAGGATGGAGCAACACAGCCATCTTTTTGTACTGTTTCTTCAATGTTGACCTGTCAGCAGATGGTTCTAGTCCAAGGATCGAGTAGAAATCAATTTCTCCACCAAATTTTCTCTCAGCGGCATAGTAAATTTCAAACGTAGCAGCCATTTGAGATATACCCTCCAGTTCAGGACATAGTGTTTGAGCCTCTACAGCATAATTTCTTGCACCTGCAAAGTCTTTCACTGCAAATAGCTTCTCAGCATTGTCTTTAGCACTAAGAGCCTCCTGAATGTTTGATTCCATCTCAATTTTCAAAATTCAACCCAGATTTTCAGCTGCTAAGCTATAGCCAGCAAAAAGTGCTCTCCAGTTGAATTCCAATTGTGATAACAACCATGTTTACACACCTGCTAATATGCAACAGAAATACAAAGATCATATTCAGGATTAAAGATGTAAATATTTTTATGCTTGAAGTCATTTTCAAGTATTGAAATTTATTTAATTTTAAATATACCATACCAAGTAACCATCACTGAGCTTACACCAATGAGAACCAAAATTGAAAAAAAAAACAAAAAAACTTGCAGGTTAGTTATTCCCAGTAAGATTGGAAACCCAAATAAGGCAATTCTCAGAAACCACTAACCAATTCACCCAATCAGTATTATATCCAAAATATGCACCGATCTCAACTTTTAAGTTAGAGCTAAAACTAATATGTACATCATTTGCCAAAACCCACCAAACAATCAAACTAAATTCAACCCACTTCACCACCAAAAATAAGAAAGCTAACCTTTTTTGAACTCATTCAAAAACATTACAGCCTAGATTAAATTTTGGAAGTCAAAAATCAAATTCAGGTTCCTAAATTAAAAGGAATTTCCATTAACTCCAAAATCCGAATAAAATTCACCTGACCACGCTAAGATCTCAGCTATAAGTAACTTAAAAGGATCTAAACAGCAGTGAAAACCTTAGAACTCAAATAATCCAGTGCATTTCTTCATAAATTGAGCAGTAGATGACAAAAAAATGAGCTGAAACTTACAAAGAACTAACCCAAAGTGGAGATCAACAAACCCAGATCACCAGTAGCTTTACCGATTGTCAACTTTGCTTCAGATCTTAGTCAAATCAAGAAACCCACCTCTGCAGAATAAATTGAAAGAAAATACGCAACAACAAAAAACACCCAGCTTATTTATGCAGCAAAATGGAAGCTATAGAAGAAAAATAATTTAGGGTTTATACGGAAATCAAGTGAATTTAAGTACGCGGGGGTCAGATTCCGGCAAGTAACGACGGAGAAAATGAAGATTCCGTCAAATCGGCAACCAGAAATAGTTAAAATATGATAATGTCATGATTATCAAAGTGAAAGTAAGCGCAGTTAATAAATAAGTAGAATTGAATACGGAGGGAACCAACCAACGGTGCGCGGCTGTGCGTTATGCGCATACCTTCCTTTTTCCTACCTCAATGGATGTGTTTGGTTATAGAGAAAAGTGGACCTTCTAAATTCATTTCAAGTTGATGATAAATAACATTATTATTATTATTATACTATAATAAACAAAAATTATTTAATAAAAATATTACTAATATTATGTTTGGTTGCACGAAAGAAAAGAATGAATCAAAAAATTTAAAAATATTTATGTGCTCATATAATTATGTATTATATCTTTATTTTTCTAAAGGGCTTCATTGTAAACTTCTCTCTACAATATACTCTCAATTTTTTAATATATTTTTTCTCCTCATTATTTGTCCCACTATAAAAAAAACTTCTTTTAACTATATAGAACTCAGCATTGGATAATAACCCCTCTTATTCGTTGACATACTGTATTTTTTTGGAAAAGGGTATAATCGTCATTGTAATTTTTAACATATTTCTCAAAGTAGTTTTGAAAATATGTAAAATTACATTTTCCCTTCATATTTATCTTTCCTATTTTGGATACATGTTTTGTTTGTAATTTATTTGAAGGTCATCTAGAGAGAGTGAAAAAACATATGGTTCAAATGAAAAGATATATAATAATAAAACTAAATAAATAGATTGATTAGATTCTAAAATTTGGTATTTATACTATTGAATCATAGATCTTAGCAATTTTTATTCTTTCTTAGATTTTTTTTTTGTCATCTATTAATGCCTTGTTTGGACAGTTTTTAAAAAATTGTACTTAAATGTAATTTGTAGTTTGTGATTATAAAAATAAATATATATATATATGCTTAAGGGACCTTTTGTATTTGTATTTTTTTTGATACAAGTAAATAGTAATTGTTAGCGGCCCTCAAATTTACTCTTTTGAGTCAAGTGTTATTAGAGAAGCTCGTGATTTTGGCAAGAGACTAAGAATACCATTTGAACCAAAAATTCTCGATAAGTAGGACTTTCTTATCCGGTTCTTCATCAATTATAAGCTGCTATGAATCATGTACAAGTCAAAATTGTTATAAGTTGGTTGTTTCTCTAATTGTTTTTTTTACTTTGTCTACCAAAAAAAAAAGAAAAGAAGTAAAAAACAGTTAATTCTTCTCGAGGCAAACGATTCAATGAATAATGTAAAGTAGCTATATGTCGCGAACGAGATCTTAATTAATCTGATGGCTAAAAAAAGTATGAAATTATTAGATTGAAAGTTTGGTTTTCACCAGCTGCATAATTTTATATTTTTTTTACTGTGGAGTTTTCAATGTTTCATTCTTGTGAGATTTATAAGTTTTTATATTAATTATGTAATTTATTTGTATCTTTAATTAACTGAGTGTCCAAGGTCCTTGACCTAAAGTCCTTTACACTTTGTTTCTAAGTTTGAGACCAAAAATAGAAAGAATGAAGAACTTAATTTATAATAGAAAAGAAAAAAATAAAAAATTAGCAAGTCTTCTTTCACGTGTTACTGAGTTTATAAAGGTGGAAAAATAACTTAAATTCTATATTTAAATGACTAAAGTAACCTTAAATTAGTTTTTATTATGTTTGTAAATTCGACGGTATATTTAGTTTTTTGAGACGAAAAAATTTGACAAAGTTTTTTGTTTATTTCTTATTTACATACTTTTTTACGTCCATTTTAAAATTTAATAGTATTAATTTGGTTTGTCCAATGTAGATATGCAATGAACAAAGAGTTCCTGGTGCTAGAAAACAACAAAAGGAAAGAGGATCCACTTGTCTTGTGAGTTTCACTGTCACGCCCAATCTATGCCAGCTAAGTTAACTATGTTTCACTTTCTGACCTAGTAGTATGTATTCAGATTTTACCTCTTGTCCTCAGGGTATTCCCCATTTTTTAATTTATTTATACTACTTGTATTCATTTATAATATAAATAAAATATTAATTATTTATTTCATCATACCAGCATTTTTCTAAATACAATCAATCAAACCTGAAATTACAAAATCTAATGAATCCCATTTTGCATTATTTTATTCAAATACCTAGCCAAGCCACAAATAATTCTAAAGAAAAAAAAATGAATTAAAAAAATAAATGCCACTGCTGCCACCTTCATGAGTCAAACTTCAAAGTCAACCAATCAGACGTTCACGGCCTTGCAGAGGAACATCAGAGACGATGCGGACGCCTCAGCACCGGGTCTCCCTCCACCACCACCACCACCCAATAACCTCTCGTAATACTCCACGCAAAACAAAGACAACGAGAGCTCCACCTCGTGCCGAGTGCAAACCCGCCCCACCAAATCCGACTCCGCCTCACCACCCGACCCGACTCTCCTCCTACGGAGCCGGTTCAGTACCGGCCTCACACACAGCATGTACAGCCTCCGGTACCCACCAAGCGCCACCACCACCGGACGCACACCCGACGGTGTTGGAGACACGTGGCGAAAGCAGAGGTGCTCCCACAGCGAGTCGTTCCGAGTTATGGAGCACCACAGGCGGCAGACCGAAGCAGCCGCACCAAGTGACCGGCCGTCGAGTCGCTTCAATATCTCAATGAGCACGTCCGTATGGTCGTTCATACAAAACTTGGGCCTCTTCTCTTTATCATTTTTCCCCATGATTAGCTCCTCATTTTCATAAACTTGCACCATATTTTATATATCCACGCCTAAAAACTTGTATAATCGTCCCTGCCAACTGATTTGAAAATTATCAACTCGAACAAACCTGTACCCGAGAAAATATAATTAGCAAAACACCGCAGAAGCTTAAGTTATATATTTATTGAATAAGAAAGCTGAGATTGTCATGAGCTGCTCAACGCATGGGTATAAATATATATAGAGGGAGGAATGCATGAGAGAGAAGTGTAGAGAATTTGTAGGGAGAGAAAGGTTTTGACTTGGAGAAGAAAGAGAGGAGAGAGCGAGAGTATCTATGGGGAGAGGGAAGCAGCCAAAGGAAAAGGTCCAAGAGCAAAGAACGGGGACCAATGCTTTTAAATGGAGTTTTTTTGGGTGAAGCGAAAAAAATAGTTTCTTGTTGTTGCAGTGGTTGTTCGCACTTTGTATATATATTAATTTGTTACGGATCCTAAATTCCGTTTAATAAATCATAAATCTAGAATAAAATTAAATTTTTATTCTGATGATTAGCCTCTGATACTATTAATAATTAATAATGTATTTTTTTTACCATCCGTAAAAGAATATTATCGTTATATATGATCATTCTCCATATAAATATATATATATATATATATATATATATATATATATTACTCCATCCATCCCTAATTATTCTCCATGCATGATATATGAACGTACTTTAATAAAAGGAGAATTAAAGCTTTAATTTCTTTTAGTTAATGTTATAGCTAGCTCTGCATGGAAGGTCTGGTCTGGTCTGCATTATGCAACCCTACGAATTCTACGTACGTGAGTTGGTGCTTTAATTTTTTCTCAACATTTATATAAAATATAATTAAAATGGTTGAGTGGACCATGTAAATATATAGATCTAGTACACATTATGTGATTATGGGTTGAGTAATACTACTATCATATAAAATTATTACATAAATATCATATACTGTTAACGTAGCAGTATGTGATTTGTTATTGACTTGACCCGATTAACTCAATAATAAATTATATATAACCATGTAATATTATGTAAGCATTTATGTGATAGTCTTTTATGTGATAGTAGCATTATTTTTATGGGTTGGCCCTCCTAGGTATAGAAGGAAAACAAAAAGTAAAGCATGTTGTGTAATCAAAGGCATGCTTTAAAGGCGTGGGGTGATCATCTCACTAATCGAATTTATGGGCATCTCTATAGTTAATTATTTTGGGAATTTCATAAAAGCGAAAAAGTGGTAAAAGAAAATTAAAAAAAGGCTAGCTAAGTAGAAAATTAATTAAGAGTTCTTTATAGAACTATACAATAATTAGAAAGTAATTACACTATTAGTGCATTTATAAAATAATTATAAAAAAAGTACAAAAAATTCAAACCATTCAATTTCACATTAAATAAGGAAACCTAGAATCAAGGAGAAATAATAATTCAAATTCAAATCTTTTGGATCTAACAACAATTTCAAATTCATAATTCAAAATTCAAATCAAAATGAGAAAATTAAAAACCAAAAATTATAAAGGAGTTACCGTTCATCATCATCCTCCTCCGCCTCCCGCCACCGGTATATCGTCGCCGCCACCGCCACCGCTATATCGCCGGAGTTGCTATTCTGAATTTTTTTTTGACGATTTGGTTACCCACAAAAATTAAAATGGCTACCTTTATACGAAGTTTGACTACCAACTGCATCACAATCAAAATAAAATTGGTAATCAAATAAAATTGAATTGGTTACCTTATCGGAAGGTTTGGTAACCAACTGCATGAAGTTTGGTTACCAACTGCATCACATTCAAAATAAATTGGTAACCTAATAAAACTGAATTGGTTACCTTCATACCAAGGTAACCAAACCTTCATACCAAGGTAACCAAACCTTCATATTAAGGTTTGGTTACCTTGGTATGAAGGTTTGGTTACCTTGGTATGAATGTTTGGTTACCTTGGTATGAATGTTTGGTTACCTTGATATGAATATTTAGTTACCTTTATATAAATATTTGGTTACCTTTGTATGAAGCTTTGGTTACCTTGATATGACTGTTTGGTTACCAACGTATGAAGGTTTGGTTATCGGAGGAGGTGGAGAATGGACCGGTAGTGGAGATGAGGCAACGGGTGGTGGATGGGACTGAACTGGTGGTGGTGGGGAATGAATCGGAAGTGGTGAAAATTTAACCGGAGGCGATGGTCGCCGAGGAGGAGGAGAAAGGGGGCGGGAGGAGAGGGAGGCAGAGGGAGGGTGTGACGCCCCCAGAATAGGTCCATTCAACCCAACCCATTCTGAGTCGCCAAATACATGGTACATAATTCAAATACAAACTTTATATTATACGGTCGTGCAAAATACGACCACACAACTGTGAGTGTCAATACAAATATGTAAAAAATATTAAGATTCAAACTAAGTCCTCATTACAATTATTATCACACTATTTATCAGAAATAGTGAGGACTACTACTGCTCTAACTCGGACCATCACTCTGTCCCCCGACTAGTTCCCGCAACATTCTCATTTCCTGAAGAGGACAACAGATGAAAAGGGTGAGCTCAACTAGCTCAGTAAAGAATATTATGACTAAGATAATGGAAAACAAATTATCGTTAGCCTTCAATAAATCAGATAAAATATAATGGACAACCAATCTTAGATCAATATTCGCAGCGGAAATAATAATTCATTAGAAGAGTTAAGCAGAGAATCAAGTCTACTATCTTCTATGATTTAAAAGTCCATCATCAATATTTTATCCCTGTAACATCAATCAATATACATCTCGAATCAAATATTCATCTTTGCACTACAGGCCAAAGATATTCATTTGTATCATTAGTGGTCATGTTCATCTCAACACCTGTCATCTTTGCACTACAGGCCAAAGATATTCATCAGGTAATCATTCATCTTTGCTCTACAGGCCAAAGATATTCATCAAGTAATCATTCATCTTTGCTCTACATGCCAAAGATATTCAGTTACATCACCTTTTAGGACTGAGAATGATGAAAAATATTTTTAAAAAAAACGAATCCAGTGAGATAAAAGACAAAGACTAAGGATTCGTATTTTAGTATATCCAATTCAAAAATACCTCGTAATAATCAATTATGGAGCAAAATTCAAGAATAAAGCTCAAAACTTAGATCCAACAAAAGATAGTAACCTTAACAAGCAATTTGGACAAATAGAAGAAAATTTAATTTTTCCGTGAATAGTGCCGTATACGTGAATAGTAACCCTGACGGAAAAAGTAAGAATTTCAACATAAAATCCATGACAATATTTCTGTATAATGATATTGAAAAGAATAACATCATTTACGAAAGAAAATAACATCCCTTACCTCAAAAGAACAGTATCTCCGACTGGAATATCGGATATAATACCGACGGAAGCTTGTACTGAATAGTAATACTCAAAGTATTGAAATACTCACAAAAATACGCTCGATATTATAGAGAGAGAAAACTTCTGATTCTGGTGTGATTTTCAATTCTAACCTAAGCACCCTATTTATAGGAAAAGCTTAGGATGCCAAAGGAGACTAAAATAATAAAATAATATTATTTTTTCAAAATTTCCGCCGCCTGGCGGCTAAATTTTTTTTCCAACAAAAGTGGGGCCCTCCCAAAAAAAAAATATATTTTCCGAAACTTCAATAATTCATAACAAATAGCCCCTTCGTCAGAAAAATACAAATTCTATGTCCTTTCGTAGGAAATTTAATTCTCTACAACTTTGCAGAAGGAAGTTTTTCCAAATTCCAAACATAAATTATCCGAAATCCATAAACAGATGATTTCTCACACCAAAATATTGATAAAAACTCATCAGCGCCAACTCCTTCTTTAATATCCACAAAATAAATATTTCCTTATCATATAAATTAATAATTAATTATTCACAAATAATATTATAGAACTATAATATTAACAACCAGGTCGTTCCCAAGATAGAGGGGGCCTTCCGATAAGGACTTCTCCTTACTGGCGCGCAATTAAATAACCCCTCCTAGACAGAACTTCCTTAGACATTGTCAATAATGCTATCTAATAATATTATTCAAATAATATGAATTATTGAGTTGATAACGTGAAATACTGTGCAACGACAATTATTGAATCAATACTACAAAATATCAACTGTAGCCATTATTGAATCAATTATATAAAATGGCAACGTAGCAATTATTGAGTCAATAAAATATCAATGTAACAATTATTGAGTCAATAATGTAAAATATCAACGTAGCAATTATTGAGTCAATAATATAAAATATTGAACAGTAATTACTGTAACAATAATTGAGTAATGGCTTCTCACGTAAGACTCAATAATTTGAAATACTGTGCAATACCGTGTGCTACTGTGCAACACAGTGTATCACTGTATTTTAACCACCGGGTATTTCAACAGTACTAACGGTAACAACCACGCCGTTATTTTGTAAAAAAGTTATTTCTGTCGCTTTCTATATCCGACAGTTATTCCGTTGTGGGGGCCCACAAATAGCTGCGCCGTCGTACGAATATTCTCCGACAACAAGAATATTCCACGACCAAACGAATATTCCCCGACAACAAGAATATTTTATAACCACTTGCTCATTTTAAAAATATTTACACATTTCACCCATAACTTTCATATTTATCAAAACAACACCTTACTATTTCGAAATAATATAAAGAAAATTAAATCTTTATTCATAAAAGTTGGGGTCTTACAACCTCCCCTCCTTATGAAATTTCGTCCTCGAAATTGACGTACGTACCTGGTATGTCGAAAAGGTGAGGATACCTTGCTTTCATTTCCGATTCCAACTCCCAGGTCATTTCTTCAATTGCATGGTTTCTCCACAAAACTTTAACTTGAGGTATAATTTTCGAGCGTAGGACATGCTCCTTCCCATCCAAGATCTTGACAGGTACCTCCTCGTACGTTAAATCTTCAGCTATCTCGTCTGGTTCTAACTCAATAATTCGGTTTGGATCCTTCACATATTTACGTAACACGGATATGTGAAACACGTTATGAACACGAGACATGCTTAGAGGTAAAGCGAGTCTATAGGCCACATTTCTTATTCGGTCAAGAATCTCAAATGGACCAATGAATCGTGGGTTGAGCTTTCCTCTCTTCCCAAACCTCGTAACTCCCTTCCATGGAGCAATACGTAATAATACATGGTCCCCAACGTTAAATTCCACGTCCTTTCGATGAAGATCCGCATAACTCTTTTGTCGATTTTGTGCTGTTTGTATACGTTGTCGGATTATTTGGATCTTTTCTGTAGTCATACGTACTAACTCCGGTCCCAACAATGTTGTTTCACCCACCTCGTTCCAACATACCGGAGAGCGACACTTTCTCCCATACAACGCTTCGAATGGAGCTACGCCTATACTTGCCTGATAACTGTTGTTGTAGGAGAATTCCACCAATGGTAAGTACTTATCCCAACTCCCTTTGAAGTCTAGAACACAGAGTCTCAATAGATCTTCAAGAGTTTGGATAGTCCTTTCCGATTGTCCGTCTGTTTGAGGATGATAAGCCGAACTGAATCGTAAATCCGTACCCTATAGCTTTCTGCAAACTGATCCAAAATAGTGAAGTAAATCTGGGATCACATTCCGAAACTATGGATACTGGCATGCCATGCAATCTCACAATCTCATTCACGTACATATGAGCAAGACGTTCAAGGGAATAAGTCTCTCGTATCGGCAAGAAATGAGCAGACTTGGTTAATCTATCAACAATAACCCAAATCGCATCTAAGCCTTGAGAAACCTTAGGAAGACCCGTAACGAAATCCATCGTAATGTGTTCCCACTTCCATTTCGGAATCTCCAGTGGTTGCAATGGACCCTTCGGTACTTGATGCTCCGCCTTTACACGTTGACAAGTTAAACATCTTGAGATGAACTCCGCGATCTCTCTCTTCATATTACTCCACCAAAATGTATGTCGAAGATCACGATACATTTTAGTACTCCCAGGATGGATTGCAAACGGTGTGTTGTGTGCCTCCATCATGATTCTATACTTCAAGTCAAAATTGTTAGGAACACAAAGTCTGGAGTTGACTCGAAGTATTCCATCTTCATCGATTCTCGCTTCTGGAATTGCACCTTCTTGCACCTTCTTCTTCATCTTCATCAGCTCCGCATCCGTAGCTTGAGCAGCTTTAACTTTATCAATCAAAGCTGGTTCTACGCGTATACTTGACATCATCGCACTTGTTCCCACATATGATCTTCTACTCAACGCGTCAGCTACCACGTTCGCTTTTCCAGGATGGTATTGGATGGTATGATCGTAATCTTTCAACAACTCAAGCCAACGTCGTTGCCGCATGTTGAGTTCCTTCTGAGTGAAGAAATATTTAAGGCTCTTATGATCCGTATAAATCTCCACTTTCTCTCCGTACAAGTAATGTCTCCAGATCTTCAACGCGAATACGACTGCTGCCAACTCTAGATCATGAGTAGGATAATTCCTCTCATATTCTTTGAGTTGTCGCGAGGCATAGGCTATGACTTTCCCATGTTGCATGAGAACACATCCTAACCCTTTGCCCGAAGCATCGCTGTAGATAACAAATCCATCCGAACCAGATGGTATTGTCAGAACAGGTGCCGAAATAAGTCTCCTCTTGAGCTCTTGGAAGCTCTTCTCGCATTCTTCGCTCCAAACAAATTTTGTATCTTTCCGAGTCAACTGAGCTAATGGAGTAGCGATTCGAGAAAATCCCTCTACGAACCTCCGATAATAACCAGCTAAGCCTAGAAAGCTTCGTACTTCGGTCACCGACTTAGGTTGCTCCCAGCTTTGTATTGCTTCAATCTTCGCCGGGTCCACAGATACTCCACGTTTCGATACCACGTGCCCAAGGAATGCTACTTCCTCAAGCCAAAACTCGCATTTCTTCAACTTAGCATATAGCTTGTTCTCACGAAGCTTTTGAAGTACCAACTTCAAATGGTGTTCATGATCTTCACGGCTTTTAGAATAGATGAGAATGTCATCAATAAAGACAACAACGAATTGATCTAAATACTCCTTAAATACACGGTTCATCATATCCATGAAAGCAGCAGGAGCATTAGTCAATCCAAAAGACATAACTAAGAACTCATAATGCCCGTACCGTGTTCTGAAAGCAGTCTTTGGAATATCCTCAGTTTTAATCTTCAACTGATGATATCCAGAACGAAGATCGATCTTTGAAAAGAATTGCGCTCCTTGCAACTGGTCGAACAGGTCATCAATACGAGGTAACGGATACCTATTCTTGATGGTGACATGGTTCAACTCCCGATAGTCAATGCAAAGTCGCATACTCCCGTCTTTCTTCTTTACGAATAAAACAGGAGCACCCCAAGGAGACGTACTAGGACGAATAAAACCGATGTCCAACAATTCTTGTAATTGAATCTTTAACTCCTGAAGTTCAATAGGAGCCATTCGATATGGGGTTTTAGAAATGGGCTTTGTACCGGGCTCAAGGTCAATAAAGAATTCAACTTCACGTTCTGGGGGTAGACCGGGAAGTTCTTCGGGAAATACATCAGGAAACTCATTAACAACGGAAATATCATTCAAACCTGACGTATTCTGATTTAGATCAGTGACATGAGCTAAGAAAGCTTGACATCCGTTTTTCAATAAACGAATAGCCTTGGGATTTGAAATGATATTGACTGATTTTAGTGGTTTGGTGATTTGGATTCGCACAACAGGTTGATTAGGAATATGAAAACTAACAACCTTACGAAAATAATCAATTTTGGCATGGTAAGTGGTTAACCAGTCAATTCCTAAAATCACGTCAAATGCAAGTATTTTCAAAGATATAAGATCAACAGGTAAGGTAAGGGTACCAATCTGAATCAAGCAAGATTTGTAAACTGTAGATGTAACAAAGGTTTCTCCTAACGGAGTTTCAACAGATAAGTCAAAGTCTAATTTATCAGAAGTCAAGTTCAAACGTTGAGCACAAGCAGGTGAAATAAAGGAATGGGTAGCACCGGTATCTAACAAGGTATAAACTTCGCAAGAGTTTATGATCAGCTTACCCGTAATCACCTCGTGTGGATTCCTCGCGTTTTGGGCTGTCACGACAAACGCTCTTCCAGGAATCACCGACTTTGACTTGTCTGCAACCGCCTTTGGAATCACCACCCCCGCTGAACTTGGTTTCGCAACAGGACAATCTCGAGCTATATGTCCTTCTTTTCCACAGTTATAGCATCCTTTGAACTGTTGTGGGCAGTTTGGGCTGATATGTCCCTCTTTCCCGCATTTATAGCATACGACCGGTGGTCGTTCTCCTCCCCTCGAAACAGTTGATGCTGGTGCTGATGTTGACATCTTCGCGTTCTCATTGTTATACCTTCTCTTTTTGAAATCTCCTCCCGATTCGCTTCTTCTACTATCATGGCCACGATAACCACCGGAGTGGTTACCGCTTCTGTCATACTTTCCTCCTCGCTGGTTGTCATTGCTCCGATGACTGCTGCCACCGGTACGACCTTGGTTGTGGTCCCTTGGTTGAACATAATCATTATCTCGTTCTAATAACTGGGCCCTGTTCACTACATCTGAATATAGAGAAAATTTATGAGAAATGAGGTATTGACGTATTTCGGGTTTCAAACCTCTTAGAAACATCCGCGTCATACGTTCCTCATTCTCCACCAAATGAGGTGCAAACCTGGACAGCTCCGCGAACTTAGCCTCGTATTGGGATACCGTCATGTTATTTTGTTCCAGTCGGATAAACTCTACCTCCTTCATATGACGAATACTTTCAGGAAAGTACTTGTCATTGAACAGTTTCTGGAACGCTTCCCAAGACATCTGGAGTGCGGTAGGCTGGGTACGCTTCACAGACTCCCACCAGTAATCTGCCTCTCCACGGAACATAAACGTGGCGAATGGAACCTTCTGTTCCTCCTTACATCCCAAGACATCAAATATCTTGGTAATTTGTTTAATCCACGTCTCCGCCTTGATCGGATCTGGCTTTCCCAGAAACTCTGGTGGTCCCAATTCTTTGAACTGCTTAGCAGTGACAGCTCGCGTGTTGTTATTATCTCCACCTGTATGTTGCACACGAGTCTCCCTCGTCTGATTTTGCATAAACTGCAAAAAACTTCTAAACATCTCATCGTTTATCGTCTGACCAGCGTTATTTTCAGGATGAACATTGCCTTCTTGTTGCACGTTCTCCTGGTTATCGATTAAAGGTGTCTCCACGGTCTCATTCACTTCGTTGTTAACATTCTCAGCTGCCATTCTCAAATACTGCCATAAAACAAGGGTTAATTAAACAAGTCAACATATCACATATTAACCCTATGCTCCGACTGACCAATTAAATACCACATAAGCTTAGGTAGGACACACTAGCGAAGGATTTACTCGTCTCTCCCCTCCTAGTTCTATTCCCCGATCTCCGCCAGAGATCATATCCCTAAGCTCTGATACCAACTGTGACGCCCCCAGAATAGGTCCATTCAACCCAACCCATTCTGAGTCGCCAAATACATGGTACAGAATTCAAATACAAACTTTATATCATACGGTCGTGCAAAATACGACCACACAACTGTGAGTGTCAATACAAATATGTAGAAAATATTAAGATTCAAACTAAGTCCTCATTACAATTATTATCACACTATTTATCAGAAATAGTGAGGACTACTACTGCTCTAACTCGGACCATCACTCTGTCCCCCGACTAGTTCCCGCAACATTCTCATTTCCTGAAGAGGACAACAGATGAAAAGGGTGAGCTCAACTAGCTCAGTAAAGAATATTATGACTAAGATAATGGAAAACAAATTATCGTTAGCCTTCAATAAATCAGATAAAATATAATGGACAACCAATCTTAGATCAATATTCGCAGCGGAAATAACAATTCATTAGAAGAGTTAAGCAGAGAATCAAGTCTACTATCTTCTATGATTTAAAAGTCCATCATCAATATTTTATCCCTGTAACATCAATCAATATACATCTCGAATCAAATATTCATCTTTGCACTACAGGCCAAAGATATTCATTTGTATCATTAGTGGTCATGTTCATCTCAACACCTGTCATCTTTGCACTACAGACCAAAGATATTCATCAGGTAATCATTCATCTTTGCTCTACAGGCCAAAAATATTCATCAAGTAATCATTCATCTTTGCTCTACAGGCCAAAGATATTCAGTTACATCACCTTTTAGGACTGAGAATGATGAAAAACATTTTTAAAAAAAACGAATCCAGTGAGATAAAAGACAAAGGATTCGTATTTTAGTATATCCAATTCAAAAATACCTCGTAATAATCAATTATGGAGCAAAATTCAAGAATAAAGCTCAAAACTTAGATCCAACAAAAGATAGTAACCTTAACAAGCAATTTGGACAAATAGAAGAAAATTTAATTTTTCCGTGAATAGTGCCGTATACGTGAATAGTGTCGTATACGTGAATAGTAACCCCGACGAAAAAAGTAAGAATTCAACATAAAATCCATGACAATATTTCTGTATAATGATATTGAAAATAATAACATCATTTACGAAAGAAAATAACATCCCTTACCTCAAAAGAACAGTATCTCTGACTGGAATATCGGATATAATACCGACGGAAGCTTGTACTGAATAGTAATACTCAAAGTATTGAAATACTCACAAAAATACGCTCGATATTATAGAGAGAGAAAACTTCTGATTCTGGTGTGATTTTCAATTCTAACCTAAGCACCCTATTTATAGGAAAAGCTTAGGATGCCAAAGGAGACTAAAATAATAAAATAATATTATTTTTTCAAAATTTTCGCCGCCTGGCGGCTAAATTTTTTTCCTAACAAAAGTGGGGCCCGTCCATAAAAAAAAATATATATTCCGAAACTTCAATAATTCATAACAAATAGCCCCTTCGTCAGAAAAATACAAATTCTATGTCCTTCATAGGAAATTTAATTCTCTACAACTTTGCAGAAGGAAGTTTTTCCAAATTCCAAACATAAATTATCCGAAATCCATAAACAGATGATTTCTCACACCAAAATATTGATAAAAACTCATCAGCGCCAACTCCTTCTTTAATATCCACAAAATAAATATTTCCTTATCATATAAATCAATAATTAATTATTCACAAATAATATTATAGAACTATAATATTAACAACCAGGTCGTTCCCAAGATAGAGGGGGCCTTCCGATAAGGACTTCTCCTTACTGGCGCGCAATTAAATAACCCCTCCTAGACAGAACTTCCTTAGACATTGTCAATAATGCTATCTAATAATATTATTCAAATAATATGAATTATTGAGTTGATAACGTGAAATACTGTGCAACGACAATTATTGAATCAATACTACAAAATATCAACTGTAGCCATTATTGAATCAATTATATAAAATGGCAACGTAGCAATTATTGAGTCAATAAAATATCAATGTAACAATTATTGAGTCAATAATGTAAAATATCAACGTAGCAATTATTGAGTCAATAATATAAAATATTGAACAGTAATTACTGTAACAATAATTGAGTAATGGCTTCTCACGTAAGACTCAATAATTTGAAATACTGTGCAATACCGTGTGCTACTGTGCAACACCGTGTATCACTGTTTTTTAACCACCGGGTATTTCAACAGTACTAACGGTAACAACCACGCCGTTATTTTGTAAAAAAGTTATTTCTGTCGCTTTCTATATCCGACAGTTATTCCGTTGTGGGGGCCCACAAATAGCTGCGCCGTCGTACGAATATTCTCCGACAACAAGAATATTTCACGACCAACCGAATATTCCCCGACAACAAGAATATTTTATAACCACTTGCTCATTTTAAAAATATTTGCACATTTCACCCATAACTTTCATATTTATCAAAACAACACCTTACTATTTCGAAATAATATAAAGAAAATTAAATCTTTATTCATAAAAGTTGGGGTCTTACAGAGGGGAGGGGAGGGGAGGGAAGGGGAGGGGAGGGGGTGGGGTGGGGTGGGGCGGGGGCGGGAAGAGGAGAAAGGGGGGCGGGAAGAGGGGAGGGCGGTGGGAGGAGAAAGGGGGGCGGGAAGAGGGGAGGGCGGTGGGAGGAGAAAGGGGGCGGGAGGAGAGGGAGGGGGTGGGGCGTGGGCGTGGGCGTGGGCGTGGGCGTGGGCGTGGGCGGGGGGGGGGGAGAAGAAAGGGGGAGGGAGGAGGGAGGGGGGGAGGGCGAGGGCGGGGGCGGGAGGGGGGAGGGGGGAGGGCGGGGGCGGGAGGAGGAGAAAGGAGGGGGCGGGAGGAGGATGAGGGCGGTGGGAGGCGAAGGGAAGGGGTGGGGTGGGGTGGGGCGTGGCCGCGTGTGCGGGGGGAGGAGAAGAGAGACGGTGGTGATTGAATTGCAGTGGCGTTGAAATAGAATGAGAGAGAATCGTGGGAGAGATAAGAAAATAATAATTAATGGGTAAGAGATAAGGGAGAGAATTATGAGTCATAATTAAAGTTATAAGAATGCACTTTTTTTGTAATTAAATATTGCATATGCACTAATTTTGTAAATATTTTATTTATGCACTTTTTTTATAATATTTTATTAAAATGTACTATAATATGTAATTTATCCAATTAATTAAAATATAATTATAGGTAGGCATGCATGTGCTAGCTAGCCCATAATTCATATGGTAATCATGTCCCACAAAAGAGTTATTTATTAAAAACAAATAAAAAAACAAAATAAGAATTTCATTTTTATTGTAGTACTTTATATTTTTTCAATTTTACCATCAAAATTTTTATTATCATATTATTAATACCAGATTAAACACTCATTATATTTACAAATAAGCTAAACAAATAATTAGATACTCTTTTTATGAACAAGATATATAGTAATTTTTTTATTTTAAAAAAAAATCAGGAGGCACACTTGTCTACTACATCTTCATCAAAGCATATTTTATTGAGTTTTAATGTCATAACAAAGAGCGAGCTGCGAGCACTACTTGATCTCAAACCTTGTTCAAGATAATAGTTTAATTGAGGGGGAGGGTGTTAACAAATCTATATTTCAGTCATGTTTTCTTAGTCCCGGATCAATAATTTGCAGAGAATTAGAAGGTTTCATAAAAATTTCCCAAAATATTAATTAACACCATTTTTTCTATTAGAAAGCAAACAAGTGTACAAATTAATATCTTTTTTTTATTATTGTTTTGTTAATATCTCAATATACTAAACATATCTGATTTTTAACAAGAAGACAGGAATTATACATAAACAACTGTAGATTTGTCAGTAAAAAAGTAGCATAAAGTTAGTTTTTAGGTCACGTGATCACTACTATTTCTCTCATTTTGATGGTGATCATGTCAAGGCGGAGCATTATTTACACATATATTTTTGATATTTTTATATGATTTTTTTCTCACACGAAAGTGTGATTCACTGTATGCTTATGTGAGAGAAAAACATATGAAAATATCAAAAATACATGTAAAAATATTAGTTCCATCGTGTCAATTGTCACGATCACTACTATTAGAGTTATCCCAAATAAAAGAAAAATTATTTAGTTTACTTATATACAAAATATTTATTAACATATGTTAGTAGTAATTAGTAATTATAATTTAAAATAGGAATATTATTAGGAGCATTATTGTTTAGGTTTATTTCATATATGATACTCTCTAAAAGAATGACAGAAATATAATTTTAGTACAGATTAAGATAGTAAAAAAAATAATAGTAGTATTCTAAAAATACTATATAGTAAAAAAAAAATTAGTAGTATTCTAAAAATACTATTGTACAAGATCTCATATATATAATAATAGTAGTATTATATCATTCAACTCTAATTTACCTCCAACCAATGAATAAAAGATACGTGATGTCTTCTAGTACTCTAATGAATTGATATTTATATAGGTTAATATATTTAATTGGGTATTGGGTAGAGAGATAATTAGTGATATGAATGGTTCATTATTTAGGCAAGTATATAATTAAAATATGATAGTAAGTCAAGAGTAAATTAGTTCAAGTAAAATTGGGTAATGTTTTGTTTAAATAAAACAAATATTTTGTGTATAGTTTTGCAGCATTACGTATTGCTTAATAAAGAAAAATGAAAACTAGTTGATCCATAATTATTGAGTAATGTTATTATCACATAAAATCGCTCATATATTGCTCACATATATATTGGTATGACTCATATAATTTGCTCTGTATGTAAGGCTATACCAATATGCATGTGAGTGCATATGAACAGTATATGATCGATTTTTATGTGATAGTAGACTTATTGATAATTTTTAGAGCGTTAAAAGGCTATTCTAAACTTGGGATACAAGCAAAGTCGTCATATATACAAAGTAAATTTGGTAGATCTCAATAATGGAGTAATACTACTTTATCCATAAATATTCGATTTTATTGGGTCCATCCAGAACACCTCCTCCTCTTCAAGATATACAGACGACGTTGGTCAGAAGAATCAGAAAAAACCCATATTGTTGTTGGATTTTGGTGAATAAAGGAAATCCCCAAACTTCTTTGAGACATATAGAACAGAAAGCATATTCTTCACATTATTTTTTAGGAATTTATACTTTCACATGTATTTCTGATATTTTCATGCATTCCTCTCTCACATAGCATACAGTGGGTCTCACTTTCATGTGAAACCACCTGAAAATATCAAAAATACATGGAGAAATAATGTTCTCCTATTTTTTGTCATTAATAAAAGTTCTAACACAAAAAAAAGAATGAAACATAATGGATTGACACCATTAGTACATATTCTTAATGTGTTTATTGTAAGGTTTGTTAAATGTTGCTGACAATTTACCTCCAAAATATATGTCAACGCTATAATAAAAACATAATAATTTAATTTAGCTGTTATCATGTGCATATTAGTTTTCTATTTTGAATTAGGTTCGAGCTTTATCTAAAAAGATAGGCTCATAACTCAGGCGAGCCTCCTAGCGAAGTGAACGCAGTATCCGGCGCGGGACGCAAGCAGGGTCATTGTGACCATATCCTCTTACACCACATCATTGTGACCATATCCAAATCTTCCCTTTAGTACTACAAATAAATTAAATTATTTCACGTATGCTTATAAAAGTATTAAATAGTTTTATTCCTTACCGATGTAGGACTTGAGAAAAATAATTTTGCAAATAACAATATACATTTTCATATACCCCATTTTAAATATAATTAAAACACAATATATAATTTCTACTTAAATCGTATAATGTTTTCTTTTAATCTCCTTCTTGTAAACTATCAAATGCATCTATAATTTTATCTAAATTCAACAGATCAGAGTGTCTAAATAAAATAAACCCAAAATTGACCAAAATTCATTAAGAAAAAAGGTACAATTTTTTAACAATTAATGCAGGGCTTCGATTTGACATTAGATCTTTTAAATTTATAATTAATTAATATATTCGTAGCTAGCAAAAAGGACTTACCTCACCCCTACCTTTTGTGTCTCATTGTGTGTGTTTTTTTTCCTCTAGACAGTGGCGATGCCACATGGAATATATGGGTTCAATCGATCCCACAGAAAAAAAATTATTTTATAATATAAGATAAATTTTATTTTTTTTAATTATTATATATAAATTGACTTCACTAAAATTTTATAAATTTTCTATTATACGGGGTCAAATTGAAAATTTATAACTTTGTCAATCAAATTTTAATCACATATGACTCATATTCTCTCAATATATGTATATCTCTTTATAATATTTTAAACTAAATAATAATCTAATTTATATTATTTTTAAAAATAAATAATGAATTACTTACTTATAAACAGTTGTGATTAAAAAAGTCTATTATGAGTCAATATAGTGTATACATACCATATATTATTACTTATAATATTTTTATTGTAATATAATGTGTATATATATATGTGACCCGAAAGTATAAAGTATTATAAAAAATTGGCTCGGAGGCGCTGCTCCCGAACCCCGACCGTCAAATTATTTATAGCTCAGTAATAATTTTGATTCTATTGTCAAAATTTTCTGGCTTCCCTCTAGAGGAGAGAGAAAATAGAGAAGAGGAGAGAGAGTTGTTGAATTGATATTGGGTTTGGACTTATTTGTTGGACATATTAGAGATGCAAAGAATGATAGTTTGATGATAAATGCAAGCTTACAAGAAGATGGAACCCGTGAATTAAGTCCGCAGAAGATATTGACATTTTACCCTCACTCTTTTATCGTATGTACTTTCTTCTTGTCAGGGTATTTGCCATTCACAGGTAGGTCAACTTAATTGTTAATTAATTAATATATACTAATAATTTGAATTAAGTTTAGTCTTCAAATTTTTGTGGCTCTAGATCAATTCAACTTTTGAAATCACACAAATATAACATCACTCAATCTAGTAGCTACACAATTACTTGCACCAAAATCTTATATAATTATAATTAATTAATGGAGAACAAGGGAGCTTGTAATATGGATTCAGTTAGCATGAAATTCAAAAATTAGTAAGTTAGTCAATTGATCAATATAGTGCAGACACGCAGGGAGAGAAAACATCTTTTCGTCTACTTGTCAGCACTCTATTGGCTAATTGACCAATTTATCAATTTTTAAACTTCATGCTAACCACTTCCTTGTAATATAGAGATCATTATTAAAATAAAAAGAAAAAGAGTCGACATATATTCTTACGTACTTTGTGCATTGAGGGATTGTAATGTACGATCCATGATGAAAAACGATCTAGTTTATTAAAAAAAAAATATTAATGAGTTATTCATATACAATACATCAATATTTTATCTAGATAAAAATACAACTTTTATCTGGTTACCATAAATGTTTTATTTAGGTAAACTAGACAACTTTTGTTTAATTATCTAACATTATTCATACCAGATTATGATGCCTTGTTTTAAAGATAAGAGTCGGGTATAACTTGCAAGGCTTAAATATAAATTGATATCCTAAATTATAGGTCACATTCAACTTCGGTGATTTAATTTTTAATTTTGTCAATTAGATGATTGAACTATTAATTTTTTTCGCTTCTATTCAATTGGGTCTGCTACGTCAGAAATTGCTGACGTGGCTTGAATACATGGCATGTTAGTGCTTGTGTGTTAAAATTGAGTCATTTTTCAAAAAATTTTGTATCATGTTATGCAAATAATAAGGGAAAAATAATAATATAACGTATTAATTTTTGTTATGATCCTAGTTGCAAGGTTGGGCTCTCCAACCTTATCAGCTAGCTTTTAAGGTGTGGCTCTCCCATAGTTTATAACAATTGGTATCAAAGCTGTCCACTACCTCCCGGTTGCAATCGTGTGGCGCGGGTGGTGACGTCGATATTGCAGTGTTCGCCCGGGGCTAGATTCGTCTAGCGCAAAGCCAGCCCGCGTGGGCGCCGGAACTGCGGAGCGTGGTGGAATGTTATGATCCTAATTGCAAGGTATGGGACTTGTGTCCCACATCGATGGTATGGGACTTTGATGTGGGATATTTATAAACTTTGGGCTCTCCAACCTTATCAGCTAGCTTTTAAGGTGTGGCTCTTTCATGGTTTATAACAATTAAGAGAAATGTAGATAGTTAGAGGAATCTTTTGGGAAATTAACAATCTTCTATAATTTTGTCCTAATCAATACAATCTATTCTTGTCTTCCTTTTCTATATCCTACCATCATTTTCTTGTTTCTTGCTCTGTTCTTTCTATAATTTTTCATTATACATTGACTGGTGAATCACAACCTCAACACTTGGTATCATAGCCATCAATCCTTGGCTCATATATTCACTGAATTGGGTATCACACATATTGAGTTACACAGATATGGCCGCCGGAACTCGATCGAAGGATACCTTGGAAGATGGTTTGAGAGCTACAGATTTTCGAGTGCAAGAACTCATGAATAGCCATTACCAGCTGCAACAATCAGTGGACGAACTGGGAAGTGGGTTCAAAAATATGCAAAGCACAATGGAGTTAATGATGTCAGAATTTCAGCGTGCTATCACAGGTAAGGATTCTGAGCCTGAAAAAAATTAATGATCCTGTTATAGATCTGCTTCAAACTGAGGGAAGAAATGGGGATAATGTAGCTCAAAAGGGTTTTCACCCTCGTTTTGATTTCCCCATCTTTAATGGTTTGGATATTAAGAGCTGGGTAATGAAATGTGAATATTTTTTTCAAATTCATCCTATGAATGATTTATTGAGATTAAGAAGCGTAGCACTAAATCTTGGAGGGGATGTAGGTTCTTGGTTCCTAGCTTATTTCAAGTCTAATCCAAATGTCACTTGGAAACAATTCATTGTGGACATTGAGACTAGGTTTGGGGATAGCATATCTAGAAATGAATTGGCTGAATTCAATAGATTGCAACAGACGACTTCTGTAAGTCTCTACCAGAAACGATTCGAATTTCTTAGAGCCATAGTGCAAGCTGAAAACCCAAAATTAGATGAATCATATTTTGTCAAATGTTTCGTGGGTGGCTTAAAGGAGGAAATAGGTGGTTTTGTGGGACTTCTTAAGCCCCAAAAATTGACAGAAGCTATAGCAGCTGCAAGGGTTCAAGAAATGACTGTGGAAGCTATATACAAGAAAAATAAACCTATTTCCAACACTTCAATTGGATTCCACAACAGATTAAATAGACCACCACCTGTGGGAGGGAATCAGTTTCAAGGAGGAAGTAACCTGTTACATGTTGGAAATCCTAACTCTACAGGAAAAATGGAAAAAGAGCGTATAGAAGGATTGTTTAAGAAACTCACCTACAGTAAAATGCAAGCTAGAAAGGAAAAAGGCCTATGTTTCAATTGTGACAAAATTTACAAGCAAGGTCATAGGTGCAAGTTCAAACAAATCTATATGATTACGGGGGATGATGAGTGGGAATCTGAAAATAGTGAGAAGACAGCTATTGAGGAGGAAATAGAGTGTGAGGAACAGCAGCCAGAGCCAGAAATGGCCATATCAATCCATGCTTTAAATGGCAACACATCTGAAACTACATTGAGGATAAAGGCAACTGTGAGGGGAAAGAAAATAATAATTCTCATTGACATAGGAAGCACCCATAATTTCTTGAATTCTGGTACGGCTGACAGATTACATTATGCAAGGGAAGAAGATAAGCCTATGCAAGTGTGTGTAGCTGATGGGTACAAGATGTTATGCACTGAAAGATGTAAGAAGTTTGAATGGATGGCACAAGGCCATAAATTTTGTACTAACACGAGGTTAATTCCTCTAAAAGGATGTGATGTGGTATTAGGAGTGCAGTGGTTGAAAACGCTGGGGGATTGTATGTTTAATTTCAATTCATTAACGTTGAGTTTCTATAAGGGATCAAGCAAGGTTCTGCTGAAAGGTACCAGTGATAGGCAGCACAGTTCTATAGCAATGATTACTGTCGTAAACTTACAACAAGCATGGAAGAGAGATCAACTATCAATAATGGCTTGTGTTTGTGCAGTACAAGGGCAAGAAGTGAAGACACATGATACCCCACTTCAGATCAAACAAGTTCTAAAGGATTTTGAGGATGTGTTCCAAGAGCCAAAATCATTACCTCCTCAAAGGAGTCATGATCATCAAATTCCATTGAAAACTGGTGCATATCCTTTCACAATAAGACCATATAGATACCCTCATATTCAGAAGACTGAAATTGAGAAAATTGTGAAAGACATGTTAGTAACTGGTATTATTCAACCTAGTCAAAGCCCTTTTGCTTCACCAGTTTTGTTGGTCAAGAAAAAGGATGGAACATGAAGGTTTTGTGTGGACTATAGGGAATTAAACAAGATCACAGTAAAAGATAAATTTCCTATCCCAATCATTGAAGAACTAATGGATGAGTTGAGTGGATCTACAGTTTACTCCAAGTTAGATTTGAGGGCTGGTTATCACCAAATAAGGATGCTGCCACAAGATGTTTCCAAGACAGCCTTCAGGACACACATAGGCCACTACGAATTCTTGGTTATGCCCTTTGGCCTCACTAATGCACCAGCTTCGTTTCAGGCCCTCATGAATAAGGTGTTTTCTGCTCACCTAAGGAAGTTTATTCTTGTATTCTTCGACGATATACTAGTATACAGCCCTGATTTGAATTCCCATGTTGAACATTTGGCTACTACACTCAAAATATTAAGGAAGAACACCTTATTTGCAAAACTATCAAAATGTGCATTTGCCCAATCACAAGTGGAATATTTGGGACACATTGTGACGCCCCCAAAATAGGTCCAGTCAACCCAACCCATTCTGAGTCGCCAAATACATGGTACAGAATTCAAATACAAACTTTATATCACACGGTCATGCAAAATACGACCACACAACTGTGAGTGTCAATACAAATCGTATATAATACGAAATATTAACATTCAAATTCATTCTTTATTTATTACAATTATTATCCCACTGTTTTACAAAAATAAGGATGACTACTACTGCTCTAACTCGGACCATCACTCTGTCCCCCTACTAGTTCCCACAACATTCTCATTTCCTGAAGAGGACAACAGATGAAAATGGTGAGCTCAACTAGTCCAGTAAAGAATATTATGACTAAGATAATGAAAGATAAATTATCGTTAGCCTTCAACAGTTCAGATAAAATATTATTGACAACAAGTTTTAGATCAATATTCGTAGCGAAAATAACCGTTCATCATCAATATTTTATCCCTGTAACATCAATCAATATACATCTCGAATCAATATTCATCTTTGCACTACAGACCAAAGATATTCATTTGTATCATCAGTGGTCATGTTCATCTCAACACCTGTCATCTTTGCACTACAGGCCAAAGATATTCATCAGGTAATCATTCATCTTTGCTCTACAGGCCAAAGATATTCAGTTACATCATCTTTTAGGACTGAGGATAATGAAAAATAACATAAATAACGAATCCAGTGAGATAAAAGACAAAGATTAAGGATTCGTATTTTAGTTTATCCAAGTTCAAAAATATCCCATAATAATACTTTGTGGAGCAAAATTCAAGAATAGAGCTCAAAACTTGGATACAATCAAAGATATGAACCTTAACAAGCAACTTGGACATATAGAAGAAAATTTAATTTTTTCGTGAATAGTGCTATATACGTGAATAGTGCCGTATACGTGAATAGTAATCCCGACGAAAAAAGTAAGAATTTCAAAATAAAATCCATGACAATATTTTTGTATAATGATATTGAAAAGAATAACATCATTTACGGAAGAAATAACATCCCTTACCTCAAAAGAATAGTACTTCTAGCTGAAATATCGGATATAATACCGACGAAAGCTTGTACTGAATAGTAAAATTCAAAGTATCTAAATACTCATAAAATACGCTCGATATTATAGAGAGAGAAAACTTCTGATTTTGGTGTGATTTTCAATTCTAATCTAAGCACCCTATTTATAGGAAAAAAACTTAGGATGCCAAAGGAGACTAAATTAATAAAATAATATTATTTTTTAAAAAAAATCGCCAGCCGCCGGCTGCTCTTCAAAATTAGAATTTTTCAACAAAAGTGGGGCCCACCCATTAAAAAAATATTTATTTTCTGAAACTTCAATAATTTATAATAAATAGCCCTTTTATCAGAAAAATACAAATGATATGTCTTTTCATAGGAAATTTAATTCTCTACAACTTTGCAGAAGGAAGTTTTTCCAAATTCCAAACATAAATTATCCAAAATCCATAAACAGATAATTTTCCACACCAAAATACTGATAAAAACACATCAGTGCTAATTCCTTCTTTAATATCCATAAAATAAATATTTTCTTATCATATAAATCAATAATTAATTATTCACAAATAATATTACAGAACTACAATATTGACAACCAGGTCGTTCCCAAGAAAGAGGGGGCCTTCCGATAAGGACTTCTCCTTACCGGCGTGCAATTAAATAACCCCTCCTAGACAGAACTTCCTTAGACATTGTCAATAATGCTATCTAATAATATTATTCAAATAATATGAATTATTGAGTTGATAATGTGAAATACAGCGCAATGACAATTATTGAATCAATAATACAAAATATCAACTGTAGCCATTATTGAATCAATCATATCAAATAGCAACGTAGCAATTATTGAGTCAATAAAATATCAATATAATAATTATTGAGTCAATAATATAAAATATCAACTTAGCAATTATTGAGTCAATAATATAAAATATTGAACAGTAATTACTGTAACAATAATTGAGTAAGTGCCTTCTCACGTAAGACTCAATAATTCGAAATACTGTGCAATACCGTGTGCTATTGTGCAACACCGCGTATTACTGTATTTTAACCACCGGGTATTTTAACAGTATTAACGGTAACAACTACGCCGTTATTTTATAAAAAGGTTATTTCTGTCGCTTTCTATATCCGACAGTTATTCCGTTGTGGGGTCCACAAATAGCTGCGCCGTCGTACGAATATTCCCCGACAACAAGAATATTTTATAACCACTTTCTCATTTTAAAATATTTGCACATTCCACCCATAACTTTCACATTTATCAATCAACACCTTACTATCTCGAAATAATATATAAAGAAAATTAAATCTTTATTCATAAAAGTTGGGGTCTTACAACCTCCCCTCCTTATAAAATTTCATCCTCGAAATTGACGTACGTACCTGGTATGTAGAAAAGGTGAGGATACCTCGCTTTCATTTCCGATTCCAACTCCCAGGTCATTTCCTCAATTACATGGTTTCTCCACAAAACTTTAACTTGAGGTATAATTTTCGAGCATAGGACATGCTCCTTCCTATCCAAGATCTTGACAGGTACCTCCTCGTACGTTAAATCTTCGACTATCTCGTCTGGTTCTAACTCAATAATGCGGTTTGGATCCTTCACATATTTACGTAACACGGATATGTGAAACACGTTATGAACACGAGACATGCTTGGAGGTAAAGCGAGTCTATAGGCCACATTTCCTATTCGGTTAAGAATCTCAAATGAACCAATGAATCGTGGGTTGAGCTTTCCTCTCTTCCCAAATCTCGTAACTCCTTTCCACGGAGCAATACGTAATAACACATGGTCCCCAACATTAAATTCCACGTCCTTTCGATGAATATCCGTATAACTCTTTTGTCGATCTTGTTCGGTTTGTATCCGTTGCAGGATCATTTGGATCTTTTCCGTCGTCATACGTACTGACTCCGGTCCCAACAATGTTGCTTCACCCACCTCATCCCAGCATACTGGAGAGCGACACTTTCTCCCATACAATGCCTCGAATGGAGCTACGCCTATACTTGCCTGATAACTGTTGTTGTAGGAGAATTCCACTAATGGTAAGTACTTATCCCAACTCCCTTTGAAGTCTAGAACATAAAGTCTCAATAGATCTTCAAGAGTTTGAATAGTTCTTTCCGATTGTCCGTCTGTTTGAGGATGATAAGCCGAACTGAATCGTAAATTCGTGCCCATAGCCTTCTGCAAACTGATCCAAAATCGTGGAGTAAATCTGGGATCACGATCCGAAACTATGGATACTGGCATGCCATGCAATCTCACAATCTCATTCACGTACATATGAGTAAGACGTTCAAGGGAATAAGTCTCTCGTATAGGCAAGAAATGAGCAGACTTGGTTAATCTATCAACAATAACCCAAATCGCATCTATGCCTTGAGAAACCTTGGGAAGACCCGTAACGAAATCCATCGTAATGTGTTCCCACTTCCATTTCGGAATCTCCAGTGGTTGCAATGGACCCTTCGGCACTTGATGCTCTGCCTTTACACGTTGACAAGTCAAACATTTCGAAATAAACTCCGCGATCTCTCTTTTCATATTGCCCCACCAAAATGTATGTCGAAGATCACGATACATTTTGGTACTCCCAGGATGGATTGCAAACGGTGTGTTGTGTGCCTCCATCATGATTCTATACTTTAAGTCAGAATTGTTAGGAACACAAAATCTGGAAGTTGACTCGAAGTATTCCCTCTTCATCGATTCTTGCTTCTGGAATGGCACCTTCTTCTTCATCTTCATCAGCTCCGCATCCGTAGCTTGAGCAGCTTTAACTTTATCAATCAAAGCTGGTTCTACGTGTATACTTGACATCATCGCATTCGTTTCCACATATGATCTTCTACTCAACGCGTCAGCTACCACGTTCGCTTTTCCAGGATGGTATTGGATGGTATGATCGTAATCTTTCAATAGCTCAAGCCAACGTCGTTGCCGCATGTTGAGTTCCTTCTGAGTGAAGAAATATTTAAGGCTCTTATGATTCGTATAAATCTCCACTTTCTCCCCGTACAAGTAGTGTCTCCAGATCTTCAACGTGAAAACGACTGCTGCCAACTCTAGATCATGAGTAGGATAATTCCTCTCATATTCTTTGAGTTGCCACGAGGCATAGGCTATGACTTTCCCATGTTGCATGAGAACACATCCTAACCCTTTGCTCGAAGCATCCCTGTAGATAACAAATCCATCCGAACCAGATGGTATTGTCAGAACAGGTGCCGAAATGAGCCTCCTCTTGAGCTCTTGGAAACTCTTCTCGCATTCCTCGCCCCAAACGAATTTTGTATCTTTCCGATTCAACTGAGTTAATGGAGTAGCGATTCGAGAAAATCCCTCTACGAACCTCCGATAATAACCAGCTAAGCCCAGAAAGCTTCGTACTTCAGTCACCGACTTAGGTTGCTCCCAGCTTTGTTTTCCTTTAATCTTCGACGGGTCCACAGATACTCCACGTTTCGATACCACGTGCCCAAGGAATGCTACTTCCTCAAGCCAGAACTCGCATTTCTTCAGCTTGGCATATAGCTTGTTCTCACGAAGCTTTTGAAGTACTAACTTCAAGTGGTGCTCATGATCTTCACGGCTTTTAGAATAGACGAGAATGTCATCAATAAAGACAACAACGAATTGATCCAAATACTACTTAAATACATGGTTCATCATATCCATGAAAGCAGCAGGAGCATTAGTCAATCCAAAAGACATAACTAAGAACTCATAATGCCCGTACTGAGTTCTGAAGGCAGTCTTCGGAATATCCTCAGTTTTAATCTTCAACTGATGATATCCAGAACGAAGATCGATCTTTGAAAATAATTGTGCTCCTTGCAACTGGTCGAACAAGTCATCAATACGAGGTAGCGGATACCTATTCTTAATGGTGACATGGTTCAACTCCCGATAGTCAATACAAAGTCGCATACTCCCGTCTTTCTTCTTTACGAATAAAACAGAAGCACCCCAAGGAGACGTACTAGGACGAATAAAACCGATGTCTAACAACTCTTGTAATTGGATCTTTAACTCCTGAAGTTCAATAGGAGCCATTCGATATGAGGTTTTAGAAATGGGTTTTGTACCGGGTTCAAGGTCAATAAAGAATTCAACTTCACGTTCTGGGGGTAGACCGGGAAGTCCTTCGAGAAATACATCAGGAAACTCATTAATAACGGAAATATCATTCAAATCTGATGTATTCTGGTTTAGATCAGTGGCATGAGCTAAGAAAGCTTGACATCCGTTTTTCAATAAATGAATAGCCTTGGGATTTGAAATGATATTGACTGATTTTAGTGGTTTGGTGATTTGGATTCGCATAACAGGTTGATTAGGAATATGAAAACTAACAACCTTACGAAAACAATCAATTTTAGCATGGTAAGTGGTTAACCAGTCAATTCCTAAAATCACGTCAAATGCAAGTATTTTCAAAGATATAAGATCAACAGGTAAGGTAAGGGTACCAATCTGAATCAAGCAAGATTTGTAAACTGTGGATGTAACAAAAGTTTCTCCTAATGGAGTTTCAACAGATAAGTCAAAGTCTAATTTATCAGAAGTCAAGTTCAAACGTTGAGCACAAGCAGGTGAAATAAAAGAATGGATAGCACCGGTATCTAACAAGGTGTAAACTTCGCAAGAGTTTATGATCAGCTTACCCGTAATCACCTCGTGTGGATTTCTCGCGTTTTGGGCTGTCACGACAAACGCTCTTCCAGGAATCACCGACTTTGACTTGTCCGAAACCGCCTTTGGAATCACCACTCCCGCTGGACTTGGTTTCGTAATAGGACAATCTCGAGCTATATGTCCTTCTTTTCCACAGTTATAGCATGTTTTGAATTGTTGTGGGCAGTTTGGGCTGATGTGTCCCTTTTTCCCGCATTTATAGCATACGACCGGTGGTCGTTCTCCTTCCCTAGAAACAGTTGATGCTGGTGCTGATGTTGACGTCTTCACGTTCTCATTGTTGTACCTTCTCTTCTTGAAATCTCCCCCCGCTTCGCTTCTTCTATTATCATGGCCACGATTATCACCGGAGTGGTTATCGCTTCTGTCATACTTTCCTCCCCGCTGGTTGTCATTGCTCCGGTGACTGCTGCCACCGGTACGACCTTGGTTGTTATCACTATCTCGTTCTAACAACTGGACCCTGTTCACTACATCCGAATATAAAAAAAAATTATGAGAAATGAGGTATTGACGTATTTCGGGTTTCAAACCTCTTAGAAACATCCGCGTCATACGTTCCTCATTCTCCACCAAATGAGGTGCAAACCTGGACAACTCCGCGAACTTAGCCTCGTACTGGGATACCGTCATGTTGTTTTGCTCGAGTCTGATAAACTCTACCTCCTTCATATGACGAATACTTTCAGGAAAGTACTTGTCATTAAACAGTTTCTGGAACGCTTCCCAAGACATCTTGAGTGCGGCAGGCTGGGTACGCTTCACAGACTCCCACCAATAATCTGCTTCTCCACGAAACATAAACGTGGTAAATAGAACCTTCTGTTCCTCCGTGTATCCCAAGACATCAAATATCTTGGTAATTTGTTTAATCCACGTCTCTGCCTTGATCGGATCTGGCTTTCCCAGAAACTCTGGTGGTCCCAATTCTTTGAACTTCTTAGTAGTGACAACTCGCGTGTTGTTATTATCTCCACCTGTATTTTGCACACGAGTCTCCCTCGTTTGGTTTTTCATGAACTACAAAAAACTTATAAACATGTCATCGTTTATCGTCTGACCAGCGTTGTTTTCAGGATGAACATTGCCTTCTTGTTGCACGTTCTCCTGGTTAGTGATTAAAGGTGTCTCCACAGTCTTATTCACTTCGTTGTTAACATTCTCAGTTGCCATTCTCAAATACTGTCATAAAACAAGGGTTAATTAAACAAATAACATATCACATATTAACCCTATGCTCCGACTTACCAATTAAACACCACATAAGCTTAGGTAGGACATACTAGTGAAGGATTTACTCGTCTCTCCCCTCCTAGTTCTATTCCCCGATCTTCGTCAGAGATCATATCCCTAAGCTCTGATACCAACTGTGACGCCCCCAGAATAGGTCCAGTCAACCCAACCCATTCTGAGTCGCCAAATACATGGTACAGAATTCAAATACAAACTTTATATCACACGGTCGTGCAAAATACGACCACACAACTGTGAGTGTCAATACAAATCGTATATAATACGAAATATTAACATTCAAATTCATTCTTTATTTATTCCAATTATTATCCCACTATTTTACAAAAATAGCGAGGACAACTACTGCTCTAAATCGGACCATCACTCTGTCCCTCGACTAGTTCCCGCAATATTCTCATTTCCTTAAGAGGACAACAGATGAAAAGGGTGAGCTCAACTAGCCCAGTAAAGAATATTATGACTAAGATAATGAAAGATAAATTATCGTTAGCCTTCAACAGTTCAGATAAAATATTATTAACAACAAGTTTTAGATCAATATTCGCAGCGAAAATAACCGTTCATCATCAATATTTTATCCCTGTAACATCAATCAATATTCATCTTTGCACTACAGGCCAACGATATTCATTTGTATCATCAGTGGTCATGTTCATCTCAACACCTGTCATCTTTGCACTACAGGCCAAAGATATTCATCAGGTAATCATTCATCTTTGCTCTACAGGCCAAAGATATTCAGTTACATCATCTTTTAGGACTGAGGATGATGAAAAATAACATAAATAACGAATCCAGTGAGATAAAAGACAAAGATTAAGGATTCATATTTTAGTTTATCCAAGTTCAAAAATATACCATAATAATACTTTGTGGAGCAAAATTCAAGAATAGAGCTCAAAACTTGGATACAATCAAAGATATGAACCTTAACAAGCAACTTGGACATATAGAAAAAAATTTAATTTTTTCGTGAATAGTGGTGTATACGTGAATAGTGTCGTATACGTGAATAGTAACCCCGACGGAAAAAGTAAGAATTTCAAAATAAAATCCATGATAATATTTCTGTATAATGATATTGAAAAGAATAACATCATTTACGGAAGAAGTAACATCCCTTACCTCAAAAGAATAGTACTTCTGGCTGAAATATCGGATATAATACCGACGAAAGCTTGTACTGAATAGTAAAATTAAAAGTATCTAAATACTCATAAAATACGCTCGATATTATAGAGAGAGAAAACTTCTGATTCTGGTGTGATTTTCAATTCTAACCTAAGTACCCTATTTATAGGAAAAAACTTAGGATGCCAAAGGAGACCAAATTAATAAAATAATATTATTTTTTTAAAAAAATCGCATGCCGCCGGCTGCTCTTCAAAATCAGAATTTTTCAACAAAAGTGGGGCCCACCCATTAAAAAAATATTTATTTTCTGAAACTTCAATAATTTATAATAAATAGCCCTTTTGTCAGAAAAATACAAATGATATGTCTTTTCATATAAAATTTAATTCTCTACAACTTTGTAGAAAGAAGTTTTTCCAAATTCCAAACATAAATTATCCAAAATCCATAAACAGATGATTTTTCACACCAAAATACTGATAAAAACTCATCAGTGCTAATTCCTTCTTTAATATCCATAAAATAAATATTTTCTTATCATATAAATCAATAATTAATTATTCACAAATAATATTACAGAACTACAATATTGACAACCAGGTCGTTCCCAGGAAAGAGGGGGCCTTCCGATAAGGACTTCTCCTTACTGGCGCGCAATTAAATAACCACTCCTAGACAGAACTTCCTTAGACATTGTCAATAATGCTATCTAATAATATTATTCAAATAATATGAATTATTGAGTTGATAATGTGAAATACAGCGCAATGACAATTATTGAATCAATAATACAAAATATCAACTGTAGCCATTATTGAATCAATCATATAAAATAGCAACGTAGCAATTATTGAGTCAATAAAATATCAATATAACAATTATTGAGTCAATAATATAAAATATCAACTTAGCAATTATTGAGTCAATAATATAAAATATTGAACAGTAATTATTGTAACAATAATTGAGTAAGTGCCTTCTCACGTAAGACTCAATAATTCGAAATACTGTGCAATACCGTGTGCTACTGTGCAACACCGCGTATTATTATATTTTAACCACCGGGTATTTTAACAGTATTAACGGTAACAACTACGCTGTTATTTTATAAAAAGGATATTTCTGTCGCTTTCTATATCCGACAGTTATTCCGTTGTGGGGTCCACAAATAGCTGTGCCGTCGTACGAATATTCTCCGACAACAAGAATATTCCACGACCAAACGAATATTTCCCGACAACAAGAATATTTTATAACCACTTGCTCATTTTAAAATATTTGAACATTTCACCCATAACTTTCACATTTATCAATCAACACCTTACTATCTCGAAATAATATATAAAGAAAATTAAATCTTTATTCATAAAAATTGGGATCTTACACACATAATTTCTGCAGAAGGTGTAGCTGCAGACCCAAATAAGATTGCTTGTATGATGAGCTGGCCAGAACCTAAGACACTTAAGGAGTTAAGGGGCTTCCTTGGTTTAACTGGATATTATAGAAGGTTTATGTAAGACCCCAAATTTTATGAATAAGATTTAATTTTTTTTATATATTATTTTGAAATAGTAAGGTGTTGATTTGATAAATGTGATAAGTTATGGGTGAAATGTGCAAAGTTTACAAAGTAAGCAAGTGATTATAAAATATTCGTTGTGTCGGGGAATATTCGTTTGGTCGAGAAATATTCTTTTTGTCAAAGAATATTCGTACGACGGCGCAGTCATTAGTGGACCCCACAACGGAATGAATGTCGGATATAGAAAGCGACATGAAGTAACCTTTTTATTAAAATAACGGCAAAATTATTACCGTTAATACTGTTGAAATACCCGGTGGTTAAAATACAGTAATACGCGGTGTTGCAGGGTAGCACACGGTATTGCACAGTATTTTAAATTATTGATTCTTATGTAGGAAGACACTTACTCAATTATTGTTACAGTAATTACTGTTCAATATTTTATATTATTGATTCAATAATTGCATAATATTTTATTGATTCAATATTTGCTACGTTGATATTTTATATCAATAAGTACTACTTTGCTATTTTAAATTATTGATTCAATAATTGTCATTGCACATTATTTTAAATTATCAAATCAATATTCATATTATTTGAATAATATTATTAGATAGCAATATTGGCAATATCTAAGAAAGTTTTGTCTAGAAAAAAGGTTGATTAATTGCGCGCTACTAAGGAGAAATCCTTATCGGAAGGCTCCCTCTTTCCTGAGAACGACCTGATTGTCAATATTATAGTTCTGTAATATTATTTGTGAATAATTAATTTTTGATATATATGATAAGGAAATATTTATTCAATGTGGATTTAAACGGAGAAATTTTTAACATGTGACATTTGTTGAAAGTTGGTATTTTATCTTGTCTGATAAAATAATTCATTCAAATATATTATTATAATATTACATTATAGTGGTATGATGTGATTATATAATAGTATAATTTTTATAATTTGAATGATAACATTATTATAGTAAATTCATGGTATAAAAGTTAAACGAGGTGAAAGAGTGCAAATTAAATTTGAACTCTTATGATGCAAACAAGGATGTCATCGGAGCGATGAGGTAAGCAATGATGTCATCGGAGCGATGAGCGGAGCGATGAGGTAAGCAATGATGTCATAGATCGATGATATAAACGATGATGTCATAAATTATGGCGAAAAGACTATTTTACCCTTACTCTGCCGAGCTTATAAATAGAAGCTCATTTCTTCATTATTTCTCACCAATTCACTGAAGCTATAGAGAGAGAAAGTATAGAGAGAATAAGAGAGAAAGATGAAGAGTATTCTGCTATTACGCTAGTACAGTCTCTAAATTTTAAGGTAAGGGGTATTATTTCTTTCGTATTCATGAAGAGAGTTATTTTCTTTCAATACTCGTAAGGGTTGTTATTCCATTCTTTATTATTCTGTTGGAATAACCTGTCTACGTTTACTACCGCATGCATGGTGAAATCCTGTTGTTATTCTATTATTTATTATTTTATGAGAATAACCTGTCTACGCGGACTACCGCATACCTGGTGAATAACCCTTCGTATTCAGTTGTTATTAAATTGTGAAAATAATCTGTATGAGCGGACTACCGCCAGACGGGTGAAAATTCAATTTCAGTTTCGTATATTGTTTCATTTCAGATTCCTAACTCTAAACTTACTACGGTAAGTATTGCTTCTAGAATTCTTGAAATGATCAGATATTACTTGAGTTTTGCACTTCATCTAAATATTATTTCACTGAAATATTGGTCTGAACTTTCTTGTGAAATTTTTATCTTTTCATGTCGAGTTACTATTCATGAGTTACTATTCACGGGTAATTCACGGTAAAAAATAAATAAATATTTTTTTTCCTTCCAAATCATCTTTGATTGGATCCAAGTTTTGATCTTCATTCTTGAACTCTGGATAAATTCTCTAATATTTGTCCTTTATCTCACTGGATCCATTATTCGTATTATTTTTCATCATCCTCAGTTCTAAATGGTGATATAACTGAATATCTTTGGCCTGTAGTGCAAATATGAATAATTATGTGATGAATATCTTTGGCCTGTAGTGCAAAGATAAATAATTACCTGATGAATATCTTTGGCCCGTAGTGCAAAGATGGACAGGTGTTGAGATGAACATGACCAACTGATGATACAAATGAATATCTTTGGCCTGTAGTGCAAAGATGGATATTTGATTCGAGATGTATATTGATTGATGTTACAGGGATAAAATATTGATGATGGACTTTTAAATCAAAGAAGATAGTAGACATTATTCTCTACTTAACTCTTCTAATGAATTGTTATTTTCGCTGCGAATATTGATCTAAAATTTGTTGTCCATAATATTCTATCTGATTTATTGAAGGCTAACGATAATTTATTTTTCATTATCTTAGTCATAATATTCTTTACTGGGCTAGTTGAGCTCATCCTTTTCTTCCATTGTTCTCTTCAGGAAATAAAAATATCGCGGGTACTAGTCGGGGAATGGAGTGATGGTCCGAGTTAGAGCTGTAGAAGTCCTCACTATTTTTTTTTATTTAAAATAGTGTGATAATAAATGTAATGAGGACTTAATTTGAGTGTTAATATTTTTTACATGTCTGTATTGACACTCACAGTTGTGTAGTCGTATTTTGCACGACCGTGTGATATGAAAGATTGTATTTGAATTTTGTTGAGTGTATTTGGCGACTCAAAAAGGGTTGAGTATTGAACCTATTTTGGGGGCGTCACAGTTTATAAGGCAATATGGGAAAATTGCTAGACCTTTAACCAAACTGTTGCAAAAAGACCAATTCAGGTGGACACCAGAAGCTACTTCAGCTTTTCTGAACCTCAAGACAACTATGAGTTCAACTACAGTTCTAACTCTGCCTAATTTCTCTCAACCTTTTATTGTGGAGACAGATGCTAGTGCTAAGGGAATTGGGGCTGTCTTAATGCAAGGGGGCAGACCATTAGCATTTCTCAGTAAGGCCTTGGCACCAAAATATTTGGGACTATCGGTTTATGAAAAGAAACTATTGGCTATAATACAAGCTATTTTTAAATGGAGATTATGCTTAATTGGGGCTCGTTTCATTATAAAGACTGATCATCAAAGTTTTAAGTTTTTTATGGAGCAAAAATTATCTACTTTTCTGTAACAGAAATGGTTGAGCAAGATGTTGGGCTATGACTATGAGATAACTTAGAAAAAAGGAACAGAAAATGTGGTGGCTGATACTCGCTCTAGAAGGGATGGGGAAGAATCTAAAGCCATGGCAATTACTGACATAATTTCTAATTGGGTACAAGAGATTATGCAGTCTTATGAAGGAGATACCATAATGCACTCCATTATTCAACAACTTAGTATATTTCAGGATGGCATGCCACATTACAATTTCCAGAAGGACATTTTAAGGTATAAGAGATTGATCTACATTGGTGCTCAAACAAATCTAAGAAAATTCATCTTTTCAGTTTTTCATGAGAGTTCCATAGGGGGACATTCTGGTCCTCGAGCAACTCAGAAGAAAATAGCAGCATACTTCGTGTGGGATTCTCTTAATTCTGACATCAAGCTGTGGGTTAAAGAGTGTGAAATCTGTCAAAGGCACAAAACTGAAAGTGTGCCTTACCCAGGTTTATTGCAGCCTTTGGAGTTACCTTATAAACCATGGACTGATATTTCTATGGATTTCATTGAAGGCCTACCAACTTCAGAGGGCAGATCAGTTATTTTAATTATCATTGACAGATTTTCTAAATTTGCATATTTCATTGGATTACACCATCCTTAAACGGCAGGATCCATAGCAAGAGTGTTCATTGATACCATTTATGGTCTTCATGGTTTACCACAAACTATAGATACTGATAGGGATAGAATCTTTATTAGTAATTTTTGGCAAACATTATTCAAACAATTGGGGGTAAAATTATGTCTCAGTATTGCCTACCATCCTCAGTCCGATGGCCAAACGGAGAGGTTGAATAGATGCTTGGAATGCTACTTGAGATGCATGTGCAGTGACCACCCAAAGAAATGGTATTCTTGGCTAAGTTTAGCACAATGGTGGTATAATACTAACTATCATATTGCCATACAATGTACCCCATTTTATGTGTTGTTTGGACTAGCTCCTCCTCATCTCAATTTTCATCAAATAGAGACTTCTAAAGTGCCAGGTGTTGACCATTTTATTCAATCAAGAAGTGGAGTATTAGCAGATTTAAGGAGTAAGCTATTACAAGCCCAGGTGAGAATGAAAAATTATGCCGACCAACACCGAACTGACAGGAGTTTTGATATAGGTGATACAGTATATTTGAAGCTACAACCATATAAACAGTCCACTCTAGCTCAAAGATCTTCATTCAAATTAGCTCCAAGATATTATGGGCCTTTTCTAGTTGTGGCAAAAGTTGAATTCTTTATTGACCTTGAGCCCGGTACAAAGCCCATTTCTAAAACCCCATATCGAATGGCTCCTATTGAACTTCAGGAGTTAAAGGTCCAATTACAAGAGTTGTTAGATATCGGTTTTATTCGTCCTAGTACGTCTCCTTGGGGTGCTCCTGTTTTATTCGTAAAGAAGAAAGACGGGAGTATGCGACTTTGTATTGACTATCGGGAGTTGAACCATGTCACCATTAAGAATAGGTATCCGTTACCTCGTATTGATGACCTGTTCGACCAGTTGCAAGGAGCGCAATTCTTTTCAAAGATCGATCTTCGTTCTGGATATCATCAGTTGAAGATTAAAACTGAGGATATTCCAAAGACTGCTTTTAGAACATGGTACGGGCATTATGAGTTCTTAGTCATGTCTTTTGGATTGACTAATGCTCCTCCTGCTTTCATGGATATGATGAACCGTGTATTTAAGGAGTATTTAGATCAATTCGTTGTTGTCTTTATTGATGACATCCTCATCTATTCTAAAAGCCGTGAAGATCATGAACACCATTTGAAGTTGGTACTTCAAAAGCTTCGTGAGAACAAGCTATATGCCAAGTTAAAGAAATGCGAGTTCTGGCTTGAGGAAGTAGCATTCCTTGGGCACGTGGTATCGAAACGTGGAGTATCTGTTGACCCGGCGAAGATTGAAGCAATACAAAGCTGGGAGCAACCTAAGTCGGTGACCGAAGTACGTAGCTTTCTGGGCTTAGCTGGTTATTATCGGAGATTCGTGGAAGAATTTTCTCGAATCGCTACTCCATTAACTCAGCTGACTCGGAAAGATACAAAATTCGTATGGAACGAGGAATGCGAGAAGAGCTTTCAAGAGCTCAAGAGGAGACTCATTTCGGCACCTGTTCTGACAATACCATCTGGTTCGGATGGATTTGTCATTTACAGCGATGCTTCGGGCAAGGGGTTAGGATGTGTTCTCATGCAACATGGGAAAGTCATAGCCTATGCCTCACGACAACTCAAAGAATATGAGAGGAATTATCCTACTCATGATCTAGAGTTGGCAGCAGTCGTTTTTGCGTTGAAGATATGGAGACACTACCTGTATGGGGAGAAAGTGGAGATCTATACAGATCATAAGAGCCTCAAATATTTCTTTACCCAGAAGGAACTTAACATGCGGCAACGACGTTGGCTTTAGTTGTTGAAAGATTACGACCATACCATCCAATATCATCCTGGAAAAGCAAACGTGGTAGCAGACGCGTTAAGTAGAAGATCATATGCGGGAATGAGTGCGATGCTGTCAACACAAAGGCCCATTTTGTGTGACTTACAAAGGATGGAGATAGAGTTCAAGATTCCGGGGACCCACATGATGATGTCAAATTTACGCGTAGAACCAGCTTTAATTGATAAAGTTAAAGCTGCTCAATCTACAGATCCGGAGTTGATGAAGATGAAGAAGAAGGCGCAAGAAGGTGCAATTCCAGAAGCAAGAATCGATGAAGAGGGAATACTTCGAGTCAACTCCAGACTTTGTGTTCCTAACGATTCTGACTTGAAGTATAGAATCATGATGGAGGCACACAACACACCGTTTGCGATCCATCCTGGGAGTACTAAAATGTATCGTGATCTTCGACATACATTTTGGTGGAGCAATATGAAGAGAGAGATCGCGGAGTTTATCTCTAGATGTTTAACTTGTCAACGTGTAAAGGCGGAGCATCAAGTACCGAAGGGTCCATTGCAACCACTGGAGATTCCGAAATGGAAGTGGGAACACATTACCATGGATTTCGTTACGGGTCTTCCCAAGATTTCTCAAGGCATAGATGCAATTTGGGTTATTGTCGATAGATTAACTAAGTCTGCTCATTTCTTGCCTATACGAGAAACTTATTCACTGGAACGTCTTGCTCATATGTACATAAATGAGATTGTGAGATTGCATGGCATGCCAGTATCCATAATTTCGGATCGTGACCCAAGATTTACTTCACGATTTTGGGTCAGTTTGCAGAAAGCTATGGGCACCGATCTACGATTCAGTTCTGCATATCATCCTCAAACTGACGAGCAATCGGAAAGGACTATTCAAACTCTTGAAGATCTATTGAGACTCTGTGTTCTAGATTTCAAAGGGAGTTGGGACAAGTACTTACCATTAGTGGAATTCTCCTACAACAACAGTTATCAGGCAAGTATAGGCATGGCTCCATTCGAGGCGTTGTATGGACGAAAGTGTCGTTCTCCAGTATGTTGGGACGAGGTGGGTGAAGCAACATTGTTAGGACCGGAGTTAGTACGTATGACTACGGAAAAGATTCAAATAATCCGACAACGTATACAAACGGCACAAGATCGACAAAAGAGTTATGCGGATCTTCATCGAAGAGACGTAGAATTTAATGTCGGAGATCATGTATTGTTACGTGTTGCTCCATGGAAAGGAGTTACGAGATTCGGGAAGAGAGGAAAACTCAATCCACGATTCATTGGTCCATATGAGATCCTTGACCGAGTAGGAAAGGTGGCCTATAGACTCGCTTTACCTCCAAGCATGTCTCGTGTTCATAACGTTTTTCACATATCCATGTTACGTAAATATGTGAAAGACCTAAATCACATTATTGAGTTAGAACCAGACGAGATAGCCGAAGATTTAACGTACGAGGAGGTACCTGTCAAGATCTTGGATAAGAAGGAACATGTCCTACGCTCGAAGATTATACCTCAAGTTAAAGTTTTGTGGAGGAACCATGATATCGAGGAAATGACCTGGGAGTTAGAATCGGAAATGAAAGCGAGGTATCCTCACCTTTTCGACATACCAGGTACGTACGTCAATTTCGAGGACGAAATTTCATAAGGAGGGGAGGTTGTAAGACCCCAACTTTTATAAATAAAAATTTAATTTCCTCTATATATTATTTTGATATAGTAAGGTGTTGATTTGATAAATGTGGTAAGTTATGGATGGAATGTGCAAATTTTACAAAGTAAGCAAGTGGTCATAATATATTCGTTGTGTCGGGGAATATTCTTTTGTCGGAGAATATTCGTACGACGGCGCAGCCATTGGTGGACCCCACAACAGAATAATTGTCGGATATAGAAAGCGACAGAAATAACATTTTCACGGCAAAACTTTTACCGTTAAACTGTTAAAATACCCGGTGATAAAAATACAGTAATACGCATTGTTGCAAAGTAGCACACGGTATTGCACAATATCTTTGATTATTGATGCTTACGTAAGAAGTCACTCAGTATTTAATAATTGTTACAGTATTTACTGTTTAATATTTTATATTATTGACTCAATAATTGCTGCATTGATATTTTATTGACTCAATAATTGCTACGTTGCTATTTTTTTATTCAATAATGGCTACAGTTAATATTTTGTAGTATTGATTCAATAATTGTCGTTGCACAGTATTTCACGTTATCAACTCAATAATTCATATTATATTATTAGATAGCATTATTGACAATGTCTAAGGAAGTTCTGTCTAGGAGGGGTTATTTAATTGCGCGCCAGTAAGGAGAAGTCCTTATCGGAAGGCCCCCTCTTTCCTGGGAACGACCTGGTTGTCATTATTGTGATTCTGTAATATTAATTTATATAATAATTGATGAATGGTTGATAAAAATATTTTCATTGTGTTGGAAATATTAATGTTAGTAGAAATCGACATTTATTTCGATAATAGTTAATTTTCGGATGTTAAATTGACTTAACGGAGAATTAATCAGATAAATGAGCAATTAATGGGTGGTTAACATGTGGGACCCACTTATTGGTGGATAATAAATAGTTGGTGGGTAGTTGCAGGGGTGGAGGTGCAAGATTTATAAACTTGAGGGACTAAATTAAAAATTTAGGCAAAGATGGAGGTACTAAAGTGTAATTGTCCAACCTTTTTCTAGCCTATAAATAGCAAGCTAATTTCATTCATTTCTCACCATTCTTGAAGAACAAAGTTATTATAGTGAGAAAAATTATAGAGAGAAAAAGAAGAAGAGTATTCTGCTACTACACTACTCCAGTATCCAATCTTCTACTGAGGTAAGGGGTATTATTTCTTTTATATTCATAAAGAATGCTATTTTCTTTCAATACTCGTAAGGGTTGTTACTCTATTCTTTATTGATCTGTGGGAGTAACCTGTCTACGCGGATTACCGCATGCATGGTGAATAACCCTTTGTATTCATTCTTTATTGATCTGTGGGAGTAACCTGTCTACGCGGATTACCGCATGCCTGGTGAAAACCTTTTGTATTCATTCAATTCCTTAATAATCTGTGGGAATAATCTGTTTACGCGGATTACCGCATGCGTGGTGAATCACCCTTCGTATTCATTTCTATTAAATTGTGGAAATGATCTGTCTACGCGGATTACCGCATGACGGGTGAAAATCCAATTACAGTTTCGTATATTCATTCATACTCGTACGAAATATTATTTCACTGGAATATTGGTCTGAACTTGTTATGAATTTTATTTTTTTTTTTATGACAAGTTACTATTCACGGGTTACTATTCATGAGTTACTATTCACGGTAAAAAAAAATATTTTTTTTTTATCTTTGATTGGATCCAAGTTTGAAACTTCATTCTTGAATTTTGCTCCACAATTGATTATTACGGAGTATTCATGAACTTGGATAAATTAAATTACGAATTCCTAATTTTTGTCCTTTATCTCACTGGATTCGTTTTTATATTATTTTTCATCATCCTCAGTCTTAAATGATGATACAAATGAATATCTTTGGCCTGTAGTGCAAAGATGAATGATTATTTGATGAATATCTTTGGCCTGTAGTGCAAAGATGATTACCTGATGAATATCTTTGGCCCGTAGTGCAAAGATGGACAGGAGTTGAGATGAACATGATCACTGGTGATATAAATGAATATCTTTAGCCTGTAGTGCAAAGATGAATATTTGATTCGAGATATATATTGATTGATGTTACAGGGATAAAATATTGATGATGGACTTTAAATCATAGAAGATAGTAGACTTCATTCTCTGCTTAACTCTTCTAATGATTTGTTATTTCCGCTGCGAATATTGATCTAAAACTTGTTGTCCATAATATTTTATCTGAACTGTTGAAGACTAACGATAATTTATTTTTCATTATCTTAGTCATAATATTCTTTACTGGGCTAGTTGAGCTCACCCTTTTCTTCCATTGTTCTCTTCAGGAAATGAGAATATTGCGGGTACTAGTCGGGGAATGGAGTGATGGTCCGAGTTAGAGCAGTAGTAGTCCTCACTATTTCTGATAAATAGTGTGATCATAATTGTAATGAGGACTTAGTTTGAATCTTAATATTTTCTACATATTTGTACTGAGACTCACAGTTGTGTGGTCGTATTTTGCACGACCGTATGATATAAAGTTTGTATTTGAATTCTGTACCATGTATTTGGCGACTCAGAATGGGTTGGGTTGAATGGACCTATTCTGGGGGCGTCACAGTTGGTATCAGAGCTTAGGGATATGATCTCTGGCGGAGATCGGGGAATAGAACTAGGAGGGGAGAGACGAGTAAATCCTTCGCTAGTGTGTCCTACCTAAGCTTATGTGGTATTTAATTGGTCAGTCGGAGCATAGGGTTAATATGTGATATGTTATTTGTTTAATTAACCCTTGTTTTATGGCAGTATTTGAGAATGGCAGCTGAGAATGTTAACAACGAAGTGAATGAGACTGTGGAGACACCTTTAATCACCAACCAGGATAATGTGATGACAGAAGAAGAAATTAGAAATATCCATGTGGTGAGTGAAGAATTAATAGTTGCACCCGAGCTAGTCGCAGAGGTAGCAGCTGAGAGTGAGGAAGAAGAGGAACCTGAGGAGGAGTATTTATTAGGAGAACTTTATGATCAAAATGTAGAACTGCAAAATCGTATTCTTGAGTTAGAAGAGCAGGGTGAAGAACGACAGACAGCCGTGGAACAAAGGGATACAATAATTCAAGAAAGGGATATAGAAATTCAAGATTTTGCTACTCGTTATGCGAGGCTTGAACAGAAGTTCTCTCTGGCAGAACATATGATATTAGAGCTAGAATCTGAAAATGCAAATGTCAACGATCAGCTGAAAGAAGAAGCAACGGAACGAGTGAGAATTGAAGATGCATGGGTAAAAGCCGCACGACGCGTTGATATTTTAGAAAGAGACGTCCGATCAAAGAAGGCCAAAATAGACGAAATGGATTTTACTTTTTGGACAGCAATTGGGAGAATCAAACATCGAGTTTGGAATTACCCTGTGCATAGCGGTCAACCCCAATTCGATATGAATCGAAGAGTAATGATTCAGATCATGGATCAGGAGTGTGACGAAGCAGTTGAGGGTGGAATGAGCTGTATAGCAAAGTCAAGACCAGTTGGGATAGTGACACCAAAGACTGTCCCAGACAAATCAAAGTCGGTGGTTCCATGAAGAGCGTTTATCGAGACTGCCCAAAACGCGAGGAACCCGAATGAATTTATCACGGGTTAGTTAATCATAAATTTTTGCGAAGTTTATACCTTGTTAGATACCGGTGCTACCCATTCCTTTATTTCACCTGCTTGTGCTCAACGTTTGAACTTGACTTCTGATAAATTAGACTTTGACTTATCTGTTGAAACTCCGTTAGGAGAAACCTTTGTTTCATCCACAGTTTACAAATCTTGCTTGATTCAGATTGGTACCCTTACCTTACCCGTTGATCTTATATCTTTGAAAATACTTGCATTTGACGTGATTTTAGGAATTGACTGGTTAACCAATTACCATGCCAAAATTGATTGTTTTCGTAAGGTTGTTAGTTTTCATATTCCTAATCAACCTGTTGTACGAATTCAAACCACCAAACCACTAAAATCAGTCAATATCATTTCAAATCCCAAGGCTATTCGTTTATTAAAAAAAACGGATGTCAAGCTTTCTTAGCTCATGTCACTGATCTAAATCAGAATACATCAGATTTGAATGATATTTCCGTTGTTAATGAGTTTCCTGATGTATTTCCCGAAGAACTTTCCGGTCTACCCCCAGAACGTGAAGTTGAATTCTTTATTGACCTTGAGCCCGGTACAAAGCCCATTTCTAAAACCCCATATCGAATGGCTCCTATTGAACTTCAGGAGTTAAAGGTCCAATTACAAGAGTTGTTAGATATCGGTTTTATTCGTCCTAGTACGTCTCCTTGGGGTGCTCCTGTTTTATTCGTAAAGAAGAAAGACGGGAGTATGCGACTTTGTATTGACTATCGGGAGTTGAACCATGTCACCATTAAGAATAGGTATCCGTTACCTCGTATTGATGACCTGTTCGACCAGTTGCAAGGAGCGCAATTCTTTTCAAAGATCGATCTTCGTTCTGGATATCATCAGTTGAAGATTAAAACTGAGGATATTCCAAAGACTGCTTTTAGAACATGGTACGGGCATTATGAGTTCTTAGTCATGTCTTTTGGATTGACTAATGCTCCTCCTGCTTTCATGGATATGATGAACCGTGTATTTAAGGAGTATTTAGATCAATTCGTTGTTGTCTTTATTGATGACATCCTCATCTATTCTAAAAGCCGTGAAGATCATGAACACCATTTGAAGTTGGTACTTCAAAAGCTTCGTGAGAACAAGCTATATGCCAAGTTAAAGAAATGCGAGTTCTGGCTTGAGGAAGTAGCATTCCTTGGGCACGTGGTATCGAAACGTGGAGTATCTGTTGACCCGGCGAAGATTGAAGCAATACAAAGCTGGGAGCAACCTAAGTCGGTGACCGAAGTACGTAGCTTTCTGGGCTTAGCTGGTTATTATCGGAGATTCGTGGAAGAATTTTCTCGAATCGCTACTCCATTAACTCAGCTGACTCGGAAAGATACAAAATTCGTATGGAACGAGGAATGCGAGAAGAGCTTTCAAGAGCTCAAGAGGAGACTCATTTCGGCACCTGTTCTGACAATACCATCTGGTTCGGATGGATTTGTCATTTACAGCGATGCTTCGGGCAAGGGGTTAGGATGTGTTCTCATGCAACATGGGAAAGTCATAGCCTATGCCTCACGACAACTCAAAGAATATGAGAGGAATTATCCTACTCATGATCTAGAGTTGGCAGCAGTCGTTTTTTGCGTTGAAGATATGGAGACACTACCTGTATGGGGAGAAAGTGGAGATCTATACAGATCATAAGAGCCTCAAATATTTCTTTACCCAGAAGGAACTTAACATGCGGCAACGACGTTGGCTTTAGTTGTTGAAAGATTACGACCATACCATCCAATATCATCCTGGAAAAGCAAACGTGGTAGCAGACGCGTTAAGTAGAAGATCATATGCGGGAATGAGTGCGATGCTGTCAACACAAAGGCCCATTTTGTGTGACTTACAAAGGATGGAGATAGAGTTCAAGATTCCGGGGACCCACATGATGATGTCAAATTTACGCGTAGAACCAGCTTTAATTGATAAAGTTAAAGCTGCTCAATCTACAGATCCGGAGTTGATGAAGATGAAGAAGAAGGCGCAAGAAGGTGCAATTCCAGAAGCAAGAATCGATGAAGAGGGAATACTTCGAGTCAACTCCAGACTTTGTGTTCCTAACGATTCTGACTTGAAGTATAGAATCATGATGGAGGCACACAACACACCGTTTGCGATCCATCCTGGGAGTACTAAAATGTATCGTGATCTTCGACATACATTTTGGTGGAGCAATATGAAGAGAGAGATCGCGGAGTTTATCTCTAGATGTTTAACTTGTCAACGTGTAAAGGCGGAGCATCAAGTACCGAAGGGTCCATTGCAACCACTGGAGATTCCGAAATGGAAGTGGGAACACATTACCATGGATTTCGTTACGGGTCTTCCCAAGATTTCTCAAGGCATAGATGCAATTTGGGTTATTGTCGATAGATTAACTAAGTCTGCTCATTTCTTGCCTATACGAGAAACTTATTCACTGGAACGTCTTGCTCATATGTACATAAATGAGATTGTGAGATTGCATGGCATGCCAGTATCCATAATTTCGGATCGTGACCCAAGATTTACTTCACGATTTTGGGTCAGTTTGCAGAAAGCTATGGGCACCGATCTACGATTCAGTTCTGCATATCATCCTCAAACTGACGAGCAATCGGAAAGGACTATTCAAACTCTTGAAGATCTATTGAGACTCTGTGTTCTAGATTTCAAAGGGAGTTGGGACAAGTACTTACCATTAGTGGAATTCTCCTACAACAACAGTTATCAGGCAAGTATAGGCATGGCTCCATTCGAGGCGTTGTATGGACGAAAGTGTCGTTCTCCAGTATGTTGGGACGAGGTGGGTGAAGCAACATTGTTAGGACCGGAGTTAGTACGTATGACTACGGAAAAGATTCAAATAATCCGACAACGTATACAAACGGCACAAGATCGACAAAAGAGTTATGCGGATCTTCATCGAAGAGACGTAGAATTTAATGTCGGAGATCATGTATTGTTACGTGTTGCTCCATGGAAAGGAGTTACGAGATTCGGGAAGAGAGGAAAGCTCAATCCACGATTCATTGGTCCATATGAGATCCTTGACCGAGTAGGAAAGGTGGCCTATAGACTCGCTTTACCTCCAAGCATGTCTCGTGTTCATAACGTTTTTCACATATCCATGTTACGTAAATATGTGAAAGACCTAAATCACATTATTGAGTTAGAACCAGACGAGATAGCCGAAGATTTAACGTACGAGGAGGTACCTGTCAAGATCTTGGATAAGAAGGAACATGTCCTACGCTCGAAGATTATACCTCAAGTTAAAGTTTTGTGGAGGAACCATGATATCGAGGAAATGACCTGGGAGTTAGAATCGGAAATGAAAGCGAGGTATCCTCACCTTTTCGACATACCAGGTACGTACGTCAATTTCGAGGACGAAATTTCATAAGGAGGGGAGGTTGTAAGACCCCAACTTTTATAAATAAAAATTTAATTTCCTCTATATATTATTTTGATATAGTAAGGTGTTGATTTGATAAATGTGGTAAGTTATGGATGGAATGTGCAAATTTTACAAAGTAAGCAAGTGGTCATAATATATTCGTTGTGTCGGGGAATATTCTTTTGTCGGAGAATATTCGTACGACGGCGCAGCCATTGGTGGACCCCACAACAGAATAATTGTCGGATATAGAAAGCGACAGAAATAACATTTTCACGGCAAAACTTTTACCGTTAAACTGTTAAAATACCCGGTGATAAAAATACAGTAATACGCATTGTTGCAAAGTAGCACACGGTATTGCACAATATCTTTGATTATTGATGCTTACGTAAGAAGTCACTCAGTATTTAATAATTGTTACAGTATTTACTGTTTAATATTTTATATTATTGACTCAATAATTGCTGCATTGATATTTTATTGACTCAATAATTGCTACGTTGCTATTTTTTTATTCAATAATGGCTACAGTTAATATTTTGTAGTATTGATTCAATAATTGTCGTTGCACAGTATTTCACGTTATCAACTCAATAATTCATATTATATTATTAGATAGCATTATTGACAATGTCTAAGGAAGTTCTGTCTAGGAGGGGTTATTTAATTGCGCGCCAGTAAGGAGAAGTCCTTATCGGAAGGCCCCCTCTTTCCTGGGAACGACCTGGTTGTCATTATTGTGATTCTGTAATATTAATTTATATAATAATTGATGAATGGTTGATAAAAATATTTTCATTGTGTTGGAAATATTAATGTTAGTAGAAATCGACATTTATTTCGATAATAGTTAATTTTCGGATGTTAAATTGACTTAACGGAGAATTAATCAGATAAATGAGCAATTAATGGGTGGTTAACATGTGGGACCCACTTATTGGTGGATAATAAATAGTTGGTGGGTAGTTGCAGGGGTGGAGGTGCAAGATTTATAAACTTGAGGGACTAAATTAAAAATTTAGGCAAAGATGGAGGTACTAAAGTGTAATTGTCCAACCTTTTTCTAGCCTATAAATAGCAAGCTAATTTCATTCATTTCTCACCATTCTTGAAGAACAAAGTTATTATAGTGAGAAAAATTATAGAGAGAAAAAGAAGAAGAGTATTCTGCTACTACACTACTCCAGTATCCAATCTTCTACTGAGGTAAGGGGTATTATTTCTTTTATATTCATAAAGAATGCTATTTTCTTTCAATACTCGTAAGGGTTGTTACTCTATTCTTTATTGATCTGTGGGAGTAACCTGTCTACGCGGATTACCGCATGCATGGTGAATAACCCTTTGTATTCATTCTTTATTGATCTGTGGGAGTAACCTGTCTACGCAGATTACCGCATGCCTGGTGAAAACCTTTTGTATTCATTCAATTCCTTAATAATCTGTGGGAATAATCTGTTTACGCGGATTACCGCATGCGTGGTGAATCACCCTTCGTATTCATTTCTATTAAATTATGGAAATGATCTGTCTACGCGGATTACCGCATGACGGGTGAAAATCCAATTACAGTTTCGTATATTCATTCATACTCGTACGAAATATTATTTCACTGGAATATTGGTCTGAACTTGTTATGAATTTTTTTTTTTTTATGACAAGTTACTATTTACGGGTTACTATTCATGAGTTACTATTCACGGTAAAAAAAAAATATTTTTTTTTTATCTTTGATTGGATCCAAGTTTGAAACTTCATTCTTGAATTTTGCTCCACAATTGATTATTACGGAGTATTCATGAACTTGGATAAATTAAATTACGAATTCCTAATTTTTGTCCTTTATCTCACTGGATTCGTTTTTATATTATTTTTCATCATCCTCAGTCTTAAATGATGATACAAATGAATATCTTTGGCCTGTAGTGCAAAGATGAATGATTATTTGATGAATATCTTTGGCCTGTAGTGCAAAGATGATTACCTGATGAATATCTTTGGCCCGTAGTGCAAAGATGGACAGGAGTTGAGATGAACATGATCACTGGTGATATAAATGAATATCTTTAGCCTGTAGTGCAAAGATGAATATTTGATTCGAGATATATATTGATTGATGTTACAGGGATAAAATATTGATGATGGACTTTAAATCATAGAAGATAGTAGACTTCATTCTCTGCTTAACTCTTCTAATGATTTGTTATTTCCGCTGCGAATATTGATCTAAAACTTGTTGTCCATAATATTTTATCTGAACTGTTGAAGACTAACGATAATTTATTTTTCATTATCTTAGTCATAATATTCTTTACTGGGCTAGTTGAGCTCACCCTTTTCTTCCATTGTTCTCTTCAGGAAATGAGAATATTGCGGGTACTAGTCGGGGAATGGAGTGATGGTCCGAGTTAGAGCAGTAGTAGTCCTCACTATTTCTGATAAATAGTGTGATCATAATTGTAATGAGGACTTAGTTTGAATCTTAATATTTTCTACATATTTGTACTGAGACTCACAGTTGTGTGGTCGTATTTTGCACGACCGTATGATATAAAGTTTGTATTTGAATTCTGTACCATGTATTTGGCGACTCAGAATGGGTTGGGTTGAATGGACCTATTCTGGGGGCGTCACAACAAGAATATTTTATAACCACTTGCTCATTTTAAAAATGTTTGCACATTTCACCCATAACTTTCATATTTATCAAATCAACACCTTACTATTTCGAAATAATATATAAAGAAAATTAAATCTTTATTCATAAAAGTTGGGGTCTTACAATGCTCAAATACATAATGTGTTTCATATTTCTTTACTGAAGAAGCAAATTGGTGTACAGTCACATATAGCTCCCACATTACCTCCAGTAGCTGCTGATGGTCGTCTGAAGATTGTTCCTGTGGCCGTACTGGACAGACGTGTAGTTAAGTTCAACAATCGTCCCAAAGTCGAATATCTAATTCATTGGGCTAACAGTAACGCAGAAGATGCTACACGGTAGGATGCCCAACAAATGGTCAACCAATTTCCCGACTTCAATTTTAATCCTTGAGGACAAGGATAGTTCGAATAGCAGGGTAATGTTGTGAATGACAAACAGGATTAAGAAACAAGTAACAACAGGGGAAGGAGTTCACACGTGGCAGCAGAAGTAAGCTCAGGATGTGACTGAATCAGTTGAAATATAGTTTAGGAGGGAAACTATTGGAATTCAAAAATAAGGAGGGAAGGTTAGTTAGATAGTTAGAAGTAGTACATTCATAAGGCTAAATGACAACCATGTATAAATAGAGGAAATGTTGATAGTTAAAGGAAACTTTTGGGAAATTAACAATCTTTTGTAATTTTGTCCTAATCAATACAATATATTCTTGTCTTTTTTTTCTATATCCTACCATCATTTTCTTGTTTCTTACTATGTTCTTTTTATAATTTTTCATTATACATTAACTGATGAATCAGAACCTCAACATTTTTACTACTAGTATTAAATAAAATAATAATTAAACAAAACAATAAACAAAATAAAACCAAACCCATCCTCTCTCACTTCAGATTTAGATTTTTATCAAATACCCAAATCAAAATGATAAATCAGGGCTATGAAGAAGAAGAACCATCTCTTTACAGCCCCTGAACAAATGGAATCCCTAGTTCTTCACGACAATCCAATGGCCAAAATCAATCTCCTCATCAGGGCCGGCCCTAAAGGGGTGCAGAAGGGGCGACCGCACAAGGCCTTCAAATTCGGAGGGCTCCCGAATTTTTTTTTTGTGTATATGTAGAAAATTGATTATAAAAGTTTGATTGATGATTTTGCAGCAAAAAAGCAAGAATGATATTAGCGATCGTATGAAGTTTATTGTCCATTTAAGTTTTATCTATATTTTCTTTTTAATTGATAATTTATTAAAGTTTTAGCTATATTTTTTTAATTGATAATTTTGTTACTCAACGTTGACATTTATTATTTTAATTAATGATGAATTTTGATATAAATTATACTTTATATTTTGGTACTGATAAAAAAATTAATAATTTTTTATGCGAGAGGACTCCTATTTTTTTCTGACACGGGATCTCCAAATTTTTAGGACCGGCCCTCTACTCACAACTTATATGGTTCTTGCCAAAATTGTTTTATTTTTGTTTGATGAATTGTTGTATAGGTTTAACGGGTTGAAAATGCTGAAGTTGCTAAGAGGAAAAAGAGTGGTGTTTGTTGGCAGATTCACTGAACAGGAACATGTGGGAATCTTTGGTTTGTGCTTTGAGAGAGTCATTAATCGATAAAAGCAGAGTTGTTGAAGTTTCAGGATCTCTCCCCATCTTCGCTTTCTTCGTCCAGATGGACCAGATCTGATTACATCCGGATCTGACCAACTTGCCGGAGTTTAGTGGGTCGGGAATTCACCTTCAAAGATTTATGGGACAAACAGAGACAGAGAAGATGAAGATACCGGAGCTCAGGTTACCTGATACCTCGATTGTCAGGTTAGAAGAGGTTTTAATTTGAGATTTTAGGGTTTTCCTCAATTTTTTTTCCTTCTTTTTTGATTTGAGATTTTAAGGTTTTTCTAAATTTTTTTGCTCCTTTTTTTTGGCTGTTGGCGATGATGAATTTTAGGAAAACATGGTTGGATGTCGGCGATAATGGTGGATTTTGACAATTCATTTTTGGCAACGATAATGGATACTTTCGGATTCATCCGGAAGAAAGGAGGAGAGCAGGCATTAATAAGAAGAGAGAGAACCCATATTTAAATTAATAAATGATTTGTCAAATTTACCTAGACTTGGCAAAAAAATAGATTTTGGTTACATAAATTATGTTTGGGTTAGTTTTAGAATCAAAATTAATAATTTATATTTAATATGAATTATGTGGTTTGGATTTAAATAGTTATGGGTCGAATTCAGGTCAATTTATTTTTTAAATTATAGTTTCACTAAAATCTTAATTTCTGTTATACTAAAAGAGTCTTATTTTAATTTTTTAGACCCAAGTTTGAAATTAAAAATTTTAATTGACGTGATTAATTTAAATATTAAAAATATTAATGATAAGCACTTTCAAAAAAATTATATTAATAATTATTATGTTAATTAAAATTAATGAAATTATTAAAAATTTTATTATAATAATTAATAAATATTATTTTTTTTGGGGAGGGGGGGAGGGGGGTAGGGGGGCGGCGGGGGGTGGGAGGCCGCGGAGTTACCAGCAGGTAGGATACAGTTTTCTATATGGTAGCAAAATTGTTGTTGAACTGTGAGAACCGCTGAGAAAGAAGTAGAATAGTCTTGGAAGGGGCTAAATATTTTTATGAATGAGATGCCTCCATTTGACATGCTTTATGTTCCCATTAGCTGATCCATGAACATTATATTAAAATATTGTTTAGATGGAATGATGTAAAGTCACAATTGCTTCTTTCCTGGTCTTTTGAGCATGGCGTCTTCTAAAGAGCTTTAAGAGAAAGGGTGTTGGAGCCGATATAATCAATAAATAATATTTTTTTGGGGTTGGGGTTGAGGTTGAGGTTGGGGGTGGGCGTAGGTTGGTGAGGGTGTGGATCGGGAGGTCGGGGGTCGAGATGGGAGTGTATATATAATTAATAAATATTATTTTTTTTAGTAGAGGGTGAGGGACCTAGGGAACGGCGGGGGGGGGGGGGGGGGGGGGGGAGAGATGAGGTTGTACACATAATCAATAAATATTATTTTTTGAATTTGGGATTGGAATTGGGATTGGGATTGGGGTGGGGGTGGGGGTGCAAGTGTATACATAATTAATAAATATTAATTTTTTGAGGGGTGAGGTGTAGGTTTTGGGGGTGGTGGTGGGGGGTAGTGTGGGGGAAATTAAATTAAATTATATAATATAATATAAAATAATTTATGGAGAGAAGGAGAAAATAAAATTTAATTATATAATATAAATTGTATAATTTAAATGAGTTATTTTAATTAATTAAGGGATGATATATTAATTATTTAAATTAGTATTTCGTTACACTAAAAGTGTTAACTTTATTATGGATTAATTCCATAATTAGTGAAATAATTTTTATACATAATTACAAGTGTATAAATTATAAAAATATGTAATATGTATAATGTATAAAAATATGTTATATAAGAATGTAGTGTAATAATGCATACATGTTAATATATTAGCTTTTTAAAGTGTAAAAATTATTATAGACTAATATCGGTCAAAAGTAGTTAAACTAGATCCAACCCATATTTGTAATAATAATATGGGTCCAAAATCAAATCAATCCATCACTTAAAAATTAGTTAACCAATCCAATAGATCTAAGTGATTTTGGTTAACTATGTGGGTTTTAATTTAAATTGCCAGGTGTAAATTTACCCTTATTTAAATAATTTAAATTAATAAATGGTAGAAATATTATTTTTTAAATACAACAATTTTTGACGTGGCAGACCCAATTGAATAGAAGTAGAAAAAATTAATAGTTCAATTATCTAATCGACTGAAATGGAATATGCCCTATAATTTAAGGTAATAGTTTATATTTAAGCCAAACTTGCAAAGTAGGATTGTTAATATCTTTTATATATGATGTCTTGTCTTAAAGATAAAGAGTTTGCACTATGTAATTATACGTACCTATTAATCTAACTTAACTTGTAAAGTAGGATTGTTAATAATTTTTCATTAGATATTGTTGATATTAATTACCCCGGCCCAAAATGAAGCTGGGTCCGTACGTAATAATTTACAAAGATAGATAGGAAATATTGCTTATAATGTGTATCAAGCCCTCACGTAAGAGTGTAAATAAGTCGAATCGAAACGAATAGAGAGTTACTCGAATTCGACTCGAAATAATAAATTCGTACTCGAATTCGACTCGAATTCGAATTGTATTTGAAAAATTATACTCAAATTCGACTCGACTCGAATATTTACTACTCGAATTCTATCCGACTCGGCTCGAATTATAATCAAACTACTTGCGAGCTTCAAATTCAAGCTCGAATTCGAGTCTCTACATAATAACTAGTTTTATAATAAATATAATTATAAATTAAATTTGTTATTTTACTTAGAAATGAGAAAATATATTTACTATTACACTTTACAAATATAAAATCACAATTAAAATTAAATAATAATAATAATAATAATTAATTATTCTAATTTGATTTAAATTTGTATATATTATAAAAAAATGTATCGAGTATCTAATCGAGTTTGTATCAATCGAGCATGTATCGAATCACACTCAAGAATTCGAGTAGTTTGACTCTTAAACGAGTCGAGTATAACCTTACTCAGATTCTACTCATATTTTTATTCGAACTATTTTTAATGCTCAGATTTGGATCATATTATTAACGAATCCAAGTCTCACTCGTATTTTTTCGAGTCGAGCCCGAATCGAACCCGAACCGTTTGGCTCGTTTACAGCCTTACTCTCAGGCCCTCCCTCAAGTGCAACATATATATTGAACCAACGTAACAGACAAACAGAAACATGTGTAGACAAACCAATAGATTAATTTGATGGAACAACAACGTAATCTATGACAGTTATGACGATTGAGGAATTGTTTAATATTGCTGCAACACGTACCTTATTTATTAGAAGAAAGTGTTAGATGGATCTGGTTACTATCAATTGACCAATACAGTACTAACACGCAGAGAGATCATTTTCTGGTCATTTGCGTGTCGATCGACACTGTATTAATCAATTGATCAAAGTTCACTTCATGTTAATCACTGTGTTAAACTATCCAACCCTACATGTGATATTTGACGTACACCTAATTGATGTGATATTTTGAGTTGGTATAATAAATTTTGTAATTACTAATTAGTTGTACCTACAGCGTTGATATATATATATATATATATACTTGTATTAATTAAAATTAAATGATTTTTTTTAATTTTTTTTAATTCAACTTCAAAATTCAAATAACTTTTATATTTTGGAACAATGCAATACATTTAAAATTTTCAACTATCTATTCTTTCTTGCAATGAAAATGTCACCTATGAAACATAACTCTACTCAAAGCACTTGTATTCTACATAATATATTGGTAAACAAAATACAATTATATTGAGAAAAATAAAGTTGTATCGATCAACTTCTTATTTTATATTTTTGCAATTATTTCAATGTAAAACAAAAAAAAATAGTACTTAACATTCGTTTAGGGACGAAGGGAATATATAAAATGATATCTGGGTTTTATCACTATAAGTTGTCCAAGCACATGCATATATAATGGATACTTTGATACAAATGTAGACAAAATAACAAAGTGAAGAAACAAGAGATTAAAGGTAAACAGAAGAAGGCTTGGGGGAAAAACCCACAAAATCAGAGCCAGAGTTTAATTTCAATATAAATAATGTTACTATCACATAATAATACTCACATAAACCTCACATACTGCAGGGTGAAACTCATTAATTTGTTGTTAATATGACTCACTTAACTTAACAACAAATCAATGGGTGCCACCCATACAGCATGTGAGCTTTATGTGAGCATTATCAGGGGCGGAGGGGGGTGGGGGGTCCAGGGATCCCCCGGTCGTCGGAAAAATTAGTATTTAGTAGATATGTGGGAGGGTACAGCCTGAAATCTGACAATGGCAGGGCGGCCTGGGAGCTCTGCGTGCGTCGGGAAGAAGAAGGAAGGGAAGAAGAAGAAGAAAAAGAAATTCAAAAAAAAATATAACTTTATAATTAGGTAGCCTACACATAATATAAATACTGACATATTAATAAATTTTTATCCGTTTGCAATTTTAAAATAGTCAAAGAAATGAATCTCTAATTTAAAAAGAAAGAAGTACTAATTTACCTAGATTTTTTACATCTTTTTGACACTTTTGGAGGGAGGTCGTTTAACAAACTTTATTATATAATCTCTCTATTTTGCAAGAGAAAAAAAGAGTTCCATTTATAAATTTTATAAACACTAACTACTTTTCATTTTATATATGTATACTTTTTAAAATAATAAATTGTTCATTCATTAATAATGATATTATATACATGAATATAACTAATTAATATGATTTATTTATTTTTGAAACGAAAGGAGTATTTCTGTTATTTAAAAATAATTATTATTTCGTTTCATAAAAAAAACTTTATTTATAAAATTTATCAATATTAAATATGTATTTTTGTTCTATATCTATCTCAAGTGAATAAGTTGTTAGGTTAACATTAACCATACTATATTAAAATATGATGATAATTTATACTCATCACTACAAAAATAATTATTTTGTACTCTTTTTAAAAGGAGTAATGGACGTGTTTGACCTTTTTAATATTTTTCTATTTGTGAAACGAAATAAATACAGAGGAGGTCTGTATATTGGAGGCTCTAATAGAAACAGAGGAGGAGAGGAGAGGAGAGGAGAGAAGAGAGCCGCCGCTGTTGCCGCCAGTCGCCACTGCCGGTCGTCGCCCCGACGCCTGCCCGCTGAACCCCCGGTTTAAAATCTTTGACTTCGCCACTGAGCATTATTATGTGATAGTAGCATTATTGTTTCAATATTGAAATTGGCAGAGAATCGAAGACATCCCTAGTCTAACTATTCTTTTAGCTTAAGCTGGTAATTTTTGCTTAACATATTTTTGTTTGTTATATGTAATTATGGTTATGGTATATATGGTCCATCCATCCTTTTAATTTAGTAGAAAAAAAATATTCATCACTTTATATAATTTTGTGGGGGCAAATTTAAAACTTTTTTATTTTCTTTCCTTTATTTTTAATTTTTTTTAATGTGTGTGTAAATTGTACTTTGTTCATCCTTTTGAGAACATATGAACTAATAGATATATAAGAGGGTCTTTGTTGGGGTGGGTTTTTATATTCTTGTTTTGTGGAGACATAAATTAATTAATATTCAAGCCGAATAATACATCAGCTAAAATAGAATTTTCTTTTAGATGAATTCCGATGATAAACGCACCCCACTTTTTATTTTAAAAATAAATAAATTCCGCTCTAAAATTAAAATAGGGGTAAATTTTGTGCTATAATTAATATACACGGCAACATGTGAAATAAGTAATGTATTTATGAATTTCCTTTTTCTTTCTTCAAAAAAATATGTAAAACATTATTATGGCCTGTAATTTAGAGAAATTAAAAATGTACTCGTCTTAAAAATGCGAGGGAGGTTGATTATAGAGCAAGTGTTGACATGTGATAATTTTTATAATAATTATATGCGGACATGTAAATTGAAAAGAAAAATTAGACAGGAAGAACAAAATAAATTTGTTACAGCGAATAATTAGATTGTACTATCATGGAACAAATTCATTTTTGTTCTTCCTGTCCCATTTTCCTTCCCAAATTTTCTGTCAGCTATAATTTTGGAATGACAGCCGTTACCTGTTTGATAAAATGCCTGAAAGAAGACAAGTTTTATCCCAACTAGAGTTGTTGATGCCCGAGCTTTACAGTTGAGAAATGGTAATAATCTCCCTCTCCCAATTGATTTGGTGAGTATTATTTCTCTTCTCCCTTTAGCATTCATTCACTTTGAACTTAGTTTTCTATAAGTAAGAACTAGTCTCTTATAGAGTTCTGAGTGCATAAACTGTTCTGCTAGTTACAAAGGTCAAAGTATCAGCCCAGGAATGAAGTAAACACTCACTACTAGGGCATAGTTTCGCAATAAAGAAAAAAGCTAGGTTGACAAAATAAAATAATAATTAAATCTATTTAAAAAAATATTTTAATTGGACTTTTCTTATGTTTGGGTCAGATTATATTTAATTTGTGTCGACCATAATGGGTATTGGATAACATTGAGTTGAAAATTTTGGCCATAAAACTAATTAAGTTCAACATATATTTTATGTTAGATTTTCAAATCTAGAAAATATATAATAAATATATTATATGTTGCAATATAAAACCGACAGATGTGTTGGTTCAATTAGTTTTATTTGAAAGATTATAACTTTTTGAACAAGAGGGATGTATTGATTCTGGCTAAAATGCAAATGAACCAATGCAATGATTCGGAATGAAACAATTGAATCGATGTAATGATTCAAATTGATAAAACCATTGGATGAATCATTACGATGGTTCATGTTCAACATATCATTTCAAAGGAATATATATCTCTAATATTTAAAATATATTATCAAATGGATGTATCTCTTCAAAAGGATATGTATTTTTTCAAAAGGGTATTTGGAAATGTATAAATAGATCCCTAGTTTGGTACTTAAAAATTATTCCAAATTCTTCTCAAGTTTTTAGAAAAATTATTATTTTAATATACTTTTTTTTTATAATTTTCTTCCCTCATTTATAGTTTTGCATTAGAATTGTTTCTAAACAATAAATTCTAATACAGAGTAAAATATGGATCTGTCTTATCTTGGGGGACTAATTCGTAATAACCCTGTGTAGCAAAAATAAGGAGTGAATATAGTGTTAAGAAAAGAGTGGTCAACTATTATATTCAAACAGTAATATTGTTATTTTATACTATTGAATCCTATTAAAATTATGAGAGTTAATAAAATGTATTTAAATGAAAGCATAAAAGCATAGCATATGATGCTTAGTTGTGAAAGGCTAAATAGCATAAATATACTTTAATACATCAAAATAACTACCATTATCACTAGCTACGACTGGAAAATCATTTCCTTGGTTCTTCAACCGAAACCATATATAAATCCAGCTAGAGCATATATATATATATATATACACAACCATAATATTACACCATTACTAGCTAGCTAGCTACGACTGGAAAATCATTTCCTTGGTTCTTCTAACAAACCACGCCTATACCCATCTAGAACTAGCACATACTTACGTTTCTTTAACTCCACTTGATATGCTTTCTCTGACCTCCAAATTTCTTGACAAACCATTCATGGTGCCTGTTGGTTAAAATATTTCCAATAACCAACCCAACTACAAGTCCACTTCCAAATCCCGCAAATATGACCACCCAATCAACTCCACTGGGAAACTCATCAGAATCTTCGTCATCAGAATCCTCATCATCAGGTGGCGGAAGGATCGGTGACCGCACAGCTCCACATTTCTTAGATAAAGGAACTCCACAAAGTGCTGAGTTCTCCCAGTAAGAATTGTTCTCAAATGTATCAAATTGCCCCCCTTGTGGTATGGGCCCACTGAGCAGGTTATAAGAGACATTTAAGAATGCAAGGAAATGCAGTTCTTGTACAAATTGCTGAGGGATCACTCCTGAGAGCTTGTTCCGAGAAAGGTCCAGTGATTCAAGGTTAGTCAGGTTCCCGAGGAAAGAAGGAATGGGACCCGTAAGATGATTGTTTGAAAGGTTAAGCAACTGAAGCCCTTTAAGACTTCCAACAGATTCTGGAATTTCCCCTACGAACTTGTTGCTTGAAAGATCAGCCGCCAAGAATATATTTAAAATCTTCCAATACTTTGTCTTCACGCCTTTGTTTGTAATTGTAATTGAGTAGGCATATCTATCTGTAAACCCAACGGTGTTGGGTTGAGAATATGTTGTTGTCTGCATAAATGTCAGCAAGTCTACGTGGACAACTTTCATGGTCTTCCAGCTCTGAATGTAGTCGAGTGGCAAATCACCAGAGAAAGAATTGTTAGAGAGATCAACGATACGCAACATTGAGAAGTCTGAAGTGATCATACGAGGAGGAGGACTCCCAGCTATTTCACCATGGAATTTGTTGGATCGCAAAATCAGAACTTGCAGTTGCGGAAGAGCTCCCAGCCAAAAGGGAAAGCTGTCTTCCATCTGATTATCTGCTACATCTAGAAACTGGAACATTTTACAATTTTCCAAAGATCTTGGTAACTGCCCCTTGAATTGATTTTGACTCAAGTCCAACATCTTCAAATTGCATTCTCTCGTGTATACTCGAGGAATGGTACCAGAAAAGTTGTTAGATTTGAGATTCAATATCATCAAAGAATTGACCAGACACTGAGGAATTGCTCCACTCATGTTGTTGCTCGACAAATCAAGCCAAAGGAGAGACCTCACATGACAAATCAATGGTGGAATATTTCCGGTGAGTCTGTTGTTTGAGACATGGTAAGAAACTGTATTTGGTGGTGGAACTGGAAGATTTCCTTGCAGCATGTTGTAGTCGAGGTATAAAAAGCGTAAACCAACACCTTCAAGTACAATTGGATTTTGTTCAAATCCCGTTAGGGAATTGTTTTGAAGATCAATTGACTCCAGTGTTTCACTTATGTTCCAGATCCATTGTGGTATTTGGCCCTGAATTTTGTTGTAGGCTAGGTATACCACCTCCAGTTGATTTTGAAGTTGCAAAAAAAGTGGGATCTCGCTTAAGTTGCAGGAAGACAAACCTAAAATCTGAAGCTGTGGAGGAGTACTGGAATTTATGTGACGATTGCTGAGAAATGATATCTTGTTAAATGATAAACTCAATTTTGTTAGTTTTTTGAGGTTGAGAAAAACATCTGCGTCTACTGAACCACTGAGGTTATTACCATTCAGATAAAGAGTATCAAGGTTGTTGAATTGGGAGATTAAGGAGCTTGAAATCGGGCCTTGCAGTTGGCTATAGGATATATCTATCCAGATTAACTGGGTCATGTTCATCAACCAAGATGGAATTTCACCAGCATAGAAATTGTTGTACCCAATTTCAAGATCAGTAAGTTGGGTTAGGTTTGCAAGAGACGATGGGATCTCACCATAGAGATTGGTCTTTCTGACGTTCAGCCAAGTGAGTTTAGTAAGCTTGCCAATCCATGACAGTTTCCCATGATTAAAGTTATTAGATAAAAGAAATAAAATAGTGAGTTGGGTCAAGTTACCTAATGAAGCCGGAATTGATCCTGAGAAATAGCATTCACTAAGGACCAATCTATTCAAGGCTTTCAAATTTCCAATCGAGACTGGCAGTTTACCCGAGAAATTCGTGCGAGAAAGTGTCAGATTCTTCAAGGAGCTACTTTGGTTAAACTCTGGCAAATAACCAGTGAGATTGGGATTGGAACCCACATTAAGAATAAGCAGGTCTGGTAGATGGAAAATGCCGACTGGAAATTCACCATACAACTTGTTGTATGAAAGATCAAGGGAAGCCAATTTGGACAATCTCAAGAACTCGTTTGGTATTGGGCCAGAAAATGCAGACATTGAGAGGTCAAGACTGGATAAACTTGAAAGATGAGAAATTTCAGGTGGGATTTGAGAGCGGACAAAGTCATTGCCAGAAAGGTTTAGGCTCTGAAGGCGAACAAGGCTAAAGAGGGTGCAATTGGAATGGATAGGACCATACAGAAAACTGCTACTGAGGTCAAGGCCGATCACACGACCCGTGTGGTTATCGCACTCAACTCCATCCCATGAACAGCAATCAATACTTTCTCCTCCTTTGGTTATAAGCTTCCAGGATCCAGTCTTTGGATAAGCAGAAGGATGCCCAGAGGCGTACTGGGTAAGTGAAAGGCTTTGGTTGAACTTTAACAAGGCGGAGCTGTCATCCTGGTGGCACATAATTGGAGGAGTTGCAGCAGAGGAGTATGATGAGTTATTATTCAACATCATCATAATTGTGTATAGGAGGAATATCAAAATTAGGGATCGGGTGAAGAAGCGTAATGCATACAAGTATGGGGCAGCCATGTTATGTAAACTTTGCTTAGCTTTCTGGTATGAACATTTCATAGTTAGAGAGGAGATATATATATATATATATATATATATATATATATGGTCCGGATCTTAAGTTTAACTTTTATCCAACATACCTTGCTTAGCGACGGACCGGGCGACGGTTCGGTTCGTCGCTATATATACAACCGTGGTCTTAGCTTTTACCGACGGACAACATATAGACGACGGTTGTATATATAGTGACGGACCGAACCGTCGTCCGGTCCATCGCTAAAGGGGATAAGCAAAGTATGTTGGATAAAGAGTAAACTTAAGATCCGGACTATATATATGTATATAAGTCAAAAGTGAATATTGGTGCTACGTACTTTTTAGTTTTTAGTTGGATAATTGTCTTCCATATTCAGTTTGTAGTGAGAGATCTAGCTAGCTAGGTAATCAAAATTTCAGATGTATTAAAGAGATGTTAAAAAGTGCGTCCAAGCATGCATGGCATGAGTCGTATAATGCTTTTTAATTAGCGTCGTAGATTTTATGCAAGAGATATAGCTAGAGAGCTAGGACCTTGATTAATTATTAGAATAATTAACTTGATATAGAATTTTGCCAAAATATATAGCTTGTTAATTTCGAAATTATAAAGTTATCCCAGGACTAATAAATTTTAATGTGATTATTCTTGCTTGAAATGGAATGATAAAAGCGGTTTTTAGTAACATGCATGAGCTAATTATTAAGTACAACTCAAACACACATAAATGTACATATACATTAATACATATGAAGAGGCAGTTGAATTTTAGAATTCCCAAGCTTCAAATAATATGAATATCGGATTAATATATTATTTAGAGGAAAATGAGGTGGTGGTTGCCATATTACTCAGGACGCATCGTGATATAGAGTAGTCAATTATAGTGATGACACGAGACACATCCGATCGGTGTCTTATATATATATATATAATGTACGTATGTAGAAAGTGTCACAAATTAACAAAAAGGAATCAGTTTTACCCTATTAAAGAATTAAAAAAAATTATGAATGTGAGTCGGGCTGTTTACTCTCTCTCTATCTATTTTAATAATTAGGCTGAATGTATTCATAACAGCTTGCTTCAACTTGTTCAAGCTGATTGCTTAATGTTTGGATATATATATGATGGAATTAATTGGCTTCCACAAAAGTCACTATTATCCCACCGACTCAAACACCTTGATTTTATTGAAGAATGTTCAAAGATATATACATAAAAAAAAAACAAAAAACAAAAAATTATTTTGTGGATAAAAATAAAAGAGACAATGTTGCCAAAGATGAAAGACCCGCGCGCCAAAGACTTCTTCTACAAAAGGATACATGCATGTAGACTTGGCAAAACTTGACCCGGCCTGCGTTACGGGCCGGATGTTGGGTTGTATATTTTTAGTCCAACAAAAGTTGGACTTTTTTGGCTCGTCCGTCGACGGCTCGGCCTGTCCGGTCCGTTTGGGCCAAACTCAAAAAAATAGTAAAATGTAGGCATAAATTAGTCCAAGTCTGCGGGCCAGACGTTAAACTGTACATTTTTAGCTCAGCAAAAATTGGAATCTTTTTTGGCCCGCCTGCCAACGGCCTGACCCGTTTGGACCGAACCCGCCCGTTTGCGAGTTCTACATGCATGCATCATGCATGGAGAATAAAATCATGTTATACAATTGATAAAGGCCAAAGCAGTAACTTATCAACAGATTTGCTATTTTTATATATCCTTGAAAAGTTACTACAGTCCTAGTACTCTGGTACATACTTGCGAGTTAGTTTTCATAGATTTAAAAACAATATATATATATAGTCCGCTTATAGCGACGGTTCAATCCGTCGTTATATTATATAATGCTAACGCTATAGCTATGACGACGGTTCGTACCATCGCTATAGCTCAGAAAATCGGTCTTTTTGTGATTTAGCGACGAACAAACCGTTGCTATAGCCGGTTCGTCTTTGGTTCATTTTTTTAGGTTCGGCTTCTCTAGCGAACCTTAAACAGTGAACAAAAAATGAACTGACTATAACGACCGTTTTTTCTGTCCCTATAGCATACAAAGCTGACGACATAGCTATGACAACGATTCGAACCGTTGCTATAGCTCAAAAAACCGTCGCTATATATATAACATGACCGACCAGAGAATGCTAATACTAGTATCTATTTATGTATTTTTGCTTGTACATCCTAAATTTTTGTTCACTCAAGATTTTCAAAGCATTTTAGTTGTTTTAATTATGTGTTTTACTCCAATACAAAATTTTGAGAATTGATATTCTTATAAGTAAAAGTGTTAATTAATTTTATAATATCTTCTCTCACATAAGAGTAGACTCCACTTGCTAATTATGTGAGACGGACTTTGTGGAACTACCAATTTTACTTATACAAATAATAATTCAAAAAATTTAATGATAATAATCAAGCTCAACTATTGGATACATTGTTAAGTTGACTACATTATTTCAAAAAATAAATTAATAAACAGATAAGAAATATGAGTTGATCAAGTTGTCTATGTATGTCTACTATTGTAATGATTCTCATAATTAATTAAGTTTTAAAAATGAGCAAATAGTTCGGTTCTGTTAACGCCTGATTTTGTATGCCTGACGAAATCACCCAAAAGGACAGGCCAAAACAGCGCCAACGGTTGATTGTATCGTTGTGAAATCAATCTTATAAAATACACTCATACAAACATAAATAAAAGAAATATAAAGCATGAACACAAAAATTTACGTGGAAACCCAATTGGGAAAAAACCACGGGGGAGAGAGAGAAATCCACTATAATGATATTGGAAGTACATATGGTGTATTGTATGATATCTTGCTCTATGCTATGATCCCTCTATGTTGTATGATGATCTTGTAATCCCTCTCATAATGTCTGATCTGATCATGAATGTCTTCATCCCTTGCTTGTAGCCGTATTTATAGAAGTCTTGTCTGTCCAAATCCTACTAGGAATAAGAGTTCTAGTCAGAATCCCCTTATAACTGCAATTGCTTCCATCCTAAGTTAGATCTCCTTATCCCACCAAATAAGGAAACCCTAATCCTTCTCTAATAAGGACTCTCCCAATAAAATACATAATAAACATATATGGGCCAACATTAAATACGGCCCATTACATAGATAGGGCTACCCCATGGCCAAGCCCAAATATTCACGCCCTAACATTGCCCCCAGTCTCTTATTTATAAGGAACTTATAATAAGAGAGTATACAAATAGATTGGGCTGCACCATGGCTAGACCCGAATAATCACAATCAAGCATTGGCCCCAGTCTTTCATAAAACGGAACATTTGATGGAAGAGTATATAAAATACATAGCCCAGCAACACAAAACGTCCAGCCCACCGGCTAAGAATTTGGCGATCTTCGAACGAGCCCAACAGAACCAAGAACTGAGGCTCTCTGACCGAGCCCAGCAAATCCAAGAACTGAGACTCTCTGACCGAGCCCAGCCTTCGTCTTCAAGTCGATGCTAATGTTATATATGCATGGATGAAGATATGAATGTATGAATGCATGAATGAATGAATGCATGAATGAATGAATGCATGAATGAATGAATGCATGAATGGAAGTGCACCCTTAAATAAATATTCACTTAGCTACGAGGAGACGAAGGAATCCAACCTTAAACCTCTGAAGTCCTTCTCTCCTAGAGCCGAAGGAACATCATGAAAAATATTCACATCGCTCCGAAGAGGCGAAGGAATCCCACCTTAGTCACTCCGATGTACCCTCTCTCCGAGAGCCGAAGATACACCGAGAAAATTTGCTTCTAAGAGAAGCCCACCATAGTCACTCCGATGTGCCTTCTCTCCGAGAGCCGAAGGCACACCAGGAAAAATATTGCTTACACATGAAGCCCTCCATAGCCCCACTGATGACCTTCTCTCCGAGAGTCGAAGGCACATCAGGAATAAACATTCGCTTCGCTACAAAGAGACGAAGGAATTCCACCGTGATCACTCCGGTGACCTTCTCTCCGAGAGCCGAAGGTACACCAGGAAAAATAAAACTCCGCTACAAAGAGACGAAGGGTCTTCCTCCTTAGCACCAAAAGAATCAATCTGCTGATCGATTAGGCAGGTTTTGGTCCGTTGAACAGGCAATCATAAAAGAACTCCATGCTGCTAGTCTTCTAGAGACCTCTGACCGGCCCTGATCTTTCTTCAGAAGTTGATCCGTATATTCCACCACCAACCGATCTTGGAAATATTGCCGAAGCCTCTGACTGGCCACTACCAAAGCGTACATCAATATTTTCCAAGTTCGGGCTCCTTGTTTCCACATCCTTTAGGGACTAGGTGCTGCTTACCCCCAACCTCCTGCACCAGAACTGCTTCTATCACTAGAGCTGCTCCGAAGCCTGCTCTCGGTTCGCCTCGTATCCGCTACATGACGCACTGTGTACTTCATTCTCAAATTCATCGAATTATTTGCCTATCAACAACAGTCCCGTTGAATTGTTCAATCAAACCCATTGTACTGATTTTGAAAATATTTCTCCTTAGACTGTGAGTTATCTTTTCCACTGCTATCTCCGTCAAGTCCATCGAATATCCCTCATAGTAAATTCCTGAATCTGAAGCATCCTCTATCTGTTGCTGTTAATGCGGAGGAAGTTGCATACACAAGATCGCATCGGACATAGTGACTAAAGACTTGCGAAGAACTGTCGAAAGCCATAGGAGTAGTCACCGAAAGAAAGAGCCACTGTTACTTGGGGATTAAGCTGAAGTCAGTCAATATGCTTGCGATGCCTATAGTGCCAAAGTGATCCAAAGTTTTCTATCTCCTTTTAATGACTTTATATTAGCAACCATAAATTCCATCATGCAATTTCAGTGTTTTGTCACTTCCAGTCCATGCCCTGTATCCCTCCATCCACGTGCAAATTCTCCATTTCCCATAACATCACAATCCCGATGACAGTCTCCAAAACCTGGTGGGGCATATTTATTCTTTCTTCCCGTACAACACCGCAAAATAGCTTAACCAAAGAAGCTTGAGGGAAACGTCGAAGTTGCCTTGCAAATCAAAAGTAGTCCGAAGAGGAATCGCGATTGCCGAAGTGGTCCGAAGTCATGCTGAAATCCTGGCGAAGTCCTGCCGAAGTTATACCGGCATCTTGCTGAAGTAGTTTGAATATGCCGAAGCAGAAGTCATGCCAAAATCTAGCCGAAGTGAAAATATGATGAAGCCGATATGATACATTCTGAAACGAACTGCTAGTCGTCCGAAGTGGACCCTGTTATCCGAAGTACAAGAGCGAACATCTCGACCCGTCAAATATGCGATAACATTTTAATGGCGACCATGCCGAAGTGTCGACCGACTAATCTGAAGTCCCGATCAATTTTTATTCTGCAGTTTGTAATGGTTGGTGTCGAAACCAAAGTGTTGAATAAATGCCGAAGTCATTAACTTTGGGGAAGTCCAGAGTAACTTTCTCGAAGTCCCGATTCCACCGAGGGCTATCCTGGCGATTTCCCCTCGGCTTCTGCGCTGACGGTTGGTCCTCTTGATGAGACCTCTTTTCGCGGGGGCTGACTTGTCTTCGATCTCTATGAACGATCTACACTAACGATTGGGCCTCCTGATGAGACCTCTTCCCACGGGGGCTAACTTGTCTTCGATCTCTACGACCGATGTCTCCAGATCTATTTCTATCACGAGAGCGGCTCCGAACCCACTCTCGGTTCTCCTCATATCCTCTGCATGTCGTGCCTGGTACTCCATCTTCAAAGTAGACAATCCGATTGCCTACCAACAGCAGTCTCGCTTAATTGTTCAATCAGATCCACTGTATTGATTCTGTTTAGCAATTTGTACAAAACCACATCATTTTCTAGCTCGTATCTTCACGTAGACTATCCCCCCGAACAAAAATCCATGCAAGAACAAAATTTGTCGTCACAGGCAATCTGGTTCCTTCCCTCTGTTTCTTCATATGATGCAGATGCCGTATCGCCGTGGTATTGCTGAGTCAGCCGAAGTGTTGCCGAAATGTTGCCAAAGTGCTGTCGAAGTCCCCTGAGTTCGCCACCTCTACTTCTAGAAAAATTCAATTGCTCCTTTGAATCTAAGAGCAGCTTCATGATATGCTCTAGCTGATGCTTTAGCAGTTTCAAATGTGCCTCTTATTGTTAATTTTGACTGCAACTGGCTCTGAACAGCATGGGCAATTCCCGAACAGAACATCAAATGACCGGCCTTGTTGTTATGATGGAACGCAACCAATCTTCAAGACAAACACTATGGTAATCCCTACTGCAGATGTTATTATCACATGTGTAATCAGTTCCACTCCCACTTCTAGCTCCAAATTCGTCATCCAATGGGAAGATATTGTGCATAAACATTCCGCATTCAGTTTTCCGATCATTCTTCTGGACATTGGGAGGTCTTGGAAATTGCGTCTCGAATATACTTGAAAGATTTTTAGCAAGTAGTTTGTCTTTCATCATGATTCGAAAGCTAATAAATGTAAGATCTTCTCCCAGCCTCATCAGATGCTCCCACAATCTGCTCTACTCCTCCATACAATAAGAAGATATCTGCACACAAATTCAGGTTTCTGCACAGCATCACGGGTTGACCTGTAGTACAATAAAAGGGAAGCTTTCCAGGACACCGAGAACCTGTTTTGTCGCAATGCTGGACTCATCTCCCAATGTTCATAAGTCATCTGGAGCCAATGAGGGTGGGGAGCAGGCTAAAAATACAAGTAAATCCATGTCTTGATCCTTTCCACTCCCATCCATGCCCTGTTCACTTTTCCAAGTTCAGCCGATATAATCATAACCATGATATCCAGCCTTCTTGGCTTTCGGGCCTTACCATAACCATGATATCCGAAGCCTCCTCGAGCTATCGGTACGTGACCTCAAGGAAATTAGTAACGGGTGAGAAATCAACAATAATCGGTGGTTGCTTCCTTTCAAGAGCCCCTCAAAAATCAATTGTTTCTTTAGATAGGCCAATTGATATTCTTGCTTTGGATCGTGTTGAATTGAATTTTGCTAATGTCTATGGTGCCACAAAATTTGAGGCTTGGGAATTCTGCAAATATGGTTGCTGCACCTTATGATAATGAGATAGGCCCCGCTTTCTTTTTGTTTTCGATTTCAGTTAATCGAGCCTCTTGCTTTATTTAGGTAGTTGCTGTTGTTGTATCCTTTTATCGTCAACAATATCCAGAGCTTCCAAGCCTCGCCTTGAAATATTACGCCGGTAAGTGATGAGAGTAGAGGAAACGATCCATGTAGTTGACGGAGAGATATGCCGTTAATGGCTGGAAACCATAATAACGTTGCACCCTGAGAATCCATGCAATAGATTCTTCACGAGCAAATGTATCTAATGAGGCGGATTGAATCCTCTCGGCATAATCGATTCCTGGAACGTACTTTCTCTCCTCTTCTGTGAATCCGACGATTGATTCCTCTATATCGGCTGGAAATTCCAAGTCTGACGAGCATTCCGGCAATTCTCCGGAGAAGTTACTAGAGTCCTCACTGCAGAGTAAATCGGAGAACAGGTCGGTGCACGATACTGCTGACACGATCGATGGTTGTTCGTCATGCTCTTCTCATCATTCAATCGATTCTCTCAAGTAACCGCCTGTTTCTTGAGGAATATCCATCATTGATCCTGAATGATTTCCCGTTCTGTTTCGTTTTATGGCTTGAAAATCACAAAGATCCGTGCTCAGAGTATCCCGAGGATTTTTAAAGATTTTATTCGGTGATTTTAAATCGACAAGAAGTGTTCTTCTTTCCCACAGACGGTGCCAATGTTAACGCCTAATTTTGTATGCCTGACGAAATCACCCAAAAGGACAGGTCCAAAACAGCGCCAACGGTTGATTGTATCGTTGTGAAATCAATCTTATAAAATACACTCATACAAACATAAATAAATGAAATATAAAGCATGAACACAAAAATTTACGTGAAAACCCAATTGGGAAAAAACCACGGGGGAGAGAGAGAAATCCACTATAATGATATTGGAAGTACATATGGTGTATTGTATGATATCTTGCTCTATGCTATGATCCCTCTATGTTGTATGATGATCTTGTAATCCCTCTCATAATGTCTGATCTGATCATGAATGTCTTCATCCCTTGCTTGTAGCCGTATTTATAGAAGTCTTGTCTGTCCAAATCCTACTAGGAATAAGAGTCCTAGTCAGAATCCCCTTATAACTGCAATTGCTTCCTTCCTAAGTTAGATCTCCTTATCCCACCAAATAAGGAAACCCTAATCCTCCTCTAATAAGGACTCTCCCAATAAAATACATAATAAACATATATGGGCCAACATTAAATACGACCCATTACATAGATAGGGCTACCCCATGGCCAAGCCCAAATATTCACGCCCTAGCAGGTTCAATTTGTACTTGTTCGACTAAAAATTTAATTCGAACTCGAATCGAAATATAAATAATTCAAATATGAGCAAATTTTAAAGTTCGATAAATTATTCGAACCTACTCAAATTTCAGATTTCTATTGATACTTGGATTATATTCGTTCGAAAAGTTCAAACTGCTCGGACTCGATTCGAGATCGTGCTCGACTCGGTAGCTAAACGAATATCAATCAAACCTTATTTTATACTAGATAAATTTTGTGAATGAAATATGAACAACTCAATACCTGATTCGACTAGGCCCGACCTGCGCCACGGGTCGGACGTTGGGTTATATATTTTTAGTCTTACAAAAGTTGGGCTTTTTTGGCCCGCCCGCCGACGTCTTGGCCTGTCGATGACCCGGTCCGTTTGGGCCAAATTCAAAAAAATAATAAAATATAGACATAAATTGGTCCAAATCCGCGGGCCGGACGTTAGGCTGTACATTTTTAGCTCAACTAAAATTGGATCTTTTTTAGCCCGCCCGTCGACGGCCCGGCCCGTTTGGACCGAGCCGCCCCCCTTTGCAAGGTATGCATGCATGCATCATGTATGGAGAATAAAATCATGTTATACAATTGATATAGGTCAAAGCAGTAACTTATCAACAGATTTGCTATTTTTATATATCCTTGAAAAGTTACTAAAGTCCTAGTACTCTAGTACATACTTGCGAGTTAGTTTTCATAGATTTGAAAAATAATATATATATATAGTCCGCTTATAGTGTCGGTTCAATCCGTCGTTATATTATATAAAGCTAACGCTATAGCTATGACGACGGTTCGAACCATCGCTATAGCTCAAAAAATCGGTCTTTCTGTGATTTAGCGACGAACAAACCGTCGCTATAGCCGGTTTGTCTTTGATTCATTTTTTTAGGTTCGGCTTCTCTAGCAAACCTTAAACAGTGAACAAAAAACGAACTGACTATAACGACCGTTTTTTTCTGTCCCTATAGCATACAAAGCTGACGACATAGTTATGACAACGATTCGAACCGTCGCTATAGCTCAAAAAACCGTCGCTATATATATAACATGACCGACCAGAGAATGCTAATACTAGTATCTATTTATGTATTTTTGCTTGTACATCCTAAATTTTTGTTCACTCAAGATTTTCAAAGCATTTTAGTTGTTTTAATTATGTGTTTTACTCCAATACAAAATTTTGAGAATTGATATTCTTATAAGTAAAAGTGTTAATTAATTTTATAATATTTTCTCTCACATAAGAGTAGACTCCACTTACTAATTATGTGAGACGGACTTTGTGGAACTACCAATTTTACTTACACAAATAATAATTCAAAAAATTTAATGATAATATCAAGCTCAACTATTGGATACATTGCTAAGTTGACTACATTATTTCAAAAAATAAATTAATAAACCGATAAGAAATATGAGTTGATCAAGTTGTCTATGTATGTCTACTATTGTAATGATTATCATAATTAATTAAGGATTGTAAAATGAGCAAATAGTTCGATTCGATTTGTACTTGTTCGATTAAAAATTCAATTCGAACTCGATTCAAAATATAAATAATTCTACATTTAAAAGTGTTCCATCCATCTCACACCACATGTACATGACCTCTCTAAACGGCCGGGCAGTTAGAAATATGTCCATCTCTACATACTTACGATCCAAGTTAATTGCTTCCACACAAGTCACTCAAATCCCAATGACTAGTACTACTCATGAGGTGTATATATGTTGATTGATTGAAGAATATTTGAAGATGCAATTTTTTGTTTATAAGAAAGTCTTTGTACGTTGATTTAAGCTGGCTCATGCATGCTGATTAATAAAATAGAGTTTACCTGACTGCTAGCTGCTAATTTTAATTTTATTATTTGGAAGTTTAAACCGGTTTAACTTGCTTATTTTAGAAAATATATGAGCGAAAATATAATTAAAGTTGTCTTCCATATTCAGTTTGTAAAGAGAGCTCTAGGTAATCAAAACTTCAGATGTATTAAAGAGATGTTAAAAAGTGCATGCATGGCATGAGTCGTATGCTTTTTAGCCTCATAGACTTTTTTTTTGTTGCTAATTTGAAAACACACACCACACAACTTGAACTCCCAATCTCATGGTTAACATGGTTGGATCATACCACTCGGGTCAATGACCTTCGGTAGCCCGTATCCTTGTAGATTTTATGCAAGAGATATAGAGAGGAGCTCATGCTTGTGATGACCTCATGCTTGTGATGTCATTCTTGTGACATCATAAGTCCCATGACTCATCACTTGGGTTGCCCTTATGGATTTAACCCACCCATTAACCTATTGGTTCGACCCACGAGTTTAATTCTTAGATTTAATTCAAATTAAATCTATTTATTTCGTAAAAATTTGTATTATACGTCGTATTAATTCTTGTATTCTTCTCGTATAATACTCGTATAATAACTCGTATTATACTCATATTCATTCCGTATAATAATAATTATTATTATACATAACCTATTTATTCATAGGTTTTAATCTTTCCATCCCTTAGGGTTGGAAGTCCCTAGGCGAAAATTTCGTGAGCCATAACTGGAATTTTATTACATATTCCATCTCATCATCAAATCCTATCATTACGCGTTTCTCGGAATTTCAAGATTAATTTCCGGGCAGAAACGGATGAATAGTGATTTCTGTCATTTTCTTCCCGAGAAAACTTTTCTCGGCTAACTTAACTTTTCACGGTATATTACCGTCAAATATTTCGACAGAATGTCGTTCCGACATTCCGATCTCCCGGAAGGCTTAGGGTTAACCCGAACCCTTAGGGTTTCGTGAATAGTGTCTATTTCGTCTTTTTCTTAGAAATATTTTTATTCCCGAAAATCTTTTATTTTCGGCTTGAAAATTTTTACTCGTTCATTCTAGCTCGTAGCCAAAATCCTCCTCATATCTAATCATCCCATGTCATAGAATGATTAATAAACACATAACACAGAATATAATCAATAAAATTCTTTTTATTAATTATTAATTTTTTAATCTTAATTTATGGACAATCCGATTTTCCGGGTTGTCACAGTCTATATATGTCTACTATTGTAATGATTCTAACAATTAATTAAAGTTGTAAAATGAGCAAACAGTTCGGCTCAATTCATATTTGTTCGATTAAAAGTTCAATTCGAACTCGACTCGAAATATAAATGATTCAAATAGGAGCAAATTTTAAAATTCGATTAATTACTCGAACATACTCAAATTGTAATTTTTTATTGATACTTGGATCATATTCGTTCAAAAAGTTTAAACTGCTCGGGCTCAATTCGAGATCGTGTTCGTCTCGGTTGCTAAACTAGTCTCAATCAAACCTTATTTTATACTCGATAAATTTTGTATATGAGCAACTCAATATCCGATTCGACTCAGTTCATTAGCACCCTTACTCACTATCAAGACTTCAACTTTTCAAGCTGACTGAGAAAATGATAGGATTCATCGAGTTCCACAAAATTACTCAATCAGGTAGTCCCAAGGTTGACAAAGGGGCTGTTTTGTTTAGGACTGAATGGTTGAATTGGTAGGTCATTCAATGCGTTTGTTTTGAAAAAAAAAATTTGAATGACTGAATCGGTCAGCCATTCAGACGAGAAGCTGAATGGTTTAGTGTTATTTTTCTGGCTGAATGGAGTTTTTTTTTTACAATATTAACTACTATATTAAGTAATATTAAATAAATTTACAATAATTTTAAATTTTTTCAGAGGGGTAAAATAATAAAAATCTGTTATTCAGATGTTTCAGACATGTCAATTATCAAACAACTTTTTTTATTCAGATTCAGATTCAGCTCACTGATCAAATTCAAATTCAAATTCAAATTCAAATTCATTCAATTTTTATCAAACACCCCAAAATCTATTTCAAGAAGTCCTCTATTTCTAATTTAATTTTAAAAAACCAGGTAGTCTATACATGAAGGGGGTGACAAATAAACTGCAACGATGAGGTAATTTATAAATTTTGTGGAAGTTAAGTAATTTTGTCATAAAAAAAGTAGAAGACTTAGAGGCCGTGTGGGGATCAGTTTTTGGTTAGAGTAAAAGCATTTCTAAATTAATTATTTTTTTATTTTGATATTTGTTAAATCTACAAATACATTTTTAAAGAGTGGAGATTTGAATTCAAAAACACTTTTAATATTCGAAGCATGAAAATTGCCTTTTGGTTGAAGCATTTTTGACAAAAAAATATAAATTATCCATAACTTGTTAAAATAAAATAAAATCGCATACCGCATAATTATATTACCTTAAATATATCATTAACGCCTTTAAAAGCACTTTTATAATTGTGTAACGTCCAAATACTATTTAAACTTTTTTATATATAATATTTGTAGTCATTATGTACTACAACTCCCCTAAACGGGTACTCAAGAATATGTTTTCCCCAAAAAAAATTAAAAAAAATTAAAAAAAATAGAGATATGAGTTGATTTTAGTCAAACTGTCCGTCTCTACTACTATAACAGATTGGTAATTGTTAATTTGGATATATATGATGGAAGTTATTTGCTTCCACAGAACAGAAGTCACTCAAATCCCGGCCAATGACGACGACTTATGCGGTGTACCTTGATTGATTGAGGAATTAATCTTTGAATTAAGATGCATATTTTTGTTTGTTTTTCTGTATGGCGCCTGTCCATGGATTAGTCTTTGTTTGATTTTCTGTATGGTCCCGGAGTCTATACGTTCAGACCTCGGAAGGAAGACGTACGTTGATAAAAACAGAAAAACAAAAACAAATGTAGTAATTATTTTAATGAAGATTATAAGTTTAACTATATATATATATACTTCTAAAAATCTAATATCAAGAATAATGTTAAAAATAGTGTAAAACTTTTTAACTAGAATTAATTAAGTAATTTAAAGAATAATATTGTTAATACTATTTAAATTTTTATTAATTATATAACTTTTGTGAAAAGTGTTCCATCCATCTCACACCACATGTACATGACCTCTCTAAACGGTCGGGCAGTTAGAATTATGTCCATCTCTACATACGTACGATCCAAGTTAATTGCTTCCACACAAGTCACTCAAATCCCAATGACTAGTACTACTCATGAGGTGTATATATGTTGATTGATTGAAGAATATTTGAAGATGCAATTTTTTGTTTGTAAGAAAGTCTTTGTACGTTGATTTAAGCTGGCTCATGCATGCTGATTAATAAAATAGAGTTTACCAGACTGCTAGCTACTAATTTTTAATTTAATTATTTGGAAGTTTAAACCGGTTTAACTTGCTTATTTTAGGAAATATATGAGCGAAAATATAATTAAAGTTGTCTTCCATATTCAGTTTGTAGAGAGAGATCTAGGTAATCAAAACTTAAGATGTATTAAAGAGATGTTAAAAAGTGCATGCATGGCATGAGTCGTATGCTTTTTAGCCTCATAGATTATTTTTTTTTGCTAATTTGAAAACACACACCACACAACTTGAACTCCCAATCTCATGGTTAACATGGTTGGATCATAGCACTCGGGTCAATGACCTTCGGTAGCCTTGTAGATTTTATGCAAGAGATATAGAGAGGAGCTTGATTAATTATTAAAATAATTTCAAATTTTGCAAAAATAACTTGTTAATTTCGAAATAAAGTTATCCCGGGATTCATAAATTTTAATGTGATTATCTTGCTTGAAATGGAATGATAAAAGCGGTTTTTAGTAACATGAGCTTAGCTAAGTTGGGCTAATTAAGTACAACTCAAACACACAAAAATGATAAATGTACATATACATTAATACGTATGAAGAGGCAGTTTCTCTCTCTCTTTTAATTAATATTCAGGCTCTCTCTCTTTCTTAATTAATATTCATCACAGCCGGGGGCGAATCTAACCGCGTAATTCAATGGGTCAAATTCGTAAAAAAATCCTTTAAAAATAAAAATTATAACTATATATACATACTTTTTAAAATCATGTATATATTCTCAACATTTAAGTCTGTTAAATTATATATATATATATATTGTAAGACCTCGAATTTTATGAAATAGAAGTATTCAATTTTTCTTATAATTATTATTCAGTAAATAGTTAAGCTGATAAAAGGTTAAAGTTAAGGGTGATATATGCAAATTTTACAAAGTAAACAAATGGTTATAAAATATTCTTGTTGTCAGAAATATTCGTTTGGTCGTGGAATATTCTTGTTGTCGGAGAATATTCGTACGACGGCGCAATCATTTGTGGGTCACAGAACGGAAAACTGTCGATGAAGAAAACGACAAGTATAAGTTTTTTTAAAATAACGACGTAATTGTTACCGTTAAAACTGTTCAAATATCCAATGGTTAAAATAAAGTAATACGCGTTGTTGCACAGTAGCACACGGTATTACACAGTATGTTATATTTCAATAATTGTCATTGCACATTATTTCACATTATCAAATCAATGATTCATATTATTTAAATAATATTATTAGATATCATTATTGGCAATATCTAAGAAAGTTCTGTCTAGGAAAAGGGTTTGGTCACCTAATTGCGCGCCAGTAAAGAAAAATTCTTATCGAAAAGCCCCCTCTTTTATGGGAACGACCTGGTTGTCAATATTGTGGTTCTATAATATTATTTGTGAATAATTAATTATTGATAAAAATGATAAGAAAATATTTATTCAATTGGAATATAAACGAAGGAATTTTGAACAAAAAAGACAATTGTTGAAAATTGATATTTTATCTTTTCTGATAAAATAATTCATTCAAATATATTATTATATTATGACATTATAAGTGTATAATGTGATAATATAATAATATAATAATAGTGATATTTTTACAATAAATGCACGAGATATGAATAAAATGAGGTGAAAGATAGCAAATTGGGATCGGAATTGTTTTTGTAACAAAAAACATGTTAAGTGTGTTTTGTGGGCCCCACTTGTGTTAAATGCTGAAAATTTTGCTGGAGTAAATTTTCTAAGTTTTCATTCGTAATTTTAATTTATTCAGCTTTGGTGTGTTAAGTATTTTCCTATAAATAGGGTGCTGAGTTAGAAATGAAAATCATACCAGAATCAAAAAATTCTCTCTCTATAGTATCAAGTATATTTCTTATGAGTGTTTAGATATTTTGAGTGTTGATAACGGTGTAAGTTTTCGTCAGCATAATATCCGATATTTCAGTTAGATTCAGTATTCTACTGAGGTAAGGGATGTTATTATATTTCGTAAAGAATATTATTTTTCATAAATGATATTATTTTCGTAAATGATATTATTTTCGTAAAGGATATTTTGATAAATGATATTTTGATAAATGATTTCATTTTATACTCGTAAGGGGTATTATTGCTTTCGTATTCTTAAGGGATGTTATTTTTCTTATAAGGGATGGTAAGGGATGTTATTTTTCTTGTAAATGATGTTATTTCTTTCAATATCATTTTATCAAAATATTTGTATGAATTTTATTATGAAATTTTTATATTTTCATGTCGGGGTTACTATTCACGTATACGATACTATCATGTATACGGCACTATTTACGTATACAGCACTATTCACGATTACGGTACTATTCATAAATACAGTACTATTCATACGTACGGTATTATTCACGGGGTACTATTCACGATAAAATTGGTTTCTTTTTCTAACCAAATTATCGTTGATTTATGAATCTTACTCTTGAAATTAGATCCATGTTTTGATCATATTGTTCTTATTATCATATATAACATTTTTATAATTCTGGTGATAAAATTTCTCTTTGACTTGAGTGTAAAGATGGATAGATTATTGATATGATCATGACTATGGGTTCTCTTTGGCCAGTAATACAAAGATGAATTGTTGACTGATATGATCATGACCATTGATTTTATAATTAAATATCTTTAGCTTAAGTGTAAAGGTAATTTGATCAACATGGTTATAAGTATTGCTTCTATAAATTCTGAAACGATTAGATATTTCTTTGAGATTTGCGTTTCATCTAATATCATTTCATTTGAATTTATATTTACCTAAATATTCTTATCAAATTTTAATCATTACCTTTGAACTGTTGATTTATGAATATCTTTGGCCTGTAATGCAAAGATGAATTATTGATTGAATATCTTTGGCCCGTACTGCAAAGATGAATTGTTGATTTATGAATATTTTTGGCCTGTAGTGCAAAGATGAGCTGTTAATTTGTGAATATATTTGGCTTGTAGTGCAAAGATGAACTGTTGATTGATATTTTTGGCCTATAGTGCAAAGATGAACTGTTGATTGATATCTTTGGCCGTAGTGCAAAGATGAATTGTTGATTGATGAATATTTTTGGCCGTAGTGCAAAGATGAATGATTAATTGTATGACGCCCCCAGAATAGGTCCAGTCAACCCAACAAATACAATCTTTTATATCAAAAAAGGTCGTGAGAAAAAGACTCCACAAGCTGTGAGCTTCAATACAAACATATAAAAAATATTAATGTTCAAACTAAGTCCTCATTACAATTATTATCACACTATTTTAAAAATAGTAAGGACTACTACTGTAAAACCCCAACTTTTATGAATAAAGATTTAATTTTTTCTATATATATTGTTTTAAATAATAAGGTGTTGACTTGATGAATGTGGTAAGTTATGGGGTGATTTGTGCAAATTTTATAAAGTAAGCACATGGCCATAAAATATTCATTGTGTCGAAAAATATTCGTTTGGTCGAAAAATATTTTTTTTGTCGGAGAATATTCGTACGACGACGGAATCATTTGTGGGCCCTATAACAGAAAATTGTTGGATGAAGAAAACGACAAGAATAAATTTTTCTAGAAATAACGGCGTGGTTGTTACCGTTTAAATTATTGAAATATCCGGTAGTTAAAATACAGTAATACGCGGTATTGCACAGTAGCACACGGTATTGCACAATAATTCTAATTATTGATTCTTACGTAAGAAGTCACTACTCAATAATTATTACAGTAATTACTGTTCAATATTTTATATTATTGATTCAATAATTGCTACATTGATAATTGCATAAAATTTTATTGATTCAATAATTGTCATTGCACAGTATTTCACATTATCAAATCAATAATTATTATTATTTGAATAAAATTATTAGATAGCATTATTGGCAATGTCTAAAGAAGTTTTGTTTAGGAAGGGTTGTTTAATTGCGCGCCAGTAAGAAAAAATTCTTATCGGAAGGCCCCCTCTTTCCTGGGAACGACCTGGTTGTCAATTTTGTAGTTCTGTAATATTATTTGTGAATAATTAATTATTGATTTATATGATAAAAATATTTTTTTTTGTGGATATAAAATAAGAAATTAGTGCTGAGGTATTTTTATCAGTATTTGTTATAAATTTGACTTATTATTTAGACCCCCCACTTACTCATTTTTCAAAATAATCGATAAAAAGTTATAAAGTATATATATATATATATATATATATATATATATATATATATATATATAAATGTTTGTGAGTGTGTGTGGAGTGTGTGTGAGGGTGTGTGTGGGGGTGTGTATGTGGAGTGTGTGTTAGGGTGTATGTGGTGGATGGTGATGTGTGTGAATATATATATATATATATATATATATATATATATATACATAATAGAATATATTATAATTTATTTAAAATTTTTATTTTATTACACAGTAATAAATAGTAAATCAATTTTTTTCGTCGGTTGCAGCGCCCGTGAAAAATTTACTGTTGGTCCGTGATTTCTAAAATTTAAATTGTACCCTTCCATTCTCCTATAAATAAGATGCTTCGTTTAGAAATTAAAATCACACCAGAATCAGAGAATTCTTCTTCTATAATATTGAGCGTATTTCTTTTGAGTTTAAGAAAACTTTGAGTGTTATAAATAGTGCAAGTTTTCTTTAAGAATATCTCCGCTATACCAGTTGAAAATACTCTCCTTTAAGGTAAGGGATGTTATTTTCTTTTGTAAATGATGTTATTCTTTCTAATATCATTATTCCAAAATATTGACATGGATTTCATTATAAAATTCTTACTTCTTCTGTCGGGGTTACTATTCACATATACGGCACTATTCACGAAAAAAAATTAAATTTTCTTCTATTTGTCCAAGTTGACTATTATGGGTCCTATCTTTGATTGGATCTAAGTTTTGATCTTTATTCTTGAATTTTACTCCACAAAATATCATTATGGAGTATTCTTAAACTTGAATAAATTAAATTACGAATTCCTAATCTTTGTTCTTTATCTTACTGGATTCTTTATTTATATTATTTTTCATCATCCTCAGTCCTAAATGGTGATATAACTGAATATCTTTGACCTGTAGAGTAAAGATGAATAATTACCTGATGAATATCTTTGGCCCGTAGTGCAAAGATGGACAAGTGTTGAGATGAACATGGCCAACTGGTGATACAAATGAATATCTTTGGCCCGTAGTGCAAAGATGAATACTTGATTCGAGATGTATACTGATTGATGTTACAGGGATAAAATATTGATGATGGACTATTAAATCATAGAAGATAGTAGACTTCATTCTCTACTTAACTCTTCTAATGAATTGTTATTTCCGCTGCAGTTGTTGATCTAAAATTTGTTGTCCATAATATTTTATCTGATTTGTTGAAAACTAACGATAAATTGTTCTTTATTATCTTAGTCATAATATTCTTTACTCCTAGTTGAGCTCACCCTTTTCATCTATTGTCCTCTTCAAAAAATGAGATTGTTACAGGGAACTAGTCGGGGATCAGTGTGATGGTCAGAATAGAGCAGTAGTAGTCCTCACTATTTTTATAAAATAGTGTGATAATAATTATAACGAGGACTTAGGTTGAGTGTTTATATTTTATACATATTTGTATTGAGTACACTCACAATTGCATGGTCGTATTTCTCACGACCTTTTGTTATAAAAAAATTGTATTTAAAATTCTGTACCATGTATTTGGCGACTTAGAATGGGTTGGTATTGAACCTATTTTAGGGGCGTCACAACTACTGCTCTAACTCGATCCATCACACTGTTCTCCGACTAGTTTTCGCAACATTCTTATTTTCCGAAGAGGACAATAGATGAAAATGGTAAGCTCAACTAGCCTAGTAAAGAATATTATGACTAAGATAATGAAAAATAAATTATCGTTAGTCTTCAACAAATAAGATAAAATATTATGGACAATAAGTTTTAGATCAACAACTGCAGCGAAAGTAATAATGCATCAGAAGAGTTAAGTAAGAAATAATGTCTACTATCTTCTATGATTTAAAAGTTCATCATCAATATTTTATCCCTATAACATCAATCAATATACATCTCGAATCAAATATTCATCTTTGCACTACGGGCCAAAGATATTCATTTGTATTATTAGTTGGTCATATTCATCTCAACACATGTCCATCTTTACACTACGGGCCAAAGATATTCATCAGATAATCATTCATCTTTGCACTACAGGCCAAAGATATTCATCAAGTAATTATTCATCTTTGCACTACATGCCAAAGATATTCAGTTATATCACCATTTAGGACTGAGGATGATGAAAAATAATACGAATAACGAATTCAGTGAGATAAAGGACAAATACTAGAGAATTTATCCAGAGTTCAAGAATGAAGATCAAAACCTGGATCCAATCAAAGATACTTTGGAAAGAAAAAATAAATAAATTTTTTTATCGTGAATAGTAACTTGACATGAAAAGATAAAAATTTCACGAGAAAGTTCAGAAAAATATTCCGGTGAAATGATACTAGATGAAGCGCAAAACTCAAGGAATTTATGATCATTTCAGGAATTATAGAAGCAATAATTACCATAGTAAGTTTAAATTTAGGAATATGAAACGAAATATTATTACTTACATACTATAGAGTATGGAAGAAAATAATATTTCTTACGAATACTAAACGCGCGAAAAAAACAACTTTTACGAGAAAAATAATATCCTTTACCGTAGTAAAATACTAGATCTGACTGAAATATCGGATATAATGCTGAGAAAAATATTGCACCGTAATCCATACTCAAACTATCCTTATACTCACAAGAAATACGCTCGATATTATAGAGAGAAAATCTTCTGATTCTGGTGTGATTTTTATTTCTAAACTAAGCACCCTATTTATAGGAAAGTGCTAGCACACCAGGATTGACAAACTTGTCACCGGTGGCTTTACACTTTAAAATTTGAACGCACACCACTTTAAAATTTCAGCATTTTACTCCACAAAAGACAAGAGTGGGGCCCACCCATGTTTTTAATTTAAACAATATTCAGAAAGTTCAATAATTCATAATTAATAGCCCTTTTATCAGAAAAAATACGAATCTTATGTCCTTTTCATATGAAATTTAATTCTCTACAACTTTGTAGAAGAAAGTTTTTCAAAATTTCGAACGAAAAAATGACCCAAATTTACATACGAATGATTTTTTCACACTTTCATTCCGACAAAATACATATACTGATAAAAACAACCATCAGCACTAATTCCTTCATTTATATCCACATTGAATAAATATTTTCTTATCATATAGATCAATAATTAATTATTCACAAATAATATTACAGAACTACAATATTGACAACCAGGTCGTTCCCAAGAAATAGGGGGCTTTTCAATAAGAATTTCTCCTTACAGGCGCGCAATTAGGTGATCAAACTCTTTTTTTAGACAGAACTTCCTTAGATAATGCCAATAATGCTATCTAATAATATTATTCAAATAATATGAATTATTGATTTGATAATGAAAAATACTGTGCAGTGATTACTGTAACAATTATTGAATCAATAATATAAAATATCAACGTAGTAATTATTAAATTAATAAAATATTATGCAATTATCAATGTAGCAATAATTGAATCAATAAAATAAAATATTGAACAGTAATTACTGTAACAATTATTGAGTAGTGACTTCTTACGTAAGAATCAATAATTAAAATTATTGTGCAATACCGTGTGCTACTGTGTAACACCGCGTATTACTGTATTTTAACCACCGGGTATTTCAACAGTTCTAACGGTAACAACTACGCCGTTATTTTTAGAAAACTCGTTCTTGTCGTTTTCTTCATCCGACAGTTTTTCGTTATAGGGCCCACAAATGACTGCGCCGTCGTACGAATATTTTCTGACAACAAGAATATTCCACGACCATACGAATATTCTCCGACAACAATGAATATTTTATAACCACTTGATCATTTTAAAATATTTGCGCATTCTACCCATAACTTATTACATTAATTAAATCAACCCTTTACTATTTCAAAATAATATATAAAGAAAGTTAAATCTTTATTTATAAATTTCGGGGTCTTACAAATTGATTGAATATCTTTGGCCCGTAGTGCAAAGATGAATTGTTAGCATGATTATGAACAGGAACTGTGATTTGGTATAACCATGATCTTTTGTGTTTCAAGGTAAAGACAGGTGATGAAAGTTATCTTCGTCCTGGGTGCGAAGAGTAATTTATCAACACAATTATGATTATGAATTATTTACATGATTGTGGACAGGAATTGTTGATTGATGTTACAGGGATAAAATATTATTGGTGGACTTTTAACATGGAGAAGAAAATAGATATTTGAGTCTATTTTACTCTTTTAATGGATTGGTCGTTCCGCTGCGACTATGGTTGAAAAATTTTATCATCTACCATATGTTCTAAATATCTGATTTATTACTGACGAATGCTATTGATAATTTGATTATCTTTAGGCATAATATTCTTTACTGGGCTATTTGTGCTCACCCTTTTGCTTCACAATTTCTTTCAGGTAATAAGAGTGTAGCGGGGTCGAGCGGGGATAACAGAGGGATAGAACGATGGTCTATAACTGTTGAAGTTTCTCATAAAACAGTATGAGAATAATTATATTGAGAATCTAAAAATGTTTGTCGTATTTTATACGACATTTAACAGTTGATTTTGGTGACCCATATAGGATGAGGTGTTGTCCAAGGTTGGAACATGAGTCACAGTTGGTATCAGTGGTATTTGTATTAAAACTCACACTTTATGTGTGGTCGTATTGTGCACGACCATTTGATATAAAAGATTTGTATTTGAATTCTGTACCATGTATTTTTTGGTGACCCAGAATGGGTTGGATAGATTGGACCTATTCTGGAGGCGTCACATATATATTCATAATTTTTTTATAAAGAAAATATTAGAATGTTTTTTTTATCAGAATATTTTTTTTATTAAAAACTCAATGTAGTACAAATGTGACAAATCCAAAAGATTTAAATAAGGCCACCTAGAGTTGCATTACAAATATTAAAAACCCAATTTTCATATAAACAAACCAACTAGTCTCTTGAAAAAGAATAATCTCATTAGCTTCAAAGGTTTAATCTCTCATGTAACACCCAAATCTGAATTGACAAAGTAACTCCATACAAATACAAAAAACATTTACCCACTGGAAGATAAAACCCGAGCAACACAAATCTAGTGACTGATCTTGCACATTTTAAGTTTTTAAAGAAACCACTTGAGCGGCTTCATTTGCAACATTCTTGGTCACAGAGCTATTTTTTCCTGCCTAACTCTGACATTGACAACAGCTCCACATATTTCATCTTTTATTGTTATGATAATAAATGTTATATGTAGGCCCATATATTGTGGATACAAAGTTATTGTGGGATAAAGTTAAATACTAGTAAATAAAGTAAAACTTGATTCCAGCGCCAATCAAAACCTGCCGATCTTACTGATTACACAGTTATGAGCTATCTAATATTTATTTATGTATAGGATTCTTTCTGATACATGCAGTCTTTTCCCTTTTTTTGTTTTATTTCCCAAAATTCAACTCAAGAACTTCTTCAAGTTTGAATAGCATGCAGAAAGAAGAGGAGAGTACTGACTACTCTGTTTTGAAGCTAGAAAATTCAGTGGAGACAGGGGTGCCCCTTGCCTCAGGCATAGATCCGCCCCTGATCACAGCTTGCTTCTCAAGCTGATTGCTTAATGTGTGGATATGATGGAATTAATTGGCTTCCACAAAAGTCACTATTATCCCACCGCCCGACTAATAATGAGACACTTAATTGATTTATTCAAGAATCTTCAAAGATATATACATAAAAAACAAAAAATAAAAATTTATTTTGTGGATAAAATAAAAGATCAGACAGTGTTGCCAAAGATGAAAGACCCGCCAAAGACTTCTTCTACAAAAGGATACATGCATGCATGCATGCATGGAGAATAAAATCTTGTAGCAGTAATTTAACAACATATTTGCTATTTTTATCCTTGAAAAGTTACTACAGTCCTACTCTAGTACATACTTGCGAGTTAGTTTTCATAGATTTGCCTGAGTGCTGGTAATTTAATTAATTATTTTTAAAAAAATAGTTTAAACCGATTTGATTTCTTAGCTAATAATGATGAACACAGTTGCTCCACTGATTGTTGCTTGCATTTTACTCTAAAATTAAAATAAAGTTAACGTTTTTTAAATTTTTATACACAATAATATACTTGAAAGGGTGAAAATAAAATATATATGCAGTACATTAATTTATTTCTTTTTCTTCTTTCAAACACTACAACATTATTATATAATATGCACTCACAGTTGTCCAATTATCTTCATGGACTTTACAGAAGAAGTATAGGAGATCGATGGCGAAACTAGAAATTTAATTTTTGGCAGTGAGGTCGAAATTATTACTAAGCTACGTACTAATAATTTGGCGGGAATTCGGGGGCAGCGCCTCCTAGCCAATTTTTTTAAAATACTTTATACTTTCAGATCACACACACACACACACATATATATATATATATATATATATACACACACTATATTACAATAAAAATATAATAAGTAATAATATATGGTATGTATACACTATTGTGACGCCCCCCAGAATAGGTCCATTCAACCCAACCCATTCTGAGTCGCCAAATACATGGTACAGAATTCAAATACAACCTTTATATCATACGGTCGTGCAAAATATGACCACACAACTGTGAGTGTCAATACAAATATGTAGAAAATATTAAGATTCAAACTAAGTCCTCATTACAATTATTATCACACTATTTATCAGAAATAGTGAGGAATACTACTGCTCTAACTCGGACCATCACTCTGTCCCCCGACTAGTTTCCGCAACATTCTCATTTCCTGAAGAGGACAATAGATGAAAAGGGTGAGCTCAACTATCTCAGTAAAGAATATTATGACTAAGATAATGGAAAACAAATTATCGTTAGTTTTCAACAAATAAGATAAAATATAATGGACAACCAACTTTAGATCAATATTCGCAGCGGAAATAACAGTTCATTAGAAGAATTAAGCAGAGAATAAAGTCTACTATCTTCTATGATTTAAAAGTCCATCATCAATATTTTATCCCTGTAACATCAATCAATATACATCTCGAATCAAATATTCATCTTTGCACTACAGGCCAAAGATATTCATTTGTATCATCAGTGGTCATATTCATCTCAACACCTGTCATCTTTGCACTACAGGCCAAAGATATTCATCAGGTAATCATTCATATTTGCTCTACAGGCCAAAGATATTCATCAAGTAACCATTCATCTTCGCTCTACAGGCCAAAGATATTCAGTTACATCACCTTTTAGGACTGAGAATGATGAAAAATATTTTTAAAAAAATAAATCCAGTGAGATAAAAGACAAAGACTAAGGATTCGTATTTTAGTATATCCAATTCAAAAATACCTCGTAATAATCAATTATGGAGCAAAATTCAAGAATAGAGCTCAAAACTTGGATACAATCAAAGATAGTAACCTTAACAAGCAATTTGGACAAATAGAAGAAAATTTAATTTTTCCGTGAATAGTGCCGTATACGTGAATAGTAACCCCGACGAAAAAAGTAAGAATTTCAACATAAAATTCATGACAATATTTCTGTATAATGATATTGAAAAGAATAATATCATTTACGAAAGAAGATAACATCCCTTACCTCAAAAAGATAGTACCTCTGACTGGAATATCGGATATAATATTGAAGGAAACTTGCGCTGAATACTAATACTCAAAGTATAGAAATACTCACAAAAATACGCTCGATATTATAGAGAGAGAAAACTTCTGATTCTGGTGTGATTTTCAATTCTAACCTAAGCACCCTATTTATAGGAAAAACTTAGGATGCCAAAGGAGACTAAAATAATAAAATAATATTATTTTTAAAAATTTTCCTCCGCCGTCGGCTGCTATCCAAACTCAGAATTTTTTTCAACAAAAGTGGGTCCCACCCATTAAATAATATTTATTTTCTGAAACTTCAATAATTCATAATAAATAGCCCCTTCGTCAGAAAAATACAAATTCTATGTCCTACCATAGGAAATTTAATTCTCTACAACTTTGCAGAAGGAAGTTTTTCCAAATTTCAAACATAAATTATCCGAAATCTAAAAACAGATGATTTCTCACACCAAAATATTGATAAAAACTCACCAGCGCCAATTCCTTCTTTAATATCCACAAAATAAATATTTTCTTATCATATAAATCAATAATTAATTATTCACAAATAATATTATAGAACTATAATATTAACAACCAGGTCGTTCCTAGGACAGAGGGGGCCTTCCGATAAGGACTTCTCCTTACTGGCGCGCAATTAAATAACCCCTCCTAGACAGAACTTCCTTAGACATTGTCAATAATGCTATCTAATAATATTATTCAAATAATATAAATTATTGAGTTGATAATGTGAAATACTGTGCAATGACAATTATTGAATCAATACTACAAAATATCAACTGTAGCCATTATTGAATCAATCATAAAAAATAGCAACGTAGCAATTATTGAGTCAATAAAATATCAATGCAGTAATTATTGAGTCAATAATATAAAATATCAACGTAGCAATTATTGAGTCAATAATATAAAATATTGAACAGTAATTACTGTAACAATTATTGAGTAATGGCTTCTCACGTAAGACTCAATAATTCGAAATACTGTGCAATACCGTGTGCTACTATGCAACACTGCGTATCACTGTATTTTAACCACCGGGTATTTCAACAGTACTAACGGTAACAACTACGCCGTTATCTTGTAAAAAAATTATTTCTGTCGCTTTCTATATCCGACAGTTATTCCGTTGTGGGGGCCCACAAATAGCTGCGCCGTCGTACGAATATTCCCCGACAACAAGAATATTCCACGACCAAACGAATATTCTCCGACAACAGGAATATTTTATAACCACTTGCTCATTTTAAAAATGTTTGCACATTTCACCCATAACTTTCGTATTTATCAAAACAACACCTTACTGTTTCGAAATAATATATAAAAAAAATTAAATCTTTATTCATAAAAGTTGGGGTCTTACAACCTCCCCTCCTTATAAAATTTCGTCCTCGAAATTGACGTATGTACCTGGTATGTCGAAAAGGTGAGGATACCTCGCTTTCATTTCCGATTCCAACTCCCAGGTCATTTCCTCAATTGCATGGTTTCTCCACAAAACTTTAACTTGAGGTATAATTTTCGAGCGTAGGACATGCTCCTTCCTATCCAAGATCTTGACAGGTACCTCCTCGTACATTAAATCTTCGGCTATCTCGTATGGTTCTAACTCAATAATGAGGTTTGGATCCTTCACATATTTACGTAACACGGATATGTGAAACACGTTATGAACACGAGACATGCTTGGAGGTAAAGCGAGTCTATACGCCACATTTCCTATTCGGTCAAGAATCTCGAATGGACCAATGAATCGTGGGTTGAGCTTTCCTCTCTTCCCAAACCTCGTAACTCCTTTCCACGGAGCAATACGTAATAATACATGGTCCCCAACGTTAAATTCCACGTCCTTTCGATGAAGATCCGCATAACTCTTTTGTCGATCTTGTGCTGTTTGTATACGTTGTCGGATTATTTGGATCTTTTCTGTAGTCATACGTACTAACTCTGGTCCCAACAATGTTGTTTCACCCACCTCATTCCAACATACTGGAGAGCGACACTTTCTCCCATACAACGCTTCGAATGGAGCTACGCCTATACTTGCCTGATAACTGTTGTTGTAGGAGAATTCCACCAATGGTAAATACTTATCCCAACTCCCTTTGAAGTCTAGAACACAGAGTCTCAATAGATCTTCAAGAGTTTGAATAGTTCTTTCCGATTGTCCGTCTGTTTGAGGATGATAAGCCGAACTGAATCGTAAATCCGTACCCATAGCTTTCTGCAAACTGATCCAAAATCGTGAAGTAAATCTGGGATCACGATCCGAAACTATAGATACTGGCATGCCATGCAACCTCACAATCTCATTCACGTACATATGAGCGAGACGTTCAAGGGAATAAGTCTCTCGTATCGGCAAGAAATGAGCAGACTTGGTTAATCTATCAACAATAACCCAAATCGCATCTAAGCCTTGAGAAACCTTGGGAAGACCCGTAACGAAATCCATCGTAATGTGTTCCCACTTTCATTTCAGAATCTCAAGTGGTTGTAATGGACCCTTTGGCACTTGATGCTCCGCCTTGACACGTTGACACGTTAAACACCTCGAGATAAACTCCGCGATCTCTCTCTTCATATTGCTCCACCAAAATGTATGTCGAAGATCACGATACATTTTGGTACTCCCAAGATAAATTGCAAACGGTGTGTTGTGTGCTTCCATCATGATTCTATACTTCAAATCAGAATCGTTAGGAACACAAAGTCTGGAGTTGACTCGAAGTATTCCATCTTCATCGATTCTCGCTTCTGGAATTGCACCTTCTTGCACCTTCTTCTTCATCTTCATCAGCTCCGCATCCGTAGCTTGAGCAGCTTTAACTTTATCAATCAAAGTTGGTTCTACGCGTATACTTGACATCATCGCACTCGTTCCCACATATGATCTTCTACCCAACGCGTCAGCTACCACGTTCGCTTTTCCAGGATGGTATTGGATAGTATGATCGTAATCTTTCAACAGCTCAAGCCAACGTCGTTGCCGCATGTTGAGTTCCTTCTGAGTGAAGAAATATTTAAGGCTTTTATGATCCGTATAAATCTCCACTTTCTCTCCGTACAAGTAATGTCTCCAGATCTTCAATGCGAAAACGACTGCTGCCAACTCTAGATCATGAGTAGGATAATTCCTCTCATATTCTTTGAGTTGTCGCGAGGCATAGGCTATGACTTTCCCATGTTGCATGAGAACACATCCTAACCCTTTGCCCGAAGCATCGCTGTAAATAGCAAATCCATCCGAACCAGATGGTATTGTCAGAACAGGTGCCGAGATAAGTCTATTCTTGAGCTCTTGGAAGCTCTTCTCGCATTCCTCGCTCCAAACGAATTTTGTATCTTTCCGAGTCAACTGAGTTAATGGAGTAGCGATTCGAGAAAATCCCTCTACGAACCTCCGATAATAACCAGCTAAGCCCAGAAAGCTTCGTACTTCAGTCACCGACTTAGGTTGCTCCCAGCTTTGTATTGCTTCAATCTTCGCCGGGTCCACAGATACTCCACGTTTCGATACCACGTGCCCAAGGAATGCTACTTCCTCAAGCCAAAACTCGCATTTCTTCAGCTTGGCGTATAGCTTGTTCTCACGAAGCTTTTGAAGTACCAACTTCAAATGGTGTTCATGATCTTCACGACTTTTAGAATAGATGAGAATGTCATCAATAAAGACAACAACGAATTGATCTAAATACTCCTTAAATACACGGTTCATCATATTCATGAAAGCAGCAGGAGCATTAGTCAATCCAAAAGACATGACTAAGAACTCATAATGCCCGTACCGTGTTCTAAAAGCAGTCTTTGGAATATCCTCAGTTTTAATCTTCAATTGATGATATCCAGAACGAAGATCGATCTTTGAAAAGAATTGCGCTCCTTGCAACTGGTCGAACAGGTCATCAATACGAGGTAACGGATACCTATTCTTAATGGTGACATGATTCAACTCCCGATAGTCAATACAAAGTCGCATACTCCCGTCTTTCTTCTTTACGAATAAAACAGGAGCACCCCAAGGAGACGTACTAGGACGAATAAAACCGATGTCTAACAACTCTTGTAATTGGATCTTTAACTCTTGAAGTTCAATAGGAGCCATTCGATATGGGGTTTTAGAAATGGGCTTTGTACCGGGCTCAAGGTCAATAAAGAATTCAACTTCACGTTCTGGGGGTAGACCGGGAAGTTCTTCGGGAAATACATCCGGAAACTCATTAACAACGGAAATATCATTCAAATCTGATGTATTCTGGTTTAGATCAGTGACATGAGCTAAGAAAGCTTGACATCCGTTTTTCAATAAACGAATAGCCTTGGGATTTGAAATGATATTGACTGATTTTAGTGGTTTCGTGGTTTGAATTCGCACAACAGGTTGATTAGGAATATGAAAACTAACAACCTTACGAAAACAATTAATTTTGGCATGGTAAGTGGTTAACCAGTCAATTCCTAAAATCACGTCAAATGCAAGTATTTTCAAAGATATAAGATCAACAGGTAAGGTAAGGGTACCAATCTGAATCAAGCAAGATTTGTAAACTGTAGATGTAACAAAGGTTTCTCCTAACGGAGTTTCAACAGATAAGTCAAAGTCTAATTTATCAGAAGTCAAGTTCAAACGTTGAGCACAAGCAGGTGAAATAAAGGAATGGGTAGCACCGGTATCTAACAAGGTATAAACTTCGCAAGAGTTTATGATCAGCTTACCCGTAATCACCTCGTGTGGATTCCTCGCGTTTTGGGCTGTCACGACAAACGCTCTTCCAGGAATCACCGACTTTGACTTGTCTGCAACCGCCTTTGGAATCACCACCCCCGCTGAACTTGGTTTCGCAACAGGACAATCTCAAGCTATATGTCCTTCTTTTCCACAGTTATAGCATCCTTTGAATTGTTGTGGGCAGTTTGGGCTGATATGTCCCTCTTTCCCGCATTTAAAGCATACGACCGGTGGTCGTTCTCCTCCCCTCGAAACAGTTGATGCTGGTGCTGATGTCGACGTCTTCACGTTCTCATTGTTGTACCTTCTCTTCTTGAAATCTCCCCCCGATTCGCTTCTTCTACTATCATGGCCACGATATACACCGGAGTGGTTACCGCTTCTGTCATACTTTCCTCCTCGCTGGTTGTGATTGCTCCGATGACTGCTGCCACCGGTACGACCTTGGTTGTGGTCCCTCGGTTGAACATAATCATTATCTCGTTCTAATAACTGGGCCCTGTTTACTACATCCGAATATAAAAAAAATTTATGAGAAATGAGGTATTGACGTATTTCGGGTTTCAAACCTCTTAGAAACATCCGCGTCATACGTTCCTCATTCTCCACCAAATGAGGTGCAAACCTGGACAGCTCCGCGAACTTAGCCTCGTACTGGGATACCGTCATGTTATTTTGTTCGAGTCTAATAAATTCTACTTCCTTCATATGACGAATACTTTCAGGAAAGTACTTGTCATTAAATAATTTTTGGAACGCTTCCCAAGACATCTTGAGTGCGGCAGGCTGGGTACGCTTCACGGATTCCCACCAGTAATCTGCCTCTCCACGGAACATAAACGTGGCGAATGGAACCTTCTGTTCCTCTATACATCCCAAGACATCAAATATCTTGGTAATTTGTTTAATCCACGTCTCCGCCTTGATCGGATCTGGCTTTCCCAGAAACTCTGGTGATCCCAATTCTTTGAACTGCTTGGCAGTAATAATTCGCGAGTTGTTATTATCGCCACCTATATGTTGCACACGAGTCTCCCTCGTCTGATTTTGCATGAACTGCAGAAAACTTCTAAACATCTCATCGTTTATCGTCTGACCAGCGTTATTTTTAGGATGAACATTGCCTTCTTGTTGCACGTTCTCCTGGTTTACGATTAAAGGTGTCTCCACGGTCTCATTCACTTCGTTGTTAACATTCTCAGCTGTCATTCTCAAATACTGCCATAAAACAAGGGTTAATTAAACAAATCAACATATCACATATTAACCCTATGCTCCGACTGACCAATTAAATACCACATAAGCTTAGGTAGGACACACTAGCTAAGGATTTACTCTTCTCTCCCCTCCTAGTTCTATTCCCCGATCTCCGCCAGAGATCATATCCCTAAGCTTTGATACTAACTGTGACGCCCCCCAGAATAGGTCCATTCAACCCAACCCATTCTGAGTCGCCAAATACATGGTACAGAATTCAAATACAAACTTTATATCATACGGTCGTGCAAAATACGACCACACAACTGTGAGTGTCAATACAAATATGTAGAAAATATTAAGATTCAAACTAAGTCCTCATTACAATTATTATCACACTATTTATCAGAAATAGTGAGGACTATTACTGCTCTAACTCGGACCATCACTCTGTCCCCCGACTAGTTCCCGCAACATTCTCATTTCCTGAAGAGGACAACAGATGAAAAGGGTGAGCTCAACTAGCTCAGTAAAGAATATTATGACTAAAATAATGGAAAACAAATTATCGTTAGTCTTCAACAAACAAGATAAAATATAATGGACAACCAACTTTAGATCAATATTCGCAGCGGAAATAACAGTTCATTAGAAGAATTAAGCAGAGAATAAAGTCTACTATCTTCTATGATTTAAAAGTCCATCATCAATATTTTATCCCTGTAACATCAATCAATATACATCTCGAATCAAATATTCATCTTTGCACTACAGGCCAAAGATATTCATTTGTATCATCAGTGGTCATATTCATCTCAACACCTGTCATCTTTGCACTACAGGCCAAAGATATTCATCAGGTAATCATTCATCTTTGCTCTACAGGCCAAAGATATTCATCAAGTAACCATTCATCTTCGCTCTACAGGCCAAAGATATTCAGTTACATCACCTTTTAGGACTGAGAATGATGAAAAATATTTTTAAAAAAATAAATCCAGTGAGATAAAAGACAAAGACTAAGGATTCGTATTTTAGTATATCCAATTCAAAAATACCTCGTAATAATCAATTATGGAGCAAAATTCAAGAATAGAGCTCAAAACTTGGATACAATCAAAGATAGTAACCTTAACAAGCAATTTGGACAAATAGAAGAAAATTTAATTTTTCCGTGAATAGTGCCGTATACGTGAATAGTAACCCCGACGGAAAAAGTAAGAATTTCAACATAAAATTCATGACAATATTTCTGTATAATGATATTGAAAAGAATAATATCATTTACGAAAGAAGATAACATCCCTTACCTCAAAAAGATAGTACCTCTGACTGGAATATCGGATATAATATTGAAGGAAACTTGCGCTGAATACTAATACTCAAAGTATAGAAATACTCACAAAAATACGCTCGATATTATAGAGAGAGAAAATTTCTGATTCTGGTGTGATTTTCAATTCTAACCTAAGCACCCTATTTATAGAAAAAACTTAGGATGCCAAAGGAGACTAAAATAATAAAATAATATTATTTTTTAAAATTTTCCTCCGTCGCCGGCTGCTATCCAAACTCAGAATTTTTTTCAACAAAAGTGGGTCCCACCCATTAAATAATATTTATTTTCTGCAACTTTAGTAATTCATAATAAATAGCCCATTCGTCAGAAAAATACAAATTCTATGTCCTTCCATAGGAAATTTAATTCTCTACAACTTTGCAGAAGGAAGTTTTTCTAAATTCCAAACATAAATTATCCGAAATCTAAAAACAGATGATTTCTCACACCAAAATATTGATAAAAACTCACCAGCGCCAATTCCTTCTTTAATATCCACAAAATAAATATTTCCTTATCATATAAATCAATAATTAATTATTCACAAATAATATTATAGAACTATAATATTAACAACCAGGTCGTTCCTAGGACAGAGGGGGCCTTCCGATAAGGACTTCTCCTTACTGGCGCGCAATTAAATAACCCCTCCTAGACAGAACTTCCTTAGACATTGTCAATAATGCTATCTAATAATATTATTCAAATAATATGAATTATTGAGTTGATAATGTGAAATACTGTGCAATGACAATTATTGAATCAATACTACAAAATATCAACTGTAGCCATTATTGAATCAATCATAAAAAATAGCAACGTAGCAATTATTGAGTCAATAAAATATCAATGCAGCAATTATTGAGTCAATAATATAAAATATCAACGTAGCAATTATTGAGTCAATAATATAAAATATTGAACAGCAATTACTGTAACAATTATTGAGTAATGGCTTCTCACGTAAGACTCAATAATTCGAAATACTGTGCAATACCGTGTGCTACTATGCAACACCACGTATCACTGTATTTTAACCACCGGGTATTTCAACAGTACTAACGGTAACAACTACGCCGTTATCTTGTAAAAAAATTATTTCTGTCGCTTTCTATATCCGACAGTTATTCCGTTGTGGGGGCCCACAAATAGCTGCGCCGTCGTACGAATATTCCCCGACAACAAGAATATTCCACGACCAAACAAATATTCCCCGACAACAGGAATATTTTATAACCACTTGCTCATTTTAAAAATGTTTGCACATTTCACCCATAACTTTCGTATTTATCAAAACAACACTTTACTGTTTCGAAATAATATATAAAGAAAATTAAATCTTTATTCATAAAAGTTGGGGTCTTACAACTATATTGACTCATAATAGACATTTTTAATCACAATTGTTTATAAGTAAGTAATTTATTATTTATTTTTAAAAATAATATAAATTAGATTATTATTTAGTTTAAAATATTATAGAGAGATATACATATATTGAGAGGATATGAGTCATATGTGATTAAAATTTAATTGACAAAGTTATAAATTTTTAATTTGACCCCGTATAATAGAAAATTTATAAAATTTTAGTGGGGTCAATTTATATATAATAATTAAAAAATTTAAAATTTATATTATAAAACAATTTTTTTCTGTGGGGTCAATTAACCCCACAAGTTCTCTGTGGCTTCGCCACTGGAGATCGATGAAGCCATACATCCAGCCAAAAAACAATGGAGACGATGGACCTGTTGGGTTTGTGTGATCCAAACCCATGAGATTATCCTATTTAAAATAGGAATTTTTTTATTTTGGTATGTATGTTCTGAAATTGGAAAGGAATTGAATTTTCAGAAGTAACATTAGATTTGGGATGACAGTTTAGTAATTTCCGAAGGTGACTTGATTTAGGAATAAAGCAACTTGGAATACTGTTGGGTACAATCCCAATCCAAATTGAAGGTATCATATTATTAATATATATATGACTTATTCATGCCATATTGAATATCACACGAAATAGCAACTGCGAGTATTTTTCAGAAGGAGCATTGTATTGACAGTGCTTCGGTAGAGAAAAAGTGAGAGTAAATTGAGAGGATTTTTTTGTGAAAGTTTATTCACAAATTGTCATCATTTTTTTGGGTTAATTAATTGCTTGAAGACTTTAATTAATTCTGAGGTTCTAGGTGGTGAGATAATTTGAGTTTTCACTCAAATTGAGGTATTCTTGTATTCTTTCAATTTCTTAATATTTCAAGTTTTTAGTTATAAAACTTGGAAGGGATATTTGTATTCACAGTTGATTATAGTGAAATTGTTCGGAGTTCGACCCGTGGTTTTTACCTCTTAATTTTAGAGGGTTTTCCACGTAAAATTTGGTGTCTTGTGTTTGGTTTATTATTGTGATATTATTTTCTAGTTTATTTATTTTTCAAAGACAGTTATAATTGGAGGAGTTTTTCCAACAAAGTGGTATCAAGAGCAAGGTTCTTTGCGCGGTTGGTCTTTGATAAATTAAATGGATGAATCAAGTGGTGCAATGATTAAATTGACATCATCTAATTTTTCGATATGGAAGCCTAGAATGGAAGACATCCTTTACTGCAAGGATTTGTATGATCCACTGGAGCTTAAGGGAAAAAAGCCAGTGGACAAGACTGAGGCTGATTGGAAAAAGATGAATAGAAAAACGATCGGTCACATCAGACAGTGGATCGATCAAAGTGTGTTCCACCATATTTCGCAGGAAACGGATGCTTATACACTATGGACTATATTAGAGTCCATGTACGAGAAAAAGAATGCTCAGAATAAAACCTTTGTGATTCGAAAGATTATGAACCTGAAGTATAAAGATGGTAGCAGTGTATCCGAGCATATGAGTGAGTTCCAGGATTGGTGAACCAGTTGTCTACCATGAAGTTGAATCTTGAGGATGAGATTCAGGCATTGTTGCTTCTCAGTTCATTGCCTAACAGTTGGGAAACTTTGGTTGTGTCACTAAGCAATTCAGCTCCGGAAGGAAAGATAACCATGCAGATGGTCAAGGACAGCATACACGAGGAAACAAGACGAAAGGAGCAGGGTTTGAATTTTGAGACACAAACACTTGTGGCAGAGAACAGGGGTAGAAGTAACTTCAGGGGATCTCACAAGGGAAATTTAAATCGCAGTAAAAGCAAAAATTCCAGAAATCATAGGAGCAAGTCAAAGACAAGAGAAGGTGCTACATACAGGTGTTTTCATTGCAACAAGGAGGGTCACTTCAAAAGAAATTGCAAGATCTGGTTAGCCAAGCAGAAAACTGGTGAGCAAGGAAAAGTTGAGGAGAAGAATACTGCAGCTACAGTTACTGAGGATGTTGTGCTTCTTTCGTTCGGGGAAGAAGAATGCTTACATGTTCTTGATCAGAAGATTGATTGGGTTATTGATATAGGTGCTTCGTATCACGCTACTCCCAAGAGAGAATTCTTCACCACGTACAAAGCCGGAGACTTTGGGTTTGTGAGGATGGGTAACACTGATCAGTCCAAGATTGTTGGAATTGGTGATGTTTGCATACAGACAGATATAGGCTGCACTATTACTTTGAGGGATGTGAGACATGTTCCAGATTTGCGCCTCAACTTGATTTCTGGTATGGCCTTGGACAAGGAAGGCTATGAGAATCACTTCGGCAGCGGAAAGTGGAAGCTTACCAAGGGTACTATGGTAGTCGCTAGAGGTACTGCTTGTTGCTCATTATACAAAACTCATGTGAAGGTGTGTTCTAATGAGTTGAATGCAATTGAAGATGAATCTTCACCGAATCTGTGGCATAAAAGGCTTGGGCACATGAGTGAGAAAGGGTTGCAGATGTTAGCAAAGAGGTCCCTCATTCCTTTTGCTAAAGATACTGTACTAAACCCTTGTGATTATTGTTTGTTTGGTAAGCAGAATAGAGTTTCTTTTAGCAGTTCCTCTAAAAGAAAATCTGAGTTACTTGAGAGAGTATATTCTGATGTATGTGGTCCCATTGAGGTTGAGTCATTAGGTGGCAATAGATATTTTGTTACTTTTATTGATGATGCTTCACGTAAGGTGTGTGTGTTTTTGTTGAAAACAAAAGACCAGGTATTCCAGCATTTTCAGAGTTTCCATGCTATGGTTGAAAGAGAGACTGGAAAATTATTGAAGTGTCTTCGCAGTGACAACGGAGGGGAATACACTTCAAAGGAGTTTGCAGCATATTGTGTGAAACACGATATTCGACATGAGCAGACAGTTCCTGGCACCCCACAGCATAATGATGTGGCTGATAGAATGAACCGCACTATTATTGAGCGAGTCCGATGCATTTTGAGAATGGCTAAGCTGCCTAAGTCATTCTGGAGTGAAGCTGTTCGTACCGCTTGCTACCTGATTAATAGATCTCCATTAGCACCGTTGGACTTTCAGATTCCAGAGAAGGTTTGGAGTGGTAAGGATGTGTCCTATTCTTATTTGAGGGTATTTGGGTGCAAGGCTTTTGCACATATTCCCAAGGAACAACGATCGAAGCTTGATGACAAATCTACTCCATGTGTGTTTGTTGGCTATGGAGATGCAGAATTTGGGTACAGGTTATGGGATTCAGTTCAGAGAAAATTGTTCAGAAGCAGAGACGTGGTGTTTCATGAGCACCAGAATTATGAGGACTTTGATAAAGTTACACAACCTAGGAAAAATAAAGTTCCAGACCTCAGCGGAGTTCCTTCGCCATTACAGAATGCCACAGTTGGAGAAGAAAGTCAGAATGAAGATGTGACTGATACAGAGTTGCACGATGGTAATGGATCAGATGCAGAGAGTGTTGAGCAGGGGGAGCAGCCCCCTCAACTTGATATTGAAGAACCTCAGCTAAGAAGATCTACGAGAGAACATGTGCCATCAGTCAGGTATCCTTCGTCTGAATATCTTTTAGTTACTGAGGAGGGAGAACCAGAAACTTTTCAGGAAGTTAAGGCTCATAAGGAGAAGAATAATTGGCTGAGAGCAATGCGGGATGAGATGGATTCGTTGCACAAGAATCACACTTATGAGCTGACTACACTTCCGAAGGGCAGGAAAGCATTGAAGAATAAATGGGTGTTCAAGCTGAAAAAGGATGGAGAAAAACTAGTGAAATACAAGGCTCGATTGGTGGTCAAGGGTTTTGCTCAAAAGCAAGGTATTGATTTCGATGAGATTTTTTCTCCGATTGTAAAAATGACCTCTATTCGAGCAGTGTTGGGGTTAGTAGCTAGTATGGATCTTGAGCTTGAGCAACTAGATGTGAAAACTGCATTCCTTCATGGTGATTTGAAGGAGGAAATCTACATGGAGCAACCAGAGGGATTTGAAGTTAAAGGAAAAGAGCACTTGGTTTGCAGGTTGAAGAAAAGTTTGTACGGCCTGAAACAAGCCCCAAGGCAGTGGTACATGAAATTTGATTCATTCATGATGGATCAAGGTTACAGCAGAACAATTGCAGATCATTGTGTGTATGTTAAAAAGTTTTCGGATGATAACTTCGTTATTTTGTTGTTATATGTAGATGATATGTTGATAGTTGAGCAAGATGGTAATATGATTTGCAGGCTCAAAGGTGAGTTATTCAAGTCCTTTGATATGAAGGACTTAGGCCCGGCTAAGCAGATTTTGGGCATGAAGATTGCTCGTGACAGAAAAACTAAAAGGTTGTGGTTGTCACAAGAGAAGTATGTTGAACGAGTGCTTGCAAGGTTCAACATGGGTGATGCTAAGCCAGTTAGCACACCACTGGCCAATCATATTAAGTTGACAAAGCGCATGTGTCCTTCTACTAAGGAAGGGAGAGATGATATGTCAGCAGTTCCCTACTCCTCTGCTGTAGGGAGTCTTATGTATGCGATGGTTTGTACACGGCCAGATATTGCTTATACAGTTGGCGTTGTGAGCAGGTATTTGTCAAATTCTGGTAGAGAACATTGGGAAGCAGTTAAGTGGATTCTCAGATACTTGAAAGCTACTTCCGGTTTGTGTTTGGGGTTTGGTGGTTCGAGTCCAGTCTTGGAGGGTTTTACAGATGCAGACATGGCAGGTTCTGAAGAGAAGAAGTCTACTTCAGGGTATTTATTTATTTTTACAGGGGGAGCTGTATCATGGCAGTCCAAGTTGCAGAAGTGTGTTGCCTTGTCTACAACTGAGTCAGAATATATCGCCGCTACGGAAGCAGGCAAGGAGATGTTATGGTTGAAACGATTTCTCCAAGAGTTGGGTTTGACTACAGGATGAATATGTGGTTTATTATGACAGTCAAAGTGCAATTGACTTGACCAAAAATGCCACGTATCATAATCGTACCAAACACATTGATGTTCGTTATCACTGGCTTCGAGAAGTGATGGAAAAGGAATTGATGAAAATAAAGAAAGTTCATACCGACGAGAACCCTTCAGACATGTTGACAAAGGTTGTAACTCGCGATAAACTGGAGTTTTGCAAGGAGTTGGTCGGGATGGACTCCAAGTGACGGGGTCACGGTGAAAGCCCCCTCTCATGGATTTGGAGGGGGAGATTGTTGGGTTTGTGTGATCCAAACCCATGAGATTATCCTATTTAAAATATGAATTTTTTTTATTTTGGTATGTATGTTCTAAAATTGGAAAGGAATTGAATTTTCAGAAGTAACATTGAATTTGGGATGGCAGTTTAGTAATTTCCGAAGGTGACTTGATTTAGGAATAAAGCAACTTGGAATACTGTTGGGTACAATCCCAATCCAAATTGAAGTCATCATATTATTAATATATATATGACTTATTCATGCCATATTGAATATCACACGAAATAGCAACTGTGAGTATTTTTCAGAAGGAGCATTGTATTGACAGTGCTTCGGTAGAGAAAAAGTGAGAGTAAATTGAGAGGGTTTTTTTGTGAAAGTTTATTCACAAATTGTCATCATTTTTCTGGGTTAATTAATTGCTTGAAGACTTTAATTAATTCTGAGGTTCTAGGTGGTGAGATAATTTGAGTTTTCACTCAAATTGAGGTATTCTTGTATTCTTTCAATTTCTTAATATTTCAAGTTTTTAGTTATAAAACTTGGAAGGGATATTTGTATTCACAGTTGATTATAGTGAAATTGTTCGGAGTTCGACCCGTGGTTTTTACCTCTTAATTTTATCTTGTGTTTGGTTTATTATTGTGATATTATTTTTTAGTTTATTTATTTTTTCAAAGACAGTTATAATTGGAGGAGTTTTTCCAACAGGACCAGAAGGCACAAACGTTAAATTTACGAGACAAAGAAAATGCATGCATGCATGCATGCATGGTATTATATTCCACAATTGCATAAAGTGTCCATTTCTGGACTAATTGGTTGCGTATTTAGTCGAGCTGTCGTCTATCTCTACTATAACTGATTGCTAAATGTTAATTTGCCTACGATCGAAGTTAATTGCTTCCACAAAAGTCACTCAAGTCCCAATGACTAGTACTACTCATGAGTCATGAGGTGTATATAGTGGCAGATCCAGGATCCCCCAAAGGGGGAGGCGGACACCGACAAGCAGGGGACGGCGATGAAAATAGTGTGGGGAAGGAGGTGGTATATACACTGAAAATTTCCGGCGAGCAGGGGGCGGCCGCCACCCTCCCTCCTCCACTGGGTGTATATATGTTGATTGATTGAAGAATATTTGAAGATGCAATTTTTTGTTCGTCAGAAAGTCTTTGTTGATTTAAGCTGGTTCATGCATGCTAATTAATAAAATAGAGTTTACCACTACTGGTAATTTTTAATTTTATTATTTAGAAGTTTAAACCAGTTTAACTTGCTTAACTAATAATGAATGATGAACACACTAGCTAGCTCCACTTGTTGATTGCAATTTATTATATATAAGTTAGAATAAAGTTGACATTTATTAAATTTTTATATACATTAATATACTTCAAAGGGTAGAAATTAATATGTAGTACATTTATTTCCTCTTCTTTTTCTTTTTTTCCAACACTACAACATTTCATTATATATATGCATGTCATTTAGAGAAATGAAAAAAAAATGCACTCACATCTTCCAAACTTTGGTTAATGACATGTTTGGTTTGGGGGAAATGGAATAGGCATTCCAAAAAGAATGCTCATTCTTATGTTTGGTAACTTAAAAGGAGATGGAATGAGCATTATAATGAAATGCCTATATATATATAGATATGTTTAAATGAATACTTATTTCATCAAGATGTGTAAAAATTGATCATTCCATTCCAATCGACAAAGTTAAAAAAAAAACTTCAATCGATCAAAATAGTATAGTTTCTCGTTCTGACCAAATATAGGAATATGAATGCTCATTCCATTCCCATTCATATTTTCATTCAAATTCTCATTCCAATGTTGTAACTAAACATACCATAAGTTGTCAAATCTTCACGGATTCTTCTTGTTGGACATGATTATTTGGGCCATATGGTCCACGTGGAAGAATACTCCCAACGTAGGAGATTGTGCTCGGTGAATCCGGGACCATAGTCCACGTGGAGGAAGTCTCCCCCACGTAGGAAGCTAGTTTGGATAGTTGGAGAAATTTAAGGAATCTAAGATTCCTAACTATATTTAATTTCCAACTCCTAAGGAAAGTATCAGGATAGAATCCGACTTTCTTTCTTTAAAGAGATTCAGTTTAATCCCATTAAAGAATTAAAGAATCTGACCTAATGTGGAGTTCTACTTCCATACAAAGGAGGGCATGTAGGAGGAGATACAATCACTATAAATACTAAGTTATACCCTGATTCTCAGATACACACAACATCTATTATTTTTCAATACTAAATACTTTCATTGTTAAATCTTATTCAGCATGTATTTATTCTCACATCGGAGCTATCCTCCGGCGGCCCAGACCGTCAAGCTTCTTCATGTGATTTCGTTTATGTGCAAAATTTGATGCACTTTTGATGGTTGAGACGCGTGGACGAATTTTGATGTTAACACTTCCAAACAAGTAGGAGATGGAGCTATGCATGCATGCAGCCAAAAAGAGAAGAAAATTGTACTTATTCCAGTACAATTAATTGGGAAAGTTGTCCATTTCTTGACTAAGTTGCTGTTTGGATTGTGAGGATGTAGGTTCACATGATGTCGTGTAGGTGAAGGAGTTGATCCCGTCAAATATAAATATTACAAAATTTTGAGTAGTTAATATAGTGATAACACTAGCATTATCTAAACCCAAAAATTTCGGGATAATAGACATTTTGGTCATTGTACTAGAATTCGATTTTTATTATGGTTATCGAAACTTTTTTTTTATTACAATCGCATTACTATACTCTAAAATAATTACCAAATGGTCATTCTGTATGATTTCTGTCCAAAAAACGGACGGAAGTGCTGAGGTGGCATATTGACTCGGTTTTCTATGCTGATGTGGAGCGCAAAAATGCAAAGAACCACCAAAACTATTAGTACTTCAGCATAATAATCCCAAAACTAATAATAATAATAATAATAATAATAATTTCAAAATAATAACAATAATAATAATTTTTAAATAATAATAATAATAATTTCAAAATAGTAATAATAATAATAATTTCAAAATAATAATAATAATAGTTTTAAAATAATAATAATTTCAAAATAATAATAATAGTAACAATTATAATAATAATAATTTTAAAAAATTTAAAATTTTTGAAAACATTTATATAAATAATAATAATAAATTTATATGAATAACCATGCTAATTGTCCATGCATAGATTTAGTTGGTTTAAAATAATAATAATAATAATAATTTCAAAATAATAATAATAATAATAATAATAATAAAATAATATTAATAATAATAATAATTTTTAAATAATAATAATAAGAATTTCAAAATAACAATAATAATAATAATTTTTATAAAATTAAAAAATTATATAAATAATAAAAATATTTTTATATGAATAACCATGCTAATTGTCTCTGCATAGATTTAGTTGGTTCATAATAATAATAATAATAATAATAATAATAATAATTTCAAAATAATAATAATAATAATTATTATTATTATTATTTAAAATTATTATTATTATTTATATAATTTATATATATTTTTTAATTTTATAAAAATTATTATTATTATTATTATTATTTTAAAATTCTTATTATTATTATTTAAAAATTATTATTATTATTTTTAAATTATTATTATTAGTATTATTATGAAATTATTATTATTATTATTATTATTATTTTAAGCTAACTAAATCTATGCAGGGACAATTAGCATGGTTATTCATGTAAAAATATTTTTATTATTTATATAAATGTTTTTAAAATTTTAAAATTTTTTAAAATTATTATTATTATAGTTGTTATTATTATTATTATTATTATTTTGAATTTATTATTATTATTTTAAAATTATTATTATTACTATTATTAATATTTTGAAATTATTATTATTATTTTAAAATTATTATTATTATTATTTTGAAATTATTATTATTATTACTATTTTGAAATTATTATTATTATTACTATTTTAAAATTATTATTATTATTATTATTTAAAAAATATTATTATTATTATTATTATTATTACTTAAAAATTATTATTATTATTTAAAAATTATTATTGTTATTATTTTGATATTATTATTATTATTATTATTATTATTATTATTATTATTATTAGGCTTAAATATAAATTACTACCCTAAACTATAGGCCATATTCCACTTCGGTGATTGAACTATCAATTTTTTTCAATCAGGTGATTGAACTATCAATTTTTTTCAATTTGTTCAATTGAGGCTGCCACGTCAAAAATTACTGACGTGGCCCTCTAAGTGGGGTCATATCCAGCTGATTTGTGCCAAAAAAATAGTTTTTAAATTTTTAATTACACTTTAAAGGACAAATTCGTCAATCCGGTCCCTTTATATTAAACATTAAAACAACAAAAGGCATAATTTTTTTTTATTAAATCTTTGTTCTTCTTTCTCTCATGAACAGCATCAGTATGATATATCAATATATACAAATTGGAGATGAAAACTGCATCTTCATCTACATCTTCATGATCTTCTTTTCCTTTTTCTTTTATCTCTTTTTTTCGATCGGAGATGAAAATTAACAATTACCCAGATCAATAACCCAAATCCAATAACCCATCATAGAAATCAGCAAGGCTGATTTCATCAAAACTCTCCATTTGATAATTAAAAAGCACAACATCAACACTTCGCCAAACACAAATTCGCCAAACTCTCCATTTGATAATTTGCCTCTTTGTTATTGTTGATTTCAGTCAACACTTCGCCAACACCCAAAAGCCAAAATTGACCATTAAAATTTTCTACAGCTTTCTTATACAGAAATTATCTAAAAAAATCTTTCAAAAGCCATCTGGAAAAATAGCAGAAGAATAGCAGATCACCAAACAAACCAAAACAATCTTTCAGAAGAAAAATTGCAGAAGAATAGCAGATCTGGAAAAATCAGCCATCTAAAACAATCTTTCACCAGCTTATGCCAAGAATGACCTCTGCAGAAGAATAGCAGATCTGGAAAAATCAGCCAAACACCCAACAAACCAAAGAGCAATAACAGAAATCTCACCAACACAAAACGGCTGCATCGCAACAAGAGGAGACCCACCGAAGCCACTCCATGGATTCCGGCAAGGTTAAGCCCAAAAACCGCTACGGCAGTCATAAAATCAAGGAACAATAAACGGTGCTTTTCGGCGAGATCTGAGAAGATACATCTCTCAGATCTTGAACTTTCATGTGAAAACGGGATCCCTTTTCCTCATCAACGTTGTGTCACGATTAAGCTAGTAATTGACAAGGAATTGAAAGGAAAGCAAATAAGAAATAACAGTAAAGGAAAACTAGAACATGCTCATTGCATTCGATAACCCCTTACACCTCCAAAGGGACTGATCTCAGCCAAATCTAACAGACAGAAGGAATGATACTCTACTCCAATAACAAGGAAACACGTGGATATTGCTAAAAATAAGGCATAACAACCTACAACCAAATACTGGATGCAAGGAACTTATTGGGCTAAACGGTGCGTTTAACCCTCACCAACTTAATTACTAAAAGACTAAATGAAACGGTGCGTGTGGATGACCCCTGGCTACAACGGCTACTTCATCATCCTGGGCTTCCTTCCTGACAATTCCCTTCTCTTTGAACTGATCCTTGTCCCCAAGGATTAAAACTGGGATACTGCTCACAGAGTTTGCTCCATTCCTCCCAAGTGGCGTCTTCTGGGATACTGTGTGACCATTACACCAAAACCATCGTAGCTGTTCTATTCTTTTTCTTAATCAATCTACGATCCAGTATGGCAACTGGCTTGGGTCGGACTTCGCCTGCTAAATTAGTTTGAGGTAATTCAATCTGAACCACCATTGATTTGCATATCTTCTTCTTTAACTGAGAAACATGGAAGACATCATGGATTTTTGATTGTGGAGGTAGTTACAACCTGTATGCTACCTTTCCAATTTTCTGCGTAACTGCATAAGGTCCATAATATCTAGCTGATAATTTTAAATTGCATCTTTGGTTTACTGAAATTTGCCTGTATGGTTGGAGCTTTAAGTAAACTTCATCTCCCACTTGCAATTCTCTTTATGTCCTCTTCCTATTTGCATAATACTTCATCTTTTCTTGTGACTTCTGCAAATTTTCTTTCAGTAGCTGTTGTGTTACCAACATTCCTTAACAAAGTCTGCTACCAAAGGATTACTATGGTTTCCCAGCTGGTGATAATTGGCCACTGGTGGATCTACACCATATAAGGCCTTGAAAGGAGAAATTCCAGTTGCTGTGTGAAAGGAAGTATTATACCACCATTCTTCTAGAGGTAACCACTTATTCCACTGTGTTGGCTTAGTGCTAGACCTACACCTGAGATACATTTCTATGCACTGATTTACCCTTTCTGTCTGGCCATCTGTTTGTGGGTGGTACGAAGTGCTTAATTTAACCTGAGTGTCCATGACCTTGAACAGCTCCTTCCAAAATGCACTTGTAAAAATTCTCTCTGTCAGAAATAATAGCTCTAAGTGGTCTATGGAGCTTAATAACTGAGTCCAAAATTGCTTGAGCTACCTGAGTAGCTGTGAAAGGGTGATTAAGGGCAATAAGATGGCAACCTTTGGTTAGTTTATCAACAACCACTAAGATAGTGTCTTTTCCTTCTGATCTAGGTAGACCTTCAATAAAATCCATTGTTATGACCTCCCAGGCTTGACTAGGGATGGGTATAGGTTGTAACAACCCAGGAGTGGGAACATGCTCCCCTTTGTGTCTCTGACAGATCTCACATTGTTTAATTAACTCATTAAAATCCTTTCTCATTGTTGGCCAGTAGAACAATAGCTCAGCCCTTTTTGATGGAAGCTGTGACTCCTGAATGGCCTCCTTCAGGACTGCTATGGACTTGCTCCATGATTTTCTGCCTCAGACTTCCAGCACTTCCCACATAAATTTTCCCATCCTTCCTTAGAATTTCAGCTTGCATGGAAAATGTAGGTAGACTACTAGGACTGATTATTAACTGAGCCAATATTCCTTGAGCTTCTTGATGTTCACTTAGGCTCTCAACTATTTCTTCCTTCTAGCTTGGGGTCATGAATTGAACCACCACACAATTGATTTCTTCTTCATGCTTTCTTGAAAGGGCATCTGCTACAAGATTATTTTTTCCTTTCTTATACTATATAGTGTAATCAAAACCTAGCATTTTGGATAGCCATTTTTGTTGCACTAAAGTAGTTAACTTCTGCTCCATGAAGTATTTCAGTGCTTCATGGTCTGTTTTAATAATAAAGGTTTGTCCCAAGAGATAGGTTCTCCATTTTTGCACAGCCATAATGACAGCAAGCAGTTCTTTTTCGTAAGTTGACAACCCCATATGCCTTGGAGACAAGGCTTTACTCAAGTATGCCAAAGGCTTACCCTCCTGCATCAGGACTGCCCCCTATTCCGGACTGGCAGGCATCTGTTTCCACTATGAATACCTTGGTAAAGTCTGGTAGGGCTAGTACTGGAGTACTAGAAAGAGCCAGTTTGAGCTTGTCAAAAGCTTGGTCAGCTTCTGCATTCCAATTGAAAGATTCTTTCTTGAGTAGATTGGTTAGAGGCTTGCTGATAACTCCATACTGTTGCACAAACCTTCTATAATATCCTGTGAGACCCAAAAATCCTCTAAGAGCCCTTAATGATTTGGGTCTGGGCCAATCCTTCACAGCTTCTATTTTCTTCTCATCAACTGACACCCCTTGATTGCTAATGATATGCCCCAGATATTCCACCTCCCTCTAGGCAAAAGTGCACTTGGACTCCTTTACATAGAACTGATTCTGCCTGAGTACTTCCAAAACTTCCTGCAGATGCACCTTATGTTCTTCTAGAGTAGGACTGTATACCAGAATGTCATCAAAAAATACTAGTACAAATTTTCTCAAGTAAGGTGAAAATACCTCATTCATGATGCATTGAAAGGTGGCCGGAGTATTGGTTAAACCAAATGGCATAACTAGGAATTCATAGTGTCCTTGATGTGTTTTAAAAGCTGTCTTTTGAATGTCCTCAGCCTTAACCCTGATTTGGTGGTACCCACTTCTCAAATCCAGTTTAGAGAAATAACTGTTGCCTTTTAACTCATCCAAAAGCTCTTTTATAATGGGTATAGGAAATTTGTTCTTGATGGTAATGTTATTTAGGGCCCTGTAATCAACACAAAATCTCCAGGTGTTATTCTTTTTCCTGACCAATAGCACTGGGGAAGCATAGGGAGATGTGATGTGCCTTATGATCCCACTGTTAAGCATCTCTTTGACCATTCTTTCAATTTTAATCTTCTGTATATAGGGGTACTTATAAGGGTTGTTGTTGACAGGATTACAGCCAGGCATGATAGGAATATGGTGATCTTGCACTCTTATGGGAGGTAGACCTGGGGGCTCCTTGAAAAGGTCCTTGTAGTTTGTGAGGAGATTGTATAGCTGCTCTGGAATTGGTTCCCTTGCTTCTAATGTTCCTTCCAAGGCTGTTAACTGAGCTAAAAAGTAAGTTTCCTCCTTTGGATTTCAACTAAAATTTTCTTCTACTTGCACTTTAAAGAAATGAGTAGCCTCCCCTTGGTCCTCTATTACTGTCTGCTTGCCTTCACAGTGTATAGTAACTGCTCTTTTGTCGTAATCAAAATATATGGGACTTACTGTCTGCATCCATTTTACCCCCAAAATCGCATTATATCCTCCTAAAGGAATGACATACATGGGAGTTTGAAATTCCCCAAAAGCCATATTTCATCTGAACTTTGCAATCTTTTTGTCACATTGCAGGGTTTTTCCATCGGCTACTGTCACCTTGATAGAAGTGCAGGGTTCTGTGCTCAGTTGCAACCTTTTAACCAAAGTCTGAGAGATGAAGTTGTGGGTAGAGCCACTGTCCAGCAACATGTTGATGTAAGCATTCTTAACTTTTCCTTGTAGCTTAAGGGTATGAGACCTATTCGTTCATGTCAAGGTATGTAGTGACACCTCACAACTATCCTCTAGTTGTAAGAATTCTCCTTCCTCTCCTGCTAACATGATAGCCAATTCTTGTTCCTGCTCATTCATTTCCCCTTTAGTTCCACCCTGTTCTTCTTCATCTGTAATCATCAAATATAGGTGCTTTTGCTTACATCTATGCTCCTTAGTGTAGATTTCATCACACTAAAAATATAGACCCTTCTCTCTCCTTACTGCCACTTCTGCTGGTGTCAGCCTTTTGATTGGAATTGTCCTCTGTACAGGGTCCATTTTTGTGGAAGTTGGGCTTTCTTTGTTGTTCATATAACTGATTCTATGCTTATAGGCTGGCTTACTTCCATAATGCTTGGACTGTACTTGGTTCCTTTTATCCAAAGACTCTAAATAAAGCTCCTGTCCCCTAGCCTGTATAATTGCTTCTCTCAAAGTTTGTGGTCTTATAATGTATAGGGCATTGGCTATTTCCTCTTTCAGCCCACTGAGGAAACTTTCAATGAAGTACTCCTCTGTACAGCCCTTATTCTGACCCCACATGTAAGTTTTTAATTCCTCAAACCTCTTGATGTAATCCTCTATCTTCCCTTTCTGAACCAGCTTGTTAAATTGCCCAATCACATTTTCATGTCCCCCTATTGCAAACCTGTAGCAAACATGATAAGCAAATTCCTCCCAAAGCATATCTGGTTTCTCCTCCTGCAAGGACTGATACCAAACATCTGTCTCCCCTTCCAAATACAATGCAGCATACACCACTTTAGATCTATAATCCATCGTTGGATGAAGTTGAAAGAATTTTTCACACTTTTTCAACCATCCTCGAGGGTCCTTTCCTTCAAAGTATGGAAAATCCACTCTGGGTATGGAAAAGGGTGGAAAAGGTGAAACTTAGGGTCTGTGTTGGTAGGTTTCTAGGTGAGGACTTCCCTTAATCCACTCATGTATGCCTGAGTTTTGTGAGTAGAAATTGGAAGAAGGTGGTGTAAAGGCTGGGGGGTTCTAAAAAAATTGAGTGTGTGTAGGGGTTGGTCTTGTGTGGTTAGGCTGTGAGTTGAGGTTTATCTGTGGTTGGTTATATGTTCCATTGGTGTATATATTTTGGAAACTGGTGGGGCTATACAGGGTAGTATAGGGTATGGTATAGGTGATAATCGAGTTAGTGGGCTGGTTCGGATCTGTATAAGGCGGCAAGTTACCTTTGTTTATAGTGGTTTTGGTGATATTTGGAGAATGAATAGTAAAAACAGGCACCCCAACTGGTCTATTCATGATTTCTATAGTTGATACTGGGGGTATTAAGCTGGTATTAGTAATTGGTTGATGTATATTCGCTGGAATTTTGTTTCTAGTGTTCATGTCAGACACAGTCATGAAACTACTAAGGCTTAACCCAATGGTGGAAAGTGAACATATGGGATTACTGGGTGCAGGGGAAAGGTCTGGAGGTGTATTCACCAACACAAAAAAAGTAATAGGGCTAGATACCTCAGAGGTAGGGTTCTTCTCCTTCTCTGCTACGCGTGCTACCTCCATAGCCTCTAATATCCTCCTCGCTACCTCCTCATTGTTGGATTGCACTGTCCGAGTCAAATGGAGGACCTTTTGACCCATGGTTTTGAACAGTGAAGTTGATTGTCCAAACTGTTGGGTCATCATCTCCTTCAGCTATCCATTCGTTCTTCTAAGGCCTTCAAGTCCTTCTGATGCTTTTGCAGACTGGGTTTAGCAGAACTTTCCGCCATTAATGGCCCAGGGTTGCTCTGATACCAATTTGTCACGATTAAGCTAGTAATTGACAAGAAATTGAAAGGAAAACAAATAAGAAATAACAGTAAAGGAAAACTAAAACATTCTCATTGAATTCGATAACCCCTTACACCTCCAAAGGGACTGATAAATACTCAGCCCAATCTAACAGACAGAAGGAATGATACTCTACTCCAATAACAAGGAAACACGTGGATGTTGCTAAAAACAAGGCATAACAACCTACAACTAAATACTGGATGCAAGGAACTTATTGGGCTAAAAGGTGCGTTTAGCCCTCACCAACTTAACTACTAAAAGACTAAATGAAACAGTGCGTGTGGATGGCCTCTGGCTACAACGGCTACTTCATTATCCTGGGCTTCTTTCCTGACACGTTGATCTGTTCTTCGCATACAAAGGAAATCCCAATCAATTTCCCCTTGATTTTCTGAGCTCTAGGGTTTTATCGATCGAAGAGGGGGGGGGGTGATTTTTTTCCAATCGATTGAAGGAGATTTATTAGATTTGTTAGATTTGTTTTTGTTTTAATGGAAAATAAAAAATAATTTGCCAAATTTACCCCTACTTAAACATTTTAATTTAACAAATGGTGAAGAAATTATTTTTTTAAGACACATCAACTAGTGATGGCTCCACTTCGAGGGCCACGTCAGCAATTTCTGATGTGGTAGCCTCAATTGAACGAATTGAAAAAAATTGATAGTTTAATCACCTGATTGAAAAAATTGATACTTTAGTCCCTCAAGTGGAATATGGCCTATAGTTTATGTAAGACCCCAACTTTTATGAATAAAGATTTAATTTTCTTTATATATTATTTCGAAATAGTAAGGTGTTGATTTGATAAATGTGAAAAAATTATGGGTGAAATGTGCAAATATTTTAAAATGAGTAAGTGATTATAAAATATTCATTGTTATAAAATATTCATTGATCTTGAGCCGGTACAAAACCCATTTCTAAAATCCCATATCGAATGGCTCCTATTGAACTCCAGGAGTTAAAGGTCCAATTACAGGAATTGTTAGACATCGATTTTATTCGTCCTGGTACGTCTCCTTGGGGTGCTCCTATTTTATTCATAAAGAAGAAAGACGGGAGTATGCGACTTTGTATTGACTATCAGGAGTTGAACCATGTCACCATCAAGAATAGGTATCCATTACCTCGTATTGATGACCTGTTCGACCAGTTGCAAGGAGCACAATTCTTTTCAAAGATCGATCTTCGTTCGGAATATCATCAGCTGAAGATTAAAACTGAGGATATTCCAAAGACTGCTTTCAGAACTCGGTATGGGCATTATGAGTTCTTAGTCATGTCTTTTGGATTGACTAATGCTCCTGCTGCTTTCATGGATATGATGAACCATGTATTCAAGGAGTATTTAGATCAATTCGTTGTTGTCTTTATTGATGACATCCTCATCTATTCTAAAAGCCGTGAAGATGAGCACCACTTGAAGTTAGTACTTCAAAAGCTTCGTGAGAACAAGCTATATGCCAAGCTGAAGAAATGCGAGTTCTAGCTTGAGGAAGTAACATTCCTTGGGCACGTGGTATCAAAACGTGGAGTATCTGTTGACCCAACGAAGATTGAAGCAATACAAAGCTGGGAGCAACCTAAGTCGGTGACCAAAGTACGAAGCTTTCTGGGCTTAGCTGGTTATTATCGGAGGTTCGTAGAGGAATTTTCTCGAATCGCTACTCCATTAACTCAGTTGACTCGGAAAGATACAAAATTCGTTGGAGCGAGGAATGCGAGAAGAGCTTCCAAGAGCTCAAGAGGAGACTTATTTCGGCACCTGTTCTGACGATACCATCTGGTTCGGATGGATTTGTCATTTACAACGATGCTTCGGGCAAAGGGTTAGGATGTGTTCTCATGCAACATGGGAAAGTCATAGCCTATGCCTCACGGCAACTCAAAGAATATGAGAGAAATTATCCTACTCATGATTTAGAGTTGGCAGCTGTCGTTTTCGCGTTGAAGATCTGGACACATTACCTATACGGGGAGAAAGTGGAGATTTATACGGATCATAAGAGCCTTAAATATTTTTTCACTCAAAAGGAACTCAACATGCGGCAACGACGTTGGCTGGAGCTGTTGAAAGATTACGATCATACCATCCAATACCATCATGAAAAAGCGGACATGGTAGCTGACGCATTGAGTAGAAGATCATATGCGGGAACGAGTGCGATGATATCAAGTATACGCGTGGAACCAGCTTTGATTGATAAAGTAAAAGCTGCTCAAGCTACGGATCCGGAGCTGATGAAGATGAAGAAGAAGGTGCAAGAAGGTGCTATTCCAGAAGCAAGAATCGATGAAGAAGGAATACTTCGAGTCAACTCCAGACTTTGTGTTCCTAACGATTCTGATTTGAAGTATAGAATCATGATGGAAGCACACAACACACCGTTTGCAATTTATCTTGGGAGTACCAAAATGTATCGTGATCTTCGACATACATTTTGGTGGAGCAATATGAAGAGAGAGATCGCGGAGTTTATCTCGAGGTGTTTAACGTGTCAACGTGTCAAGGCGGAGCATCAAGTGCCAAAGGGTCCATTACAACCACTTGAGATTCTGAAATGAAAGTGGGAACACATTACGATGGATTTCGTTACGGGTCTTCCCAAAGTTTCTCAAAGCATAGATGCGATTTGGGTTATTGTTGATAGATTAACCAAGTCTGCTCATTTATTGCCGATACGAGAGACTTATTCCCTTGAACGTCTTGCTCATATGTACGTGAATGAGATTGTGAGATTGCATGGCATGCTAGTATCCATAGTTTCAAATCGTGACCCCAGATTTACTTCACGATTTTGGATCAGTTTGCAAAAAGCTATGGGCGCGGATTTACGATTCAGTTCGGCTTATCATCCTCAAACAGACGGACAATCAGAAAGGAATATTCAAACTCTTGAAGATCTATTGAGATTCTATGTTCTAGACTTCAAAGGGAGTTGGGATAAGTACTTACCATTGGTGGAATTCTCCTACAACAACAGTTATCAGGCAAGTATAGGCGTAGCTCCATTCGAAGCGTTGTACGGGAGAAAATGTCGTTCTCCAGTATGCTGGAATGAGGTGGGTGAAGCAACATTATTAGGACCGGAGTTAGTACGTATGACTACGGAAAAGATCCAAATGATCCGGCAATGGATACAAATCGCACAAGATCGACAAAAGAGTTATGCGGATCTTCATCGAAAAGACGTGGAATTTAATGCTGGGGACCATGTGTTATTACGTGTTGCTCCGTGGAAGGGAGTTACAAGGTTTGGCAAGAGAAGAAAGCTCAATCCACGATTCATTGGTCCATTTGAGATCCTTGACAGAGTAGAAAATATGGCCTATAGACTCGCTTTACCTCCAAGCCTGTCTCGTGTTCATAACGTTTTTCACATATCCGTGCTTCGTAAATATGTGAAAGACCCAAACCACATTATTGAGTTAACACCAGACGAGATAGCCGAAGATTTAACGTACGAGGAGGTACCTGTCAAGATCTTGGATAGGAAGGAGCATGTCCTACGCTCGAAAATTATACCTCAAATTAAAGTTTTGTGGAAAAACCATGCTATTGAAGAAATAACCTGGGAGTTGGAATCGAAAATGAAAGCGAGGTATCCTCACCTTTTCGACATACCAGGTACGTACGTCAATTTCGAGGACGAAATTTCATAAGGAGGGGAGGTTGTAAGACCCCAACTTTTATGAATAAAGATTTAATTTTCTTTATATATTATTTCGAAATAGTAAGGTGTTGATTTGATAAATGTGAAAAAATTATGGGTGAAATGTGCAAATATTTCAAAATGAGCAAGTGGTTATAAAATATTCATTGTTGTCAGGGAATATTCGTTTGGTCGTGGAATATTTTTGTTGTCGGAGAATATTCGTACGACGGCGCAGCTATTTGTGGGCCCCACAACGGAATAACTGTCGGATATAGAAAGCGACAGAAATAACTTTTTTATAAAATAACGGCGTAGTTGTTACCGTTAGTACTGTTGAAATAACCGGTGGTTAAAATACAGTAATACGCGGTGTTGCACAGTAGCATACGGTATTGCACAGTATTTTGAATTATTGGTTCTTACGTAAGAAGGCACTTACTCAATAATTGTTACAGTAATTACTGTTCAATATTTTATATTATTGATTCAATAATTGCATGATATTTTATTGGTTCAATAATTGCTACGTTGATATTTTATATCAATAATTGCTACGTTGCTATGATTGATTCAATAATTGCTACCGTTGATATTTTGAATTATTAATTTAATAATTGTCACTGCACAGTATTTCATATTATCAACTCAATAATTCATATTATTTGAATAATATTATTAGATAGCATTATTGACAATGTCTAAGGAAGTTCTGTCTAGGAGGGGTTATTTAATTGCGCGTCAGTAAGGAGAAATCCTTATCGAAAGGCCCCCTCTTTCCTGGGAACGACCTGGTTGTCAATATTGTAGTTCTATAATATTATTTATGAATAATTAATTATTGATTTATATGATAAGGAAATATTTATTTTGTGGATTTCGGCCATTTTCGGTTGGGAATTTGTAAGGATTAAAAAGCGTTGATTAATTGTGTGATGAGTAACATAACTATTAGAGGAAGTTATGGTGATATGTGGCATTTTGTAAGTTGGGACCCATAGGTAATCATCTAAGAGTCACTTTCATAAATAGTAACTCAAATAGTAACTTGCCTCTTTGTTTTTCTAAGAGTTACTTGCCTCTTTGTTTTCCAAGAGTTACTTGCCTCTTCGTTTTTCCAAGAGTTATTTGCCTCTTCGCAAATAGTAGTTGCATCTTCAATATTACCAGGAGTCATTTTGGACATTCGTTAAAGCCAAGGGCCAATTTCAGTTCTTCTATAAATAAAAGTTCAATTCTTCATTATTTTTCACCGCCAATTCACAAAGTTATACAGAGAGAAGCTTTAGAGAGAGAATAAGAGAAAAAGAAGAAGAGTATTCTGCTACTACACTATTGCAGTATCCAAACTTCTACTAAGGTAAGGGGTATTATTTTTTTCGTATTTGTAAGGGATGTTATTTTCTTTCGTAAATGATGTTATTCTTTTCAATATTATTATACCAAAATATTGTCATGAATTTTATTATGAAATTCTTACTTTTTTCCGTCGGGGTTACTATTTACGTAAACGGCACTATTCACGAAAAAATTAAATTTTCTTCTATATATCCAAGTTGCTTGTTAAGGTTCCTATCTTTGATTGTATTTTGAGCTCTATTCTTGAATTTTGCTCCACAAAGTATTATTATGGAGTATTTTTGAACTTGGATAAATGAAAATACGAATCCTTAATCTTTGTCCTTTATCTCACTGTATTCGTTAATTATATTATTTTTCATCATCATCAGTCCTAAAAGGTGATATAACTGAATATCTTTGGCCTGTAGAGCAAAGATGAATGATTACCTGATGAATATCTTTGGCCGTAGTGCAAAGATGGACAGATGTTGAGATGAACATGACCAACTGATGATACAAATGAATATCTTTGGCCCGTAGTGCAAAGATGAATATTTGATTCGAGATGTATATTTATTGATGTTACAGGGATAAAATATTGATGATGGACTTCTAAATCATAGAAGATAGTAGACTTCATTCTCTACTTAACTCTTCTAATGAATGGTTATTTCCGCTGCAAATATTGATTTAAAACTTATTGTCCATAATATTTTATCTGAATTGTTGAAGACTAACGATAATTTATTTTCCATTATCTTAGTCATAATATTCTTTACTGAGCTAGTTGAGCTCACCCTTTTCATCTATTGTCCTCTTCAGAAAATGAGAATGTCGCGGGAACTAGTCGGGGGATAGAGCGATGGTCTGAGTTAGAGCAGTAGTGGTTCTCACTATTTCTGATAAATAGTGTGAAAATAATTATAATGAGGACTTAGTTTGAATGTTAATATTTTGTACACATTTGTATTGACACTCATAGTTGTGTGGTCGTATTTTGCCCGACCGTGTGATATACAAGTTTGTATTTGGATTCTGTACCATGTATTTGGCGACTCAGAATGGGTTGGGTTGACTGGACCTATTCTGAGGGGGCATCACAGTTTAGGGTAGTAATGTTAGAATATTTTATTCCCTTATGTGGCCTCTACTATTTATGTAATTATTGGGCTTACATATTGTATTAATTTATTACTTTGTTTATGGGTTTGGTAATTAATTGTGCGGCCCATAAATATTATTACTAATATTAAGTTGATATAATGGGCCCTAGGATTTCATAATCTTGATGGACGATTTTGACCCTTAGCTATCTAATAAATAAAACAGTTAGGGTTTGGTCCCAGTTGTCGTCTCAAGAACTTTATACACACCTATACATCTATCCTAAGATTGAGAGAGACAATTGAAAACCTTCACCCTTACGCGCAGCGGAGGCGTAATACATACAAGATGTCTCCTCTCAATTCATGTAAGTACTTAATGTTATGATTATTGATTTTATTTTATTCTATGCAATAGCACGTTCCGTTATAATTATTCAACATCTGGTATCAAGAGCATAGTTACGCTATTGTATAAAATAAATTAATTGTACGTAGCATATGAAGACAAAGAATGCTTAAAATCTAAGAATTTGTTCAAATGATAGTTAAGCAGACAACATGTATTGGATGAATACTTTAATTTGTATCATATAAATCAATGCCATACAATTTCAGTGAAAAAGGGTCATATAAAGCATGCTCATTTAATTTACCAATATATATATATTCATGTATTCATGAAATCTATTCATCAAACGAAAAGTCAACGTGAATAGCTTCAGAACCATATGCATTTGGCATGGACTTCTTTTAATGATAAAATCCCTCCCCACTCCGATCCTTTTCAAGTTCCCAAATTCATTTTTTTTCCCCAGCATGCATGCAGAGTACTAAGATTATTAAAGTACTATACACGTGTTATTAAAGTGCATGCATATGGTTACAATTGATTTCAACTCAGTACATATATATCATGGATAACTTCCATCATTATATATATATCATGGATAACTTCAATCAGTACATATATATTTAATCGCATATCGTGAATATCATATCATGAATATATATGAACAGTACAATTATGAGCAGTACATATGATGTTTATGCTAAATTAATATGTGCCTGGTTATGGTAAATTGATAATATATATCAATTCATGTTCATAATTATATATTTTAATTCAATATTTTAGAACATGATGTGATATATTATTAGGGCTTTTAAGGTGTTACATATAAATTTTTAAATAATGTTAATTTTCAAACTTGATTATTATGTTGTTTAAAGAAAATTGAGTTTGATCATAATAATTTACATGTATGTGTGACTCTTTTATTGTTAAAATTAATAATCAGCCCAACGGAGGGTTATTAATTGAAACAATTAAGGATTAAAAAAAATCACATAATGTTATATTTAATAATTTACATGTACACGCGACTCTTTTATTGTTAAAATTAATAATCAGCCCAACGGAGGGTTATTAATTGAAACAATTAAAGATTAAGAAAAGTCACATAATGTTATATTTAATAAATTAATATTTTGATTTTACCCAACGGAAAATTAGTATTCTAATTTATTAAATGGAATTTTATTGCATAAGTAACATGTTTATTTTGTTTCTGCCCAACGGTGATACGTGGATAAATGTGTTGTGCATTATTTTATGGGAATACTATTAGCATATTATTAATTGGACCAACAAAAGATTGATAATTATGCATCAACATCTCATTAAAATTTATTTTTTGAGTGTTGTAAATAGATTTTATGTAACTAACTGTTTGCCCTACAGTTGGTTTTATTATGATTAATGATTAAGTATTGTTGTACATTGTAAATTTCTTTTAGTTTTTTGTAAGCATGCTTATGAGCTTGATTATGTTTCAGCATTGACTCCAACTAGTATTTCTACTTATGTTGCTTTTTTGATTACCACTAGATCTCATAAGAAGAAGGTTCATAAAAATGACAAAGGTTTTAAGAATAAAGATAAGCAAATTTCTACTAAAATAAATAAGGCAAATTATTTAGGTAATAACTCTGAGTCATATCCTAAATGTCACTTAGGTAAGAAGCAAGGACATATTAAGAAAAATTGCCCTAAATTTAGAGAATGACTTGAAAATAAAGGTATATCGTCCTTTAATTATGTAACTTATGAATCCTTTCTAATTGATGTTCCTTTTAATACATGGTGGCTTGACACTGGTGCTATGGTTCACATTACTAATTCATTGCAAGAATTCCTTTCAAAGAAGACACTCCAAAAGGGGGAAAGAACCATTAAAGTTGGTAATGGATAGTCTATACAAGTTGAAGCTGTAGGAACTCTCCCTTTAGATTTGGAGAGTGGTTTCACCTTGTATTTATATATATGATACTCTTTAAGTTCCCAGTAGGACACGGAATTTAATTTCTGTATCTAAACTTGACGTTGATGGATTTTCGTTTAAGTTTGGGAATAATAAAATAATTATTTATCATTACTCTCATGTTATTGGTTCTGGCTCTTTAGAGAGAAAACATCTATAAGATAAATTTGGATAATGTCTTTGCTGAATCCTTATTAATAATGAATGTGACAGAAAATACCTTTAAAAGTGAAAATAAGATAAAACTAGATAATGAGAATTCTTCAAAATTGTGGCATAAACGCTTAAGCTATATTTCAAAAGACAGAATGCAACGTCTTATAAAGGATGGAATTCTTCATTCACTACATTTTTATGATTTTGACCATTGTATTGAATGTATAAAAGGAAAATTTGTGAAAGGTAATAAGAAAGGAGCCACTAGAAGTGGTGCACTACTTGAGGTGATTCACACTGATATATGTGGACCATTTTCTCCAGGAATTGGGGGACATAAATCTTTCATTACGTTCATTGCTGACAATTCTCGTTATACTTATGTCTACCTGATTAATGAAAAATCTGAATCACTAAATATGTTTAAAATTTTCAAGGCTGAAGTTGAAAATCAACTTGTACGAAAAATTAAAGTAGTGAGATCAGATAGAGGTGGAGAGTATTATGGTAAACACTCCGATACAGGTCATAGTCCTGGCTCATTTGCCTTATTTTGTCAAGAAAATAGAATCTTCACTCAGTATACAATGTCTGGTATACCGCAGCAGAATGGTATAGCTGAGAGACGAAATCGTACCCTTATGGATATGGTACGTAGTATGTTATGCAATTCCAACTTATCGATATTTTTGTGGACTGAGGCATTAAAGACAACTGTTCATATTTTAAACCGGGTTCCTAGCAAATCTGTCCCTAACATTCCTTATGAAATTTGGACAGGTAGGAAACCTAGTTTAAAATACTTACGGGTGTGGGGCTGTCCAGCCAAGGCTAAGATTTTTAATCCACAAATAAAGAAACTCGACTCTAAAACCATTTGTTGTCATTTTATTAGATATCCTGAGAGATCTAAGGGTTTTCGATTTTATTGTCCCTCACATACCATTAGAATTATTGAGACTAGGAATGCAGAGTTTTTAGAGAATGGTGATTTAAGTGGGAGTGGTGAGCCTAGAAAAATTGATCTTGAAAAAAACAAGTTTTATGTTCCTAATTCTGTAATTCAAGAGGGTGAGGCACAACAACCTCCTATTGAGGCGAATGATGCCCCTGAGATAGCTGAGCCACCACCTAATGATGAACCCCACATTATTGAAAATTATATTCTTGAAATTGTGCAGCCTTTACGTAGGTCCGAAAGACCTAGAAAGTCATGAATGATGAGTTGAAATAAATGGAGCTTAATAACATTTCTCTCCAGTATCCAGGAAAGATTCATTTAGAATAGTCATGGCTTTAGTAGCTCATTATGATTTAGAGTTACATCAGATGGATGTTAAAACTGCATTCCTTAATGGTAACTTGCATAAGAATGTCTATATGGCACAACAAGAAGGTTTTTTGGTTAAAGACAATGAACATATGGTATGTAGACTTAAGAAGTCCATATATGGGCAGGCTTCTCGACAATGGTATCTTAAATTTCACGAGGTGATGAATATTTTTGATTTTAAGAAAAATATAGTGGATCAATGCATATACTTGAATGTCAGTGGGAGTAAATTTGTTATTCTTGTTTTGTATGTTGATGATATACTACTTGCAAGTAATAATTTAGACATGTTGCATGAGACCAAATATTTCTTTTTAAAAATTTTTGATATGAAGGATCTCGGTGAAACCTCTTATGTTATAGGTATTGAAATTCATCGAGATAGGTCTCACGGGATATTAGGATTGTCCCAAAGAGCTTATATTGACAAAGTTCTTAACAAACACAACATGCAAAATTGCTCCCCTACTGTCGCTCCTGTAGTTAAGGGTTACAAATTTGGCTCATATAAATGCCCTAAGAATGAACTTGAACGTGATCAAATGAATCTTATTCCCTATGCTTCTGTGGTTTGGAGTCTTATGTACGCTTAAGTTTGTACACGTCCAGATATAGCGTATGTAATTGGCATGCTTGGACGTTACCAGTTAAATCCAGGATTGGATCACTGGAAAGCAACCAAAAAGATTTTACGCTACTTATAGGGTACTAAGGATTTTATGTTTACATTTAGAAAACAGATAACCTTGAAATTGTTGGTTATTCTGATTCTGATTCTAATTTTGCTAAGTGTAAAAACGAAAAGAAATTTACATCATGGTACATCTTTATGCTTTCAAGAGGCACTATTTCTTGGAGAAATCATAAGCAGAAGTTAACTACAACTTCCACGATGATGGCATAATATGTGGTCGTATTAATGAGGAATCTTATTTCATGACTTAAAGTTATAGATTCCATTTCAAGGCCATTGAAAGTATTTTGTGATAATGATTCTGCTATTAATTTTTTTTTCAACATCACCAGTTCGAGTGGTGTTGGATTATACCTCGACAGTAAGTACTTATTTGTCAGGAAAAGAGTTGAAGTTCAAAGCGTTGTCATTAAGTATATTAGTACGCATGATATGTTAGCGGATCCACTCACGATATGTTAGCGGATCCACTCACGAAAGGCTTACCACCCAAGCTCTTTTTAGAGCATAATGTCGACATGGGTTTAACTGGTAGTCTTAATTAGTGAATTATTTTGATGTAAGACAACATATTGAGCTCGTTGTTTTGAACTTCACATTATGTTTATGGTTTGCTATTCTCTTTATTGTTCACACTTGAGAATTTATGAGCAAACGGAACGATTATATTTTGGACCATATGAATGAGTTTAATCTATTACCACTTATGTAAACTCTATTTATACCTGTTATGCTTAATGTTAATCTTTGTTCTAATAAAAGTACTAATTATGTAACTAATGGGGATCTTGTGTTAATAGTGACACAAAGATTGTATTAATTCGTATTGGTATTTTTATTTGAACAGGATGTAGGCATAAATTAATACTTGGCCAAATTAATGATTGTAAGCATTATGTTTTATATATAAATAGTATTTCAGCCAAGTGGAAGAATGTTAGAATATTTTATTCCCTTATGTGGCCTCTACTATTTATGTAATTATTGGGCTTACATATTGTATTAATTTATTACTTTATTTATGGGTTTGATAATTAATTGTGTGGCCCATAAATATTATTACTAATATTAAGTTAGCATAATGGGCCCTAGGATTTCATAATCTTGATGGACGATTTTGACCCTTAGCTATCTAATAAATAAAACAGTTAGGGTTTGGTCCCAGTTGTCGTCTCAAGAACTTTATACACACCTATACATCTATCCTAAGATTGAGAGAAATAATTGAAGACCTTCACCCTTACGCGCAACGGAGGCGTAATACATACAAGATGTCTCCTCTCAATTCATGTAAGTACTTAATGTTATGATTATTGATTTTATTTTATTCTATGCAATAGCACGTTCCGTTATAATTATTCAACAAGTAATTCATATTTAAGCCTTATTATTATTAATTTTGGGATTTTTCAGCTGAAGTACTGATAGTTTTGGTGCTTCTTTGCATTTTTTGCGCTCCACATCAGCATAGAAAACGGAGTCAATATGCCACCTCAGCACTTCTGTCCATTTTTCAGACAGAAATCATACGGAATGACCATTTTGTAATTATTTTAGAGTATAATTATGCGATTATAACAAAAAAAAATTCGATAACCACAATAAAAATCAGATCCTAATACAGTGACTAAAAAGTCTATTATCCCCAAAAATTTCATACTAACATTTATCTATTCTGTAGAAAATTAATCTAAGAAACCGGTGTCTATATAATGTACGTACGTAGAAAGGGTCACAAAATAACAAAAAAGAACAAGTTTTACCCTATTAAAGAATTAAAAATGTGTTAATTAAAAAAAATTATGAATGTGAGCTGCTTTTAATTAGTCAGAATGTTTCTCTCTCTCTCTCTCTCTTTTTTAATTAATATTCATCACAGCTTGCTTCTCAAGCTGATTGCTTAATGTGTGGATATGTTTGAATTAATTGGCTTCCACAAAAGTCAATATTAATTATCCCACCGTCCCATAATGTTAAAAAGTACCGTAAAGCAGTAAAAGATGGATTTTTTTTATAAAAAAAACAACTGTAACTCGTTTTTAATTTCATTTCCTGGTCCTTTTGCTTCATTTTCTTTCGAGTTTTTCAAGTTCAGAAAATACCAAAATTTTCTATTTAAGTACATTTTGTTTGTAAATTGAAAGAAGATAGGTTGCTTAAACTCTTTGGTACCTTGCTCGCTTCCATTGTATAATGGGGTAATTTTTAATTTTGCCTAAAATTATTCTATTGAGGTGAATATCGTCGATACTTTTTAGTTCATAGATTTCATTTCTTTGCTATTTTTGACATATATGAAAATATAAGTTTATTCAGTTTGTAAAGAGATCTAGCTAGGTAGGTAATCAAATTCAAAATATCAGTTGTATTAAATAGTGCATGGCATGATCTAGCTAGCTTTTAGCCTCGTAGATTTTATATATGCATGCAAATTGCAATCATATACAGAGGACCTTGATTAATTCTTGATAGTAATACATACATAATTGTAGGAATTGTATCATTGTAGTAGACCAGGGATATACATGCCGAACATGCATGGACAATTAGAGAATGCTAATACTGAAAGTTGCGACAGGGGCATTGAAAAAGGCATCTATTTAACAAAACACAACTGATTTTGATTTTTTCGTTCACCCTAATAAATGATCAGGATCGTCCAAAGTTTGGGATAAATCTTACCGTCCATTAAAAAAAATTGCTCTCTCTCTCACTATCAGATCCTCTTCCGTTCTTCCTCCTTCCGAACTCGTCCTCTGCCTCCACTATTCTCTAGCGCCGGCAATCTCTCCTTTCCCTTTCTCTTCGTACGTAGCGCCGGAGGCACGGATAGTACGGCTAGTTTATTTATAATGTATTTGTTTATTGTTTTGTATTCTCATCAAATAATTCTTCTTCTTCTTTTCTGATTTCAAGTGTAAGGTTGTGTTTGAAGGTTGTGTTTGATAAATCTGGCGATTAAGATCTGAATGATTATGATGTCTTAATAAATTAGATCATCTGAATGGTTATGAGGTCTGAATCTAAAAAACTGTTTGATAACTAAAAAGTAAGTTGTCTCTTAATGACACTATTTTACTATTTTAAAGGGTAAATTTTTATTTAATAATTTTAAATATTCAATTTAATAAAAATGAGTGAATAATATTGTTGAATATATTTATATAAAAAAATTTATCAAAAAAATTTCATTAAGAGGTACCTCTTAATTATTAAGATTTCATTTTCTGTCTTACCGATTAAGAGGCATTCAGAGGTAACAAAAAAAAACAAACAGCATCATGCCTCTTAGCGAATAAGAGGCAGTCCATTAAGAGACAATCAGATGTAAACAAACAGTACCTAAAGTCTTATAAAGTTAAGACCTATAGTTAAAAAAAAAAAATCAATAAAAAATATCTAATACAAGTATACAATTTATAGCTAGAAATATACCGTATTTTATAAAGGATTGACGGAGATACTCATATAACTTATATACCTTAATTTCTTATATTGATTTTATGTTGATCTTTTGACAAAAATTTAACTATACGGATGAAAAGATCATACAAAAATATGAGATTTTATAAATTTTTATTTAATTTTAGGTTGTCTAACACCATTATTATAACCTTGTAAATTAAGTATAATTTTGGACGACTTAGATTTATTGAATTTTGATTTATATAAAGTCTTTGATAGACATCACCAAATTATATAAAAATTCATTAAAATTAAATATTTTTTATATTTATACAGTTAGATTTATCTAAAAAACTCTAAATTTTGGCATATTAACCCTAAAGAGTATAATAGCTAGATAATACCTTCTAGCAGGGTATCTCCTTTTTCACATTTTATAAAGTTAATGTGAAAATTTTTGGGCCAACATGAATGTTTTCTCTCGTTACCTCTTTTTAAAATCCTAGTGGACTGAATAAAACAATTCAAATTGGGCCAATTTATCAAATTGAAGACCCAAATATTTTTAGGAACAATTACATATTTTAATATATTTTTAGAAATAATTACAACAACAGTACATCCATAAAATAATTACAAAAATAATATATTTTTTCGTATTTATTTACAAAATTAATGCATTTGTTATCCCTTTAATCGTGACCCACGATTCTCTACCACGGAACATCCGGAATGACACGGACTAATTGGGTGGTGAAGAATATTTCTCTTCTCCTCCTCCTCCTCACCATTGCTCAACTTAACGGACTCATCAATAATATCCATAACTTCATTTTTACTTTCTCTCTCCTTTCCTTTCTCATTCCCCCTTGACTAACTTGCGCCATTGGTGTATAGAGAGAGAAAATGAGATTCATCAATTGACCACTTCGTCCGTCTTTATATGTAGTTGAAGACCCTTGAAGTATCCAGGTGTTAGTATCCAAGTTACCAAATACTGGACCAGGTTGATTGGTTTTCCACATCTCCAACTGTACTTCAATGCCAGCAGCGGGACACCCGCGAGCAGTATCCAAGACATGGGTTATGGGTGGACGAGTCCTAGTTGAAGCTAGCTTGTGACGTTTTAGGAGCAGGAGATGATTTGGTTTCAAATTGTTCAAAATGTATGAAAAATTGGATTTGTACATAATGCAGTTGGTAGCCAAATTTTCATACAAAAATAACCAATTCAGTTTTATTGGGTTACCAATTAATTTAAGAACAGTTCTGATCCAAGTGTTACCTGGATTTGTTTTCTTCACCTTGTACTAGTTGAAGTATCAAGATCAGTTAGTAACCAAACATTCATACCAAGGTAACTAAACATTCATATCAAGGTAACCAAACCTTCATACCAAGGTAACCAAACATTTATATCAAGGTAACCAAATCTTCATATCAAGGTAACCAAACATTCATACCAAGGTAACCAAACCTTCATGCCAAGGTAACCAAACCACCTCCACACCTGTGGTTGTTTCATAATGCAGTTGGTAACCAAACCTTCATACCAAAGTAACCAAACCTTCATACCAAGGTATCCAAACTTTCATACCAAGGTAACCAATCCACCTCCACACCTACAATTTTTTCATAGTGCAGTTGATAACCAAACATTCGTACAAAGGTAACCAATTCAGTTTTATTAAATTACCAATTTATTTTGAATGTGATGCAGTTGGTAGCCAAACCTTCATGCAGTTGGTAGCCAAATTAAACAAGGTAACCAATTCAGTTTTATTAGGTTACCTTCATAGTGCAGTTGGTAACCAAACATTCATACCAAGGTAACCAAACCTTCATACCAAGGTAACCAATCCACCTCCACACCTGCAGTTTTTTCATAGTGCAGTTGGTAGCCAAACCTTCATATCAAGATAACCAATTCAATTTTATTAGGTTACCAATTTATTTTGAATGTGATGCAGTTGGTAGCCAAACTTTCATGCAGTTGGTAGCCAAACCTTCATATCAAGGTAATCAATTCAGTTTTATTAGGTTACCAATTTATTTTGAATGCGATGAAGTTGGTAGCCAAACCTTCATGCAGTTGGTTGCCAAACCTTCAAACCAAGGTAACCAATTCAGTTTTATTAGGTTACAAATTTATTTTGAATATGATGCAGTTGGTAGCCAAACTTTCATACAAAGGTAACCATTTTAGTTTTTGTGGGTAACCAAATCGTAAAAAAAAAAATCAGAACAGTAACTCAGGTGTTTTTGGAGATTCACGACGGAGGAGGATGAAGAAGGGGAGGAGAGAGCGATGTAGCAATAATGTTATTATTTTTTTCCTATTATCTCTTCCTCTGCAACAATAGTATTTTTTTCCTATTATCGTTCCTCTGCAACAATAGTATTTTTTTCCTATTATCGTTCATATTAATCTTTGTATATTAATAATGATGTATGTTGACAGGTGTTGGAGATTGTTCATGATCAAACTGTAGAATCGTGGCCTCCTGGATGCACGCACCATGAACAATTGTAATATGATACTCGAACAGTTCCAAATCCAAGATGATGACGGAGATGAAGAGAAGATAATTTTTTGTTTTTTCCTACTTTTGATTTGAATTTTGAATTAGGGATTTGTTTTTGTTGTTAGATCCCAAAAATTTGATTTGAATTTTGAATTATGGAGGTTATTTCACCTTGATTTTAGGTTTCCTTATTAATGTGAAATTGAATAGTTTGAATTTATTGTCTTAATTATTTTGTGGATGTACTGATATTGTAATTACTTTCTAATTATTGTTTAGTACTGTAAAGGACCCATATTTTTATCTTCCTTCTTCCTTACCCACATGAGTAGAAAGAGGCCCATGAACTTATTCATATTCATCTTTACAGTTCTTCACCTTCCCCTCTTTCTCCATTAACAAAAAAGGATCAAATCATGGTAGATTCTAAAGAATGAGATTTCCGTTTAGATTAATTTTCCAGACAAACGCGATGGTATAGTTAATTACATGCATTACCCAATGGAGGTTTTCTTCTTTTTTAACTCTCTTTTATACGGCTGGTATTTTTCTTTTTCTATATATATTCTTCTTCAATTTGTTTTACTATTGATTTTTTCTTTTTTGTTGAGCTATTGTTGTTTTCAAGTTTATATGTAGTCGAAAATTAATACTTTTGGGTATTGGATATTGTCTTAAAACTTTTGATTGGGTGGAATTAGTTAAAATTTAGAAAAGCAGAAAGCTTTGCATTCGGTATGAACTATGAACACAAATAAGTTAAAATTAAGTCAGCAAGGTGATTGATTTTTGAGTAAATAGATTATTGGTTGTTTTAGGAAAACTGCATTTGGTTTTAATATATAGAATTCTCTAGTTACTTAATGGGGAAAAATAGTTTATTTAAGAATGCTTCTATCCTTGTGGCATGTTTGGTATGATGTGGGATTAACACGTGAACTTGAGTGAGCAAGATCTAGTGGAGGTGGTGTCAAAAAGCTTTGGAAGTTAGATAGTTCGTGAACGGGAGTACAAGGGCTAATGAAGTGGCATTGAATATTCTTGCAAATTAGGAATTAAATAACTTGCGAGTGTCTTAGGCATTTGGTTTATAGTTCTTGTTTTTATCTAAAATATTATGGTTGTTGACGCTTAAGATTACTAAATGCAGGGTAGATCAGCACTTTCACATTGAAATAAATACCTGCTAATATGTTTGAAATTATGAATATAGTCATATTATTATGAATGAAATGTTATGGTTGCTATTATTGTTGTATTGCTGGTATTGTTCTATTGAGCAAGCAGGCTCCTTTGCTTTGTGTTTTTTCAATACTTTTAATGGATGCTTTGCGGCCTCAACATGTACCTGGTCGAATTGACATCAGCCCTTGTGCATGGACCTTGTGGTCAAGACATACATGCGCCTTGTACTAAAATATTGATTTGATAGAACCCAGACAAGAGCAGTTCACAAGCTAGCTGAACTTTGGGGGATTAGGTAGAATCCGTAGATCGGGTGACAGGTAAGGGGATTGTGTTTCATTGACCTGTACTTTGACAACAAATCTGTACATATATGGCTACTATTGCTTACTCCATCCGTTTCAAATTAAATGACATTTTTTTAAATTTAAAATTGACATGATTTATCTATGTTTTTGAAACAACAATGCTACTATCACATAAAATTTTTTACATAATTCTCACATACACAAACATACATACTGCGGAGTCCCACCTGATATGCGGGATCCGCAATATGTATGTGAGTATATGTGAGAATTATGTAACAAAATTTATGTGATAGTAGCATTATTTTTTTTGAAAATAATAAATCTTATATTTTTAGGGGAAGATGGGTATTGTGGTTGTCGACCTTGAAGCATTACACATTAAAAATATATAATTACCAACTGAACTTTTTAAAATTTTAAAATTACACATTCCGTCCAATTAATTGAACGACAGTTAACTTATTTTCTATGTGTCTAAGCAAATAAAATAAAAAAGAAACACTGCTTACTTGAAAAAAAAGGTTGAAAAAATGCTTGGAGAAATTAAAATAAACATAAAAACATTATTAACCTCAAACCAGCGTATGATTCTTCTTCTTCTTCATCTGCTTTCTTTCTTCAACCACAAATCATTCAACATGTAATATCATCCAAGAAGACCTTATTTATATGGATTCTTTTTTCTTCTTCCAAACTCAAGGTCATCCAAAAGAAGCCTCAAAGTGAGACTGAAATAAAAAGTCATGCTATTATTCTTCTCATCTCTTTTCATGATGGGTGTTCAATGGTGAGATATGGATCTGCTATTTGGTTTTTAGTGGAATCCCTAATTTCACCGGAGATGGAGGAATCAAATATGTTGCGGCAGAATTGGGGGGTTCGGGAAAAAAATTAGGGTTTTCAATTTTGACAGAAACATCACAATCCATAGAAATTGTGAAGTTAAAGCACGGTTGGTTTGTAAAATCAAAGGGATGAATTACCCAGCAAAATGCCCAATTTTTTTAGGCAAATCTAGGTTCAAACGCTCCCAATTTCAGTATGAATTCAAAACCCTAACATCTACTTCGTATATGCAACTGCAACAACTAGTACCCATCAAAACCCCTAATTTTTCGCAGCTAATTGATCCTAAATTATGTAAGTTTCTAAACCCTAATTCTTACAAAAACGATGGCTTCTTTTCGCCCAATCCACGTCTGATGCAACTAATAGGCCACATCAATATTTACGTAGCTTTAGCCTTTTTTTTCTTAATCCATGTCTGAATATCCCAGCTTACATTTGATGTCCGTCCAACTAATTAGACGAAATAGTTTAATTAATAGTTTTTAAAAAGTTCAATTGATTAATTGCATATTTTTAAGGTTCAGTGGTGTAATACTTAAAAGTGACAACTACAATGGGATAATACCCCATTTTGCCTATTTTTTAGGTAGTTTATGATATTCATAATTATATTAACATGAACGAAATGAATCATGTCAGAGTTTGAAAATATCTCAAATTGACTTTGAAAAAATCAATATTAATCTTATAATTTGAAACGGAGGGAGTGTTAAAATGTTGCATTATATATGGTACATAGGTTTCATGCATATTAGTCGTACACTCCACACATGAGCAATCGAGCACGGTGCTTGCCCAGTCACAATTAGTGTGTACCTTATGATACATGCACGGGTCTTAAAGAAGATCAAGTGGTGCGCAGTAGAAATATCTGAGAATTTTAGCTGTTTCAGTCTTTCATAAGATAAATAGTTAAGTGTCAATGTCCTAGCCGCAAGTCCATGGAGGATTCTTGTTGAGGTGTTACATGAAGAGTCAACGAAAAAAATAAATAATATTTTTTTGAAAGCATGTGAATTGACATGCAAAGTTATTTTGCACTTGTCTAGAAAAATTTTAAACTAAAAAAAAACTTTAATTTTCAAACGAAGATATTATTAATTCTGGATTTGAAAGAAGTCTTCTCTTTCATATAAAAAAGCAGTTTATATTCTAAATTCTCCAAATTCAATCACTAAATGATATAAAATATTTATAATTATATCCAGGGGAACTGATTCATAACAAACTTATATAATGTCGCTAACGATATATTAGAACTCAAGGAGGAGGCTTAAATTTGGCCTTATACCGAAAACAAAGAATCAAATGACTGGGCTCGCAATCACATGCAAATTATTCTTTTTCTTCACGGTTATGCCAAACCCTTCATTCATGTCGAGCTCTTCTTGTTTGATTCCACCTGGGAGCTTCCAGTCAAAGTGATATAACAATAGAGCAAGTAGAAGTTCCATAGTTGCATTAGCAAATGAGATGCCTGGACAAATCCTCCTCCCAGCTCCAAATGGAATGTATTCAAAATTCTTTCCTTGATAAGTAATGGAGGATCCTTGGAACCTCTCTGGCCGAAAGCAATCAGCATCTTTCCAATATTCTCCATCTCTACCTATTGCCCACAAATTAATAATGACTCTGGTTTTCTTGGGAATGTCATACCCACCAATTTGACAACTTTCCCTTGATTCTCTAATAGACAAAGGGGCAGGTGGGTGTAACCTTAGAGTTTCTTTGATAACCAGCTTTAAATAATTTAGCTCTTGAATCTCTTCTTCACTGATTTTCGTCCCTCTTTTAAGTACTTGACGAACCTCGGCTTGTGCCTTTTCCAGTACACTTGGGTTACTCAGCATTTCTGACATTGCCCACTCTATGGTTGTCGCCGAAGTCTCTGTTCCTGCAGAAAATATATCGTGAACAAGATATTTGAGCTGACATTCAATACTGAGATGTACCAGCTCCAACAATATATGAGTCTTTTGAATTGCTTTTGAACCAAACTCTTTTGACTACTAATTTTCAACCCTGCTATTGGCTATTACTTGTAGTGGATGGCACAATAACTAAAACAATACTGTTAAGTAAAACATTTGGAACATTTCGTTCCTAAGCAGAAGAGCTGTTTTCGAGTAGTGTTTGATTGATTACGTATTAATCAATATTCAATTGATTTGTCTAAGGTTATCGACAAAAAAAAGTTTGTCTAAGCTATTTCGTTTCCTAGCATTTGTAACTTTTGCAATAATAGCATTACGTGCGTGTTTGGAGTTCTAAGCGCACCGCAATATTTTTAATGCGGCGCTTTGAGCCTCAAACGCTGGGTTTGTGAGTAAAATAAGTTGTGTTTGAGATAAATTGCTTTTAGGCAAACAAGATTATAGAGTGCGTTTGAATTTCCAAACACTCCCTAACCGAACAAGCACTAACTCACTTATTTTTGTCCTTTTTAAGTTTCGAAAAATACCACCTTTGATAGGTCCGAGATCTACATTTATGAATTACTAAGAATCCTTGTCACTACTAACCAGCAGACATCATCTAGTTGGGTGTTGCCGGTATCAGCAACTAGAAAAATATGGAAACAACTCTTGGGCCCAAAGAACGTCCTAGGCGTAGGGGAGATCAAAGAGACAGAGAACTCCTACAAAAACTAATATTGCTACTTACTGCTTCCATCTTCTAATACACACTCATGGTAATCATATGCACAATCCTCATGCATATTTTTTTATAACATTTTGACAAGTATTTTGACAATCCTCATGCATATTTGTTATTTTGCTTATTTGTCTCTAGTTATGATCATTTTGACAAGTATTATGTTATTTGTCATGATCGTAACATTTTGACAAGTATTTTGCTTATTTGTCTCTGCCTCTTCTATAAGATTTTATGTACATGCCTACTTTTTAATCCAATTTATATATTATTTCAAAACGGTAGGTTGTTGCGGACTTTTCAGCCACATGATCATAACTAACTGCCTAAGTAAATGATATTGTGGGACCTAATTGAGAAAAAATATGTCAATAACTGGGTTGTAAGTTTATCTAACCAAATTCTGTAAAGTGTGCTGGTTAGTGTTGAAACAATAACACTGTAATTGTTTTAGCCTTGTAATCTTTAGAACATGACAGTCAAAGGTGGTACAATGTGTGCACAAAATGAATGAATTTGTAACAACATAAATCGAGTCATTGAAAACATACTTACCAAAATAATTGCTTTGATGATAGTGGTTGTAATAGGAACTTCAAGGTCACCAGACTCCTGCAGTTTAAGAAGAACATTTACTAAATCTTCCTCTCTTGATGCATCATTGGTGGCCCTTTTTGCTTTATGGTCATTTATAATTTTTTCAAGAATCTTATCCAACCTTATGTGCATTTTCTCTAGTACCGGCATTATCCTGTGTAAGAATTGAAGAATCTTGAGGGAGGGGAAAGTGTCAAATCCACCACATAACTTGACTCCTTCCTTCAACGTGGAGATGAATTCATCTGCATCTTTACACTTATCACCAAATGCTGCCCTTGAAGTAATGCAATTAGTCAATTGAAACAGCTTCTCGCTAAGATTGATACAACACCCTAGAGATGAGGAAATGGATTCAATAAAGTTCCACACCTCCTCTTCGCGCTTAGCGCTAAGGAGCTCTATGATGCAAACTTTGCGTATTTGTCTCCAGTAATCGCCATAGGGGGAGAAAACAAATGCCTAAATCACCATATCCCATAACGTCAACAGCAAGAACTTTAGGCCTTTGTGCAAAAGTAAGGTCGTGCATCTTTAACACCTCTTCAGCTGCTTTTGGTGATGAAATGATTATGCTTGAAAGCTCACCAAGTTTTAGGTGCATAATGGGTCCGTGTTTCTTGGAAAGATCTCCCAAGGAATGATGTGGTAGTGTGGAACCAGTTAACTGGTGCAAGTTCCCAATAAGGGGCAGCTTCCACGGTCCTGGTGGAAGTTTTGGGGAGAATCTTTCTCTTCCAATGTTTCACGACCATGAACACGAAGAGGGAGAAAGTAAAGATAAGAGAAAATGAAGGTATTTGGAGCATCATAGTTACATAATTTGTTGTCATATTAGGTCTTTGGTTGTGTGTGCAGAGGTAATATATATGACTAAGCATCTAGGGATAAAGCAAATGGCTTATGCAATGTGATAGTGTACAATATATGTTTTTAACTGACAAAAATAACTACATAAGATAAGGGAGATTATGAATGCCTAATCCCTAATATTTATATAGAGATACGTGTTAATTATTTTTATGCCCTTGGTATGCAACGGATGTCCATAATACCCTTTTGTGCAATGACCCCAGTACCCTTAGGACTGGGACACGTGTCAACTTCTGGTTAGTTGTATTTTTATATCCTCACAAACTCCAACTTAACTTCAAGTTCTGTTTATATGAAGTATTGTCAAGTAGTTTGGTCCCGTAATTGAACCGTTCAATATTCTCAATAATTTAGCTCGCATTTTGATACAATTCTGATCACCAAGTTATTCACAGATTGCATGTAAAGGAAAACAACAAGTTTCACGCGGCAAAAGATCCTAACGTGCTAAGGATTTTGGGATTTTAGGAAAAAAGATTTTGTTTCCTAAAATATTAGTCAGATTCTATTAGCCTAATTTTTAGGGATTTGATTTACAGATACTTATCAAATTCTATTGTAATTGGAATTTCTTTTCAGTTTAGATTTACTTTCTAAATAGGGTTTCTATTGTTTTATAGAAATAGGAATTTCTTTTCCAAATTGATTTCTACTTCCTTGTAGAAATTAGGATTATGGTTTGTAATTCCTATTAGGGTTAGAATTTTTGGCACTAGTATAAATAAGGGTTACTTCTATTGTAATAAGACATTCAACATTATTCATTATTCAATATACTTGTGAGGTTATTCTCTACTTTTGGTTCTTTGAATAATTCCTAAGTTATTTTCTTAGTTTTTCTTTGAGATTCAACTTTGACTTATCATACAACAATACATAATTGTGTGTGGCGTCTTCTACCGCATCAATCGTCAATTGTACCGAGATTACCGCTTCAATATAAGCGAGGGGTCAAGATGTCGTTGGTGTCCATTCAACGCAGATTTCCAAACGCGAGCAATTGTACTAAGATTACCGTCTACATATAGGCGAGGGGTTAAGGTGTTGCAAGCAATTCACCCAACAACTTTGCTAGAAACGATCGGGGCGACGACCACCTCATGCAAGCGTGTCGTGGAGTCTAACATTTGGTGTCAAAGCTAAGCTTTTTTAGCGAGTTACTTATCTTTAATTTTCTGTTGCATATATACTGTAAAAAAAATCATGAGTTAAAAAAAAGTATAGAAAAAAAATCAGATTCTATTTCCATTGTGCTAACCAAACTTGCAGCACACCATCAAATTATCAAATTCCAACCAAAAGTTTATTCCGTTCCATTCGTTATCAATTCCGACGAAACGACATCATAACTTTTCGGAAAAACCATACAAGCGGAATTTTAAGGGCATACAAACGGAGTACGAGACAATCAATCTGTGATTTTTGTGGTATTCTGATAATCCTACCTTCTATATTTGTTCTTGATTAGTTACTTTTGAATTGCATTGTAAAATTGTGAATTCAAGAAGAACCTATAAGAGGGAATATTGAAAGGTAAAAGGCAAGAATGTAGCTTAATAGAGGGTAAAAGCCTATTGAGTGATACACAAGCGTAAAATTGAGTGATACATTGTTTTGAGCGAAACACGTAAGGGAGCGTGTGAGGGAAATTATTTTTATTACTAACCCTTGCTTTGCAGGAAATATGTCTAGCTCAAAGGACATCTTTTATACTAGGTTTCTAGTGCAAGAAAAAGTGTGCCTTGTGAAAATTTGTTGTGAAATTGGTATTAACACTGCTAGCACTACAATGGTGGAGAAACTAGGGTTGTCAACAATTGCACATCCTCAGCCTTACAAGATGCAAGGGATCGTCGATTATGAGGAGGTAATGGTGATGAGACGAGTGTCAATTTCTTTTCGCATTAGCAGATATGAAGAAGAAATATCATGCGATGTAATTCCAATCCATACTTGTCATTTGTTACTTGGGAGTCCATGGCGACACAACAGGCGCGCGAAGCATAACAGTTGTACTAATAAGTATTCATTGGTACATAATCGAATAAGAGTCAACCTTAATCCTATGACGTCCGAGCAAGTTCATGACGATTTAATGTACTTACAAAAAGATCGTGATCAAAGGCAAGAAGAAGAAAAAGATCGGCATAAAGAAATTATTCAAAAAATTGATAGTGAGAAAGAAAAGTTTGAAAAGAATGAAAGAGAAAATAAAAGAGAGAATGAAAAGATTGAGATTGAAAATAAACGAGAGAAAAACAAACGACATGGTGAGCATAACGAAGAGAGTGAATTGAAAAATGAGTTGTATTTTGAAAAGCCAATGACTGTACATTCGTACAAGACATCGCTTTTAAATACTAACACTAATGATTCTTCTTTGTCTAGTTCTGTTTTGTCTCTTGTGCAGGTTGTTGATGATATATCCCGCGCTATCATTCCAGACCAATCAGCTGATAGTATTTTCGAGGAAACAACGGAGTTGCCAAGGCAGGTTGGAGAGTTGATGGAAAAGGGTATCGTAGAAGAAGACATGGGTTCGTGTGCTAATTATGAGATCATAGTACCTAAGGAGGACGGGACAACGAGTTTGTGCATCGATTTTGAATTGATAAATAAGTATCGTTATTCTTTTCTTTGTTTAGACAATATGTTTAATAAGATGCATAGTTCTTATGTTTTATCTACATGTGATAATGATCATGTGATGACAAAGCCTAATCAATTTAGCGTGAGAGATTGTGATAAATGGAAAATTGTTTTAGCATGTGAGTTATATAGGTGGTTAGTTATTTATGTTAGATTAACTGATGCATCTAGTGTTTTCATGAGTTATTTAAAATATGTTTTGCATGCTTCCATTGGAAAATTTGTTGTTAGCTATTTTGAGGGTAGAATCATCTTTCTCATAAACTATGGTGGGTACGTGATATTTGTTGAGTTAGTTTGTGATCATGATATGTTTTCTCATTCTCAACGATATTACTTGCATGAAATTCATTATAGGTTTTCTTATCCATATGTTGATTTGGGTTTTTATGCTAGTCAATCTTTACCTGATTTGTCGTTAGTTGACAGTCCTAGTGATCATGTCATTCCGTTAGGACAATCTTTATTGCATGATTTGCTATCGTATAGTTTTGATTCTAAAAGTGTTTATCATCAAGATGGATTGAGATATGGTTTATTTGCATGTTTAGTTAGATCACTTGGATTAGCTAAGGCATTGCATACTTCCATAAGGTTATTGAATGATATTTTGCATTCGTTCATGAAAAAACTTGTTATTATTTACTTTGATGATATTCCCGTTGTTGTCAACACTTTGAAAAATTCTTTAACATGTGTTGAGTTTGTGCGTCATCCGGATAAATGTGCTATTGCGCTTTCGACTTGTGATTGTGACCTTTTTATTACATTGGTGTTATTATGTGATTTTGACTGTTTTAATGTCAATGGAAGGAGAAAGGTTGGTTGTGTTTTGCAGATTCGTGATAGGATCATATTCATCGAGAGATTCATGGATCGTGCAATTAAATTTGATCAATACATTGAGAGTCTACAGAGGAGTGTTTTGAATATTTTTATAGTAGATTATACATGCAATTTTGTGTTATTTGATTTCTTGGTGATTAAACAAAAGGGATTTATTGATTTATTTTGTTTTGTGTTTAATCCATGAATTCAAGAGAATTTGTGTGTGAAACATCATGACAATTTTCAAAAATTGATATTTGATCCAAGGATTCAGGTGTATGGGCTTATGCGACGTGATGAGTTTCAAAAGTTGACATTTGACTCAGGATCATTGACGTGGTTTTGTTTGCGAATGATCGAGATCATCACATTGATATTTGATCCGGGAATTCGTACATGGGTGGATCTACAACATGAAGAGTTCTATATACTAATATTTGATCCAGGAGGAGTTGGAGCTTTTCAAATTCTTACTTGCGATGCTAATATTGCTTATGCATTTAATTTGTCAGGTGAGATTTGTGACTATGCTTTGTTTGATGTTACTAACTTGGTTTGTTTTGTGTAGGCTCAGATTTGTGGACAAATCATTTTCAAATGGAGTAGATAGTAAGATTTGAGGACAAATCCTTTTCAAGAGGAGAGGAATGATACAATCCTGATCAGCAAGTTATTCACACATTACATCCAAAGGAAAACAACAAGTTTCACGCGGCAAAAGATCTTAACTTGGCAAGGATTTTGGGATTTTAGGAAAAAAGATTTTGTTTCCTAAAATATTAGGCAGATTCTAATAGCCTAATTTTTAGGAGATACTTATCAAATTCTATTATAATTAGGATTTCTTTTCAGTTTAGATTTACTTTCTAAATAAGGTTTCTATTGTTTTATAGAAATAAAAATTTCTTTTCCAAATTGATTTCTACTTCCTTGTAGAAATTAGGGTTATGGTTTGTAATTCCTATTATGATTAGAATTTTTGCAACTAGTATACATAAGAGTTACTTCTATTATAATAAGACATTCAACATTATTCATTATTCAATATACTTGTGAAGTTATTCTCAACTTTTGGTTCTTTGAATAATTCTCAAGTTATTTTCTTAGTTTTTCTTTGAGATTCAACTTTGACTTATCATACAACAATACATAGTTGTGTGTGACGTCTTCTACCGCATCAATCGTCGATTATACCGAGATTACCGCTTCAATATAAGCGAGGGGTCAAGGTATCATTTGTGTCCATTCAACACAGATTTCCGAATGCAAGCAATTGTACCAAGATTACCGTCTACATATAGGCGAGGGGTTAAGGTGTTGCAAGCAATTCACCCAACAACTTTGCTAAAAACAATCGGGGCGACGACCAACTCACGCAAGCGTGCCGTGGAGTCTATCACATTTACATGGTTGTTGAAAGTTGGCTCCTTTTCTCCCACCAACCCCAGCTCATTTTTCCCCCACCAAACACGTTGCTTGAAGTTGAAAAAGTAGGCAGCACACAAGAAAATGAATTGCTGCAGAAGTTGTTTGTCTCCTGAATTCGTCCTACAAATAGGACCTCCATTTGCAAGATTAATGGCACCCCAGCAGCAAAGAAGCAAAGCTTCTTAGAGAGCTCAGTAAGAGCACATAGAGAGAGTGAGGTTTATTTCTCAGGTGAGAGTTTGTATTCTTTCATATTATTTTTCATAGTAGATTTCTGAGATCTCTTCCCGTGATTTTTCATAGTTAGTTGTGTTTATCTTAGTGTATTTGTGTGGGCCTGATTTCACAACAATGGTTCACATTGTTGCTGGACAGGATCACTGGATCACCGTGAGAAAAGAATGTGAAAAACGTTGGGAAGAAAAAGGAACAGAGGACTTGAGAAAAGAGATAACATCTGAAGAGACAGTTCACTATTTGAATATAGGCAACTTGTAGCAAAATTCCACAATCCAAAGCTGTTTATACTTCTTGAAATCTAAAATAGTACTCCTTGCATTCCAAAATATAGGATCAACTTTTTGAAGTCAACTTAAAACATTTTCAAACTCAAAATTGACATGAATTCCTTTAATTTTAGTCAATACAATGACGAATATTGCAAAATATCTAAAAAGAACTACTCATTGTAAGATTTATTGTTTGATAATTTTAATAAATCGTCTCAATTTTGAGTTTAAAAATGTCACAAATTGAATTTCCGTTTTGTGAATTCAATCTCTATTAAATTATCTCTTATGATCTTATCCTAGTATTTCTTTCCCAGGGTAAATTCCTGTAACTATTTGGTAGTGTTAATTGGAATTGATATTCTGTTCCAAGGATGAATAAATAAAAGCTAAATCTCATGCATGTTAAAATAGTGCAATAGATAATTGGACAATAAGTGAAATCCATGACCAAAACTTTTGTGTTGATGATCAAGGACAGAAAACTCTGAATACACATTCCAGTAAGATCGTGTTTATACAATAGATCATGCAGGCCTTGTTAAAATAGTGTCGATACAATAGACTGAATGAATTCATGAGCAAACCTTTCATAACCTTAAATACTTTTCATATCTCTTGTTAATTTTTGCTCATTGTGCTATAAGTCTTGGTCTTCCTGTTATGAATTTTTAATCTCCAACTGTTGCACAGAGATTATTAATGACTGAATTCTATATGGTCCAGTATTATTAGTCTCTATTGTTGTGCACAAATCAATAATGATTTTGGTTTTGATTTGTATTTCTTATCCATCAATTTGTCTTACTGATGCAATTTAGCTTACTGGCTTGGAGTTGGAATTTAGCTGATTTTTTAGAATCATTGATTGATATTTTTCAGTATCCATCAATTTGTCTTACGAGTGGCTTAGCGCACAGATTTTCTAAAATCATTGATTGGTATTTCACTATCCATCAATTTGTGCTACTGATGCAATTTAGCTGTTGGCTTGGCGCACAGATTTCTAAAATCATTGATTGGTACAGAGATTTTTTAGAATCATGGATTGATTGGCTTAGCGTACAGATTTTCAAAAATCATTCATTGGTATTTCATTATCCATCCATTTGTGTTACTGACGCAATTTAGTTGATTGGCTTAGCCCATAGATTTTCAAAAGATGCAAGGTTCGTCGAGTCTCTTTCACCTTATTTATTTTCTTTCTTCATCTTCATCTTGGTTGTCTATTTCAAACAACTCATTTTAATTTTTCAGGTCATTAGTTCATCAGTCAGCCTACTCATTTCACTTGTCATCCAAGTTATCAGGTTAGAATCAGCCTATTCCTTTCTATAGGCTCATCAAGTTTCAAACATTATTCTTTCATCCATCTCTTATTAATTCATGTACAAGTATATTAATACTCTATTATTTTATTTTATGTTTAGTTCTTTATTTAATCGGATTGTAGCTTTTCATTTCGAAGACTTCTAATAATAATCCTCATTTTACGGTAACAAATATTTCATCCGATTCAATACATGATTAATCATGGGCTGACATAATCTAATAAATACTATTAAACTAGTATAAATAGTCTTATGTATCATTTTTTGCAGAGAAACATAGTTATAGTTCTCAAAAAATTTAAGAAATCATATTCACCCTCTTAACTATTTCAGCCTTAAATTATTAGCAAGATGGTTGTTGAATTTGACATATCACTAATGATGTGGACACTATATATTTCCTGTGGGAGGATATTAATTTGCAACCCATAAAGTCACATGAATGAGAATGAGACGTATTTCTCTATTAATAAAGTGGCTCGATGAGCCATTGAATAATTGGTGTAATTGTATCACAAATTTCATTTTATTTTTTTTCTACTTAGAAGTTAAGTTATATTATTATTTTATCTTTTTAATTTAAAACTATTATATTATCTTATATAATTCTCCTATACTTATTAAGTTTTTATTTTATTCTCATATTAATTATACACGCTATTTTGTGTCACTTGTGCTAGTACTTATAAAGTCTACATCATAGGAGATGATGTAATAATTTTTATTTCTTTGGAATAGTAGATAACTAGTGTAGGAAGTTTTACAGTACAAAATTTATGATATTTATTGAAGAAATAGAAATGCGAGTTTCATTTATTTATGCCATCTATATGTCAACTATTAATCTACTTAATTTTCAGGTTCATTTTGAGGGCCACCAAGTGAAGTCACTAACCGGAGGAATTTTAACCTTTTGAGTCATGTGCTACTTTGTAGAGTTAAAGGGGGAATTTTTTTCAAGAAAAACTTCTGAAAGCTTGTGAATTGATATGTAAGTGTAAGAAATGGCAACTCAACTTTTCAAATTTAATATTTTTCAACGCAATGGCAGAAAGAGGCCTATGACTTTATTCATGTTCATCTTATTCTTCACCTTCCTTTCTTTCCCTCTTCACAAAAGGATCAAATGTAGGGTTTCCTCTTTTTTAACTCTCTTTTATATGGCTGGTATTTTTTTTCCTCTATATATTTTGGTCTTGTTTTGCTATTGACTTTTCTTAAAAAAAAATTGGTGAGCTATTGTTCATTATGTAGTGGAAATTTAATGTGGGTCTTAATTTTTAGATGTTTAAATTATTTGGCATGTGAAATTTAATGTGGGTCTCCTGTGCTATGATTTTTTGATTTTTTGATTTTCTCTTCTAAGAGTATTAGCAATAGATGTTGGGTGGCTTTAATGTTTGGGAAAAATATGAGTTTTGGGTTATAATTTGGCGAATTAAGACTAATATTTTGAGTTAGGAGTTTTACTTTGGTGTATTGGGTATTGTTACATTCAGCATGGAGTATATTATACTTAAAAAAATTGTTTCAATTCAAATTTTAGGTTTGGATTTCCTTGTTCGTTTAAAATAGAAAGATTTTCAAATTAAATTATGTAACGTTAAAGTTAAGATTCGTACAGCTTTTCAGCTATATCATTTAAAAAGTCATAACTTATCATTTTAAGTCATAAATATGAACAACTAGTACTCATATTGAATGCCATGAAATCTAGTTTCTAACCAAATGAATTTTGCACTAAATAGATTTGTACTGAAATCGATAAAACAAACGATTTTAGTATAACTTTCTTGGAATATTTCAAGTGCATAAAATTTATAAACTAAAATTAGCTAGTTAAACTTATCAGAAATTAGTTGATAAACACGACTTTTAATGCGATCGATACTACTTTCTATTTGATTACAATTTATGGTTAACATTTTAAGGCAACAAGGTGATTGATTTTGAGAAGATAGATTATTGGTTGTTTTAGGAAAACAGTATTTGGTTTTAATAGAATTCTTGAGTTATTTAATTGGGAAAAATGGTTTATTTAAGATGAACTAATAATGTTGTTATCCTTGTGGCATGTTTGGTATGATGCGGGATTAATAGGTGAACAGTGAACTCGGGTGAGCAAGATCTAGTGGTGGTGGCATCAAAATGCTTTGGAAGTTAGATAGTTCGTGCACGCGAGTACAAGGGCCTAAGCCGCTTCAAAACTTGCGAGTGTCTTAGGCATTTAGTTTATAATATTATGATTGTTGAGGCATAGAATTATTGAATGCATGGTAGAAGATCAGCAGTTCCGCATCAAAATGAATACCAGCTAATATGCTTGAAATTGTGAATACGGTCGTATCAATATTATGTTAAGCATGAAATGAAATGCTACTGTAGCTATTTGATGCATGAACAGATTAGGATGAAGAATTAATGGAAAATAAACTAGGATTTAAGCTCCAAGTTTAAACCACTAGGATCTTTCAAGTGTATCAACTCCTCCACGTATCAATACCAAGATGGATAAAATACCTCTACGGATACCTTTACTGGTAAAATAATTAATTTCAATATCAATAGTCTGCAGTCTAAATGACTTGTGGGGATTACATCACTATTTAAAGAGACTTAAAACCCTAATATTACTTGAGAAATAATAAATGTACTAAACGACTAAAATACCCTTATTAATAATTCTTAATCACTAATTAATGTCCTAAATCCCCACTAATAAATAAAATACATAAATCGCATTAACTACTTTTATATTAAATATAATAAAAACTCCAAATATTAAATATAACAAATCTCTTCTTTGTTCTTGACTTGGAGTCTCCATCATTCTCCTCTTGTTGGAGAAAACTCGACCTCAAGTTCTATAATATGAGAAAACAAGCAATGCACTCCTCTGCAACAGAAGAACACCTTTGACAACATCATCACGTGGAATGACTCAAAAATTTTTTTAAAGAAAATTGATGAGAGCCTTGGTTTTGTATTCAAAGGTGCTAAAAATAAGCTTCTGGAACAACGAAATCAACAACATCAACTTGGATTGGATCAACTTCTCGAATCGTCCTTTCTTCCGTAACGAACAGCTCAAAAGCAACGTTAGAGGTTTTCTCAATTTGTTTGGAAAAAACTGAATGTACAGGGGCTATATATACATACATATATATATATATATATATATATATATATATAAACTTATCTTTTGTGAACCAAAATTGAAATGCATAAAATCAATATGTCAAGGCTAGAACTTGGTACTATGTTCTTAAGACAATTATACTCTCCTTATCAGTACTTAAAGTTAGCGTCACTTGTCTCCCATGATACAATGACAACGTATGTTATAGCATCACTAGAAATAACACACAACGAACCAAACTAATGTTCTGAACTTCTCTCTCAAAATGAACTATGAATAACTTATGAAATAATGAAGACTAAAAGACTAGAATGTTTGATGTTTTGATGATTTGAATGAATGCAAATGGCTGCCCCCTTAGCCTATTTATAGGAGGGTTTAGTGACCCATCAGATGAGACATAACCCCTTGAAAAGGCATCGGATGCGTCCATTCAGCCAAAAACGATGTAGTTTTGCGTGTAACAAAATGGACGCGTCCGTTCGGGCAAAAAACGACACAATTTTGGGCAAAACAGAATGGGCATGTCCGTTTGGGCAAAAATGACGTAATTTTGGGGCACCGTTCGAGTAGATGGCGCTTCCCAAAACGACACAGTTTTGATAACAAATAGCACTTCTTAAAACGACACAGTTTTGATAATAGGACTAAATAAAACAAAATTTAAATAAATTTGTCCAAAAAATATATAAGACCCACAAGCCACGAGCCTGGTCGGTCGTCGGCGGCACGCATGTGTTTCAAACCAAATTTTGGTTAGGTCCTCTCCCCTCCACAAAAATGGGGTGCCCTTGGGGCCCAAACCTAAAAGCAAATTAATTTTATATAAACTTATTCAAACTTTAGTTCTTAATCGATGTGGGACTTAGCTTCCCACAAGTATTTATTATATTTTTCAAGGGTGATCTTTGGGAGTTAATTTCTCATTCATTAACCCATGGATTTGAGCTTTCAAATACTTAATTTTAATCTACTCATGGAGTAGAACACATTGATATGTGGATTCATTTCAAATGATTAATGAAACCAACTTCAAATTTGGCTCAAATTCTAACAATCCCCCACATGAATGAAATTGACTGTCAACCTTATGCAAATGTTATGCAAACTCTGAGAGAGACAGAATTGGAAATCATCTGTATAGAAAGGTGACTTTTGACTTTGAACCTTCCTTTGTGAAAGACTATGGGATTTACCGGTTGTCCAGTGAACGTGATGTCTTGAACTGTCCAACCGTTTGTTCATTTCGGCTCTGTACATTCCGAATTTATGAGTGCTCTAGAGAAGTATAACTTTATCATTCTCATAGAATTAGCCCAGTTCACATTCACATTAGGTGATTCTTAATAAGATTATCTTGTCATACCCCACTTGTTTATTAAGATTTAAGAATCATTAAAAGCGTAGCTTATCCTGAAATCGCTGCAGGTATCACTATCTCGTACCATAGGAATGAGCAGAATAAATTAATTTCTTCATGGTAATTTGGTTGAATTGTTCACAATTTAGTTGTCCCTTTAAACCTAGATCTTGGGATCTCCAATCAACTAGGTTGGGTTTCCATCACGACAATCCTTATTTATAAGCTTTAAACCCATTCCACTCGATGTTATTTTTACTTGCTCTCTTGTCAAACCTTTAGTCAACGGATCCGCTATATTCTTTTTTGACTTTATGTACTCAATAGACATAATGTCAATAGAAGGCAATTATTTTATGGTATTGTGTGTACTACGAGTTTGTGTAGACTTACCATTATATTGTGCCCGCAATTGCTGACTGACTATCACAATAGATACAAACTGCTGGCACAGGTTTAGCCACATAGGAATATCTTCTAAAAAGTGACGAAGCCACTCATCTTCTTCTTCTTCAGCCTTATCCAATGTAATAAACTCAGATTTCGTTTATCGAGCAATGCATGTTTGTTTAGAAGATTTCCATGATATTGCTCCTCCACCTAGTGTAAACACAAAATCACTTGTGGATTTAGAGTCTTTTGTATCCGATATCCAGTTCGCATCACAGTATCCTTCAAGTACTGCTGGATATCTTGAGTAGTGCAATCCAAAGTTTTGAGTGTATTTTAAATACCTTAAAACTCTTATAATCGCTTTTCAATGATCTTGTCCTGGATTGCTTGTAAATCTACTCAATTTATTGACAACATATGATATGCCAGAACGTGTATAATTCATTACGTACATAAGACTTTCGATTATTTGTGCATACTCAGGTTGTGATATGTTCTCTCCTTTATTTTTAGACGTATTGATTGAATTTTCTAAGTATTTTCTCAATATAATGTGATTGTGATAACATTAACACATTTGATGTTTTAGACATTTTAATTCTTAATATTACATCGGCAACGCCCATGTCTTTCATGTTGAACACATTATTTTAACATTTTCATGGTAGCTTTAATGATTTCATTATTACTACCCATAATGAGCATATCATCTACATAAAGACAAATAATGACAAACCCTTTCTCAGTGTTCTTGACATACACATTTGTCACACTCATTTATCTTGAAACCATTTAACATTATCGTATTATTAAATTTTTCATGCTATTGTTTAGGTGTTTGTTTTAATCCATGGAGGAACTTTACAAGCCGACAAACTTTCTTTTCTTGTCCTGGAACAATAAACCCCTCTAGTTGTTCCATATATATTTCTTCTTCTAAATCACCATTCAAGAAAGTTGTTTTCACAACCATTTGATGTATCTCTAAATTGTATATAGTTGCAATGGCTATTAACATCCTAATTGAATATATTCTTGTCGCAAGAGAATATGCCCCCATTTTGCATGTGTCCTTTGATTACAAGTATTGCTTTATATTTATCTATAGATTCTTCTGCTTTCATTTTTTTCTTGAATATTCACTTGTATTCAAAAGGTTTAGAACCTGGTGGGAGATCTACTAATTCTCACGTATGATTGTGCAGTATGGATTCTACTTCACTATTAATAGCCTCTTTCCAATATGGAGTTTCGGGACTCAACACCGCTTCTCTATAAGTTTGAGGCTCATTTTCTAACAAATAAGTTAGAAAATCCGGAGAACCATAAAATTTTGATATTTTAGCACATTTATTACGTCTAGGTTCATCAATATCTTCTAATCCATGATCACTGTCACTAACAGTGTCATAAGTTCTTTTGTTTGAACATGTTTCTTGTTCATTAGAACTTGGCTCTTGTTCCTTTTTATTAAAAGGAAATACTGTTTCAAAATATTCAGCATCTTTTGACTCAATAATAATATTTTCATGTATTTCCTCTAATTTTGATTTATTAACCAAAAATTTATATGCACTGTTATTATTAGCATATCCAATGAATCACCTCTTTTTGGGTGGAGGAACCATTACTTTTGTCGAGCACCCCCATACTTTTAGGTGTTTATAAGACGGTTTTCGTCTTTTTCATAATTCATAAGGTGATGCATTAGACTTTTTTGAGGTATTCGGTTGAGAATATAATTTGCTGAAAGAATTGTTTCCCCCACAAATTCTGAAGTAACCCAGAACTTAACAATAATGCATTCATCATTTCAAAGTTTTATTATTTCTTTCAGTAACACCATTTTGCTGTGGTGAATAAGGTGCAGTTGTTTGGTATATTATACCATGTTGTGAACAAATTTCAACAAAAGAAAATTCATATTTTCCACCTCTATCACTTCTAATTATTTTGATCTTTTTCTCAAATTAATTATCATCCACATTTTTGTAATGTATAAACATTTCCAAAGCCTCGTCTTTACTTCTCAATAAGTAAACATAACAATATCTTGTACAATCATCTATAAAGGTAAGAAACCTCTTGTTTGCATATACTTTAAATCACAGATATCAGTATGTACTAATTCAAGAGGTTCCGTACTTCTTTCAATTGTTTTAAAAGAAGATTTCTGTAGTTTTGCCTCAACGCAAACTTCACATTTATGATTGGAGTTAATCTCACATGTTGGCTAACATTCCATATTAATTAGTCTACGTCTAGAATTATAATTAACATGTTCTAATCTACCATGCCATAAATTAGATGACTCAAATCATATAAGCAGAAGATATATATTTTTATTAATATTGGAAGGTACAATTGTCATTACATTCATTTTAAAGAGTCCATTGCTCATATATCTCTTCCCCACATACATCCCATTTTTAGTTACGACAAACTTGTCCGATACAAAAACCAATTTAAATCCCTTTTGACTAAGAAGAGATCGTGATACTAAATTCTTCCTAATATCGGGCACATGGAGCACGTTGTTGAGGGTGAGTTCCTTATCAGATGTCATCTTTAGAATCACCTTTCCTTGTCCAGCAATCTTGGATGTAGAAGAATTCCCCATGTATAATTGTTCTCCATTCTCAATTTCTTAATATGTGGAGAACATCTTCCTGTCAGAACACACATGGCGGCTTGCTCCAGTATCTACCCACCATTCCCTGGGAATTTCAACCATGTTTACTTCAGAAACAACCGCTGATAAGTTCATTTCAGAAACATCTTTAAGAAGACCATCCACTTCTGTTACATTAGCTTGTGCAGACTTCTTGTTCTGGTCTTTGCGTTTATGACAATCCTTTGCCCTATGTCCGGGCTCGTCACAAATGTAGCACTTGCTTTGGAATTTTTTATTCGTTCCTTGTTGAGGCTCATTGTCGGAGTGTTTTCTCTTTTTAGGCTTTTGACTTTGTTCCACCACATTGGCTTTATACTCCACAAAGGTCTTTCCTATTTTCTACTCAGAAGCACGGTTGTCCTCTTCTATCCTTAATCTCACGATTAAGTCTTTAAGTTTCATTTCTTTACGTTTATGCTTGAGATAATTCTTAAAATCTTTCCACATTGGTGCCAACTTTTCAATTATACCTGCTACTTGGAAGGATTCACTCAAGGACATACCTTCTGCATGTATTTCATGTAGGATTACTTGTAGTTCTAGGACTTGGTTGATGATAGCTTTGGAATCCACCATCTTATAGTCAAAAAACATGTCAACTACGAATTTCTTCGTGCCAGCATCTTCTGTTTTATACTTTTTATCCAAGAAATCCCATAGTTCTCTTGTTGTTTTAAGAGAACTATACACATTGTATAATGTGTTGTCCTATCCATTGAGGATTTAGTTTAGACATAGAAAATCAGCATGTTTTCATGCATCAATAGCGACAACAATTTGCTTATCTGTTTCATTCTCATTAAGCATATAGGGGTCTTCATGAAAAAACCTTGCCAAGTTGAGCGTAGTGAGATAAAACATCTTTCGTTGCCATCTTTTAAACTCTGTTCCATTGTACTTTTTTGGTTTTTCACCATGGTTCAAAGGAACATTAGGTATCATTGGTGTGGAAGAAGAATTGACTATAGTTATAGAATCAGTAGCCATATTTATTGCAAATATATATATATATATAGATGATAATTGTCTTAAGATTGTTTGGAAAAATTGAATGGACAAGGTCGTTTATATATATAAACTTATCTCTTGTGAACCAAAGTTGAAATGCAGAAAATCAATGTCAAGACTAGTACTTGGTACTATGTCTTTAAGATAATTATGCCCTCCTTATCGGTGCTTATAGTTAGCGGCACTTGTCTTTCAGGATACAATAACAACGTGTGTTATAGCAGTACTACAAATAACACACACAACGAACCAAACTAATGTTCTGAACTTCTCTCTCAAAATGAACTATGAATAGCTTATGAAATAATGAAGACTAGAACACTAAAATGTTTGATGTTTTGGTGATTTGAATGAATGTAAATGGCTGCCCCCCTTAGACTATTTATAGGAGGGTTTAGTGACTCATCAAATGGAACAAAACCCCTTGAAAAGGCATCGGATGCGTCCATTCAGTCAAAAACGACGTAGTTTTGGGCATGACAGAATAGGCGTGTCCGTTCGGGCAAAAAACGACGTAGTTTTTGGGTATCCGTTCGAGCAGATGACGCTTCCCAAAACAACATAGTTTTGATAATAAATAGCGCTTCTTAAAACGACACAGTTTTGATAATATAACTAAATAAAACAAAATTTAAATAAATTTTGTCCAAAAAATATGTACAACAATTCACACCACAAGCCCAGCCAATCGGCAACAGCGCGCATGTGGTTCAAACCAAGTCTTTGCAAATTTCTCTCCCCTCCACAAAAGTGGGATGCCCCTTGGGGCTCAAATCCAAAAACAAATTAATTGTATATAAACTCATTCAAACTTTAGTTCTTAACCAATGTGGGACTTAGCTTCTCACAAGTATTATTATACTTTCCAAGGGTGATCTTTGGGAGTTAATTTCTCATTTATTATCTCATGAATTTGAGCTTCCAAATATTTAATTTTAATCTACTCATGGAGTAGAACACATTGATATGTAGATTGTTGGAAGATTGATGGAAGATTAGGAAGATAATATATTTTAGGGAGGAAGTGAAATGTAACTTTGGAGAATATAAGAACACTTTGATTTCACTTGATTCAAATGAACAAAATACAAGACTATTTATAGGATTCATAGGACACTTCTAGATCCAAAATAATAATTACTACATGACCACATTCATGTACATGAACCTAACCATTACATGTTCCAAGACAATTCAAATACATTCATGTACTTAGATATCACCAATTCATGTACTAATATTAATTAAGATATTTCTTGAATAATCTAGAATATATTTGGTTTAGTTAACAAGGCCTCCCGTAAACCAAATTTATTCTTCACTCCGAGCTTAGCGATTTGCTTCTTGAATACTTCTCCAGAAACCGGCTTTGTAAAAATGTCAGCTGCCTGCTCCTCAGATTTACAATACTTGATATTAATAATTCCATCATTCACAAGTTCCCTTAAGAAATGATATCGAATGCGAATATGCTTTGTCTTTCCATGAAGAACTGGATTTTTGGTAACTGAAATTGTTGAAGTATTATCACAAAACAAAGTTGGATCAGCTTCTTGTTTTTGCTTGAGATACTTCAAAATTCCTTCTAACCAAACTAGATGACATCCAGCATGTGCAGCCGCTATATATTCAGCTTCAGTTGTTGAAAGAGCAACAATTGGTTGTTTCTTTGAACTCCAAGAAATAGCTCCGCTTCCTATATTAAAAACATAACCTGAAGTACTTTTGCTATCATCAATGCTACCTCCAAAATCACTGTCTGTGAAACCAGTAAGACTAACTGGAACACCAGCTTCATAAAAAATCCCATAATCAACTGTACCTTTCACATATCTCAAAATTCGTTTTGCTGCCTCCCAATGTTCTGAGTGAGGTTTCTCCATGAACCTGCTAATCATACTAACAACAAACATTAAATCTGGTCTTGTGGCAGTTAAATACATCAAATTTCCAACTAAACTCCTGTAAATAGTTGGATCCACAAGCTTTCCTTCGCCTTTCTTTCTTAACTTAAGCCCAGTAACACATGGAGTTGAAACAGAATTAGCATTCTCCATCTTAAACTTTTTCAAAATTTCCCTTGCATATCTCCCTTGAGAAATAAAAATTCCCTTACTGGACTGACTAACTTCAATGCCCAAAAAATGATGTAATTCTCCCAAATCAGTCATGTCAAACTCTTGTTTCATTGAAGCTTTGAAATCATTAAGCATCTCCATATCATTACCAGTAAAAATGAGATCATCAACATAGAGACTTACCACCATAAATCTTCCTTTTGAAGGATTAATTTTGGTGTATAAAGTATGCTCCTGAGGACATTTTTGAAAACCATTCTTCTCAAAGTAAGAATTAATGCGACTATACCAAGCCCTTGGTGACTGTCTCAAACCATATAAAGCCTTCTTTAACTTGTAAACTTTCTCTTCTTCACCTTTCTTCACGAAATCGGGTGGCTGATCAACATAAATTTCTTCCTCAAGAAACCCATTTAGAAATGCCGATTTGACATCCATTTGGAATAACTTCCAATTATTTTGAGTAGCAAGTGATATAATTAAACGAACAGTATCAAGTCTTGAAACAGGTGCAAATACCTCATTAAAATCTTCTCCTTCCTTTTGTGCATACCCCTTTGCAACAAGCCTCGCTTTGTACTTATTGACGGAGCCATCTGAATTTAACTTTGTCTTAAAAATCCATTTAACTCCAATGGATCTTTTGTTTGGTGGTAAACTGACGAGCTCCCATGTGTCATTCCTTTCGATAGCCATAATTTCTTCCTTCATGGATTGTTTCCATTTTTCTTCTTTTGTTGCATCTTCATGGGAGATTGGATCTTCTCCTGCATAGAAGGCAAAGAAAATAGCTCCTGCATCTACTGGCTCCGTAGTATCATAAATCTCCTGCAAAGTTCTTGTCTTGATTGCTTCGGGGCTGCTATCAGATGACGCTCCTGTTGAGGATGATGAAACATCAGTTGGGTTCAAGGATGAATCATCTTCACTTGGCATACTGCTACAACCTTCCAAATCCTCTACGAGCAATGGTACCTCATCTGCAGTATTTATGTCAGCATCATTGAAAAAAGATTCTTCATCAAAGTTTACATCCCTGCTAATGACAATTTTCTTTGTTTTTGGATTATACAGCTTGTAGGCTTTTGACTTTTCACTGTATCCAACAAAAATACATTTTTCTGCCTTGTCATCAAGTTTTGTCCTTATTGCATTTGGTACATGAGCAAAAGCTACACTTCCAAAAATCTTCAAGTGTTGGACACTTGGTTTTCTCTCATACCAAGCTTCATGAGGAGTACAATTTTTTAAACTTTTTGTTGGTGACCTGTTGATCAAGTAAACCGCACAAGAAACAGCTTCTGCCCAAAATTGGCGTGGCAACCTTTTTCTTTTCAGCATGCATCGAACCATGTCCATGATTGTACGATTTTTCCTTTCGCAAACACCATTTTGTTGCGGTGTATAGCGAACTGTTAATTCATGCCTTATGCCATTATCTTTACAAAAATGCTGAAAATCATTTGAAAGATACTCTGACCCTCGATCTGTTCTCAAAGTCTTTATGTGACAACCAGAAAATTTTTCAACTTCTGCTTTAAAATTTTTAAAAGCTTGAAAACTTTCAGATTTTTCATGAAGAAAATAAGTCCACACTTTTCTTGTGTAATCATCAATAAAAGAAATGAAGTATCGATTACCTCCAAAAGATGATACTGTCATAGGTCCACACAGGTCTGAATGAACAAGTTCAAGTGGTTGCCTTGCACCCCAAGAAGATTTTGAGGGAAATGAATTACGGTGCAACTTTCCCAACTGGCATGCTTCACAAGTCTCCTCCGTTTTATTAATCTGGGGTAATCCATTCACCATTCCTTTCACTGCTAACAATTTTAGGCTGTCGAAATTCAAGTGGCCATACCTGTCATGCCACAACTTGGAAACTTCTTCATTAAAACCAGCGAAACAATGAAAATTTTCCACTTGGAGAGGAAGTGGAAATAAATTATTCTCCCCCAAGCTAATCTTTGCCACAACCTGATTATTTTTTGACAGAGTACACAATTTATCATGAAAGAATATATCAAACCCCTTTCGCAAAAGTTGTCCAGTACTTAGCAAATTGCTTTTAATGCCTGGAACAAAATAAACATCTGACATTTTTTCAAATTTTCCAGATTTTGTTTTGAAAGTGACTTCTCCAACTCCTTTAATTGTATAGGCTCTAGCATCACCAATTTTTATTTGCCCAAAATTTGACTCCACCAGGGTAGAAAATAAATCCTTATCCCCTGTCATATGTTTGCTCGCACCACTATCCAAATACCAAACATGATTATTATTTTCTTGACAAGCAATTAATAATGACTCTGAACAATCTTTCTCAACTGATTCATTTTCATGCACCAATCCCGATTCTTGTTTGTTAGATGGTGCAAACCAACATTCACTGATTTTATGACCAGGCCTATGACAATGAAAACATTCAATATATCCTTTTCTCCCTCTTTGATTAAAAACACGACCTCTTCCTCTTTGAGAATTGTTTGAATACTCAAATGACTCTTCCTTAAAATTATTATTGTTACCTTGTGATCCTCTTCCATTGCCACGAAAATTGGAGCCTCTACCTCTGTTTCCTTGGAAGCCACCTCTTCCACGTCCACGACCTCCTCCACGACCGCGACCACGTGGACCACCTCGGCCTCCCATAATTTCAGACTTGAGAGCTTGATCATTAGAAGGTGGATTTCTTTGATTAACACGAAACTCATGTGCCTTTAAAGAAGCCTGCAAATCTTCCAAAGACAATTTTGACACATCTTTGGACTCTTCGATAGCTACCACGATAAAATCAAACTTTTGTGGTAAGCTCCGAAGAATTTTCTCAACAACTTTTTGATCTTGTAAAATTTCTCCATTAGTTGCCATTTGATTAACAATTGAAGTAACTTTTGAAAAATAATCAGCAATAGTTTCATTTTCTTGCATTTGCAACTTCTCAAATTCTAGACGCAAAGATTGGAGTCGTACCTTTTTTACCTTTTCTTCACCTTTATATATTGATTGCAAAATATTCCAAGCTTCTTTTGAAGTTTCAGCCTTCGAAATTCTATCAAAAATTGGCCTTTCAATTGCTTGATAAATTTGGAAGAGCGCCTTGTTATCCTTCTCCCTTTTCTCATTCAAACTATTTTTCTGGGCTTGTGATAAACCCTCTTCAGTTTCTGGTTCTTCATAGCCATCTTCAACAATACTCCACAACTTGAAGGACTTTAATAGTACTTTCATATTATGACTCCAATAATCAAAGTCTTCTCCGTTAAAACGAGTAATTAGAGAGACTAGATTGTTTGAATTTGCCATCACCCCGTTGCTTTTTAAAAAAAAATCAACAAAAATACCTTGTGTTGGATGAGGCTGACCGGATGCTCCCCTTTTTTTTTAACTAGCTCTTGATACCACTTGTTGGAAGATTGATGGAAGATTAGGAAGATAATATATTTTAGGGAGGAAGTGAAATGTAACTTTGGAGAATATAAGAACACTTTGATTTCACTTGATTCAAATGAACAAAATACAAGACTATTTATAGGATTCATAGGACACTTCTAGATCCAAAATAATAATTACTACATGACCACATTCATGTACATGAACCTAACCATTACATGTTCCAAGACAATTCAAATACATTCATGTACTTAGATATCACCAATTCATGTACTAATATTAATTAAGATATTTCTTGAATAATCTAGAATATATTTGGTTTAGTTAACATAGATTCATTTCAAATGATTAATGAAACCCACTTCAAATTTGGCTCAAATTCTAACAACTTCACCAAGTTTTAGGTGCTTAATCGGTCCATGTTTCTTGGAAAGTTCTCCCAAGTCCCAAAGAATGGTGTGGCAATTTGGAGCCCGTTAACTGGCGCAAGTTCCCTATAAGGGGCAGCTTCCATGGCCCTGGTGGCAATCTTGGTGCGGATCTTGATCTCATTCGATGTTTAACAACCATGAACAGGAAGAGGAAGAAAGTAGAAAGTAGAGAAAATGAGGGTAACTGGAGCATTGCTGATATTTGAGTTGTTGTCATTTAAGTTCTTAGGTTGTGTATGTAGAGAGGTGCATGTCCTTTAATCTATAGATAAAGCACATGTTTTGTGTAACCTTATAGTGTATAATCTATGTTTTATAACATCACTGGAAGTAAGATTAGCTTTTGATTGATAATCATGTGAAAATGCAAGTAGTTATTTTATATCATAAAAAGTTTGTTTAATGGTACTGCATGTTGTCTGTTTTTTCTGTTTTATATTAACATATGCATCGTTTTGCTGATTACCTCAATTTTTAATGAAATACTAACTTTCAACTTTATTTTTTTGGTACATCTGGAAACAAACGGAGGGCTAGTCGTAGCGAGGCCACTCAACACGTACAGAACCGGCTGAGAGAAAATTACAAAGACCCCTAGGGGGAAGGTCCAACACAGACAACCTGTTACGATTGAGGGCTCAACTGCCAGTCAACTTTAAGGCACCAACTTTTGTTTAAATGCAAGTATGGCCAACAGGTCCAAGTAGTTAGCTGCAAATCCAATGGAATTCTTGGACCATCTTAGTTCTTACTGATTATATTGCTTACACAGTTCACTGTCTGGATGTACTTGTAGGCAATTTTTGTTCTATATTCTAAAATGGAAAGCTATTTTCACTGCTAGAAAAGTATGAGAGGACTTCCTTTATGTGGATGATTCAGCATCTTTAAAATTCTCTCCTACACTAGTACTTCTTTCCATCAGTAAATTTTTGCAACTATGTGGTTGATAAGGAAAATTCATATTCGGTGCCAAGGATGAACAAAGAAAATTCAGTTGATTTCATAAAGAAAATTCAGTTGATTTCATCGATTTAATGTTTTAGTAACTTTGCAGCTTCTTGATTAATTTTACTCTTAATACTTGTCTTTGTGGGTGTTCATTTTTTATTGAATTAGCTTAAAACAGAACAGAACAGAACAGAACTTATGGAGAACTGTTTCATTAGTGCAGACATGTCATGGATCATATTAGTTGATTTCGAAGCAATATTTTAGGAACTTGACAGATAAATGATATACGAGCTCTAAATTGCAATTTTTAATAATTTATAAATTCACTATATATATATATATATATACTGCTGGCTATGGATCATTTTCCGTCCAATTCATACTCACCCATTCATTGCATTCATTGCAATAATTGACCATCTTATAAATATGGACCCGATTAGCTATTTGTTGAATTGCTTTTAAGCGGAGCTGTATCATTTATAGTAAGTCTGTGAGTTTGGAGGAACGAGATGAGCTCCGAAGAGAATGAATTATAATTTTCTCTTGTCATAGTTATAAGTTTTACTATATTACCTTACATATTAATGTAATAAATGACATAATTTATTTTAAAAGGTTATTTAGGTAATATAAAACATCTAACTTTTGCATCCTTCTCCATCCCTTAAAATCCTCTACTTTTTGGGAAGAAAGTTTTGAATCAAAAATGAGATCAACTTTACCTTCAAATCTCTTTCCTAGATTTAGAAAATTTTTAATTATTTTCTATTCCGTTCCCCTCAAAAAAAAAAAAAAAATAAACTTACAAAGTAAGATTATATAAGCAAGAAGACTCCTACTCAAAGTCACTGGTATATATGGTCATAAATAAAATACTTGTCAAAAGTATATAAGCAAGAAGACTCGTAATCAAAGTCACTGGTCTATGGTCAAAAATAAAATAGTACTTGTCAAATAATATGACTTGGTCTTCCTTTTTGTTACAAGACTAGCTAGGTCTTTTTTTCCCACTGTATATATATCTCCCCCACCACCATCAAATGGCATCCCATTCCATCTCCACACAACCACATAAAGCCAACCATCCACCTTATACCATTGCCTAACAAACTAGCATCTCCAACAAAGAAGCTAGAAGAGCAGAAAATGTGTTGTTAAAGTTCATCGATTATGGAACTACCCTCACATATTGTGGTAGACATTATATCAAGAGTTCCCATCAAGACAATCATCCATTGCAAGTGCGTATGTAAGACATGGCGCAATCTACTCTCAGAACCTTATTTTGCTAATCTGCACCTCTCAAGATCACCCACCAGTCTTATGATTCACCAACGTGGGGAATCTCCTGAATCAGATATTTTTAGATTGGGGGACATAGAAGATGAGCTAGACCACCATGATATTCACCATGACCCTGTGATGAGATTTGACCTAGGACTTGGCTTCCCAATTAGTGGGTTATGGTTGGAGGGTTCGGTTAATGGTTTGCTTTGTTTATGGCATTATAATCAAAATGATGCAACTTACATATGCAATCCAATTACAAGAGAGTACATCCTCCTTCCCGATCACGAGTACGTCAGAAAATCTTATGCCATTGTAACTTATGGTTTCGGATTCATTTCAGCCACAAATCAGTACAAAGTGGTACGCTTTTATCGAGGTTATTTTCCCTTTGATCCCACCTCAGGATTAGGTGAAGGTTCGTATAAGTCGGAATGTGAGGTTTATACGCTTGGAACAGGCACATGGAGAAGTTTAGGACATGTTCCGTTCAGTGTTGGTGGTCGTCAGAGAGGTATATTTGTTAATGGCAACCTTCATTGGTTAGCTTATGAGGCAGAAAATGAAACGGTGTGTAGTTTTGACATGGAGAAAGAATCCTTTCAACTAACCGCGTCTGCTCCTCTAGTCGACGGGGATGTCTGTTATAGGAGCTTGGGACTGCTGGAAGGTTGCTTATGTATATGTGATAATACATCAGAATCTGAATTTGTGATTTGGGTGATGAAGGATTATTATGGAAACAAGGAGTGCTGCTGGACTAGGGATTTTGTTATTCAAAAAAACTCTGCTAGTCCAGATTGGCTGTTATATGAGACGGTTCATGCTCTCAAAGTTTTGAAAGACGGGACTATCTTGATGTTATGGCGCGATGATTTTCTGTTCACCTATCATCCTGGAACTAAAACTTTCCAAGAACTGGACATTTTTCGGCGTGGTGTCTTTGACACATTTGACACAATAGTTGGTGTCCCAAGTTTTGTCACCCTTGGGAAGAATTTCATGTTGGAGAATGTTTCAGTGTTTTAGTTCTCAAATTCAGTTGATTTCATCGATGTATTAGTCTCTAATAATATGCTGTTTGTATGCAACTTCTTGATTCATTTTGCAGCTGTTCATGTTTTTATTCAATTAGCAAGCAAAAAACTTGTTGAGAACAGTTACCTTGGTGCAGACTTGTTATTAGACATTATATCAAGAGTTCCCATCAAGACAATCATCCATTGCAAGTGCGTATGCAAGACGTGGCGCAATCTACTCTCAGAACCTTATTTTGCTAACCTGCACCTCTCAAGATCACCCACAGGCCTTATGGTTCAACAACTTGGCCACTTTCCTGAATCTGATAGCTTCAAATTAGGCGAAATACAAGATGATCTCAACCACCATGAGTTTCACCATGACCCTCTGATGAGATTTGACCTCGGACTAGGCTTCCAACATAGTGAGCTACGTTTAGTGGGCTCAATTAATGGCCTAATATGCTTATGGCATTATGCCAGTAGTGACAGAACTTATGCAATCCTATTACTCGACAGTTCATACTCCTTCTGGATCATAAGTACATAAGAACATCTTATGGCATTGCAACTTATGGTTTTGGATATAGCTCAAAAACAAACCAGTACAAAGTGGTACGATTTTTTCGCGGGAATTATTCTTCATATACGTCAGAATGTGAGGTTTACACACTAGGAACAGGTACTTGGAGAAGTCTTGGACATGTTGCCGATGACGCTGGTTTTGCTCGAATGGTGTGCTTCCTAACAATTGTCTTCATTGGTTAGCTTACGATGGAGAAAACAATGGCCATGAAACGGTGGATTGTTTTGACATAGATAAAGAATCCTTTCAACTAACCAACTCTGCTCCTGCAGTGGAAGGGGTTGTTACATACCGGAGTTTGGGATTGCTCGGAGGTTGTTTATGTGTATGTGATAATACATCAGAATCTGAATTTGCCATTTGGGTGATGAAGGATTATGGAGACAAGGAATGTTGGACAAAAGAGGTTGTCATTCTTAAAAACTCTGCTCCAGAATGGCTGATGTATGAGTTGGTTCGGGTAATTGGAGTTTTGAAAGATGGGACTATTTTGATGTTGTGGTGGGATGACTTTATGTTCTTCACCTACCATCCTGGAAATAAGAGTTTGGAAAAACTGGACATTTTTCTTCGTGGTGTACGTGACACATTCGACACAATGACTTTTGTCCTGAGTTTAATCCCGCTTAAGAACTCCATGTTGTAGGATGCTTCAGTGTTTTAATTCTCAAATTCAGTTGCTTTCATCAATATTAGGGAACTTATGCCATTGTAACTTATGGTTTTGGATTCATTTCAGCCACAAATCAGTACAAGTGGTTCGAGTTTATCAGGGAAATTTTCCTTCTGATCCGGCCTCGGGATCAAGTGAAGGTTCATATAAGTCGGAATGCGAGGTTTATACACCTGAACAGGCAAATGGAGAAGTTTAGGGCATGTCCCCTTTGTCGCTGGTGGTCGTCAGAGAGGTATTTTTGTCAGTGGCAATCTTCATTGGTTAGCTTGTGATCCAGAGAATTTCACTCATGAAACAGTTTGTATTTTTGACATGGAGAAAGAATCCTTTCAACTAACAGTGTCTGCTCCTCTTGTCGATGGGGATGTCTATTATAGGAGCTTGGGATTGCTGGAAGGTTGCTTATGTATATGTCATAATACATCAGAATCTGAATTTGAAACAAGGAGTGCTGCTGGACTAAAGAGGTGGTCATTCAAGAACACTCGGCTAGGGTGCTATATGAGATGGTTCACATAATCAAAGTTTTGAAAGATGGCACTATCTTGATGTTATTTCGCGATGATTTTATGTTCACCTATCATCCTGGAAATAAAACTTTCCAAGTGCTTGACATTTTTCGGGCTGATAATGGTGGCACATTCGATGCAATGGTTCATGTCCCAAGTTTCATCGCGCTCAAGAATTTCGTGTTGGAGAAGGTTTCAGTGTTTTAATTCTCAAATTCAGTTGCTTTTCCATCAATATAAGGTTTTGAAATGCTGTCTGTAAGCATCTCCTCGATGCAGAGAATATGATTACCACAGTATAACCAAATACTTAATTTATTTTGCTGTAAATTTTATAATATCTGATCTGCAGTTTTGCAGTTTCTATTGTGCTAGATTCAGCTTAGAGTTAGTCTAGTTTCTAAACCATTACTTCTACCCTGTTGGGACAATGTATCAGACTGTTGATCACTTTTGGAAAATAAAACCATCCCAGTAGACATAAATGGATTTTAGATGGAAGGGAAAATGGTTGAGTAAACAATTGAGGAAAATCAGAAAGCTTATTCTATCTATGGCTAATTCTTGGACCCCTGCAAGCACATCATTACATCAAACTAAATGTAGCAATCATATATGGCACAAAACACGCCGCACAGTAATTACAAATGACACAAACCTATTTCAGATTCAGTGATGTACCTTTATTCTTCTAGCAAACTCTAGAGCTCAACTACTGTAAATTCAGTTCCTTCATCCCCTGTTCTTCCTGCATCATGAATAAACCATTTCTGAACCCTTTTGGCTAGACTGTTCCCGAAAATCAACCCAACTATTAGCCCACTTCCAAATCCTATGAATATGAAAATCCAATCAATGAAGCTCAGGAACTCAGAATTATCACCTTCTTCTTCAGAGCTTAAAGGTGGTGAAGGTGTTGCCCACACAAGGCAAAATTTCCCTCATAGGAATTGTTCTGAAAAGTGTCAAATTGTTTACCCTTTCGTATCGGCCCAGTGAGATTGTTATAAGAGACATTGAAGATGGCAAGGAAGCCTAGTTCTACTAATTGATGAGGGATTTCTCCTGAGAGCTTGTTTTGAGAAAGGTCTAAAGACTCTAGTGCTGTTAGGTTCCCCATGGATGAGGGAATACCGCCACTAAGGTCATTGTTGGAAAAATTGAGCAACTGAATCTCCTTGAGGCTTCCAAGAAATTCTGGTATCCTCCCACTGAATTTGTTGCTAGAGAAATCAATAGCTGTGAACTTATTCAATATCTTCTCATACAACAATTTTACGCCTTTGTTTGTTATGGTCATCGAGTGTACATAAACGACTCTCCACCCGCCAACAGAAATGATTATGTCAACCTGCATATATGTTTCGACTGACCAAATAATCATGGGGTTACAACTTCGTAAGTATCCCATTGGCAAATTACCAGTAAAAACATTGTCAGATAGGTCAATGATGCGCAACTTTGGGAACTCTAAATTGTTGGCTTGAGTCTCTATTGCACCTCTAAACTTGTTGGATCTCAAAATAAGAACTTGCAGCTCTGAAAGAGTTTCCAGCCACAAGGGGAATGTATCCGTTATCTGATCATCTCCGAGATCAAGAATCTGGAGCATTGTGCAGTCTGCCAATGATCTTGGTAGTTGCCCCTCTAACTGGTTTTCACTTAGATCCAACATCCTCAATCCTTTTGCATATATTTGAGGTATTATACCTCGAAAGTTATTTCCTCTGAGATTCAATACAATCAAAGAATTGCTAAAGTTTCGGAAACATGATGGAATTCTGCCACTCAAACTGTTGTTGAACAACTCCAACAAGTACAGAGAACTAACATGGCAGAGCAATGGCGGGATTTCTCCAGTCAGTTCATTGCCTGCTGCCAAATAACATGAGGTGATTGGTGGTGGAATGGGGAGAGGCCCTTGAAGCATGTTAAAGTTGATGTCTAATACGCGTAAGAGAGCCCATGGTAGCACAACTGGATGATGCTCAAAGCCTGTTAGAGTGTTGTAAGCAAGCCATATCGAGTCCAGAGTTTCTTTGCTTCTGCTCCATACCCATTCTGGTATTAGGCCTTCCATATGATTTTTATCAAGGAATAGATGCTCCTGTTCATCTTGGAACCGAAGAAAACTTGGGAACTCCCTTGCGTTGCAAGAACTCAACCCCAAAAACTTAAAACTTTGGAAGAGTGGCATTGGTATTGTTGTTGCCAAGAAATGATATAATATTATGTGAAAGTTGGAGATGAGTGAGTTTCTTAAGATTTAGAAAAATGTCTGCCTCCACTGTGCCGCTGAGATTAGCAGAATAAAGATTAAGAAATTCGAGATTCTTCAGCTTGGAGAATGACCTTGGAATAGGTCCTTGCATTGGATTAGATGAAAGATCTATATGAGTTAAGAGAGTGAGGTTAATAAGCCAAGATGGGATTTCACCAGTTAAATTATTCCTCCGGAAGTCAGTTTGGTCAAGTTGGCAAGAGAAAATGGGATGAAATTATTGCGAGAAAGTGATAGATAAGTGAGTTTTGACAGGCTTGCCAAAGGAGGAACTTTTAATAAAATTATTGTCACCAAGGTCAAGATAGGTGAGTTTGGTGAGGTTACTGAGTGACGCTGGTAGGGATCTTGAGAAAGAGCATCTATAAACATCCAAAACGGTTCAACGAGTTGAGATTTCCAATTGAGTTTGGAAGCTTACCAGAGAAATTAGTATTGTCGAGTCTCAATTCCTTAAGGCCAGGACTACTGCCGCTGAATTCAGGCAAATAACCGGTGAGATTATGATTGTTCCCCAAATCAAGAAACTGCAGGTATGGCAACAAGAAAATGCCTCTAGGGAAATCACCATATAACTCGCACTTTCTAAGATGAAGAGCTGTCAAAAAAGTCATATCTGCCATTATATCTGGTATTGTAGAAGATATATTCACCATACTTAAGGAAAGCTCTTTCAGGTTACGCAAGTTCTGACCAAGAAGTCTTAGACTAAAGGTCTCCAGTTTCAAAAGATTTTCAGACGACTCGTAATCAATGTTGTGAGACAGATCAAGGGATACCAACACGGACAAACTTAAAATTTCTGATGGGATTTGGCCAGAAAATACAGAAGATGAGCAAGGCTGAAAAGGCTGGTACTAGATTTATAGAACCGTGAAGAAAACTGCTACTGAGCTCAAGCCTAATAACATGACCATTATTCTCGTCACACTTGATTCCATCCCATGAGCAACAATCACTTCTTGCTCCTAAAAGATTCCAGGACAGAATTTTCGAAAATGTTGCCTCAAGATGAGCAAATTACAAAGTTACTGAGCTGCTGAGCTCTATATACTAAAGCATCACGTAGCCAAATTGGTAACAACTCCTGGTGGGGTGAATCCATTATGATTCGACGGCTGAAATATATTCAAACTAGTTTTTCTTGTGTAGATTTTATTTTTGAAACTAGCTTGTTTTCTGTCGCATGAATTATTGATCAAATTATTTGTGAATAATAGAAGGAAAAGTTTTTAGAATAAGCACGTAAAATCACTACAAGAATTTTATTATGAAACTTTTATAGCTTTACCATTGAAAAATCTACACGTTGTCATTTAAAAATAGTGCATGCATGAATTATTTATCATGCACAGTTTTGAGCCAATCAACCTCAGTAGTGGATGTTAATGAATCCAAAAGTATTTCAAGAAGATGGTACTTAAAAGTCTACATTTATTCCATGTTGGTGAGTTTTTTTTTTTTTTCTGAAGGAGGGAAGGAAATGGATTTGGAGGTAAAATTAATTTTATTTTTTCGGTCAAAATTTTCCACTTAAAAGTGGAAGAATTTGGAGGGATGAGAAAGAATAGAAAAGTTAGATATTTTATATTATCAAAAATAACCTTTCAAAAATGAAAATCTTGTTCGTTTCTATAAGCTACTGTAATAGTATGTCAAGGGAACTTAATTAGCATGCAAGTGCATGTCGCAGGTATTCCGTATATAGGTCTTGGGTTAAATTAATGGGTACAAAATTCAATTGATAGGTTTTAAAATTGTTATAGAAGCGCTGTAGATAGCTCTGAAAAAAAAAAAAAAAAAAGCTTGGTCTTTGTTGTTTAAGTTTGAGTCCACTCTAATTTGAACTTTTACTAATTTGGATTGTAATTCCTTACTTTGTTTTGGTTGTAAAAACTAGATGTATGATAATTTAGGTAATTATGTGACACTAATTTTTTCAAGGTTCTTTAATTAATTAATTACATAAAATGTGATGATAATTTTGTCAAAGCTAGTTATTGTTTTGGAAAGACGAACCGAGCACAATTGAGGTGAAGTTAAGGATTTAATGTATGTTGTATTATACTAGTCAAGATTATAGGGAATTTAACATACTTTAAGAATGAAAGTTATATTTAAACTTTACCTATTTGTGATGACCTTAGAAACAAATAATGGACATGATTTATGAGTAGTTCAAGTTTTATTTTTTTAACTTTAACAAAAAAATTAGTTGAAATCACATAATGCTCACACACACATGTATAGTGTAGATTCTGTGTGACATGCTGGGTCCGTAAATATACATGTGTGTATACGAGTTTTATGTGACCCAAATTATGTGATAATAGCATTGCTCTACATTTAAACGAACAAATTTTCAAATATACTTTTTAAATTTTTATACAGTCCAAAAACTCTCACCAAAACATGCACATGTCGTTTTATACTGTCCCAAAATAAATGAGACTATTTTTAATTTTTTATAATTAAAAATAGGGGTGTAAACGCATATATACGGATTCGGATACAGTAGTATCCGTATTCGTTTATTTGCGGATACCTTTAAACTGAATACGGATAATATCCGCTTTTTTCTGAATACGAATAATATCTGTTTTTTTCGAATACGGATGCGGACGAATACGGATTTTTCAGTTACCATTTATAGTCCTAATAACTAGAATGAAAAAATAATGAGTTTTAAAATATAGTTTATTAATGAATGAATGTTAATTTATTTATTTTTAATAAATATTTAAATACAATAATCAATTTTCTTAATTACAATTCAAATAAGTTTTCATCATTTTTGAAATCTTAAATTTTAATACTACTTATTAATGTTTAGATGTCCAATATTGTAGTGTGTATGAATATTTATAATTTATAATTAGATTCAAAAGTTTACATTAAATATTTAATTATTTTTTTTCAAATACTTGATTAAAATTTTAATAATATGTTTATGGGAACTTTTATTTATAATTTATCCTCAATACATAGATTACAATTTACATAGTTATAAAAAGTTTATTTTATTTCATTATATTTATGGAGAGTGCGAGTTATAATATATATGTGACAACTGACAACTAGTTAATCCAACTTCATCCAAAATTTACTTTGGACTTGCTTTGAATATTTGGACTTCTAATTTTTAAATAATTGGAAAAATAAAAGTGATAAATACTCACTCCACCCAAAAATTCATAAACGTAAATTAATTATTCAACTTCCTTCTAGATTAATTCTAAATTAATTCGGACTTAACACATTTTAACAATAAAATTATATTATTCATTGTTCCCGTATGCCAACATTGCAAATAAGTTTTGAAAGTAAAAAACTTATAACAAGCTAATAACTATAGTTTTGTTCTTCTAATATATAATTTTCTTGGTAAATGATACATTTTAGATATTTTAACTTTATAATAGTAAAAATCTATTAACTATATTTAAATAAATTTATTTCAGTTTATTAATATTAAAATAAAAGTGTTATTTCCTACTTTTGTCTTTTTAGAAGTGAAATGATATATTTTTAAAATAATTTTCATATGATAGTGAAAACTAATTATTATATAAGGAATGTCACTTTAAAAAAATTATTTTGCTTATTATATAATATATAAGTTATTTGAATACGAATTTCGGATACGGATCCAAATCCGAATATTCGCTATCCGCCGGATATATTCACGGTTGGATGTTAAACGAATACGAATACGTCTATATCCGTATTCGTATCCGTTTATTTGCGAATACCTTTAAACCGAATACGGATATATCCGTTTTTTTTTCGAATACGAATAATATCCGCTTTTTTTCGAATACGAATGCGGACGAATACCAATTTTTCGGTTACCATTTACTGCCCTAATTAAAAGTTATCAAACATGGACTCATTCAAAAACAATTTGTTCTTCTAGTTCTACTCCAAAATCTAATTAAGCCCTTCCTACATTTCCTGGTGGTGTTGGCCCGCTAATTTCGCCGCTGTTAATCCATAATTACATACGGCAGTTGAGTCTCTCCAACAAGGTTAGTGGAGTGCAGATTGGGTATTTATATTCTTATGAACTTTATTTCATATCGATCTCATTAAGCTCAGTATCATATTTGCTTTTCTGGGCATACATACATACATACATATATATATATATATATATATATATATATATATATATATATAGACATAGTGGTTGGTTTGTGACAATTATTCCTTTCATCTTAAAAACAGAACAGATTCCATGTTATTTGGGGGAGATAATTATGAATTTCCTGCAATTTCGTCGAATGTCAACCCTAATTGATTCAACCCTAAAAACTCCTAGTTCTTCGAAATATAATAGTGTTGGGAACTTTAAGAGAAGGAATTGGAATCCAATTCCATTACCACACAAAACCATGCCTGAGCCTAGAGGCCAGGATCTTGATTATGTGAATGTAGCTCATAGTCATCTTGTTCACTCTGATTGGGCTAAGCTCGATAAGTTAGCATCCGGGTTAACTCAGTTTAGAATAAAGCACATTCTGCTCAAGGTCCAAAAGGATTATGTTCTTTCACTCAAATTCTTCAAATGGGTTGAACTCCAAAATCGTAGTTTGCATACACTTGAAACACATTCAATGATTATTCATATTCTTACCAAACACTCGAAATTCAAATCCGCGGAGTCAGTTTTGAAGCAAATTCTGGATTTCGGTTTGATAGAGTTTCCTTCAAAGCTGTTTGATGCTATGATTCACTCGTACAGAATGTGTGATTCTTCACCTCGAGTTTTTGACTTGTTGTTCAAAACTTATGCTCACATGAAGAAGTTTAGGAATGCCACGGATACATTTTGTAGTATGAAGGATTATGGTTTTTTACCAACTATTGAGTCGTGCAATGCCTATATGAGCTCGTTAATTAATTTAAATCGGGCAGATATTGCGTTGGCATTTTACAAGGAAATGCAGAGATCAAGGATTTCATCGAATGTTTATACTCTTAACATGGCTATTGGTGCTTTTTGCAAATTGGGGAAACTGGATAAGGCTGTTGCAGTTTTCAGGGAGATGGAGAACTTGGGGGTTAACCCAACTGTTGTTTCATATAATACATTGATCGCGGGTTATTGTAAACAGGGCCTTTTGAACTCAGGGTTGAAGTTAAAGAATATGATGGGGAGGAACGGGGTCTGCTCAAGTGTTTTTACTTATAACATACTTATCCATGGGTTCTGCAAGGAAGGGAAATTACTTGAAGCAAATAAGCTTTTCAACGAGATGAAAGGAGTGGCTGTGGCTCCTAATACTGTTACTTATAATACATTGATAAATGGGTACAGCCGAGTGGGTAATAACATGATGTGCAGTTTGCTTTTTGAGGAGATGTCTAGGAATGGAATTAAGTCTGATATCTTGACTTACAATGCATTGATTTTGGGACTAGGCAAGGAGGGGAAGACAAAGAAAGCGGCATATCTGGTCAAAGAACTTGATAAGAAAAACTTAGTACCAAACTCGTCAACCTTTTCTGCCCTTATTACAGGACAATGTACAAGAAAGAACTCTGAGCGCGCCTTTCGACTGTATAGAAGCATGATAAGGAGTGGTTGTCATCCAAATGAACATTCGTTGAAGATATTAATGTCGACCTTCTGCGAGAATGAGGATTATGATGGAGCAGTCCAAGTTCTGAGGGAGATGTTAGAAAGATCTATTGCTCCTAATGCGGGTATCTTAGCTGATCTTTACAACGAACTTAGCCGGTGTGGAAAAGACGGATTGATGTTGAAGTTGTCGAAAGAGATGGAAGATAGACATATTATCGCTGAAGATTCCAACAGAGATGAAGTCATCGTTTCTCAACCAAACATTGAGGGCATGAAAAATGAAGATAACTTGTAAGGTCTTGTAACCCCTAAAACATATATTCTTGCTTGGTGGTCTGTAATTCCTTATTTTGGTGTACAGCAAGTGCTATTAAATTCTTTCAACTCCATATACAAAGACGCCTTGTTGGTATTTTGAATTTGTTTGCTGAACAAAACTTTGTGGAAGACTGGCAGTAAGTTGTGTATATTTCTGACATGAAACTTCAGCTGCACAATTCAGGCTCTGTTATTCTGGAAGTGTTAGAATATTCTAGAGACCAGGCTATGCACTTGTGCCAGACCCAAATGGAAGGTAAATAATAATTGAACATTATTCCAATGGTCTAGATCTCTTCCAATCACTACAAGAATTAGGTTTACAGTGTACAGTGTCCTTATATTAAGGACATTTTCCTTGTTTTCCTCCTAGAATTAGGTTTCATTGCTTTCTTCCTTTGTATAAATGTAGTATTCAACATACTGAAAATATATAACAGAGTATCAATTTCTACAATACTTTTTCAATATCATCCTAAAATTCTAATAACTAGCCCTGCAATCTGTCGTCAAGGTAAAGCTTTGCGTCACCAACAGCATCAAAAGATACTAGAGTCTAGTTTGTATCCTGAAGAAACTGCAAATCATTCCCTATCCTTACCTCAGCAAAATTGTAAGAAGAAAGGAACTTGGGTTACCATGAGCGCTGACACTGAATCCCAAAAGAATAAAGGTATAGCTTGCACTTTTCTTTTTTAATCATCTAGAACTTCTATATAATCTAAATCTGGAAGAAAAAAAATATACAGTCCCCCACACACATCACCCCCTGCCTTACATTTAAGAAATGAGGGCGTCATATGTTGTCCAAATTCTACCAGTTGCAGGTTAGATGAGTTAATGAAAGTTTTCAAAGTGATCAACCTCCATTGTAATATCTGAGTGTGTATTAATGCTTATTGGGGTTGATATTTTTCCAAAATTTGCGCATTATGACCGCTCTTGGCTGTTTCTTTATAGGTCTCTTGAGAGGAACATAAGATATACTGCGTATGGGTGCTTTTTTATCTTACAATCTTCTGGTACTGCTAAATTTGCAGGGCCACACACTGATGCCTTCCATGGAGTTTCTTTAAATCCAATTACTGGAGTTGAGAAGACTACATATGCTGAGAAATATTTACTTTCTAAGAAGTTTAGTGAGTCTGGACTACGTCGCCTTGGTTCATGCCTTGGTCTCCATGGTTCAAAGGAACTTGATTTGGCTGGACAATGGAATGAATGTGAACCATTTGCTGTAAGTTTCTCCTAAACTTCTAATCTATTTCAAAGTCTGTAAATGTAATTATTTAACATGATTTATTAATTAGAAATGTTTTTATTATATTCAATGTTAAATCTACACGATGTCATTGACTTCCTATGCATCTTGATAAAAGAATTTACCTATGTTGATGAAACTATGATTTACCGACTTGTGAGAACAAGTTTATACTATTTCTTCATAAAATTTTGCTCTTGTACTTATTATGGATAATTAATATATTTGAGATTGTTTAGATTATAAAGACTTACTTTTATTCATGGTTGTATTTGCAGTAAGAATTTACAATCAGAGTTGATGCTAAAAATAGAGAGAGATGATTGTTCTAGGAGGATAACAAAGATTTGAAATGGTTTTAGAAATCGTTTTGTTATATACCTTTCAATTTATTGAATTACTTTAAATTGATTATGATTGTCATATTTTAGAGGATAAAGTATTCAATTGTTGTATTGTGATGTGAATGATATTAAATGATATATATAAAATTTTTTATGTAATTTTTTTGTTTTGTATTATGTTTGTTCAATAAATATGGCATCACTAATTAATTTTTTTTTTAATCTGAAAAAGCTATAGCGACAGTCAAGGTTCAAAAATATTAAAGCCTATACTATTGACCGTCGCTATAGACATAGCTACGACCATGTCGTAGCAATAGTCCCTAGTGACCGTTGATAAAGAGTAAAAACACGGTTTAGAATGATCTATAGCTATAGTCACAACCGTTGGTAAAGACCCCTAAGACGGTGGCTAAAGGTTTTAACCACGCGACGTATGGCGAGGTATAGCTATGGTCATAAGGCCTATAACTAAAGTCAACGACCTTTTTTTCTAGTAGTGAATGGTCTAGCTTTCTTCCTATTGACAATATAATGACACTGGTTTTAATGGGTACCTTTGAACAATTAGTTTGATACCACTCCCTCGATATTTTTTCTTGTTGTGAAAAGAGTTATTAATCAAAAATGAGAGGAATTTTAGGAGATTAACCAATCATGGTAAAATACAAACCAAAATATGCACTTGTAGGTTTTGAAATTTGGTTGAATCGTGTAAAAAGCCGAGTCTTTTATCAGCTTTGCATGTGTAAAAAAAGAGTCTGGAGTTTGAGCTATGATGTTAAGCACAACACAACTTATTTTTTCCCCAAAATTAGACCACCTGTCTTTTAACTGCAAATAGCATTACCCACGGAAACCAACATATTCTCAGCAAATAAGAATATAAATGTAGGATCTGTAATTAATCATACCAAACATAACACAATACATTTCATTTTGTTTGCCCACTGTTCAATAAATCATCAAATGGGGTACAGTATTCGCATAAAACAATACTGTCTTCTTTAAAAGCTAAAATCTTTCGGCAACACCAGATATTAACAATATCATGACTCCTCTTCAAATGCTTCAGCAGCAGCTATCTCCGAGTCCAACTTGTTTATCAACTGCTCGCTTACATGTTTAGCAACAGATATCATGTCCAGTATGATGCTTGGGTCTAGGCCAGCACCCCCACGTTTTGTCAGCCCACATATACGCCCTTGCCTATTAACAGACACAGAGACAGCGGAGCTCATTTGGGATTCCTCTTCTGAAGTTGCATCGGCAATATAATGCCTCCCAACCTGCAACCAAAAATGGCAACTAAGTACAAGAAATATGTAATATCAGCTGAAACAAATAGTGAATGAACTTGTGCGACCTTTGTTAAAGTAATAATGGCAGGGACGGCAGAGGTATCAAATTGTAAAAATTCTTCGTCGCTTATGTCAACTTCTGGCTGCTCATCAGAAGAGGCACCAACAGCAACATTGACTTTTGGAATGCCTGTATTGCTCAATGCAGCCTAGAATAACAACAGCAAATAGCTAAAATACGGTTTGTGTGATAATACAATCACAATTCACAAGAAAACGATGAACAAAAAAAGACGCAACTCAAGGGTGGACAAGAGTATACTGTATAGATAGGAAATTCACTTCAGTTGTCACCTTAAAAAAATGCATAGGCAACTAAGCTATAAAGAACACACAATTAAGAGTGGAGTCAATTAAACTGCAAAATCAATACTTCCACATAAGGAAGGAATATAGGAGATGTTAGAAATTTTGATGTTCAACCAATGTAGTTCTGAAATCTCCTCAAGAAATTTATCATTTGATTAACCACTAATCACATTTGCGATTACACATGCAAAACATCTTCAAAATGCTCAACTCTGAGGCGTATATATAGTATATACATTTTTAAAAATACAAAATCTAAACATATAGAAATACCTTAATGGCAGCACCTAAGGCATCTAACAGGTTCCCGTCTGCACTAACCACTAGACCATCAATATAGAGATCCCAACAGACCTTCCCTCCAATGACTGACAGAGATGAAAGATCAATTCCAGCTCCTGATCCAAATTTATAAGACCTCTACTTTATCAACTAAAGTAACGCGTAGAAATAAAATCACAGTAATAGTTAAAGGAGGGTTCGGTTTGCAACAAATTTCAGAAGATATATATATATATATAAATTGTGGATTTCACTATCTTTTACGCCTATGTACCTGCGCCGCTTTTACCACCCAAAAGACACTTCTGAAGAGCTGCAGAAAGTTCCATAGACAACTCCTCACCACCTCTGCCCTGCATAATTTAGACACATTGGACAAGCTTAGCAAAATGTATTGAAAAACCCAGTGGAAAAAAACAATTGCACACTGTAGATAATTAAATAGTTATCATTAAGGGAAAAAATCTAACAGTAAAGGAAGGAAGAATGACAAGGGCAAGAAACATCTGGCTCCTCGACTAAATCTATGAGCAAAAAAATTGCCATATGTGTTGACTTGATTCTCTACTTTTAAGTAATTTTAATAAGCAATCACCATTGGCCTAGAACTGCAAACGAACCGAACCGAACTTTGTCGAACTCGAACCGAACTCGAACACTTTTAGTCGAACTCGAACATGTTCGAGTAACTCGATCGAACCAACAAATATGTACAAGTTCGGATCATTTGGTGTTCGCGAACATGATCGAGTTCGCGAACAGTTCACGAACAAGTCGAACATAAATTTGTTCGTGAACACAAACTATGTTCACGAACACCAAACTTGTTCACGAACACAAACTTGTTCACGAACTCAAACTTGTTCACGAACACAAACTTGTTCACGAACTCAAACTTGTTCACGAACATAAACTTGTTCACGAACATAAATTTGCTCAAGAACATAAACTTGTTCACGAACATAAACTTGCTCACAAACACAAACTTGTTCACGAACACAAACTTGTTCACGAACACAAACTTAGAACTCTGAAGCAAAAAGCAGTTAAATAAATACAAAAAATATTTTCTCTAAGAGTCTAAGCATTCAATCAAAAATTAGACCAAATATTGTTATCATCATTCATCCAAAAAGATCAAAACCAAAAATGATTACTTAGAACTTAAAAGTTATAATTAACTTAAAAGTTAAAAGTTAACAAGTACTTAAAAATTCTTGATTTACAAATATCAACAATCAAATATTAATATTGAAAATCCTTTCAACTCTTCAAAGTCCAACCACTTCAAACAGAGTATAAACAAATGATTATCAAAAACTCACAATTTAATATTAGTAATGTATTTCTTTTGTTGTCATTTTTAATTAATATTCACTTTTTTTACAATTTTTAAATTTAATATCTAGTTTTTATTTTCGATCTTCAAATTTATGTATAGTTTTTTAAAGTTTCAAAATTATTCAGTAAATAATTTAATGATTATTACTCTATTACTGAAGTTTCGATACTTACATTGAAGACTTGATTTCTCTATTCTCTATCTCGATTTGACAATTTCAATAACTCATGTACATATAAGCAACTGTATTGTATCATTCTTTAATTAATGTCAAATTGTCATTGCATGATGATTAATGACTTTATTTATGTGCTTTATGACATGGGTTATAATTTATTAAATTATTTGGGATGTAAATTATAATAATCCAACAATCATTGTTCAAAATTTTATATAAAAATATAAAAATTATTTTAATTAAATTGGAATTTAGAGGTTAAAAAATACACATTATTATTTATTAATTATTTAATAAAAAAGTTTACTTATAATAAATTATTAAAAAAACAAAAAGATGTAAAGGTAATAAAAAAAATAACAACAAATTTAACAATTATTAATAAGACAAACTTTAGAATTTAATATGAAATAACCAATTATTTGATTTAGAATTTTAGAAACAATTTAAATATGTAATTAAGAAATCGAACTACTCGAACCGATCTCGAACTTATCGAACCGAACTCGAACCTATCGAACCGAACCGATCTCGAACTTATCAAACCGAACTCGAACTTACCGAACCGAACCGAACTCGAGCTGTTCGCAAACAAAGACGAACCGAACCACATGGTTCGCGAACATGTTCGATCGAGCAATCGAACGGAACACTCTGTGCGAACTCGACTCGACTAAGCGAGCAAGTCAAACTCAAACCGAATCGAACTCAAATCGAACCTGTTCGCGAACAGTTCGGTTCGTTTGCAGCCCTAACCATTGCTGCCCCTGGTTATATAAGAACCTGTGACACTTGTAGAAACACTTAAACTAACAATTCAAATTCACATATTTTAGATGTCTATAAATTCTAACTTGCCCCAATGGTCACAAAATTCTCTTGTATCTTACTTGGAGAGGATGGGGTTGAAAATACAAGATAAATATTTGCCTTCACGGCTACTTCACAGGAAGGGAACCGCTCATCTAAGATGGTGACATGGATGTGTGTGCCTACCACTTAAATGTTACGTTTTTCAGATTATAAAACCTGGACATTGATGTAAACAAAGAAGCCTAAATTTGTTCGTCCCCTAGTTTACTCTTGGACAAAGAAATGCAGCAAACAAGGAGCTCAATTGATACATTATACAAAACACAATTGCAAAAGCACCAGAAAATCAAGGGACAGAATCAAGGTATACAACCTCAAACATTGGTGCTGCTGTAGGACTGCAATCTACATATATAGAAACCTTTCCCTTGTCAGGTTGCGAAGCACTTGGCCTTCCAAGTTCAGCCTGCAATCGTATGTGATTAATAGGCAACAGTAAATACACTTTCATCTGACAACTCTATGGTAGAGTTATTAAGCTCAAAAAAATAAACATGACTCATCATCTGGAAAGTAGATGAAAAACAAGTGCCAAATGCCTAGACGACAAAGTACCTTCACACTAGCTATAACTTCTGTTGAACCCATCTTCACTTTTGCCGAACCACTTGCCTGTCATGAATCCCTACTGTGTAAACATGACATCTTGAAAAATGATGCAACAGAAAGAGGGATCATTAAAAGTAAATGTTATACCTGAGGAATGACTCCAGTTTCAACATAAATGGGCCGGTAAGTTAATCTTTTTCGACCATCAGTCCGAAGGTCTTGCGCAATTCCACCCTGTATGAAATGCTGCTCTCCAACAGATAACCCCACCATTCCTGAAAATGCGCGAAAGAACAATAATAAATCAAAAAGAAGTATAATACTACCTCCGTTTCAAATTATTGACGTTTGAAAGTTAATTTGAGATATTTTCAAACTTAAAATTGAGATGGTAAAAATTATGAAATAATAAATCTTACAACAAGTATTGTCTTCGCTAATTGACAAATAGGGTAACAGGGAATACTCATACGGACATAATAACAAACAGTTGGCTGGCAATAACTACGGACACAGATGTGTTGGCCACAAAACCCTACAGAGAAATAGCAAAATAAAGTCTAAACAGTAATATCAAGGCCTATGCAACTTCAAAGGATTTGTAAGATCATAAAAATTGTTTGAAATTAGAGAGATAGAAAAGAAAATGGTGTTGAAGCAATGGTCCTACCTTATAGGACAAGAAACCCAAGAGAAAACCAAGCGTCGCCGATAATTAAACCGAAAATGGTTGCTGAAGAAAGGCGGCAGCGGCTTGCTGGTGCAGGTTGTATAGTCATTCGCGAAGGTGCCTTTTAAGCGCTATTCTTTTAAGCAGCGGTAACATTTACTAATTACTAGTAATATTTACGAGCGAAACTTTCCTGAAAATTGTAATGGACTAATGGGTAACGATGTAACCAATACAATTATTTGACTAATCTAATGTAATGATATTTATATTATTTGCGAAATTTTTTAATACAAAATTCAATATTTATAACATTATCTTTTTATTAATTAAATAATATAAATTACTATACTTGTATTACAATGTTAAAAATAATATCAAGGGTCTCAAATAATATAATATCAAATACAACAAAACACAAAATTTCCTAGGAAAAAAAGTTGCACAACAAGGGAAAATACCAGAGATGCATAAAAGGCTTGTCGCTTGCCTAGGTCCGGCTAGTCAAGGCCTGGCTCGATCTGGTCTGAAGGCTACTACGAAGAGGCCACTCTTTTGACCCTAAAAAGTAGCTGGCCCGGCCTGGAAAAGCTCGATCAGGTCCAAAGCCTAAGTCCGGCCTAATTCGTTATACAAACAGTAATTATTTGAAAACATATTTTTTAAATTTTGAAGACAAATATTTGTAATTGACTCATTATTCTTTAAGTTATTTGTAATTTTTGAAGTTTAAAGTTAAAATTATTCATCAATGAAGTTTAAAGTTTTACTTATTCATTCTACTAATACATTAATTAGTTTTAATTAATACATCAATACAATTTAAAGTTTTATTTATTCATTTTACTAATACGTCAATTAGTTTTAATTAATACATCAATAAAATTTAAAGTTTTAATTATTCATTCTTGATTTCTTGTAAATATATTTAATTAATATACATTTTTATTTTATTTTCACTTTCATTAAATTTTATTAGCTCATATTTTATAGTTTTCAGTTTTAACATTTAATATTTAAAATGAAAAGTTTTTTTAAAAAAAATAAGGGGGTTGGACTAGACGGGACTGACCTGGGTCGGGCCGACAGACCACAACAGACCTCATATTCAGTACTAGAGCCCAGCCTCACCTGGCCTGGCAAACCTTTAGTCAAAACCCAGCCTGATTTGGTCAACGGTTAAGGTATGACAAGCCCAGACCCGACCAAATCAGGTTGCCTGTGTGTGTACCCCTAAAATCTCAAAGTTTTGGGCTGTTTGAAATAGGGGGAGGCTAATTTAATAGCTCAGCAATAACAATGACAACAACGGACTTTGACTACTAGCTCTACCTATGCCCATTCTCATACGTTGTCCCCTCCAAGCAGGCTAGCTTGCTAGGGTATTATTTATTTAGTGATTTAGCGTATAATGGTAATATTGTTTTATTTATTTTGTGTGGTTGGAGCCTTACGACATGATTTTTTGGAATTTAATTTTTCTACTTTTATATTTTGTCTTTTGGTCAAAAGATTAACAAATTAGTGTATGTATCAAATTTTGAATGTTAATCCATATTATATGATTTTTTTAAAAGTATGTTTTACATAAATTTCAACTTTAAACCAACTTCGCCAAGATTTATGACTTATTATATGAAAGTTTAAGAACTCGTTCGGCAACGACTTATTTTAAAATGACTTAAAGTTAAAATATAAATTCACTTATAAGTTATTTTAAGTTATGACTTATAAGTAAAAGCGTTCGACATCAATTTGACTTATAAGTCAGAAATTAAGTTCAAACAAGTTATGAAGGTGTTCGGCTGATAATGACTTATAAGTTAAAATCAAATATAAAGATTATTATAAAGGACATTAATAAAAAAAAATGCATTGATTCAATATCATATCATAACAATCATCCACAATTTCATTAAAAAAAACACTAAACAAATTCTCTAAACATATCAACTACAATCATATACCTAATGCAGTTCCAGCTACATGTTCATATACCTAATCCATGTTCATATACCTAAACATATCAAGTTAATGCAATTCCAGCTACATGCTCATATACCTAATCCCTGTAATACACATGTAGACTTGCTGCTTCTGTTAGACTCGCAGAAGATTATGCAACTCCAACCAAATTTTAGGCAGCTTAGTCAATCATTCAACTTGGCTCCCAGTTTTCCACTTTTTTAGAAAGTTCTTTCTCACTTTTTAATTAATCAATATGGACCCACTACTTAGCTCATGACTTATTATAATCACCACTGGTGATTTCTTTTCTGAACAGTATACAGTAATACTCATTGAGGAATTTCATCAAACATGTACAGTATAAACTGCCAACTAATTAAAAACAACATATAAATCAATAATCAAAGTTAATGAAAAGTAGAGACTATACTCCTCAGCATCAATTAACACCTCAATTCAAACAAGTAACTAACTACTGATAAAGAAAACAATCATTTTTCTCCTAAATATCTTGAACACCAATATTTCTCTACAAATGTCAAATGGGTATAAACTGGGTAGCTAGGATGAAGTAAACAATCAATTATTTTGTTATATGTTGTCTCAGTATCAACACTCCCCTCCCCCCAAGTCCCAATCAGCAAATGTGAATAGATTGCACAATACTCAGGTTAAGCAGAACCCAATAGTTAAGCATAACCCAGGTTAAATCTATATAAACAGAACCCAAGTCACTGTCAATTGTTAAAATTAAGCTGCTAAGATATTTCTAATTAAGCACAACCCAGTGTACAACAATTCATTCAATCAATCAATCAAACTTTTCAACCACATAAATTAACAAAAAATGGAATTGAATCGAAACCCACATGCTCTGCCAAAATTAAAGAGGTAACAAAGACACACATAACATAATACACATAAATATCAAACATGTGGTCTAGGGTTTGGTACCTAATAGCAATCGAGGGAAGGAGGGAGAAGCCAAGAAATTGACGGATCGAACGCAGAGAAAGAGCAGAGCTGCAATTACTTGTGTTCTTGTGTTTACGTTAGAAGATAATCAAGAGATCAGGTTATTTAGGTTGAAAGGGGGTGGAGATGTAATTTAGCAAAATAAAGGAGAAGCAAAATAGATATTATAAGTTATTTTTAATTAAGTTATAAATTGTTGTTTATTTATTTTGAGTTAAAAATTAATTTATAAAATAAAAAATAAGTATTTGTCAAACAGTTTCAAATGACTTATAAATTAGTTTAACAAACTTATAAATCATTGTCGAACAGGGTCCAAGTGATGATCTGGAATTTTTATATATGATATTCTATTAATAATTTTTTTTATGTAAATAGCAATTTTTTTATTATGTTTTTGTATTATTAAGCTAAAGTTACGTTACATTTTAGTGTTATTCTATTTTTAAGATATTGTAACAGATTTTGTAAAGACAAAAGTATCATTTAAGTTATAAAATGATAAAAACATAAATGTAGTTTGTCAAATACGTGTATATATCATTTTCTATCTTAAATTTAAGAAAAATAATTGTGATTTTACATGTTAAAATTTTTTTTTTTGGTTACAAATTAGTTAGATAAAATTATAGTTAATAATATTTTAATTCCTCTACTTTTTTCTTTTATTAAGTGTGAAAAAATGTACTTGACTCATTATTTTAAGTACTTGGGAGTAAAACATTTTGAGTGAACTAAAATATACCATGAAGCATTGTATCCAACTCTCTTGGCTATCAAAATTAACTTTTCAATTAATAAGTCTACAATAAATATTAAAATTTTTATATTTCGTGTGGATTCAATGAATGGAATTAAGACTACAGACAAGAATGAAAAAGAACAAGTCCTTTTACAATTCAATTCATAAGGAATGAAAGTCATCAATTTGATAAAAATTGAATTCATTCAATATTAATAGACCAAGCCTCAGACCCATTGAAAAAAATAATTGCTTTATAATGTAAGGTAAATTTTAAAATTTTAAGTATTATATATAAATTGACCCCACTAAAGTTTTATAAATTTTCTATTATACGGGGTTAAATTAAAATTTTATAACTTTGCCAATCAAATTTTATAATATATGTATATCTCTCTATAATATTTTAAACAAAATAATAATCTAATGTATATTATTTTTAAAATTAATTAATTACTTATTAATAGTTGTGATTAAAAAATCTATTATGAGTTAATATAGTGTATATATACCATATATTATCACTTATTATATTGTCATTGTAATATGTACACATATATGTGTGTGACCCGAAAGTACAAAAATATTAAAAAAAATGGCTCCCAATCAAATTATTTATAACTTAGTAATAATTTTGAATGCAAGTACAAATAGAATTAATAATTAACACACAAAAATTATAATATTATAAAACTTCACATCTTATTATGTGTAGGTGATATTCAAATCTTTATAAGAATAGATAAAAAAGTTGGAACTCGCACAATTAACGAATAATCAGAATGTCTCGATCTTTAACCATCAAAACAGATATTACTTACTCCATTTGTTTTTAAATGACTTTTTAAAGAAGCAAGCCGATGAGTTAAAATATATTAGTTAATTAAATTGGAAATAAATATCAATATTATCCATTTAAAATTCATTGAAAAATGAGAGAAAAGATAAAATTTATTGAAGTAAATTAATTGAAAAAATGAGAGACAAACGAATTTGTAGTAATTTAATGTTTATAAACTATATTAAACAAAATAATTTTAAAAAAATCCAGATAAAAAAGAACAAAAATTACTGATTTGAAAAGAATGGAGGAAGAAAGCGGTTTTTCAATTTCAAAAGTCACAACCAAAAGTTCCAACAAAGATAGTTGAAACACTTCCAAGGAAAACTCCTAAAGAAGTTGTAGAGGAGAGGCATCGTTTGAACTAAATGACTATTGAAAATTGTCTGAGGACGCCGGAGAAACAGAAGAGAGTCCATATACATATTGCCAACTTTTTCTATGAGTGTGACTCCAACGTATTATGAGTTGAGGGTTCCTTTACTTAAAAAAAATTGATAAGATCCTCAGAAGAAAATGATATTTTCACATGAAAACTGTCGCTATAGGATCTATAACGTGTGGAAATATCAATTTCCTTACTTGAAAAGTCAAAGAAACAAACAGATGAGTTAAAGGCGAAACATAAAGTTTACTAGAAGCAATATAGTTGCACACTCATGTCAGATGATTGGACCAATAGGAGGAGAATGCACTTGTTGAATTTCCTTGTATTAGTGTATAAACCGATGGACATTGCGATGGTTACTCCAATTTTTTGTACACCGAGAGGGTGAAGTTTCAAATTTCAAACCTTGGCAATGGCTGAAGGTTGGGTGTGCGCTTAAATTGTCTCAAACTAGCAAAACGAAAAAGAAGAAAGAAATATATCAAAACATTTGAACTAATGAGTTTTACAAAATTGCAGTTTTAGCTCTCAAGTATAATTTATTTCTTTAAGTATTTAATTTTCACAAGCATGTTACTTAAAGTCCGGCAAGATTTATCATCAGAAATTGCAGATGCAGTGCACAATCATAATTGTATTTTTAAATGATTGTTTGTATTTAGCTCTCAAGTATAAATGATTGTTTGTATTTATTTTTACAAAGCATGTTACTTAAAGTCCGGCAAGATATATGTTTATTTAGTATTTCTAACATTTTTTATGAACTTTTTAAAATAAAATTTATAAAAAATTTACTCATTAAGGTCATATTAACAATATTTTTTATAATTATAACTCAAAGATACTTAAAATATATTTTTCATTATTTCAAACTAATAAATGATTTTTTTATATATATATATATATATTGATATTTAACTTATTCATTAATATCCATTTGACTCAAAACACACAAACAAAAATAAAAAGCACGCAAAAAGAAAAGTCATCAAAAAATATGGTAAAAGGAAGTTGGTTTAGTTTTTTAAACCCGAAAAATATGTACCATTATTAACCTTATTTATTTTTCTTATTTTTGCAACATATTTTTAAAAAAAGTAATGCATCATAAATAAGGCTTAGCAAAAAAACTAATTTGTTTCCGAAATCGCACCAATTAAAACTGCACAACCCGCACCAATTAAAACCGCACCAACGTTATAGCGTATGTGACGATTTAGGTGGGTTGAAAAACTGAATTTACGGTTTGGTTTTGGTTACCAAAATCGTATGCATAAAACCGAAATCGCACCATACGACCAACAAGATGAAAGAAGTTAAGTTGTCCAGAGTAATTTATAAATTTTAATGGGAATATGATTGAGCTTACCATCATTATTATTATAATAACAATAATAATTTACAAGAACAAGTCCACCAACAAATTTTATTTAATGTTATTCACCATTATGTTTATATAGATACATACCAACTCATACACATATATATTTTTTATTTTCCTAATATTATTATCCTAAACTTAAAAGGTTAAACTTATTTATTATTATTTATATATATATAAATAGTGTTATATATCATAACAAATTTTATCGATATTAAATAAATACGAACATATACGTGAAATATGATAACAAGTATGGGACTCATTAAATAATTAAATTATTTTATCATTTTATGTTCAACATTAATTAGTCACACCTTACATTATATAAAATCGAATTTACGGTTTGGGTTTGGTTCTATTTAACTTTTGTTTTGACTAAACATTATAAGTAAGGTTGTGTGTGTTATCAAAGTGTATTTAATATGTTATGCAAAAAAAATTTAATTGGTTTTTGAACCGAAATTGCATCAAATGAAACCGCACCGCTTTGTTCAAAATCGCACTGCATCAATCACAATCGGTTTCATTTGCGATTTTGAATTTGTCAAACCACACCTAAGCAGTTTCGTGTGCGGTTTGGGCTTCAAACCGCACCATGCTCTCCCCTAATCATAAATACCCTAGTAATTTTTTTATTGATCCAACAATATACATTCTTACAACAAAAGCTTAACTAATAATAAAACCGTGTAAGATAATTGTTTGTTAGAATTTGAGTCTAATTTAATGTAGGTGTCATTAATTATTTTTAATGATTCCATATATTAATGTGTTCTACTCCATGAGTAGATTAAATTAAGTATTTGGAAGCTCAAATTCATGGAGTAATGAATGAGATATTAACTCCCAAAGATCACACTTGGAAAATGATAAATGATAATAAATACATGTGGGAAAAAATGAAACTCCTACATCGGTTAAGAACTAAACATTTAATATATTTATATACAAGAAAATTGCTTTTGGGTTTGGGCCCCAAGGGGCACCCCACTTTTACCTAGCCAAGGCTTGGTTCAAACCCACACGCGCGCGCCGCCGACCGACCAGCCTGGCTTTGGCTCGGGCTCGAGCTCGTGGGTCCTTGTATATATCTTTTTAGACAAAATTTATTTAAATTTTTTAATTTAAATTTTATATTAGTTTGATTATCAAAACTGTGTCGTTTTGATAAATGTTATTTATTATTATTATTATTATCAAAACTGTGTCGTTTTGAGAAGTGGTATCTGCTGAAAGGGTATCAGTCTGAACGGACGGCCCAAAACTACGTCGTTTTATCGTGCCTTTTTTGTTAAGCCTAAACTACGTAGTTTTGGTTCCGTGAAGGCTAAAACTATGTCGTTTTGTAGGTCCGAACGGACACGCCTATTCTGCTACGCTTTAAAACTAAGTCGTTTTGAGTTGCAGGAACCTTTTCAAGTGAGTTGTGTCCCTTCTGATGAGTCCCTTACCCTCCTATAAATAGAGGGGGGTACTGCCATTCGAAATTCATTCAATTCACAAGCAATTAGCATTATAAGTCATTCTAGTTTTATATTTTTCATCAGTTTTCTTAGTTATTTTTGAGAGAGAGTTAGAGCATTATTTTGGTTCGTAGTGTATGCTATTTGGAGTGCTACTATAGCATACGATTGTCATTGTATCTTGGGAGACAAGTGCTATCAACTCTAAGCACCATACGGAGGGCATAATTATCTTAAGAACTTAGTACCAAGTACTAGCCTTGACAAGGTTATTATGAGATAAGTTTATATATATAGTTTCCATTTTTCAAATATCTAACAATCTTATGACAATTACTTTTACTATATATATATTTGAGATATGGCTACCGATACTCTATCTATGATCGGTTCTTCTTCTTCTACACCTTCTATTCCAAATGTTCCTGTGAGCCATGGTGAAAAATCAGAAAAGTTCAATGGAACAGAGTTTAAAAGATGACAACAAAAGATGTTGTTTTATCTTACTACTTTGAACTTGGCAAGGTTTCTTCATGAAGATCCCCCTGTGCTCAAGGAAGATGAAATAGATAGGCAAGTGGTTACTGCAGTTGATGCATGGAAACATGCAGACTTTCTATGTCGGAATTACATCTTTAATGGATCGGACAACACATTATACAATGTGTACAGTTCTCTCAAAACTGCAAGAGAATTATGGGATTCCTTGGCTAAGAAATATAAAACTGAAGATGCTGGCACGAAAAAGTTTGTAGTTGGCAGGTTTTTGGACTATAAGATGGTGAATTCCAAGGATGTCATCAACCAAGTTCAAGAACTACAAATAATCCTGCATGAAATACATGGAGAAGGTATGTCCTTAAGTGAATCTTTTCAAGTTGCTGCTATTATTGAAAAATTACCACCGATGTGAAAAATTTTAAGAATTATCTCAAACATAAACGCAAAGAGATGAAACTTGAAGACTTAATCATAAGATTAAGGACAGAAAAGGACAACCGTGTTTCTGAGAAGAAAACAGGAAGGACCTTTGTGGAATATAAAGCCAACGTGGTGGAACAAGGTCCGAAGTCTAAAAAGAGGAAGTTTTCCGGCAATGGACCTCAAAAGGGAGCAAATAAAAAGTTCCAAGCCAAATGCTTCATTTGTGACAAGCCCGAACATAGGGCAAAGGATTGTCGAAAACGCAAAGACCATAACAAGAAGTCTGCACAAGCCAATGTAGCTGAAGTGGATGGACTTCTTCAAGATGTTTCTGAAATGAACCTTTCAGCGATTGTTTTAGAAGTAAACATGGTTGAGAATCCAAGGGAATGGTGGGTAGATACTGGAGCAACCCGCCATGTGTGTTCTGACAAGAAGATGTTCTCCACATATCAAGAAATTGAGAATGGAGAACAATTATACATGGAAAACTCTTCATCATCCAAGGTTTCTGGAAAAGGTAAGGTGGTTTTGAAGATGACATCTGGCAAGGAACTCACCCTCAACAACGTGCTCCATGTGCCTGATATTAGGAAGAATTTAGTATCAGGATCTCTTCTTAGTCAAAAGGGATTTAAATTAGTCTTTATATCAGGACAAGTTTGTCCTAACTAAAAATGGGATGTATGTGGGGAAGGGTTATATGAGCAATGGGCTCTTCAAGAAGAATGTAATGACTATTGTACCTTCTAATATTAATAAAATTACATATTCTGCTTATATAATTGAGTTATCTAATTTATGGCATGGTAGATTAGAACATGTTAATTATAATACTATACGTAGATTAATTAATATGGAATATTTGCCAAAATGTGAGATTAACTCTAATCATAAATGTGAAATTTGCGTTGAGGCAAAACTTCGAAAATCTTCTTTTAAATCAATTGAAAGAAGTACTGAACCTCCTGAATTAATACACACTGATATTTGTGATTTAAAATATATACAAACAAGAGGAGGAAAGAAATACTTTATTACTTTTATAGATGATTGTACAAGATATTGTTATGTTTACTTATTGAGAAGTAAAGATGAGGCTTTGGAAATGTTTATGCATTACAAAAATGAGGTTGAGAACCAACTTGATAAAAAGATCAATATGGTTAGAAGTGATAAAGGTGGAGAATATGAATTTTCTTTTGTGAAAATTTGTTCACAACATGGTATAATACACCAAAGAACTGCACCTTATTCTCCACAACAAAATGGTATTGCAGAAAGAAAGAATAGAACTTTGAAAGAAATGATGAATGCATTATTATTAAGTTCTGGGCTACCTCAGAATTTGTGGGGGAAAATAATTCTTTCAGCAAATTATATTCTCAACCGAATACCTCAAAAGAAGTCTAATGCTTCACCCTATGAATTATGGAAAGGACGTAAGCCGTCTTATAAACACTTTAAAGTGTGGGGGTGTTTAGCAAAGTAATGGTTCCTCTACCCAAAAAGGTGAAAATAGGATCTAAAATAATAGATTGTATATTCATAGGTTATGCTTGTTAGGAATAAGTATGAGAATGTTATTCCTATTTATATAAGATTTGATCATGATCTTAATGAATGAATATGCAAATATGTCTGTATTGATATAAGCTGTAAAGTCCTTAAATAGATAATAGGAATATATGTATAAGGACTTAGACTGAAATGATCAAATATGTTAGGTTGATCCTACATGAACAAAACAGCTTTGTAAAGTCCTTCAAAAGAATATGATGTACAAGGACTAAATATAGAAAGATCAAGCTTGTTAGGTTGATCTTACACAATGTAATAGATAGGCCTGTCTGATCGTCGAGCACTGCACCAGCCTTCATAATCTGTCAGGAGAGACAATGAAGACTTGGAGACTATCGAGACAGAATCGTAGTCTGTGAGGATAGTAGCTTTTGAAGTTCGTAGTCTGCCAGGAGAAACAAGGCAAGATCGTGGTGTGTCGAGAAGGACTTTCTCGAAGCCGTAGTCTACTAAGGAAGTCGTGTTCAGAATCGTGGAGACAGCCTGTCTAAGCGCCAATCGAGCGCTTGCCGAGCCAAGTCAAGAATCGTAGGCCACACGTGAAGTCGTGGAGTCTACTGATCATATCAGAGGCAGAAATCGTAGTCGAGCTAGATCAGACAAGGACAACAAGTGCTAAAGTAGAAATCGTAGTCTGTCATATGATCTGCTCTCGGGGTTCTACAGAGCCAAAACATAATCGTAGTCTGCAGAACTAAGGCTTCAACAAAGTCTATCAAGGGCTCACAACGCCAAAGTAGAATCGTAGTAACAACACGATTCTCAACATATGAGCACTCCCAAAATATCCAAATAATGTAGCCTCTGGTCAGAGCTGTAAAGATGCAATCTACCTATAGGAAGCCAGAAAGCACTTAACGAATGGCCTGCAAGCAATCAGAAGATCGAAGCACCAACTTAATCAGCATCTTGATTGAGAAGTGAAGCCATTCAAGGGAAGTCTTCCACAAGCAACAGTAAGAAGACTTCAGATAAAGTGACTGACAAAAGGAAGTCAACAATGCAGTAGCTTGTCAAGATAAACAGAAGACAACGATCTTGGATATGACCATGATCGTAGTGTTTTGTAAGATGAGAAGCAGGAACTGATGTTGTTTATACAGAGATACTGGCCAACCTATAAAGAATAGACGAAGAAGATTAAGCATGGGTAAGACCATTGATGATATGTGAATGGGAGATCACAAGGAGAAAGAGAGCTGAGCATGACTTATTGGAAGAGTCGTACAATCCAAAAAGGCCAAAGTATTTAGACAAGGTGTCAGTTCCTAAGATCAGTCAAGACAAGCAAAGTGTTGAAGCACTGCACGAGTAAGGGAAGAGAGGTTCTACATTGCAAATTTAGAGAACACTCTCAGAATCGTAGTGTTGTCTCAACCAATCAACGAGCAACATTCATTAGACAAACTACAATCAAACTCAAGGTCATCTGCATCAGAATCGTAGAGTTCGGTCATCTGAGTATTGAAGCATTGGCAACGTCTCAATATAAAGTCTGACATACGAACGTTGCTGATTGAGAGCATCGATGCAGAAAGACAACTCCTGATGTTCTGATCGAGGAGTCAGAAAGAAGAAATAAAGGTGACTACCAGCCTGACGCGTTAAAGTGACATCTCTGAAGTGGTAGGTGAAATAGTAGACTGCTGTGTCAGAAAAGTCAAAAAAGGCTGTTACGTCACATCTGTATCCTGCACCAAATAACTCAAGATCTGCGAAGCAATTCAAATAGCTTCCAACGGCTATATTCCAACGGGAAGTTTATGGAAGGGTATTTAACAGTTGAAGCTTCAAAGATGAAAATTTGCTGAGTTGAAGCGTTATTGGGCTGATAAGTTATTAACTCTACGAATTCTACAAAGCTAAATATAATACGTCTCAGTGGCAGTGAGACTACGAAAGTAGAAGTGAAGCAAGATAAGAGAAGAGCTTTAACAGATAAAGACTTCACTCAACAACAATGAGAATGCTAATCAGAATGGCAGCTAAGCTGAGAGCCGAGAAGGCCAAGAAGATTGCATTCAGAAGAGTGGCAGACCAGAAAGAAAATCCAAAGAGCTACTCTACGAATCACCATGAACCTCCAAGAGCTGAAGAAGAACAGATGCAGAACCAGATATGCACATCAGTTAAGTAAGGTTCAGGGGATCTAAGTGCCAGACGGAGTCTACCAAAATTGTATCTTTCGAAAATTTTAAATTTCAGTCCCTCAAAATTTTCACTCACTCCTACAAAAGTTTTTAAGTTCCGTCCCTCAAAAGTTTTTAACTTTTTCTCCGTTAAAAGTTTTTACTTCTTAACCTGCCAAAATTTATAATTTTCTTTCAAATTGTGTACTTTGTATGTTCCGAAATTCTAAAATTTTTGTCCCTAAATTTTTCAATCTATCTCCCTTAAAAGTTTTCCAGACTCTCCCGTACAAGGTTGTAGCTTTCTATCCCTCAAATGTTTTAAACTCTCCCCTACAAAGTTTTTAACTTCGATTACCTAAAAAGTTTTAAACTCTACCTCAAAAGTTGTTACTTCTTAAATCTCGAACTTTTTACTCTTAGCTCTTTCAAAATTTGTAGTTTATATGCTCCTATTTTTTTAAAAATTTATGTCCCTAAATTTTTCGATTTCTTTCCCTCAAAAGTTTTTCACTCTCTCCTTGAAATGGTTTTAACTTCCTCTCCCTTGAATGTTTTTATCTTTCTCACCCTGAAAAGTTTTTTACTTTTTCATTTCTTTACTCTGAATTTTAAACTCTCTTTCAAAATGTATACTTTGTATCTTCTGAATGTTTTAAATTTCAGTCCCAAAACTTTTTCAATTTCTTTTCCTTAAATGTTTTCCATTCTCTCTCCCTTCAAAGATTTTAACTTTCTCCCCCTAAAATGCTTTTATCTCTCTCTCCCTCGAAAGTGTTAAACTCTCTCACACAAACTTTGTAAGTCCCCAAAAAGTTGATAACTCTCCAACTCAAAAGTTTTTACTTCTTAACTATCAAACTTTTTAATGTCTTTCTTCAAAAATATATACTTTGTATCATCCAAAATTTTTAAATATCAAATTTCCGTCCCTTAAAAAGTTTTTCAATTTATCTAAGTAAAAGTTTTTGACCTTCTGAACCTCATAAGTTTTTAACTCTTTCCATTAAAAATTTTCACTTTCTTTCCCTCCAAAATTCTGAACTCTCACTCCCACAAAATTTTGTACTTTCTTTTCTTCTAAAGATTTTGACTCTCTCTTTCAAAATTTCTACCTGGTATCATTTGAAATATTGAAGTTTTTCTCTAGTAAAAGTTTTTCACTTTCCCTCTTTTAAAAAGTATTAACTTTCTCTCTTGAAAGTTTTAGATGTCTCTACATCAAAAGTTTGCAACTTCTCTCTTACACAAGTTCTAAACTTTTTCTCTATCAAAATTATTCACTCTCTCCTTCTTGAAGATTTTAACTTTCTCCGCCTCCCAAGTTTTTAACCTTCACTCACAATTTCTCTAAAAACTTTTTAATATTCTCTCTTTAACAATTTATACTTTGTAGCTTCCGAAATTTTTAGAATTCGCCCTTAAAAGTTTCACTTTCTCTCCCTTAAAAATGTTCACTCTCTCCCTTGAAAGGTTTTAACTTTCTCTTCTTTAAAAGTTCTTAACTTGCACTTCACTAAAATTTCCACTTTCTGCCTTCAAAAGATTTTCACTCTTCCTCAAAAGATTTTCTCTGTCTCCCTCCAAAGTTTTTAACTTTCCCTCTGTCACAATTTCTCTGAAACTTTTAATTTTCTATCTTTCAAAATTTATACCTTGTATCTTCCGAAAATTTTAAAATTCTCTCCCTTAAAAGTTTCTCTCTCTCCCATAAAAGGTTTTAACTTTCTTTCCCTCAAAAGTTTTTAGCTTTCATTCCCTCAATTATTCACTCTCTCGTTCTGAAGTTTTTTACTTTCTCTCGCTCAAAAGTTTGTACTTATTTATTCTCAAAACTATTTACTTTCTCTCTTTTAAAATTTTTACTTTGTATCTTTCGAAAATTTTAAATTTCAGTCCCTCAAAATTTTCACTCACTCCTACAAAAGTTTTCAAGTTCCGTCCCTCAAAAGTTTTTAACTTTTTCTCCGTTAAAAGTTTTTACTTCTTAACTTGCCAAAATTTATAATTTTCTTTCAAATTGTGTACTTTGTATGTTCCGAAATTCTAAAATTTTTGTCCGTAAATTTTTTATTCTATCTCCCTTAAAAGTTTTCCAGACTCTCCCGTACAAGGTTGTAGCTTTCTTTCCCTCAAATGTTTTAAACTCTCCCCTACAAAGTTTTTAACTTCGATTACCTAAAAAGTTTTAAACTCTACCTCAAAAGTTGTTAGTTCTTAAATCTCGAACTTTTTACTCTTAGCTCTTTCAAAATTTGTAGTTTATATGCTCCTATTTTTTTAAAAAATTTATGTCCCTAAATTTTTCGATTTCTTTCCCTCAAAAGTTTTTCACTCTCTCCTTGAAATGGTTTTAACTTCCTCTCCCTTAAATGTTTTTATCTTTCTCACCCTGAAAAGTTTTTAACTTTTTCATTTCTTTACTCTGAATTTTAAACTCTCTTTCAAAATGTATACTTTGTATCTTCTGAATGTTTTAAATTTCAGTCCCAAAACTTTTTCAATTTCTTTTCCTTAAATGTTTTCCATTCTCTCTCCCTTGAAAGATTTTAACTTTCTCCCCCTAAAATGCTTTTATCTCTCTCTCCCTCGAAAGTTTTTAACTCTCTCACACAAACTTTTTAAGTCCCCAAAAAGTTTATAACTCTCCAGCTCAAAAGTTTTTACTTCTTAAATCTCAAACTTTTTAATGTCTTTCTTCAAAAATATATACTTTGTATCATCCAAAATTTTTAAATTTCAAATTTCCGTCCCTTAAAAAGTTTTTCAATTTATCTAAGTAAAAGGTTTTAACCTTCTGAACCTCATAAGTTTTTAACTCTTTCCATTAAAATTTTTCACTTTCTTTCCCTCCAAAATTCTGAACTCTCACTCCCACAAAATTTTGTACTTTCTTTTCTTCTAATGATTTTGACTCTCTCTTTCAAAATTTCTACCTGGTATCTTTTGAAATATTGAAGTTTTTCTCTAGTAAAAGTTTTTCACTTTCCCTCTTTTAAAAAGTATTAAATTTCTCTCTTGAAAGTTTTAGATGTCTCTACATCAAAAGTTTGCAACTTCTCTCTTACACAAGTGCTAAACTCCAAAACTTTTTCAATTCTTAAATGTTTTCCATTCTCTCAAAGATTTTAACTTTCTCCCCCTAAAATGCTTTTATCTCTCTCTCCCTCGATAGTTTTTAACTCTCTCACGCAAACTTTTTAACTCCCCAAAAAGTTTTTAACTCTCCAGCTCAAAAGTTTTTACTTCTTAACTCTCAATCTTTTTAATGTCTTTCTTCAAAAATATATACTTTTTATCTTCCAAAAGTTTTAAATTTCAAATTTCTGTCCCTTAAAAAGTTTTTCAATTTATCTAAGTAAAAGGTTTTAACCTTCTGAACCTCATAAGTTTTTAACTCTTTCCATTAAAAATTTTCACTTTCTTTCCCTCAAAATTTCTTAACTCTCACTCCCACAAAATTTTGTTCTTTCTTTCCTTTTAAAGATTTTTGACTCTCTTTCAAAATTTCTTCCTGGTATCTTTTGAAATATTGAAGTTTTTCTCCAGTAAAAGTTTTTCACCTTCCCTCCCTTAAAAAGTCTTAACTTTCTCACTTGAAAGTTTTAGATGTCTCTACCGTAAAAGTTTGTAACTTTTCTCTAACACAAGTTCTTAACTTTTTCTCTCTCAAAATTATTCACTTTCCCTCTTTCTTGAAGATTTTAACTTTCTCCGCTTCCCAAGTTTTTAACCTTCACTCACAATTTCTCTAAATACTTTTTAGTATTCTCTCTTTAACAATTTATACTTTGTAGCTTTCGAAATTTTTAGAATTCTCCTTTAAAAGTTTTTCACTTTCTCTCCCTTGAAAGGTTTTAACTTTCTCTTCTTTAAAAGTTTTTAGCTTGCACTTCATTAAAATTTCCACTTTCTGCCATCAAAAGATTTTCACTCTCCCTCAAAAGATTTTCTTTCTCCCTCAAAAGTTTTTAACTCTCTCTGTCACATTCAAAATTTATACTTTGTATCTTTTGAAAATTTTAAATTTCTCTCCCTTAAAAGTTTTTCTCTTTCTCTCCGATAAAAGGTTTTAACTTTCTCTCCCACAAAAGTTTTTAGCTTTCATACCCTCAATTATTCATTCTCTCGTTCTAAAGTTTTTTACTTTCTCTCGCTCAAAAGTTTTTACTTATTTTTTCTCAAAACTATCAACTCTCTCTTTTAAAATTTTTACTTTGTATCCTTCAAAAATTTTAAATTTTAGTCCGTCGAAATTTTCCTACAAAATTTTTTAAGTTCCGTCCCTCAAAAGGTTTTAACTTTTTCTCCCTTAAAAGTTTTTACTTCTTAACTTGCCAAAATTTATAATTTTCTTTCAAATTGTGTACTTTGTATGTTCCGAAATTCTAAAATTTTTGTCCCTAAATTTTTTAATCTATCTCCCTTTAAAGTTTTCCAGACTCTCCCGTACAAGGTTATAGCTTTCTATCCCTCGAATGTTTTAAACTCTCCCCCTAAAAAGTTTTTAACTTCGACAACCTAAAAAGTTTTAAACTCTACCTCAAAAGTTGTTACTTTTTAACTCTCAAAATTTTTAATCTTCTCTCTTTCAAAATTTGTAGTTTGTATGGTCCTATTTTTTTTAAATTTCTGTCCCTAAATTTTTCGATTTCTTTCCCTCAAAAGTTTATCACTCTCTCTCCTTGAAATGGTTTTAACTTCCTCTCCCTTAAATGTTTTTATCTTTCTCAGCCTGAAAAGTTTTTAACTTTTACTTCCTAAAAGTTTTCATTTCTTAACTCTGAATTTTAAACTCTCAAAATTTTAAACTCTCTTTCAAAATGTATACTTTGTATCTTCCGAAAGTTTTAAATTTCAGTCCCAAAACTTTTTCAATTTCTTTTCCTTAAATGTTTTCCACCGTTTCTCCCTTCAAATTTTTTAACTTTCTCCCCCTAAAATGCTTTTATCTCTCTCTCCCTCGAAAGTTTTTAACTCTCTCACGCAAACTTTTTAACTTTAAAAGTTTTTAACTCTCCAGCTCAAAAGTTTTTACTTCTCAACTCAAACTTTTTAATGTCTTTTTTTAAAAATGTATACTTTGTATCTTCCAAATTTTTTAAATTTCAAATTTCTGTCCCTTAAAAAGTTTTTCAATTTATCTAAGTAACTCTTTCCATTAAAATTTTCACTTTCTTTCCCTCAAAAGTTCTTAACTCTCGCTCCACTAAATTATTTTACTTTCTTTCCTTCAAAAGATTTGACTCTCTTTCAAAATTTCTACTTGGTTTCTTTTGAAATATTGAAGTTTTTCTTCAGTAAAAGTTTTTCACCTTCCCTCCCTAAAAGGTATTAACTTTCTCTCTCTTGAAAGTTTTAGATGTCTCTACCTCAAAAGTTTGTATCTCTCTGACACAAGTTCTAAACTTTTTCTCTTTCAAAATTATTCACTTTCTCTCCTTGAAGATTTTAACTTTCTCCGCCTCCCAAGTTTTTAACCTTCACTCACAATTTCTCTAAAAACTTTTTAATATTCTCTATTTAACAATTTATACTTTGTAGCTTCCTAAATTTTTAGAATTCTCCCTTAAAAGTTTTTCACTTTCTCTCCCTTAAAAGTGTTTCTCTCCCTTTAAAGTTTTTCACTTTCTCTCCCTAGAAAGATTTTAACTTTCTCTTCTTTAAAAGGTTTTAACTTTCTCTTCTTTAAAAGTTTTTAACTTGCACTTCATTAAAATTTCCACTTTTAACCTATAAAAGATTTTCAGTCTCCCTCAAAAGATTTCCTCTGTCTCCCTCCAAAGTTTTTAACTTTGTCTCTGTCACAATTTCTCTGAAAACCCTGAAACTGTTAATTTTCTATATTTCAAAATTTATATTTGTTTCTTTCTAAAATTTTCAAATTTCAAATTTCTCTCCCATAAAAAGTTTTTCAATTTATTTCCTTAAAAGATTTTAACTTCGTTTGCTTCAAATGTTTTCTCATTCTCTTCTTGAAATGTTTTTTAACTTCCAGTCCCTAAAAAGATTTTAACTCTCTCCTGCAAAAAATTTTCACTCTTTCCTTCAAAAGTTTTTATGTTCTGTCCATTGTTGTTAACTTTTCTCCGTTTAAAGTTTTTCATTCTTATCTCTCAAAATTTATAAGTTTCCCTTTTTCAAAATTTGTACTTTGTATGTTCTGAAGTTTTTAAAATTTTCCTAAATTTTTAAATCTATCTCCCTTAAAAGTTTTCCATTCTATCCCGTAAAAGATTTTAACTCTCTATCCCTCAAATGTTTTTGACTCTCTCCCTCAAAAGTTTTTAACTTTGGCTCCCTAAAAAGTTTTTAACTCTCTACATCAAAAGTTTTTACTTCGTAACACTTGAAACTTTTTAATTTTCATTCGTTCTAAATTTGTACTTTGTATGTTTCGAAACTTTCAAATTTCCGTCTCTAAATTTTTCGATTTCTGTCCCTTTACAAGTTTTTCACTCTCTGTTAAAAGGTTTTTATCTTCTTCTCTATGAAAGGTTTTGAACTTTCACTTTCTATTTTTTTTAAAACTTTCACTCCCTCAATTTTTTTCACCTTTTCTCCCTATATTATTTTAAACTTCTCTTCAGAAAAGTTTTTATTTCTTAACTCTCTCCGGCAAAAGTTTTTTCTTCGTAACTCAAACTTTATACTTTGTATCTTCTAAAATTTCTTAATTCAGACCCTAGAATTTTCATTTTCACTTCTTTAAAAGTTTTCCACTCTCTATCTCCCTTTAAGGTTTTAACATTCTATCCTTCAAACATTTTTAGCTTTCATTCCCTCAAAAATTTTCACTCTCTTTCTAAAGTTTGACTTTCTCTCCCTTAAAAGTTTTAAACTTTCTCTCGCTCAAAAGTTTGTACTTCTCTATTCTCAAAATTATTAACTCTCTTTTAAAATTTTTAATTTTGTCTTTCGAAAATTTTAAATTGTAATCCCAAAATTTTTCAATTTCTCTTCCTCAAATGTGTTTTCTCTTTCTATCCCTAAAAAGTTTTGAAATTTCTCTTCCTAAAAAATTTTCAGGTCACCCTCAAAGGTTTTAATTTCCGTCCCTCAAAAGTTAGTTTTTTCTTAACTTCCTTTCCCTCAAATGTTATTATCTTTCTCGCCTTGAAAAGTTTTCAACTTTTACTTCCTAAAAGTTTTCATTTCTTTAACTCTCAAATTCACTCTTTCTCTCAAAAGTTTTTACTTCTAAACTCAACTTTATAATTTTCTCTCTTTCAAAATTTATACTTCGTATCTGTCGAAATATTTAAATTCCTACCCCTAAAGCTTTAAATTCCACTACTTTAAAAGTTTTCCACTCTTTCTTAAAAGGTTTTAACTTTCTCTCCCTCAAAATTTTTTAAGTTTCACTCCCCCAAAATGTTTTGACATTCTCTCCCTCAAAAGTTTTTAACTTTCTCTCGCTCTAAAGGTCTTACTTCTTTACTCTAAAAATTTTAAACACTCTTTCAAAATTTGTATTTTGTATCTTCCGAAATTTCTAAATTTCAGTCCCAAAATTTTTCAATTTCTCTCCTTTAAAGGTTTTCCATTCTATCTCCCTTAAAAGGTTTTAACTTCCTCTCCTCTTTTCTCTCTCTATCTCTCAAAAGTTTTTTCACTGTAAAAAGTTTTTCACCCTCTCTGTTAAAAGGTTTTTATCTCTCTCTGAAAGGTTTTGAACTTTCACTCCTTAAACTTTTTTTAACCTTTTCTCCATATATTATTTTAAACTTCTCTTCGTCAAAAGTTTTTATTTCTTAACTCTCAAAACTTTTTCTGCTTCAAAAGTTTTTGACATTCTCTCCCTCTAAAGTTTTTACTCTCTTTCAAAATATATACTTTGTATGTTTCGAAAGTTTTAAATTTCAAGTCCCACAATTTTTCAATTTCTTTCCCTTAAAAGTGTTTCATTCTCTCTCCCTTAAAAGGTTTTACTTCCTCTACCTCAAATGTTTTTATCTTTCACGCCCTGAAAAGTTTATTACTTTTACTTCCTAAAAGTTCTCTTCTTATCTCTCAAATTTTTTCACTCTCCTTTTAGTGTTTTTACTTCGTATCTCAAATTTATAATTTTCTCTCTTTCAAAATTTATACTTTATATGTTCCGAAAATTTTAAGTTCCTGCTCCTAAAGTTTTCAATTTCACTCTTGTGAAAGTTTTCCACTTTCTCTTAAAAGGTTTTAACTTTCTTTCACCCAAAAGTTTTTTACATTCACTCCCGCAAATTTTTTAGCTTTCTTTGTTTCAAAAGTTTTTGACATTCTCTCCCTCAAAAGGTTTAAACTCTCTCTCTCAAAAGTTTTTACTTCTTTACTCAGCATTTTAAACACTTCCAAAATTTATATTTTGTATCTTCTGAAATTTTTAAATTTCAGTCCCTAAATTTCTCAATTTCCCTCCATTAGAAGTTTTCCATTCTCTCTCCATTAAAAGATTTTAACTTCCTCTCCCGCGAATGTGTTTTATCTCTCTATCCCTAAAATTTTTTGAACTTTCTCTTTCTAAAAATGTTCTCTCCTTCAATCAAAAATTTTATTTTGTCCCTCAAAAGTTGTTAATTTTTACTCCCTGGAGGTCTTTAATTGTCAACTCTCAAAATTTATAATTTTGTCGTTTTCAAAATTTATACATTGTATCTTCCGCAATTTTTAAATTTCTATCACTAAATATATCAATTTCTCTCCCTTGAAAGTTTCCCACTCTCTTCCTTAAAGAGTTTTTAACTTTCTCTTCCTCAAGATTTTCTTTAACTACCTAAAATTTTTTGAACTTTCTCTTCCTCAAAAATTTTCACTCTAAAAAAATTTAATTTCTGTCCCTCAAAAGTTGTTAATTTTTTCTCCCTTGAAAGTTTTTACTTATCCACTCTCAAAATTTATAATTTTCTCGTTTTCAAAATTTATACATTATCTCGCAATTTTTAAATTTCTATCACTAAAATCTATCAATTTCTCTCCCTTGAAAGTTTCCCACTCTCTCTTCCTTAAAGTGTTTTTAACTTTCTCTCCCTCAAAAGTTTTTCAAGTTTTTAACTCTCAAAAGTTTTTAATTCTTAACTCTCACTTTTTAATTTGCTCTCTTCAAAAATTTATACTTTGTTTCTTCCGAAATTTTTAAATTTCAAATTTCTCTCGCCTAAAAAGTTCTTCAATTTATCCGCCTAAAAGGTTTTAACTTTCTCTTTCAAATTTTGCACTCTCCCTTAAAAGTACTAACTTTCACTCCCTCAAAATTTTTCACTTTCTTTGCTTCAAGAGATTTGACTTTCTCCCGACTTTCTACCTTTCAAGAGGTTTCAAATTTCTCTCCCTTAATGGTTTTTTTAACTTTGACCCCCTTAAAAAGTATTATCTTTCTCTCCCTTTAAAATTTTTAGTTTATCTCCCTCAAAAGTTTGGAACTTTCACTCTCACAAAGTTCCCATATTTCTCTCTCAAAATTATTCAATTTCTTAGTTAATTTCAGGCTTTCTCTCCCAACTTTCTCTCTTGAAAAATTTATTCGTATTATCTTCTGAAATTTTCAAATTTCGCTGCCTTGAAAGTTTCACTTTCCCTTTTAAACTTTCACTACCTCACAATTTCTCTAACAACTCGTAAACTTTTAAATATGCTCTCTTGCAAAAGTTGTATTTTGTAGCATACGAAAGTTTTAAGATTTCTCCCTTAAAAGTTTTTCACTTTCTCTCCCTTGAAAGGTTTTCACTTTTTCTCCGTTAATAAGTTTTAACTTTCTCTCTCCTCAAAGTTTTTAACTTTCACCCCCTAAATTTTTTTACTTTATGTATGCCCTCAAAATTTTTTCACTTTCTCCCTAAAAAGATTTTAACTCTCTCCCTCCAAAGTTTTTAACTTTCTCTTCCTCACAAGTTCTTTGAAAACTCTCAAACTTTTAATTCTTCTCTTTCAAAATTTAGACTTTGTATCTTCCGAAAATTTTAAACTTCTCTCACTTAAATGTTTTTCACTTTCTCTCCCTTGAAAGGTTTTAACTCTTTCCCGCAGAAGTTTTTAATTTTCATTCCATCAAAAAATTTCACTCATTCAAAATTTTTGACCGTCTCTCCCTTAAAAAGTTTTAAACTTTCTCTCGCTCAAAAGGTTTTACTTCTTTATTCTCAAAGTTTTTAACTCTTTCAAAAAGTTTACTTTGCATCTTTCGAAAATTTTAATTTTGTCGCTCAAAAGTAGTTAACTATTTCTCCCTCAAAAGTTTTTACTTCTCAACACTAAATTTATAATTTTCTATCTTTTAAAATTGTTACTGTGTATGTTTTTAAAATTTTTATTTCTATTCCTAATTTTTTCAACCTATCTCCCTTAAATGTTTTTTGTCTCTCTTGTAAATGGTTTTAACTTTCTATCCATCAAATGTTTTTTAACTCTGCCTCGAAATTTTTGACTCCCTTAAAAGCTTTTAACTTTACCTCAAAACGCAGTACTTTTTAACTGTCGAACTTTATATTTTCTCTTTCAAAATTTGTACTTTGTATGTTTCGAAAATTATCGATTTTTGTCCCTAAATTTTTCGATTTCTATCCCTTGAATGATTTAACTTCCTCTCTCCCTCAAATGTTTGTCTCTCCCTGAAAAGTTTTGAACTTTCTCTTCCTAGTAGTTTTTAACTTACAATCGCTAAATATTTTTCAATTTCTTTCCCTCAAAAGTTTTTACTTCTTAAATCTCAAAATTTTTCACTCTCTCGCTGAAAAGTTTTTACTTATGAAGTCAAATTTATAATTTTCTCTCTTTCAAAATCTATACTTTGTATCTTCCTAAATTTTTATTTTTTCGTCCATATATATTTCCATTTTACTCCATTAAACTTTTTTCACTCTCTCCCTTAAAAGTTTTTAACTTTCACACTCTTAAAATTTTGAACTTTCTTTGCTACAAAAGTTTTTGAAATTCTCTCCCTCAAAATTTTTTCCCTTTCGCTCAAAAGTTTTTACTTCTTCCTCTCAAAATTTTAAACTCTCTCTCGTTGAAAATTTATACTTGGTATCTTCCGAAGTTTTTAAATTTTAGTCCCAAAATTTTTCAATTTATACTCTAAAAGTTTCCATTCTCTCTCCCTAAAAGGTGTTAACTTCCTTTCCCTCAAAAATTTTCACTCTCTCTACTTCAAAAGTTATTAATTTCGGTCCCTCAAAAGTTGTTTACTTTTTCTCCTCAAAAGTTTTTAACTTTTTGTCCCTCAAAATTTATAATTTTCTCGTTTTCAAAATTTGTACTTTGTATCTTTTGAAAATTTTAAACTTTTGTCCCTAAAGTTTATCAATTTCTCTCCCTTGAAAGTTCTCCACTCCTGTACCTTAAAATGTTTATAACTTTATCTCCCTCAAAAGTTTTTTAACTCTACCTCTAAAGTATTTACTATTTAGTTCTCAACTCTCCAAAAATTTTAATTCTTTCTCTAAAAATTTAGTCTGTATCTTTTGAAAATTTTAAATTTAAAGTTTTTCTCCCTAAAAAAGTTTTCCAATTTCTCCCTAAAAGATTTTAACTTTCTCTACCTCAAAAGTTTTTAAGTTCCTCTCCGTTAAATTTTGTCACTTTCGTCAAAAGTTTTTAACTTGTGCTCCCTCCAAATATTTTTCTTTTTTTCCTTCAAAAGTTTTTGACTCTCTTTCAAAATTTTACTTGGTATCTTCCGAAATTATAAAATTTCTCTCCCCTAAAAGTTTTTCAATTTCTCCCTTAAAAGTTTTGACTTTCTCTACCTCAAAAGTTTTTAAGTTCCTCTCCATTAAAATTTTTCACTAACCCTCAAAAGTTTTTAACTTTCACTGCCAAAAAATTTCACTTTCTTTCCTTCAAAAGTTTATGACTCTCTCCCAACTTTGTCTCTTTCAAAATTTTACTTGGAATCTTCGAAATTTTCAAATTTATGTGCCTTAAAAGTTTTTCACTTTCTCTCCCTTAAAAAGTATTAGCTTTCTCTCCCTTGAAAGGTTTTAGCTTTCTCTCCCTCAATTGTTTGTAACTTTCTCTCCCTCAAAAGTTTTTTACATTCTCTCCCTCCAAAATTTTTAACTCTCCCTTACAATTTATTTAAAAACTCTTAAACTTTTTAATATTCTCTCTTTCAAAATTTATACTTTGTAGCTTCCAAAATTTTTAAATTTCTCCCTAAAAGTTTTTCCCTTTCTCTCCCTTAAAAGTTTTTCATTTTCACTCCCTTAAAAGGTTTTAACTTTCTCTCTTTCAAAAGTTTTTAACCTTTACTCCCTCAAAAATTTTCTCTATCATTCGAAAGTTTTTAATTTCTCTCCCTCAAAAGTTACTAGGTTTTAAGTTCCTCTCCCTCAAAAGTTTTTTACTTTAACTCGCTCCAAAAAATTACATTCTCTCCTTCATAACTTCTAAAGTTTTTGACTTTCTCTCTCACAAAAGATTCCAACTTTTTGTAGACGTTTTTACTTGTTTGCTCTCAAAATTTTTAATTTTCTCTCTTTCAAAATTTATACATCTTTTGGAATTTTTAAATTTCAGTTCCAAAATTTCTTAATTTCTCTGCCTTATAATTCTACTCTCTGCCGTAAAGGCTTCAACTTCCTCTCCCTCAAATGCTTTTATTTTTCTCTCCCTCAAAATTTTTAGACTTTCACTCAAAAAAAGTTTTTAACTTTTCTCCCTCAATATTTTTCACTTGCTCCCGCAAAAGTTTGTAATTTTTGTCCCTCAAAAGTCAACTTTTTCTTCCCCAAAAGTGTTTACTTCTAAACTCTCAAAATTTATATTTTTCTCTCTTTCAAAATTTTTACTTTGTATTTTTCGAAAATTTTAAATTTTAGTTTCTAGATTTTTTAATTTCTCCCTTTTAAAAGTTTTTCACTCTCTCCCTTGAAAGGTTTTACTTCCTATCCTTCAAAAGTTTTTAACTATCTCCCCCAAAAGTGTTTAACTTTCACTGCCTAAAGGGTTTTTAACTCTCTACCTCAAAAGTTTTAAATTTATACTTCGTATCTTCTGAAATTTTTAAATTTCAAATTCTCCCCCTTAAAAGTTTTTCACTTTATCTCCCTTAAGAAGGTTTTTATTTTCTCTACCTCAAAAGATTTTTAACTCTCCCTCGAAAAGTTTTAACTTTCTCCCTCTCAAAAGTTTTCATTTCTTATGTCTCAAAACTTTTAATTTTCTCTTTTAAAATTTATACTTTGTATCTTCCGAAAATTTTAAATTTCTCTCCCCCAAAAAGTTTTTCAATTTCTCTCCCTTAAAAAGTTTTAACTTTCTTTCCCTTAAAAGTTTTTAACTTTTTATTCCTCAACAGTTTTAACTTTCTCAAAATTTGCACTTCCTCTCTCTCTCCCTTGGAAGCTTACTCTCTCCCTTAAAAGTTTTAACTTACCTATCAATTTTTTTAATTTCATCTCTTTCAAACTTTATACTTTGTATTTTCCTAGTTTTTTAAATTTCTATCCTTTAAAAGTTTTTCACTTTCTCTCCTTAAAAGTTTTTAACTTTCTCTCCCTCAAAAGTTTATAACTTTCTCTCCCTCAAAAGTTTATAACTTTCTCTCCTTCAAAAGTTTTTAACTTTCTTTCCCTCAAAAGTTTTTCGTTCTTAACTCTTAAATTTTTTAATTTTCTCTCTTTCAAAATTTATACTTTGTATGTCTGAAACTTTTAAATGTGTATCTCCATTAAAAGTTTTCTCCTTTTTCCCTTAAAAGGTTTTAACTTTATGTCACTCAAAATTTTTAGCTCTCCCTTAAAAAAATCCATTTTTTCTCCCTTAATAGTTTTTATTTCCCAACTCTCAAATATTTTAACACTTTCGAAATTTATACTTTGTATCTTACGAGCTTTTAAAATTCAGCTTGTAAAATTTTAAACATTCGCTCCCATAAATGCTTTTCGCTTTTTCTTTGTTAAATTTTTTTTTGATCTTCTGAAAATTTATCATTTTCAGTTTCTCTCTCTCAAAATTTTTTCACTCTCTCCCTTGAAAATTTTCGTTCTCCCTCAAAAGTTTTACTTCCTAACTCTAAATTTTTTTGACACTTTCTCAAAATTTATACTTTGTATCTCTCGAAAATCTAAAATTTTAGTCCCTAAAATTTTAACTCTTTCTTCCTTAAATGTTTTTCATTTTTCTCTTCTTAAAAATTTTTCACTTCTCGCATATAAGTTTTTAACTTTCTCCGTCTTAAAAGTTTTTAATTTCTCGCCCTACAAAGTTTTTATTTCGTATCTCTCTAAATTTCTAATTTTTTTCTTTCAAAAGTTTTTCCTTTTTTATCTATCTAAAATTTTCACTTTCACTTAGTGGTGCACAAAAGGCCCACGGCTTGCGGCCTGGCCTTGATCTGGCCTGTGCCTGACTTGGTCAAAGATTGGCCTGGACAGGTCTGGCCCGGCCTGAAGGCTTTGAAAAGGCCGCTGTTTCAAAGGAAAAATACGGCCTGGACTGTCTTGGCTAAAAGCCCAGCCTGGACCGGCCTGTTGCCTTGATCCAGCCTGGGCCTAGCTGGTCCAAAGCCTTAAGCCTGGCATGTTTGCTAGTCAAGATCAGTTAACTATTTTGTAAGCCTCAAGTATTGGGTCCTTATTTTTATTACTTAGGAAGACATTTTATAAGGAAACTTTCTTTAGACTTAGATATGCTGAACGATGTGGGACTTGGGGCCTGTTTGATTAGCACTGAATGGCTGACCGATTCAACCATTCAGTGCGTTTGTTTTGAAAAGAAAATCGTCTGAATGGCTGAATCGGTCAGCTATTCAGACAATTTGGGTTGAATGGTTTAGTGTGATTTTTTTTGCTGAATGGGCTGTTGAATGAAGTTTTTTTTACAATATTAACTATTATATCAAGTAATATTAAATAAATTTACAATAATTTTGAATTTTTTTAGAGGGGTAAAATAATAAAAATCTGTTATTTAGATGTTTCAGACATGTCAATTATCAAATAACTTTTTTTATTCAGATTCAACTCATTCAAATTCAGATTCAGATTCATTCAATATTTATCAAACACCCTCTTAGTCACTTGGGTCTGATTCCCAACTATCACTAAATGAATTCTTGAAAGTTCCATCTTTGTCCAAGATGTATGGAGAGCTAGCAATCACAGCAACCACCTGCAAATAGGTGGTCACCTCTTATAAATTCTTATTCGAAAAACCCGATTTTGCTCGCTTCGTATTCAATTCTCACCAAACTCAGATGCTCTCTTGTGCAACTCCGTGATTAGAGCTTACACAAGATCAAATCAGCACAAAGAGGCTCTGAAAATGGAAATTCAGTGGAGCCAGATAAGTTTACTTTAACATTTGTACTCAAAGCTTGTACTAGATTGTTAGATTTGCAAGTGGGTGTTTTGATTCACAAGGAGATTGTTGGTAAAAGGTTAGAATCTGATTTCTTTATTGGTATAGGTCTTATTGATATGTACTGTAAAATGGGTGACGTGATTCGTGCGTGGGAAGTGTTTGAGAATGCCTAACAAGGATGTTGTGGCTTGTGGAATGCTATGATTGTCGGGTTTTCTCAATGCAATGATCCTCGTGAGGCGTTGGGATGTTTCAAGCGTATGCAATTGCATGGTTTGTTGGAGCCTAATTCGGTTAGCTTATTGAATTTATTCCCGACAGTTTGTAAGTTATTAGATATTCAGGCGTGCAAGTCTATTCATGGGTATATGTGTAGGAAGGACTTTTCAAGCTTATGGGTTTTGCAGTGGGGAGTTATTTGAACTCTCCTGGCTATTATTCTCTCTTCCCCATCTCTGCTCAGCTCTGTTCATCTCACTCTGAATTCTTGTTTTTTCTCATAGCAATATTATTGTATTGGCCGTCATTAGAAAAATTCTACCAGTTTATAGTTTTCAACTCAGTTGAAGTTACTACGTCCGTCCCACAATAAATGCTTTTTTAGGCTTAATATTTTTTTTCAAAATAAGTGGTGTTAGAATTTCAATACAATTTTTACAATATTTTTCCATATGTGCCCTTAAGCAACCAATGGTATTTATAGCGTATTTATTGGGAAGTTGAAAGGCTGAAGAAGGAGAAAGAAAGTATATTAAGGGTATTTTTGCCATTTTAGCTTGTGTATTGGTATGTGTGATTTAAGCTAAAAAAACACTTATTATGGGACGGAGGTAGTATTACATTAGCACTGTTACTCACCTCTAGTATGTCTTATTTAATAGGGCTAAATACACTTCTGTCCCTCAAAGTATGACCCCTTTTACACTTGTGACCTTAATGTTTATAACCTTACATTAGTGTACTCCAAGTACACTTAAGTAAACAAAAGTGACCCCAAAAAAAATTTCCGTCCAAAAAAAACACCTGAATGCTGATGTGGCACTGGAGGAGTGTATTTCACTGTATTTGTAATTTACAGTGTATTTTGTCAATAAAACCAAATAAGTCCATGCATATATGTATTTCAATCCAACTGACCCTATTATTTTCCCTCCAACTCCAATACTGTTTATTCCCTCGATCCATTTCAGTCCAAAATGTTGGGTAAAATCTATACGCGCTACACGCAAGTGTACGTGGTCAACAAGTAATACAATGATAAGATCAAGTATCGTTCCCACAGAGACAATAATTCCAATTTATTCAAACAAGTACCAATTTTATATTATTTCAGCTCTATTAAACTGATGATTTTTATAATAAACTACTACTTAGACCAAAATTAACACTAATTCAGGATTTTAACAAGTTTTGGAGAAATAAGCCTACAACTTCACTTATTACTTCACTTCGGATAATATACTTTCCTTCAGTTTATATCAATTACTCCAGATTATTAACTAAGAACACATAAGTAGATATAACCATCTCTCGATGCATTAAATCCATACTCACTCAAATCCACAAATGATAGAATTTAGCAAGACATCTTAATTAACCAACTCACTATATATCTATGTGAATTATAATTGAAAAAGGTTTATTATCAAGTTCTCTTCAGATTACGTATGATACATATATATCTCTATCCTACACATGAATTATGAGTCCTAACTACAGTAAAAATCACAAACATATGTTATTATGGCCAGTTCTAATCCCATATATCATCTCTCGAGTTTATATGGGATAACAGATAATTGGTGATCAAGCAACTATACAAGTTATGCACAATACATAGTAAATAACCTGGAAATAATATTCATAAACTAAGTTGAAAGCTATTCAATCCTCCGTTACATAATAAGATCCGTTATAGGCTTAAATAAGAATTTAGTTCATCATGAATGAATAAAAAACCATAATCCACACAGTAGTAAACATTCTGAATGCAAGGTACAGAGGAAGAGAGAAAATAAACTCTAGAATTGTATCACTGCTCTCCGTCACGATCCTTGTGTTCTTCGTGCTTCAACCGTGCTTCAATTCTCCGTCTCTGTCAAAACTCACGAACTAGGGCTTGAAATCTGTCTAAGTGTGTCTCATTAAGTCTCTCTGATAGCCTTTTAAAGTCCCTTAATCGCAAGCCAAACAAAATCTCTTCCCGCTGCAGAATCATACTTACAGAAGGAAACTACCTTCTTTGCTGCCGTACCCCCGCCCCAGCGGGGGGTTATGCCTGCTAACACCCGCCCCAGCAGGTAGCCACTTTATGCTTCTGAGTTTTCTGCACTCCCGCCCCGGCGGGTGGTTTTGCTTTGTGATGGCCCGCCCCAGCGGGCATCCACTTTTCCATGGAAGTCTGAAATGTTGCCTTTAAGCCCCGATTTCCGTCCAATCTGCTTCCTGCAGTTGTTACCAAATCAAAAACAAAGTAAAATGATACAAAACCAGTGTTCTAAAAGTAGGTCTAGTCGGCCGACTAGTCGGCGACTAGGTCGGGGTCGGAAGGCTCGCGATTCGACTATGGGCTAGTCACTGCAGTTGGTCGCTGGCTGACTTTGTTGGAGACAAGTCGGAGCAAGTCGGGGAGAGTCGGCAGCTCTGGGTTTAAAAAAAAGCCCTAATTTCAGTCCAGAGCAGAGCAGCACTTCAAAAGGAAACTAATAGAGCAGCACCCGCGAGCCTTCCGACCTTCCCGGCGACTTCGACCTTCCTGGCGGCGACTGAGAGTTCCGAACAGAAGAGATGAAGAGAACACATCGTGTGATATGTTCTATCAGATGAAGAGATGAAGAAGAGAACACATCGTGAACATCAGATGTATTAGACTGATTTAATATTTAATGGATAATTACAGTTAGGTACCCCATAGTCTTTATAAATTTTTAGTTTAATCCTAAACGTTTTCTAAAATTTCAAAATAGCCCCTAAAATGTTATATATCAGCCCCTGTAATTTCATTTTCTTTCATTTCAGCCCCTATACGTTCATTTTCTTTCATTTAAGCCCCTAGTCGATTAATCCCCGATTAATCCCCTATTCCCCTAGTCGGTAGCCAACCGACCTTGGATCAACTAGCGACTTTTAGAACACTGACAAAAACTACTTGAAGTAGCCACGAATCAAGCTATAAAGGACATCGATTCGTAGGTATAAAACCAACTAATCAAATGCCCCCAAACTTGAGACTTTGCTTGTCCTCAAGCAAAACAATGCATGTGCAAATAAATACAATGCCTACGAATGCAACTGTCAGATAATACAAAGTTAACCAATATTGCCTCAGAGAAATCACAACAGATATAAACAACAAATCCAACCAGAGTCGTATCCGCAGTTCAACCCAATCTATGAATCAATACCTGTTAACACCATTGCAATGTGTGTGTGCTTGACAACAATATGATCAACTACAGTTCAAATATATCACATAATACGCGTCTTAGAAAGAAAATACAGCTTTAACTCAAGAAATCGCGTAAACAAGATAATGCAAACTTGACTTAACATCAACCAAGCCGGAAGTCAATATGGGAGATTTTCTATCTTTATTCATTTACGGGGGCATTTTGCTCATTTTCCCGTATATTTACTTTACTCATGACTGTGCAATGCTTAGTTTCCTTAGGCTTTTCAGTGATACCCGTGTAGCGAGCTTTCAACCAACACTCCCAAACCAAATGGCTTTAGGGCGCTGGGTGTAAAAACATCTCTCAGGGCGTACTTGCTCGAGTATCAAAGGCGACGAAACCAAACGAGTCACGGTGTTTATTCACCAGTTTCTTTTTTTTTCTTTCTCTTTTTCATATTTTCCACAATTTTTTTTTCATTTTCTTTTCTTTTCGTTTAGATAGCTCCCATATTTTCCCCCAAACTTAGGTTTCTGCCTAATCTTAGTCATTACTATCAGTTCTCTGAATTTCTGTCATTAAAGCACAATTTTGCTCAAGACGTCAATTATGTGACTATTCGACCCAAGTTGACTACATTGCTATCCTAACGTGCTAACCAGTACAATAGTGTCAAACAGGCAACGATTCATGTAAAGGTCTGAAATTACATATATGTCCTAGTTATCATTACTGTTCAAACTCTATGTAAGTCCAATCTCATCACTGGCTAAGGTTACTTCATACCAACTGACATACTCGACTCATGCAATCCTAATTAACGGCTCTTTTTGATATTTTCTGATTTTTCATTTTTTTTATATATAAGCATAAAAACACTTGATTAAACTAAGCATGAAAACACAAACTACTCATGCAATTAAACTACTAATGCAAGTAATAAACTACTACTAGCATGCAATGCTAACTAGCCGCAAGTTCTAACAATATCATGATGAATAAGAATAATATACATAACACCCCCAAACTTAAGTATCACAATGTCCTCATTGATGAAAAATAAAGAAACTAAAGCTTAGAGGACTTCCCTGACACTCATGTATCTGGCTCAACCTCCTCCACATCAGAATCTGAAGGTGGATAACCAGGAAGTGGCTGTGGGGTCTGGAACTGGAAAGGATCGGAAGAAGTGTTCAGTCTAGCAAACGCCTCAGCAACCACGACATTGAAATTGTTCTGTGTGTCGAACATGTGGCTTTGCCTCGCTGCCAGCCGGTCTTTCTTTCTGTCATCCACCCGGCGCTGCTCATCCAACTGCTGCTGAAGAGCTCTAAACTGAGAACTGAACATAAACTTCGCCGAGCGAGGATTGCTCGACGTAGTTGCCTCCCTCTTCAAGCAGTCGGTCTTCCTCCAACTCATCCTCCTCCGGCGGCACATAATCCGCGTCCATGGCCTCGTCCTCCGCATCCGCGTTTGATGGAAAAATGAAGCCTAGGCCGCGGGGATGTGGCGGTGCCCCTGGCCAGCGTTCGAATCTAGCAATCATCCTCTTGTCTAGCAGCTGTAGTGGCTGCTGAGTCAGCTCAATATCCGCCCACCTTACACCAGCACGGCGGCACAACCCGGTGATCAATGATGGATGTGGCAAACCTCCTGACATTAATCCTCTCAAACATCGGCGAATCGAGAAACTGATGATTGACCCAACGTCGATGTCGTAATCATTAAGGATAACATACAAGAGGGAGATTTTTTCTTTGGTGACCTCGCTTGTATGTGTCGAAGGAAGGAGCTTGGCACAGAGGAACGAATACCAAACTTTCCCGTAGAGGCTCAAGCTTGAGCTTATGATCAACATGCCCCCTTTCTTGCCTCTTGTCCACACTGTGCCCAGCTTGCAAATCTCTGTGAGGATTTCATCGTAATAAGGCCCCCTATCTCTGAACTCAGCGTATTGACAAATTGCCGGCGGTTGTAGATTGTAGAAATCACTGATCGCCGAGGCACTGAAATCAACCAATTTCCCCCGGACGAATGCCTTAAACGGGGATATGTCATCGGCATTCGCGTAGAACTCTTTCACTACGGCCACCACTGCAGCGTCGGGCTGATCCGTGAAAGTGTCACAGCCCTGATCTAGAATTTGTAGCGACATCTCCCCATCCGACGCATCGGGTCGGAGGACACGCTCGGGGGTTAACTTCTTTCCCGCCAAATAATCAAATCTGTCGGCGGCGGCCTCACTTCGAAATTTCTTTCTATCAAATGTCCTAGCGGGGGTGGATGATTCTTCACCCTTTTGTCTCTTAGGTGCTTTGGTGGCATGTTGTTTAAGTGCTCTGGGAGCTGTCGTTTACACTCCTAAATTAACTTCACTTTCTCTTTACAAATTCAAACAATTAGCACAGTAGTAAGCAAGGATCGATCCCACAGAGAGTGATTTGTTTTATATTTATCCTATGATTTCTAATTAAAGGGGTTTTGAATTGATTAAACTAAATTAACAAAAATAAACTAATAAGAATTAACAATGAATAAAAAGCTTCAGTTCTTCAGTTCAGTATCACTTTTTCACAATTATGGAGTAATCAAGTTTAACATTATTTACCCTTCAATGAAACTAATAGCCCTATTTAACAAGAAGTTCTGCTACCCGAAACTCCCCTTAGATTGTCACTTAATGAAACAAGCTCTTCACAAGATTCTAACCATTATATAACCTAGAACAAGCTCTCTAGATTTAATATAACAGCGGCATTAAAAAACTAGGAAATTAGACTATTCCAAGCAACAAACACATAAGTTCGGATTGTTTAACTTGACTTCTGATAATCATAGCAATACTCAAAAGCTTGTCCACAATCAGGTATTACTAATTGCTACTTGTGATTAGGAACAATATCAATTACACTTAATACTATTCCTCGATCTAGCATATGACACCAATTCACTAATTTAATCCTGCAGAATCACGTTAGTAAATTGAATAGCATACAAGAAGTTAAAGTAGATTATCAGAATAAATCTCATGCAAGAAGGAATAAGTAAAATAAACTTAATCAAACCGTTAATTATGAATAAGGTTCAACATCCCTTCCGAACTGAATTAAAAGAATTAGTTCATGACTCCAAATAAAACCTAAATCTAATATGAAAGAGATAAAGAAAGATCAAAATACAAGAGTATATGGATCCCCTTTTATATCCCTAAAATAGCAGCCTATATTGCCTCTGAGTCCGTGTAGGAAAAGGAGAAGTCTCTGATTTCCGCCTCCCCGCCCCAGCGGGAGGAGTCCTTAGTGAAGCCCCGCCCTAGCGGGTTGGACCACTGTCCTGCAGCTTGTTGCTTCCCTTTTCTATTTCGCATGGCATAGTTGCAATACCTTTGGCGTAAGCTGCTAGGCTTCCTTTTCAAATTGGTAAGAATCGTGGGCCCCATGTGATTCCTTTGCCAGCTAGCCAACCGTGAGCTGCTCTTCATCCTTGTTGACTTAGGAATTTAGCTTCCCTTTTGCAAGCTCTTGGTCCGTGGCCCACATGTTATGATTTTCCAAGCTCCATTTTCGTGGGCTGCTGCTAATAAAAGGCAAGGCTGACGTGGCCCACTAGTTTAGCTTTAGGAAGTTATTTTGCTTTAAACCTTTTCCAACCTTGCTGAAGTAACGTGAGCTGCATTAATTCTTGTGCTTGCTAGGAATTGGAATTGCAAGCTCCTTTATTTGGATTGCTCAATTTAATGTGGTTATTGTATTTCGTGGGCCCATTAAATTGGAAAGCAAACCATGGCCCACATATTCATGTAATTTCCGAATTGGGTTTAAAGCCCACAAATTTATTCCTTTTCATCATTTCAGCCCTTTTAGCTCTAATTTCTCCTGAAATAATAAACACCATATTAAGCTCGTATACACATGAAACATGTAATAAAACTAAACATAAAGGCATAATAATCATAGAATATTATGTACTTATCAAATTTCCTCACACTTAGCCTTTTACACGTCCTCGTGTAAACCAAAAGTTTGATTTTCAGAACAATTCTATTCAACCATTATATCAAAAGATTTTAAGATCAAATCATGATTATCAATACTAACCCCACAAAAACATAATCAATGTTCATCAATTAACTCATGATTACCACCTTGCCATTTCACCAATGAATTTCATTAAGTTAAATTGTAATCACATAAGCCCTATTCTATGTTCCACACACTTACTCAACTTAGTTACCATGGAGCAAAAACTGTGCACACAACTAAAAAACTCGAGACATACTTTTTCTGCTTTGTTTTTTTTATACCAGAACCCTTTTATTTTCCTCTTTTTTTTCTCGGTGAATGCATTTTATGCTTCGTTTCACCTTCCTCAATCATTCTTTTGTAAGTGAGTGCATTTTATGCTTTATCTCACTTATTCGCACGTGTTTATGGGAAAGTGATCTCATCCCACCACATGACTTCTCTTTTGCGTCTTTTTCAACGATTTCATCGATTTCCTTAGATTTTCAACTTTATGATTTTTTTCACATGGTCCTGCAAAAAGCATAAGCAGTTCAATAGTTCTAGAGCATGAGTTTAGTGCACATAGATAACTCCACAGATAACTTAACCAACTAAACATATATCGCATGTTCAAGTAATCATGAGACACAAATTCAACTTAAATCAATTACTATGGAACATGACTTAGTTTTGTTCAATCATTAACTAATTAAACATAAAACAGATTTTGAATTTTCAGCATTGATTTCCAATTTTTTGACTTTAACCTTCGAACACATGGGCAAATAGAATCATGGAATTCAAAATTTTCAAAAATTTTCAAAGGCATCAAACTCTCAAGTTCCCTATCAAAAAAAATGGTGATCAATATCCCTAAAAATAAAATAAAAACCTAAATCTTTCCCCCCACACTCAAACCTGACATTGTCCCCAATGTAAGAAAATTATGCAAAGAAGAAAAAACTACAACTAAAAAAATTGAAAAGAAAAGGGATAGAAAGATCTAATCTGAATTCTTGGGTTGCCTCCCAAGCAGCTGCCCTTGTTTATTGTCATTGGCTTGACATCTTTCCTCTCGTTCTATGTAATTGGACTTGTGAACTTTAAGTGTAGTGGTAACAGTTTCATCCTTAAATGAGGAACATTGTGTACTTCATGATCCTGCTCCTTTCCAGCCACCAAATCCTCCTTGTAGAATTGTATTCGATCAACAGATTCCTGCACTGAATAATCCACAACATCAATAACAAAAACAGATTTAACATTACCAAGATACCTTTTAGCCTCATCTGCGTTGAACTGGAACTTTGCATTGACTAATTCCATGGTAAAGGTACGATGGTGTGTAGCACTCCTTGTTTCTGGTAGTTGTATTGATGGAGATGAATCCACGTCTTTCTTGTCGAGATCTGCAGAATTTATCAACTTATTCTCCTCTTCCTCTTGTTCATTCTCTTCGTCAAATTTCATATTACAGTCCGTTCCTGGAGTAAGCACTGAATCCTCCTGCTCTTCGTCAAATCTCTCAACAAACTGAGGAGGTAACTCCCCTAAACCTTGAGATTCTAACCTTCCTACTGTGGTTGCAAGCTGACCAACTTGATCCCTCAGACCTTGAACAGAAGTTCTTGTCTCCTGCTGGAACTGCTGTGTCTGACTCATGAACTGTAGTGTTTGGCTTATGAATGCCTTGAACATATCCTCCATAGATGTCCCAGAATTGACAGGTACTTCGTAGCTCAAGTCGTGATGATCTCTCCATCCGGAATTGTGAGTTTCTGCCCTAGGATCACATTGATGTGGATTTTGTCCGAAGAATGTCCCCACAGCATTAACTTTATGAACAATTACATCCTCTTGCACTATGGGACAATCATTTGTCGCATGCCCTGATTTTGAGCAAATTCCACATACTTTTGCAACTTGCATATTTCCTGTTGTTAATTGTTGCACCACAGCAGTTAAGTTAGAAATCTGTTGTACCAATTCACTCGTCCTTACCTCACTTAACCTTTGTGGAGCATGAGTCATCCTAGTACCATACTGCTGTGAGTTAGCTGCCATGGTTGCAATTAAGTTATTTGCAGTGTTTGGAGTTTTGTCTACCAGTACTCCTCCACTTGCTGCATCAATCATGCTTCTATCCATTGGTAGCAACCACTCATAGAAGTACTGTATCAAGTAATGATCATCAATTTCGTGAGATGGACAGCTGGAACACAACTTCTTGAACCTTTTCCAATACTCGTAGAGAGTTTCTCCATTGAACTGCCTGATTCCACATATCTCCTTCCTTGTATCGGCAACTCTTAATGTAGGAAAATACCTCTCCAAGAATAACCCTTGCATATCAGTCCATGATCGTATCGATCCTGAATGAAGATAATATAACCAGTCTTTAGCCAAATCTGCTAATGAGAAAGGAAAAAGTCTAAGCTTGATCTGCTCCTCTGGCACTCCTTGTGATTTCATCGTGGAACACACCACATGGAACTCCTTTAGATGCGTATATGGATTTTCACCTGTAAGACCACGAAAAATAGGCAAAATGCGAATTTGTCCATAGTTAAGTTCAAAAGCAACATCTAGGGTAGGATATTCAATACACAAGGATGGTTGATCAAGGTCTGGAGTAGCCAGTTCTTTTAAAGTCCGGCTGTTGTTCGGCACCACCATCTTTTACTTTTTAAGTGTTGGAACAAGAGCTTCTTTTGTATCTGCAGTTTTCTCTATCTCTTGATGAAAATTTAAGTTAATAGAGTGAGAGGATTGAGTCATAAAAGAAAAAGAAAAAGAAAAAGAAAAAGAAAATAATAGAAATAAATGAAAACAAAGAATAAACAAAAACAAATAACACTACCCGGCAACGGCGCCAAAATTTGGGAGCTGTCGTTTACACTCTTAAATTAACCTCACTTTCACTTTACAAATTCAAACAATTAGCGCAGTAGTAAGCAAGGATCGATCCCACAGAGAGTGATTTATTTTATATTTATCCTATGATTTCTAATTAAAGGGGTTTTGAATTGATTAAACTAAATTAACAAGAATAAACTAATAAGAATTAACAATGAATAAAAAGCTTCAGTTCTTCAGTTCAGTATCACTTTTTCACAATTATGGAGTAATCAAGCTTAACATTATTTACCCTTCAATGAAACTAATAGCCCTAGGTAACAACAAGCTCTGCTACCCGAAACTCCCCTTAGATTGTCACTCAATGAAACAAGTTCTTCACAAGATTCTAACCATTATATAACCTAGAACAAGCTCTCTAGATTTAATATAACAGCAGCATTAAAAAACTAGGAAAATAGACTATTCCAAGCAACAAACACATAAGCTCGGATTGTTTAACTTGTCTTTTGATAATCATAATAATACTCAAAAGCTTGTTCACAATCAGGTATTACTAATTGCTACTTGTGATTAGGAACAATATCAATTACACGTAATACTATTCCTCGATCTAGCATATGACACCAATTCACTAATTTAATCTTGCAGAATCACGTTAGTAAATTGAATAGCATACAAGAAGTTAAAGTAGATTATTAGAATAAATCTCATGCAAGAAGGAATAAGTAAAATAAACTTAATCAAACCGTTAATTATGAATAAGGTTCAACATCCTTTCCAAACTGAATTGCAAGAATTAGTTCATGACTCTAAATAAACCTAAATCTAATATGAAAGAGATAAGAAAGATCAAAATACAAGAGTATATGGATTCCCTTTTATATCCCTAAAATAGCAGCCTATATTGCCTCTGAGTCCGTGTAGGAAAAGGAGAAGTCTCTGATTTCCGCCTCCCCGCCCCAGCGGGAGGAGTCCTTAGTGAAGCCCCGCCCTAGCGGGTTGGACCACTGTCCTGCAGCTTGTTGCTTCCCTTTTCTATTTCGCATGGCATAGTTGCAATACCTTTGGCGTAAGCTGCTAGGCTTCCTTTTCAAATTGGTAAGAATCGTGGGCCCCATGTGATTCCTTTGCCAGCTAGCCAACCGTGAGCTGCTCCTCATCCTTGTTGACTTAGGAATTTAGCTTCCCTTTTGCAAGCTCTTGGTCCGTGGCCCACATGTTATGATTTGCCAAGCTCCATTTTCGTGGGCTGCTGCTAATAAAAGGCAAGGCTGACGTGGCCCACTAGTTTAGCTTAGGAAGTTATTTTGCTTTAAACCTTTTCCAACCTTGCTGAAGTAACGTGAGCTGCATTAATTCTTGTGCTTGCTAGGAATTGGAATTGCAAGCTCCTTTATTTGGATTGCTCAATTTAATGTGGTTATTGTATTTCATGGGCCCGTTAAATTGGCAAGCAAACCGTGGCCCACATATTCATGTAATTTCTGAATTGGGTTTAAAGCCCACATATTCATGTAATTTCCGAATTGGGTTTAAAGCCCACATATTTATTCCTTTTCATCATTTCAGCCCTTTTAGCTCTAATTTCTCCTGAAATAATAAACACCATATTAAGCTCGTATACACATTAAACATGTAATAAAACTAAACATAAAGGCATAATAATCATAGAATATTATGTACTTATCATGCTCAAAATCAACTACGTTCGGAAGAGTTGTGGTCGAGGCTTTTTGTCAAACAGGTAGAGGGCAATAACAATGTAGCTTGATGTTGGTGATGGTTGTTTCTATGCTTTCCCCCAAATTTCTTTCACACAACCCGTCAAGAAAGATATATATAGCAAACACACCAATTTCAATTGCAACTTAGAAATCCAAAATAGCTAACCCAAAGAGGAACCCACAATTCGACCCAAATGAATACCTTGAATTGTTGTTGAATGATGAAATTTGAAGGATGATTATTGATGTTCCAAGTTGAATGATTCGTTGGTAATTGAAATTCTAGTTGATTGAAGCTCTGGAGAGGTCAAGATGGAGTTTGGGGGTATTTCTCGGCAGCCAAGGGTTTGCTCGTGTTAGAATAGCCCACATGAATTGCTGAAAAGAGTTTTAAAAAACTGATCTGCCGACCCCCCCCCCCCCCCGGGGCGGGCGCTTTATGCTTGGGAAGCCCGCGGGGGCGTGTACTATGCAGAGGGCAAGCCCGCGGGGGCGGGCATTTTTGCCTTAGCCTGGCCCGCCGGGGCGGGCATGGGGGAATTCTAGACTTGAAATTTTTCTGCCTTTTTCTGCTAGAAATGCTTGAGTAGACTACCCTTAGGTCTTTAATGTTTACCCGATTGATGATTGGCTTGAATAGTTTTGCACTTGGCCTATATATGCACGAACCTGAAAATTGTTAGAACATGCATTATTAAGAACTCAAATTATACTAATTAAGAATGACTCTGCTAATATACATAGATATAATACAAATGAACGTAAAGGATTGGTTTCCTCCCATCGAGCGCTTGATTTTCAGTCTTTCAGCCTGACTACTCCCTCTTTCAGATTGGCTCGGTCAGGTCGACCGCGGTCGCCTGGCGATCGATGTCACCTCCCCAATAATGCTTGAGGCGTTGGTCGTTCACTTTGAATGTTTCTGCTGCTGATAAATCAAAGTTGAGTTTCTTGATCGCCCAATAAGTTTTATGCTCGAGTTCCACCGGAAGGTGACACGCCTTTCCGCAGACTAACTGATAAGGAGACGTGCCGATTGGGGTCTTATAAGCGGTCCGATATGCCCACAGAGCTTCGTCTAGTTTCAAGGACCAGTCTTTCCGATTTGGGTTTGCCACTTTCTCCAGGATTCTCTTCACTTCTCTGTTAGATACTTCGGCTTGGCCACTCGTCTGTGGGTGATAGGCTGTTGCGATTCTATGAGTGACCCCATACTTAGTCAAGAGAGCGGTGAAGCCCATACTTAGTCAAAAGAGCGGTGAAGTACTTGTTGCAGAAATGGCTCCCTTCACCACTGATAATTGCCCTCGGGGTGCCAAATCGTGTGAAGATGTTCTTTTGCAAGAATTTCAGTACAACCTTCGCATCATTCGTTGGTAGCGCAACTACCTCAACCCATTTCGATACATAGTCAACTGCCAATAGGATATACAAATTACTGAACGAAGACGGAAATGGTCCCATGAAATCGATTCCACATACATCAAAAACCTCGACTTCCAAAATCATATTGAGAGGCATTTCATTCCGCTTAGAAATATTCCCCACTCGTTGACAACTATCGCAGTTTTTCACGCACTAATGTGCGTCTTTGAACAATGTGGGCCAGTATAACCCTGCTTGGAGAACTTTCGCAGCCGTTCTCACTCCCATAGTGTCCCCCATATAATGAGGTGTGACATGCCTGTAATATGCTTTCTACTTCACTTTCCGGCACACACCGCCAAATTATTCTGTCAGCACACTGTCGGAATAGATACGGTTCATCCCACATATACCACTTCACGTCGTGTAAGAATTTCTTCTTTTGATTGCGCGTCAAATCTGGTGGTAGAATATTACTTACCAAGTAATTCGCAAAATCCGCATACCACGGAAACTCGCCGTGGATTAGAAATAACTGTTCATCTGGAAAAGACTCGTTGATCACTACCTTGTCTATCTCGTCCTGATTCAGGTTTTCCAGTCGTGAAAGATGATCAGCCACCTGATTTTCTGTCCCCTTCCTATCCTTAATCTCTAAATCAAATTCTTGGAGGAGCAAAATCCAGCGAATCAGTCTTGGCTTTGCGTCTTTCTTTGCGACTAGATACCGGTTGGCCGAGTGATCTGTGTATACCACCACTTAGTCCCCACCAAATATGAACGAAACTTATCAAACGCGTACACAACCGCAAGTAATTCCTTTTCAGTGGTTGTGTAGTTCAACTGTGCATCTGTCAGTGTCTTGCTCGCATAATATATGGCATAAAAGACTTTCTCCCGTCGTTGTCCAAGCACAACTCCTATTGTATAGTCACTGGCATCACACATGAGCTCACACATGAGCTCGAACGACATTGTCCAATCCGGTGTTATGATCACGGGGGCTGTGGTTAGCTTCTTCTTCAATTACTCAAACGCCGCTAGACAGTCTTCATCAAATTTGAACGGTACATCCTTTTCCAAGAGATTGCATAGTGGCTTTGTAATTTTGGAGAAGTCTTTGATGAATCGGCGATAGAATCCAGCATGACCAAGAAAGCTCCGAATACTCTTTACTAAAGTTGGCCGTGGCAGATTCTCTATTGTCTCTAATTTAGACCCCGATCAACTTCCAAACCTTTTCCAGAAACTTTATGCCCAAGTATTATCTCCTCTTAGACCATAAAATGACATTTTTCCCAATTGAGCACCAAATTTGTCTCAACACATCTTTTCAGCACCAGGACTAGATTTTCGAGGCACCTGTCAAAAAATTCCCCAAATACTGAAAAGTCGTCCATAAATACTTCAACACTGCGCTCTACCATATCTGAAAATATTGCCATTATGCAACGTTGAAAGGTCGCCGGTGCGTTACACAGGTCGAATGGCATCCTTCTAAAGGCAAAGGTGCCATAGGGGCATGTGAACGTCGTCTTCTCTTGATCCTTAGGTGCAATCACAATCTGATTATATCCTGAATACCCATCTAACAAACAGTAGTACTCATGTCTTGCCAGTCTGTCCAACATCTGATCGATAAATGGCAAGGGAAAATGGTCTTTTCTGGTTGCCTTATTCAGCTTTCTGTAGTCCATGCAAACCCTCCAGCCGGTCACTGTCCTTGTCGGTATCAGTTCGTTGTTTTCGTTCTTCACCACTGTCATACCACCTTTCTTTGGGACACATTGAACCGGGCTTACCCATGCACTGTCTGAAATTGGGTAGATAATTCCAGCATCCAGCCATTTCAAGATTTCCTTCACTACCTCTTTCATGATTGGGTTAAGCCTCCTTTGTTGTTCCACTGTTGGCTTGCCATCTTCTTCCATCAGAATCTTGTGCATACAGAATGAAGGGCTGATTCCTTTGATGTCGGCGATAGTCCATCCAATAGCAGACTTGTACTCCCTCAGAACTCTTAACAGCTTACTTTCCTGCAATTCGTTAAGCGCAAATGCAATAATAATAGGTAAAGTAGATGAATTACCCAAATAAGCATACCTGAGGTGATTGGGTAAGGGTTTGAGTTCTAGTGCCGGTGGTTCCTCTAGAGATGGCTTCATCTTTGCTAATGAAGTTCCTGCAGCTTCCAATGACTCAAATGGTAATTTAAACCTACTCACTCTAGTAGGATGTGTCTCTAACAACTGCAGATATTCCAATAATTTTGGCTCATCTCCATCACAGTCTCCCATCAATGTAGATTCTAAAGGGTCGGTACTCAATATCCAATGTTGTTCAATTTCCACCATTTTATCGATTATATCCATCCGGAAACACTCCTCATCCTCCTTGGGGAAGTTCATAGCCTTAAACACGTTGGAGGTTACCTCTTGATCTTGAACCCTCATGGTCAACTCTCCTTTCTGAACATCAATGAGAGTCCTACCGGTTGCCAAAAATGGTCGCCCAAGGATTATTGGAATATCCTTATCCTCTTCATAGTCTAATATGATGAAGTCCGCTGGGAAGATGAACTTGTCTACTTTTACCAAAATATCCTCAACAATTCCCCGTGGATATGATACTGATCTATCTGCCAGCTGTAGGGAGATGTTTGTGGGTCTGGGTGCCGGTAAACCTAACTGAGTATAGACTGACAGTGGCATGAGGTTTATACTTGCACCTAAGTCACACAGACATTTGTTGAAGGCTAAACTCCCTATTTTGCATGGAATGGTGAAACTACCCGGATATTTCAACTTTGGTGGAAGCTTCTTTTGCAATATCGCACTGCATTCCTCCGTTAGTGCTACAGTTTCGAAGTCCTCTAACTTCTTCTTCTTTGACAAGATGTCCTTCATGAACTTGGCATAACTAGGCATTTGCTCTAATGCCTCCGCGAAGGGGATGGTGATGTGTAGCTTTTTGAACACCTCCAGAAATTTAGTGAATTGTTTCTCTAGTTTTTGCTTTCGGATCCGTTGTTGAAAAGGTGGTGGTGGATAAACTATCGGTATAACCTGTTCCTGTACCGCAGATTTTTCGCCTTCATTGTTCCCTTCCACTGTCTTTTCCACACTAGCCTCAACTTTCTTCTTAGTTGTCGGCTTTTCTGAATCTTGCTCGGCTAGCTGTTTTCCACTCCTAAGTGACGGCTTGACATTGCTCATGACCTCCCCTCGGATTCTTTTCTGTGTCACTCGGTTCCTTGGGGTCTATTATTCAATGCACTAGCAATCTGTCCTATCTGAGTTTCCAAGTTCTTGATCACAGCCGCTTGAGTTTTCATTGCCGTTTCATTTCCCGTTATGTATTTGGCCATTAACTCTTCGAAATCTGTCGTTTTCTCTTGCTGTGGAACTGACTGTTGATGTTGATTCTGAAAACCAGGAGGGTATGATGGTCGTGGAGCCTGCTGCTGATTCTAATTTTGGTTCTGATTGTTGCTCCATGAAAAATTAGGATGGTTCCTTGCCCCTTGATTATATACATTCTGATAAGTGTTGGGTTGCCTGTTATAGCTTCCCACAAACTGTATGGAAGCTGGGTTGATCGCACACTGTTCTGTCGGATGCTCACCTGCACAAAGTTCGCATATAAATGCTACATGTTGTACGTTTCCCATAGACATGGCATCCATCTTCTTTGATAATGCTGCTATTTGTGCCGATAGAGCTGTTACAGTGTCCACTTCCAAAATACATGATGCTTTAGGTTGAGTCATTCTCTCAGTCGGCCACTGATAGTTGTTTGTAGCCATTGTTTCTATCAAGTCCCATGCTTCCTCAAATTTCTTTGCCAGAAAAGCTCCATCTGAAGCTGCATCGATGTTGGTCCGTATATGACTTCCTAACCCGTTGTAGAATGTGTTTATCTGCATCCAAGGCGGTAGTCCATGATGCGGGCATTTTCTCAACAGCTCTTTGTACCTCTCCCATGCTTCATATAATGGCTCTCCTTGTAGCTGTACAAATGAAGATATCTCCGTTCCCAATTTAACTGTTTTTGACGGCGGGAAAAACTTAGCCAGAAATTTCTGCGCTAAATCGTTCCATGTGGTGATTGATCCCGGTGGTAGAGAATGGAGCCAACCCTTTGCCTTGTCTCTAAGTGAACGGAAATAGCCTTAATCTGATAGCATCATTTGAAACTCCGTTGCACTTGAAGGTATCGCAGATTTCTATTAAACTGACAATGTGCTCGTTCAGATCATCATTCGGAAGACCCCCAAATTGGCAATTTTTCTGCACCATCTGTATCGTTCCAGGCTTGATCTCAAAGTTGTTAGCATTAATCGTCGGCCTGGTGATACTGGACTGAATTTCTGAAATCCAGGGTGTAGCATAATCCCGCAGTGCTTTCCCTTCCGGTTCAGCCATGTTGTCTTTGGGTGTTTCAAGTTCTACTCGAGTCTTTTCAATCCACATAGTTAACTTATGAAACCGTTTGTCGATGTCGTCCTCGAGAGGCAACAAATCTGGCTTCTTCGATCGAGTTTGCATGCACTACTCGAGATTACCTGAAATAACCAATTAAACAAAAGAAATTAAGAATAAAAATATAAATATATGTTTAACTAAAACTGAACTAATTAAACTGATATTGTAAGTAATAAACGCAATTACAGTCCCCGACAACGGCGCCAAAACTTGTTGGGTAAAATTTATACGCGCTACACGCAATTGTACGTGGTCAACAAGTAATACAATAATAAGATCAAGTATCGTTCCCACAGAGACAATAATTCCAATTTATTCAAACAAGTACCAATTTTATATTATTTCAGCTCTATTAAACTAATGATTAACTGATAATTTTTATAATAAACTACTGCTTAGACCAAAATTAACACTAATTCAGAATTTTAACAAGTTTTGGAGAAATAAGCCTACAACTTCACTTATTGTATAATATACTTTCTTTCAGTTTATATCAATTACTCCAGATTATTAACCAAGAACACATAAGTAGATATAGCCATCTCTCGATGCATTAAATCCATACTCAAATCCACAAATGATAGAATTAAGTAAGACACCTTAATTAAACAACTAACTATATCTCTATGTGAATTATAATTGAAAAAGGTTTATTATCAAATTCTCTTCAGATTACGTATGATGTATAGATATCTCTATCCTACACATGAATTATGAGTCCTAACTACAGTAGAAATCACAAACATACGTTACTATGGCTAGTTCTAATCCCATATATCATCTCTCGCATTTATATGGGATAACAGATAATTGGTGATCAAGCAACTATATAAGTTATGCACAACACATAGTAAATAACCTGGAAATAATATTCATAAACTAAGTTGAAAGCTATTCAATCCTCCGTTACATAATAAGATCCGTTATAGGCTTAAATAAGAATTTAGTTCATCATGAATGAATAAAAAACCATAATCCACACGGTGGTAAACATTCTGAATACAAGGTACAGAGGAAGAGAGAAAATAAACTCTAGAATTGTATCACCGCTCTCCGTCACGATCCTTGTGTTCTTCGTGCTTCAACTGTGCTTCAATTCTCCGTCTCTGTCAAAACTCATGAACTAGGGCTTGAAATCTATTTAAGTGTGTCTCAATAAGTCTCTCTGATAGCCTTTTAAAGCCCCTTAATCGCAAGCCAAACAAAATCTCTTCCCGCTGCAGAATCATACTTACAGAAGGAAACTACCTTTTTTGCTGCCGTACCCCCGCCCCAACAAGGGTTTATGCCTGCTGACACCCACCCCAGCGGGTAGCCACTTTGTGCTGTTGAGTTTTCTGCACCCTCGCCCCGGCGGGTGGTTTTGCTTTGCGATGGCCCGCCCCAGCGGGCATCCACTTTTTCATGGAAGTCTGAAATGTTGCCTTTAAGCCCCGATTTTCGTCTAATCTGCTTCTTGCAGTTACCAAATCAAAAACAAAGTAAAATGATACAAAAACTACTTGAAGTAGCCACGAATCAAGCTATAAAGGACATCGATTCGTAGGTATAAAACCAACTCATCACAACACACGGTGTTAACCATCCCCTCATGGTGGAAAGAGAAAAAGGAGTAGAAGAACTGAAGAAAGATAAGGTACAAAGAAAGAGAGAGTGCAGAGAAAGACCATACACTAAATGGCTTTAGTTTTGGGTCACTGTCATCTCAACTTTTACTTTGATAATATTTTGATAAATTTGATATTCATCAGAGAAAGAAATAAAAATTTGGTGAAATTCACTATATCCAGGTTCAGTATGATTTTGAATAAAATCCTTTTTAAGCTCCCTCGTTGATTAAAGGAAATCAAAAAATTGGAAGCACTAGCCAATACCAACTTATAATTTGGTACTCAATTACAACCTTCCTTAGTCAGAACTAACTAAGATCATATCTTAATAATGCCATCCGAGATAAAAAATTATTTCCATCAAGCAAAATCAAAATAAATTTTGCAGAACAGTGTGCAAATCTGTCGTTTCTCTCAATCTTCCATGTTCTTTTTCATGCTTAACCAGAGCTGTAACATATGAAATGACACTGGTTGTGGCAGTATTAATATAATTGTGTTTTTAATAGTATTTGATAGTGTTGAATATTGTGAAATAATGTCAAATGTACATGTGTGTGTGCGTGTGTAGCCATCATTGATCAGATTCAAGAATCTGACGATGAAACCAATAGTGACTCGGACAAGATTTCTGAGATCACTTCTGTTCCTGATCTTACTGAACAATTAAATAAGTTAACCTTTAATAACACTAGTATTACAAAAAATTGGTATACTAGACCTACTCCCCCTGATCTTCAGTTCGAAGAAAAAAACCTTGATAATCAATTTTCTGTTTCATCCAACAAGATTTATGAATGGAATATTGATGGGTTCAGTGAGCATCAAATTCTCACCAAGATGAACCATTTGTCTATGGTAGCCAATAGTTACATCACGGCATTTAATAATCTTACTCAACCTGATATTGTTGAAATATTAACCAATGGTTTTACCGGTGTTCTTCGCTCTTGGTGGGAAAAACACCTTGATGAGGATGCTAGGAATTCTATTATTCATGCTTACCAGTTAGATGACAATGGTCAGCCTATCTTCAGAGAAGATATTGGCTTTGGTTTTCCGGATGGTATTAACACGTTAATCTTCACAATAATAAAACATTTTATTGGAACTCCTAGTAATATCACTGAAAGGATCCATGACCAGTTAAGTAATCTCACTTGTCCTACCTTAAGTGATTTTAGGTGGTATAAAGATGTCTTTATTTCACGTGTTATGCTTCGTAATGATAGTAACAAACCTTTTTGGAAAGAAAAATTTGTTAATGGTCTTCCTTCTTTATTTGCTCATAAAGTCCGTGAAGAACTTAGTAAAACTTTGGGCTATATTGATTATGATAATCTCACTTATGGTGACATAATTAGTTATATTCAAAAAATAGGCTTAAAAATGTGTATTGACTTCAAAATTACTAAACAAGCCGCTAAAGATAAAAAGAAAGCTAAATATGAACTTGGTACTTTTTGTGAACAATATGGTTTGCCACCTATTGCCCCTTCTCGTAGAAAGCATAGGAAAAAGTAAATTGAAACACACAAAAAACGCAAGCATCATAAGAAGCGTTCTAGTCAGTCTAATAATAAAGAAAGTTATTATGAAAAGCCCAAGTCACGAAAGAAAACTCGAAATAAAAAATCCACTTCTAAATCTAATGATAAGAGTAAAATTACATGTTATAACTGCGGTAAAAAGGGTCACTATAAGAATGAATGTAAGTTAAAACAAAAATTAAGTCAGTTAAATATTTCAGTTGAAGATACTGAAAAGATTTTTGAGTTACTTCGAACTCAGTCTGATGAGGATAATGGACTTTCTGATATTCCTTATTCCTCCGCTAATGATTGAAAATAGTTAAACTCCTAGTGAAGATAATGAAGTCACCCTGTGTACTGATAATTGTAGATCTGATTGTTGTAAAACTATTAATGTTCTTACCAAAGAGGATCAAGAAAGCTCTTTGTTAATTGAATTAATTAGTAAACTTACTGATGAAGATTTAAAATTACAATATATGAAACAGTTAAAAGAATTATTTTCTAAAAATAATTCGGGAAAAGGTAAGGTTATGAAAGCCAAAGAAAAGCCTGTTATAAGCCTTAATAAAACCCTAGAGAGATTTAAAACTGTTGAAAAAGAAATCACTCTCCCGGAGTTAAATCAAGAGGTCAATAAACTTAAGAAAGAAATTTCTGGTCTTAAGATTGAAATATCTGATTTAAGAAGAGATATGACTAATCTGGCCTCCAAGGGTTCAGAACTTCATATTTCTGATTCCTCTGATAATGATGAAGACCATCCAGAGTCTTCAGGTATTAAAGACGAAGAATCTCTTCTGATGGTTCAAGGCAATTCATTAAAAAGATTAAAAGATATAACTATTCAAAAATGGTATATCATTGTTTGCCTTGTTATTGATGGAACTTTTGCAATTCAGCTACCTGCCCTTGTTGATACAGGTGCTGATTTAAATTGCATTCAGGAAGGATTAATTCCAACCAAGTTTTATAAGAAAACCAGTGAACGTCTTAATTCAGCTAATGGTAGTAGTATGGAAATAAAATATAAACTGCCTAAAGTTCATATTTGCCAGGATAATATGTGTTTTAAAACATCCTTTGTTTTAATTCGTAACTTGACAGATAAAATAATTTTGGGTCTCCCGTTTATATATTTATTATACCCGTTTACCACTAGTAATAATGGTTTAACTACTGAACACCTTGGGCAGAAAGTGGTTTTTGAGTTTATCACTCAGCCTAAAGAGAGAAACTTGAAATTTATTCAAGATGAGTCCATTTCTAAGTCACTCAACCTGTTAAACTGTAAAACTTCTCAATTAAAATATTTAAAACAAGAGATTAAGTATAAGCAAGTTGAAGATCTCCTTCTACTTGAAAAAATTCAAGACAAAATAGAAGAACTTCGTTTATTCATGGTTAAAAACTTATGTGCTGATTCTCCTAATGCCTTTTGGCACCGTAGAAAGCATGTAGTCAAACTACCCTACGCTAAGGAATTTAAAGAACATCTAATTCCTACTAAGGCTAGACCTATTCAAATGAGTCATCAACAAATGGAACTTTGTAAGCAAGAGATTAATGACTTACTTGCCAAAGGTTTGATAAAACATAGTAAATCCCCTTGGTCTTGCCCTGCCTTTTATGTTAATAATGAAGCAGAAAAAGAAAGAGGTGTCCCTCGTTTAGTCATTAATTATAAGCCGCTTAATAAGGTCTTAGAATGGATTAGGTATCCCCTTCCCAATAAAGAGGACCTTCTTAGTCGCCTTAGTAATGCCACCATTTTTAGCAAATTCGACCTCAAGTCTGGTTTCTGGCAAGTCAGTATCCACCCTAGTGATAGGTACAAAACTGCCTTTACCACTCCTTTCGGTCACTACGAATGGGTTGTTCAAGCTTTTGGCCTGAAAAACGCCCCTAGTGAATTTCAAAATATTCTTAATGAAATACTTAACCCCTTCAGTCATTTTATCATCGTGTATATTGATGATATCCTTGTTTTCTCTAAATCAATTGACGAACATTTCAAACATTTGAATTCGTTCTTCAAAGCCATTAAAGTCAATGGTTTGGTTCTTTCACCAACCAAATGCTGTCTTTTCCAAGTTAGAGTTAAGTTCTTAGGTCATGACATTTACCGCGGTCTTGTTCGACCAATTCAAAGGGTCATTCAATTTGCCGATAAATTTCCTGACAAAATTATCGATAAAACTCAACTCCAGCGTTTTTTAGGATCCCTTAATTACGTCGGTAAGTTTTATCAGAATTTAAGAAAAATCTGTAAACCTCTGTTTCTTCGTTTACAGAAAAATCCTCCTCCATGGACTGATGAGCATACTGTCATCGTTCAACAAGTCAAAAAATCTGTTAAGGTCCTTCCTTGCCTTGGCATATCCAATGAATCAGCCTTCAAAATCGTTGAAACTGACGCCTCCGAAATTGGCTTCGGTGGTATCTTGAAGCAGAAGTTGACTCCTGCTTCTTCTGAGCAAATTGTTCGGTTCCACTCAGGCGCGTGGAATCAAGCCCAATTAAATTATAGCACTATTAAAAAAGAAATCTTGGCATTAGTTTTATGTATTACCAAATTTCAAAATGATTTATTAAATCAAAAATTTTTGGTTCGTATTGATTGCAAATCAGCAAAATATATTTTAGAAAAAGATGTTAAAAATATAGCTGCTAAGCATATTTTTGCCAGATGGCAATCTATTCTAAGCATTTTTGATTTTGATATTGATTATATTAAAGGCTGTGATAATTCAGTTCCTGATTTTTTAACTCGGGAATTTATTAATTCAGGTACCCCTCAAGTTCAAAATGAGTGTGAGAGGGAAAGATAAAAGTGTTCGGCCCCCTGGCCCTTCAGGCCCAGGCCTGCCTAGTCAAAAGCCCGTGGGAGCTATAATCCCTCATCCTGTTACCCCCCTTACTGTAGTTAATAGGTTCACCCCCCTTGTTTCTAGTTCAAAGCCCTATAGTTCGGCCTTGGTTCAGCCCCCTCTAATGGTTGATCCTTATGCTTCTACCAGTAATCCTCCTGCTGGTCAGCGTATTCAAACTGAATACATCCCTGTTTTCTCCACTAATTTATTTCATATTGAAAGACATATGAAATCAATTGATGATCCAGTAAAATTAGCTGCCCAGTTTTTCCCAACTGGTTGGCATTTCATTCCTTCTGCTCCTTATAAATCTCTTATGTATTATAAGGATGTCCTTTTGCAAACTCAGTCAATTGCTATTAAACCTATTTATGATAGAAATGATTCTTCAAAGATCATCTATCATTCTTTTTATATTAAACAGATTATCTCCATGCCTAACTGGGGTAATCATCCGTCTGATCTTAGGCAGTTAGAAGGTCATGATAGCCAGTTTTGCTATTATGATTACATGGAAGCTTGGAACAGGGTTTTTCTGTTTCAAACTCCATCGTTTAGTCATTCGTGGTTCATTCAATTTGACCACAAATTTAAAAGTCAAATTCCTCATTGGTTTGTTTTATGGTGGGAATGCTATGGTCTCATCTTTGATATCCTCCCTATCGAACTTCAAACTGTTCTTAATGTTTTTAGTTCTAGGGTTCCTGTTGTGCAGTCTAATTGCTGCATCCCTGTTATTCTTCATTTCACCAGTAAGTATAAAGTCCCATGGATCCTTAGATGGAACTATGGATTTTATTCCCCTGTTGTCAATGTTGCTCTTTCTTCTGTGGTTTCTCCAGAAAAAGGTGCCTCTAGTAATCACCTTAATCAAATTACTCATGTTACTCGTGAGTTTTCAGTTAAGTGGTGGGATAAGTTTGATCCTTATCGCATCGTTGGTCAAGTTCAGAAGGAGTTTCCCAATCCTTCCCCTATTCAAACAATTCCTCTTCCAAAGGAATCTTCTTCTAGTAAATCAAAATCCAAGAAATCTTCTGTGTCAAAGTTAGATTTTGCGGATATTGATCATTGTACTAATAATGAGTTAAAACAGTTATCTCGTTTGATTCAGAAAAGAATGGATAAACTCAGTGAGGACTCAGTTCCTTCGGTTTGTTCATCTTCTTCTTCTCATTCCAGTCATCATTCTAGCTCTATTGATCCGTACGGAAGCATCTCTCTTCAAGATGCTCAGGATCCATTTGCCTAGAATTCCTACAGTTATTTTGGTCAGCCTTGTTGCAAGATGCTCCTGCCCGCGCAGCCCGTGCTTCTTTGTCCAAAGTAGCCGAAAGCAGTTGCTGAGTCATTTGTCATTTTGCTTTAGTCATGTCCTGTTTGTCGGCCAGAAGGCCTCTTTAGTCAAAAGTTGTTATTGTATTATGCCTGTATTTTCCATTACGCGTCTGTAATAGTAAAAAGCTGTTTGTATTAGTCAAAAGTTATAATAATGCTTTCATCTTTTGATAAAGCATTACTGTTGTTCAATAGTCATTCATGTTTTGTAATTATTGAGTTGTATTCACTTCGCCTTTTCTCTTCCTATATAAGAGAGGCTCAGTCATTGTTGAGAGGCAGGATTTAGTAATCCAATAGAAAGCTTGTGAAGACTTAGATTCCTATCTAACGAATCTTCAGCTCTCTTGTCTTCTCTCTTAGATATGTTAAGCTTCTATAATCGAGTCAATTTGTTGTAAGTTATCAAGTTATTTGTTTGTAATTATTTCAAAGTTCAATAAAAGTTTATTTTTATTTAAACTTCTGATAATACTTATGAACTGCTGCTTTAATTTCTTATAGTTTTGCTATAGTTGTTATTCAGTTTTGTATATGCGCCACTCTTCTCTCTTCCTCTCTTCTCTTCCGCCTTTTGATATATATATATATATATATATATATATATATATATATATATATAAGTTTATATGTATAAATTTAGGAAATGATTTGTCGACTTATGAATGACTAGTCGGGCGCTTGGTCAGAACTAGTCACTTAAGCTCTCTGGCATCGACTCGACTTGACAGCTATGATAAATATATAAAAATATATATTATTAATAATTAATAAAATTTTAAAAAAAAACATATTATTTTTGATAAACTAAAATATAATGAATTTGTGTTACAATAATATTAAAAGTGATTAATATTAATATTAAAAAAAATAGTACTAAAAAAATAATTAAAAATCGGCTCACTAGGTCAACTTAGCCGGTTTCACTGGTTGAGCCACATGTTCAACCGGTGGTCAACTGTTCAATTTGGGTTTTGACCAAACCAGTTCAATCGGTCTAGATCGGTTTAACCAGCTGGGCCGAGCCGGGTTTCAAAACATTGGCTAGAAGTGCCTAAAGATCTCCTGTTAGATTCTCCATTGAATTTAAACAAACGTTATTTCTATGTTAGTAATTGATCTCGTCGATTATGTGAAAACAAATGTTTACTTGGGTCTAGTAACAATGTGTGATATTTGTGATAGTGTGTGCACTACAATCTCATATTCTTCCTGAAAATTAATGCATTTTTAGAACTTCACTGTTCGAATTGAACTTTGGAAGGGTAGTCTTTTTTTGCACCATTAGTATAGTCGTTGAATTTATGTAATGTAAGCATCAACCTTTGGTTAAACAATAACTAGTGACGTCATAATTATTATTAATTAAATATATTAGTAATTATTATAAATTGTATATGATATATATATATATATATATATATATATCACTTCTATTTCAAAACATAAGAGTACTATAATTTATATTTTACAAAACAAAAATCCTATATTTTAAAATAGAGTGTATTAAATATGCTAAAAACAAAATTAATATATTAGTGTCAATACACTTATTATTTGCTCATAAATTTATTATTAAAACTAATCATAGAATTATATATATGCGCGCGCGCCCACACACACACACACTCACACACATATATATATATATATATATATATACTATAATTACACACACATGTATATGTATTTATATATATATACATATATTATAATTAAAAATATCCAACACTATTATTATTATTGTAATTATTATGAATATAATGCTGTTCAACACCATTGTTATTGTTTTTCTATATTTAAACTTATTAAAAACAAATGAGCTATACATGTCCCATCAAAACTCTTTTCTTTTTTACCTTAATTAGTTCATATTGGTACTTCCATAGTTGTCTCCCATCTAATTCTTTCTTCCTTTTCCTTACTACTCCCAAACTCCTAAATCTCTTCCTCAAATTACATTTTTAAAGTACAACCATAATGGTTGAGATGGGATAAATCTAGCAAAGTTCTTTTGGTTGAGGAATTTGAAGTTACGATGGGCTTCTTGGTTGTTGATATTTTTTTTATTTGTTTTTGTGATGATTTTCTACTGATGGTTGAGAACCGGTTGAAACCATCTACCGATTTTACGGTTCCGACGTTTTAACCTTAAGTTTACTGGTTCTTAACAGTTTTTGTGATTTCCGGTTTAACGAACCCAGTCGGATCATTTTCTTGACTGGTTCACGATTCAACCGGTTGATCTGGTCCTAGTCTTAAAACATTGAATGCAACTAGTTTCTGAATTTATTTAACGGAATAACTCAATCCGCATATACGACTATGGTGGCAATTAATTCTTTCTTTTATTGAATTGAAAGCCCCTGAAAGATGGATTCACTCCGCATAGGTTGTTTTTTTATTGTCATGAAAACACTCCAAATGCTCAGTAACATGTTATTACACATGTTATTCTTGTTATTCTAAATATATGTTTTTTATATATATTAGCACATGATATGTATATATATATATATAACATCTTTGGATATGTTAAATATTGAGTAAATGTGATAGATAATACCTGCTATGACTCCCAAATATGTGGTTCTTTGTATGGTCATCAAACAATAAATCAACTTCAATTTTGAAAACACGATGTCTGGGTGAACAGAGGAATCTAGTTTTGGCACTCTCTCTAAGAAATAGGAAATTTCCGGCCACTTTAGATTGCAAATGAATATGATGAATAAGTCCGGATTTCCAATTCTCCTACATACAGCCATGCAATGCTGATAGCTTTGTTTGCATGCAAGGGGACTTCCGATAAATGTGGCGGGGAAGACAATACGTTTGCCAACATATATAGCCTGTCTTCACTTTGTTAACACTATCAACAATATTGTTATACACAACAGAACGCAAGGCTGTTTGGTTTCTCGAAGCCCAAAAAAGTCTTTGATGCAACAAGCCCAAGCATCAACTGAATTGCCAAAATGACCTCCCACCTTTAATGGGTGAATGGCCTTTCCCATCACGATGTTGAATTCTGTATGCATAATTCAGACTGCGTGTTTCTCGAGTGAATGGCCTTTTCATAGAGACTGCGTGTTTCCCATCACGATGTTGAATTCTGTATGCATAATTCGTGTTTCTAGTAGAGACTACGAATTGCTAAAATAACCTCCCACCTTTAATGAGTGAATGGCCTCTCACGATGTTGAATTCTGTATGCATATATAATACGCTCTCATAGAGAGTGTGTTTCTCGACAGGATTGCGTGTGGTGAGACCTCGGCGTAAAATGTTAGGACAAAACCCATCTTAATTCCCTATATAAATGGGAATAACAATGGATACTGCAAGGCCATGAAACTTGGATGAACATCTAATATTCTGTGTAAGCCCAGAATCTTTGTAATCAACAATAATGTCCCGAGAGGTTGAAAGATTATCACCAGGAGCAAACTCGTGAGCATTGGTTGGAATGTTGCTTGCTTTCTCTACCATATATCAGTTTGTCGGTTGGCGATTAACCGAGGCTTCACATGGAATGTAATCTGTTTCCGCCAAACGATCAAACAAGCATGCATGTTTGTCAATGAACTCGTAATTATGGAGTCTAATGAACCTAATTCAGTTGTGGGAAAGTTTAATCGTCTTTGCAAATCTTCATGAGAATCAAATTTGTAAAGTTGTGCATACATAGCTTTTTTCCCTTCAGCAGGTAATAAGGAGCCCATCCGATGGAAGGTTGGTTTGTCCGTGTAATCGGAATACGGTAAGGACATCCACCATTGTACGAGCTTTTAACAATTGTTCCAACCATGGATGTAAAAGTAAAAATATTATTATAAAGTCGCATGTTTGTGCGAAATGCATTAGCCAACTGACGCTCGCCGTCTAGCAACTGCAATAACTCAATTCGCGTATCACGCAAGGCTGGTAGCTGAACTTGCCCTAAGAGCAGCACAAAGAGAAACCCACCGACTTGTTTTGTTGTTGGGTGATAGTGTGTGTTTATGCTCCCACATAACCGCATGGCAGTGGCGACAAACTCGTTCTGGGTAGCCTATATTTAGTACCCTCCTGCTTGTAGCTGCAACAAACAAAAAGTTACTCGATGATTCGTTGTTATCGAGTATTCAAATTACTTGGGAGGCGTACAATTATACCCTTATTTTTGTAAATTAATCACGCAATTTGTTGTTGCACAATTCTGCAATCCAAACTCACATTTAATTACATCTTGTCAATCTCCTCCTGTTTCAACATGACACGTTAAGTTTTCATATTACCCAACATAACATATTAATTTTTCATGTGTATATAAAACGAACCACTATTGGGCTCGGGTGATGTGCGATGGTTCAAAAAAAAACACTAAAATGGATTGCTTATATATTCCGATCACTATTTACTATTTACTGCAAGATATGAATTCAGGCATTTTATGAAATGATTTCATTCACCAATCAAGATATAGCAGGAGTATGGATTTAAGTGTCCCTTAATATCTTATAATACAAGCACCATTTAGACATAAACTCGTTGTTTAAGCAGCATCTTTTAGCATCTGCATTTTATAAAATAAATAAATGCTAAACAAATAAATAAAACAATTTCTGAACTAACGAAAATCTATTAATTATTCACCATTTCCGTACCATTTATCAAATGTCCCTACCAGGAATAACTTAAATACAGTCGTCATTTTTTGAGTGTGCACTAAATTTGATGACGGTGTATTTAAAATTATATTCACAAAATACACAAATGGAGTGAATCCAAGTTTAATAACCTCAACCTCAAAATAACATCACTCAATTATCATAATTTTATTTTCTAAAAAACTCAATTATGTGCTTTTATTTATTCTCTGAACGTGTGTATTAGTATATTTTAAATAATTTTAGGAAACTGATATACTTCCTCCGTCCCAAATTAATTGTTCAGTTTTGACTTTTTTTAGTCACATTAACTATTTTTTAAAACTATTTTATGTACCATTTTTGCCAAAATATAGGTGAAGAGGTTATAACAAAAAAAAAAGTATATACAATTTACTACTAATACTAATTTTTATATTGTTAAAAATATATTTATACATGCTTAATTATTAATTTTAAAAATAGTCAATTTGACTAAAAAATGTCAAAATTGAGCAATTAATATGAGACAGAGGGCGTATATTGTAATTTTATTTGTTAATTTTTTATTGCGAGTTAAGTGAATAATTATAGTTAGTAATATTTTTAAAATGTATTTGATAGAGTGAATTAATTTTATAATGATACTTGTATATTATAAGACTCACAGTTTTGAAAAATATAACTCCCTTCGCAAAATAAAACATTAAAATAAGAAAAATATAATTACTGAAAATCCCGAATTCGTAGTTCTGTGTTGCTACTTGCCTCCTACTCAAAAAGTTGACACACAGATTCATGAATTAGGAAATTCTAGGGTTTCGTGTTCTAAGCTTAACTAATTTCAATCGGGTTTGTCTTTGCGGAATTGAGCCCTAACCAGCGACAATTCGGATCAAAATGGGTCGCTCTCGTGCAATTCCCAACGTTGCCGATGATGATCCCAGCCAAAGGTCTGTGTATAATCTAATTAGCTAAATTAAGGTAGCGTTTGATACGTATAGAGCTGAGTGTCGAAGTTATTTGTATGTTTAACTGCTAGCTCTGTTATTGTGTTCTGAATTTTGTTACAGAATTGGGATTTAATTTTACATTTCTAGCTGTGATTTTGTCATAAGCAGAAGCTCGGATGCAATTGACTGTTAATTTACATAAGAGTATGTCTTTTGCTAGATTTTCTTGATTATATATACCATGCCTGGTGTTTAGTAAAGCTCTGGAATTCTAGCTAAAGAAATCAGATTGCGTGCACGCTCTCTTTTTACAAGATTTTGCAGTTGCTTACTTATCTTTAACATTCTGTTTTATGAGTTGGCTTTGTGTTACTAATTTACTCGTGAACTTGTGTTTTTAAAGACGTGCATTGTTGCCCGAGTGTATAATTGTCCGTGTTTTATTTTGTTAGCTTCTTACTCTCAAATGCTCTTTCCTAATGCTTGTGATTTGTATTGATGACTTTTTAGCCTTCTGTTTAACTTCATTTTCTAGCATCACTAATTTTAATTTTTATTGGCTGGTAATTTGCAAAATGTATTTGTAGTTTCCAGTTTCCGACCTGTGTTCCTCACTTCCTTGAGATCATTTACTTAGAATCGATAAGTTTTTTGGTTTAATCTTGGTTTAACTTATTTACTTGGACCTAAATCAGTAGGTCTCCATTTTCTGTTTTGTTTTTTCTTTTCGATTTAGCATTATTGCTCCCCTCGGTCCCAAATTAGTTCTCCATCTTTTCTTTCCAGCACTATGTCGACCTAGATTTTTTACTTATTTGAAAATTACCAATTTGTCCTTCGTTTTGAACATTACCAACTGGGTGATATTTATCAAGGAAAGGTAATTTTGAAATTTTGACAAAACTTTTATACCTTTTCAAAAAAATTCTTATAGTGCACGAATGTCAAAGGGAACAGATTAATTTTGAACACAAATAATAATATTTTATTGCAAGCTGGCACTAGCATGGTTACTCTATATCCTCTTAAATGTATTTTATTTCACGTGTGACGTGTTATAATATACCCCTTTTGTCCCATTTGAGGTTTCGCTTGTTTTTATACGTCGAGTAGCTGTTTATTTTACCCTAATTCTGCTCGACCTGTGCCCTCTATTTTGCCATAAAATGTCCAGTCGATCGAAGAGAAAGCGGACTGCTTCAAATGTGGAGAATTTAGAGTCTGTGACTGCAGGTATGATGTCAACAGAATTTGGAAGAAAATAATATTTATTTCTTCTTCGTGGTTCAATAATGTATATTGTTTATTTCTTTGTTTTTCTTCTTTATTACTCCATTATGAAGGCTAAAAAGGAATAATCTATTGTTTAACTGATATGGCATGGAAAAGTTCTGGAATTCACGTTGTTCATTTATTTCTATCGACTTCAAGTAGTATTTTTTTTTTCTCTGATGATTAATGCCCTCTTTTTATTATAGATTTACCTAATAAATCAAAATTTCCATGTACTGTAATCGTCACTAAATGAAGTTATGTATTGTTTTTTTATCCCTACCATCTTCTGCAATAACATCATTTTCCCCCATTTTGGAAGGTCAAGGGACAAATGAAGGGAAAAAGGCATTATACCACTGTAACTATTGCAACAAAGATATCTCAGGAAAGATTCGCATTAAATGTGCGGTTTGTTCTGATTTTGATCTTTGCGTGGAGTGCTTTTCAGTGGGAGCTGAGGTTTATCCTCACAAAAGCAATCATCCATATAGGGTTATGGTTAGTGGCCTTAATTAACATTCTTTCTGATTTATTACATGACCTATTCAGCTGTACACCTTATCTTTAATTGTTTCTGTAATAAAAGTATTTCAATTTAGATCTTTTAGCTTTAGAGGTGCTCAAAGTAACCTCTTTCCTTTTACAGTGAGTTCTATTGGTTAGTCTTTAGATTTTATTATCCGAAGCACCTGAATTTGTGATCCTGTGATGTAGGGTATGGGCACTAAGATTACATTTTTGAGGAAAATAAACTTATATCACATCCATGATTCTATTTGTTTGTCTTTTTGTTTTGTTAACATGGTTTTTCTTTTTCTTGATTGTTGAATTCCTTACAATTCAACGTTAATTTTTTTAGTGATGAAACAAGTTTACTTACCAAATTAAAACATTCATGATTAGTCTTTGAATATTGGTATTCTGCATTTTCCTTTCTCTCTTCTTTAGTCATGCCTAGTGATAAAGGTAGGAAGCTTAGAGGGATTAGCGGCAAGATGGGAGACCATAAAGTTAGAATGAGTGCATTCATTAAAATCAGTTAGCACCACTCGAGCATGAAAGAAGGAAGGTGCCCAGTAAGAAATCAGTCACATGAAATGTAATTCTTTTTTTTTTATGCTGGTCAGAATCTGGTAGTATGGTTTTCTTGATGAATCCTACAAGGAAAAGTCAAAATAAAAGGGTTGAAGTTGCAAAAGAAGAGTAAAACCATACGCAGAATGATATACTTTTCTCCTGGTTAGGCTCCTCTCCTCTGTAGTTCAAACTACTTTTTATACAAAAAAGAGAGTTACCCGTTTGGGTGACTCTATTTCTCCCCTAGTTTGTTGCCTGTGTCATGTACTAAGTTAATGATAAAGCCCTGTATATAGTATATAGCACAATGAACAACATTCATTTGTGTTACCCCTGTTGGCTACTGGTTAGAGTTGTCTTTATTGATTGCACCTTGAGTTTCACTCATGCTTATGGCATTCATGCGGCAGTTGCTTTGACTCCCTATAAAGAGTAAATGGTTATATCTTTACTTCGTCATGTATGTGATCTTCATTCTGTTGAGCTTCACAATTTCTTTTAGTAGCTTTTATACTGGCTCTGTCTCCCAGTATTATTGTGAAGTAAATTACTATTGAGTATCACTTTTATTATCTATTGTTGAGATATTCTTTAAGGCTTCTTTTATTTTTTTTTCCCACAGGATAATTTGTCGTTCCCTCTCATATGTCCTGACTGGAATGCAGATGAAGAAATATTACTACTAGAGGTATTCCTATATACAGAAAGATTTCCTACTTAGATTTTGTGCAAATTCTCTAATGGTTGTTCCTGATGGTGTCCTTGTTTATATGTTTATTGTTACGATTTTGGAAGATACTTGCTCTCTTTTTTCCTCGGTGGCTACAAGTGTTCATTCATAATTCTAACTTTTAAGGGTTCTAGCCTGGTTAAGACAAAAATAAAATAAAATGGAAATTGAACTTGAACTTGAACTTGGAATATTGACCTAAAAACTCGAGACATCCTTCGTGCAGGGTATTGAAATGTATGGGTTGGGGAACTGGAATGAAGTTGCCGAGCATGTTGGAACAAAAAGTAGATCTCAGTGTGTCGACCACTACAACACTATATATATGAACTCGCTGTGCTTCCCTCTTCCAGTATGACGTTATAATGTATTAATTTTCTTTAAATAGATATGAATCTGTTAGAATAAATTGCTAATATGCTAATGCTTGTAGGACATGTCTCATGTAATGGGAAAGAACAGAGAGGAACTCCTTGCTATGGCCAGAGGACTTGGTGAAGTGAAGAAAGGTTAGCTTGTCAGTTACTCAATTAAATTTGTGTCTGTATTTGAACTTCCCAACCTAAATTTAAATAGTTTGCCTATGATGCCTTGGGTAAGTAATTCATTAATAATAGCATCCTTTACGGTGCCATTATCTTCTAGCAACAGGAAGATGAAGCTACAATTATACACTGTCTTTTTCCCAACCTTATATCTATGGTGGCATGCTTTTACTTTCAAATTTAGAACTCTATCTGGCGACATAGTCCAAAACATTTCCATCACATCAATAATCATTTCAATGATACTGAAATTATAATTATTCTGAAAAGTATTTTGGCAACTTCTTTCAAATGGAGAACAACTCTACGCCTGCAATGTTTAAAAATCGGTAGGCGGACCTAGGTGGCGGAGATGGCACCTAGCACCTTGGTCATGTTTTCTTATTAGTTATTGTATATTTGTTTATAATACATAAGCCATATATTTGATATAAATGTTCTAAATTATTCATGAAAAATTACCAAAAAAAATAAATATCTTAAAAGACCTAACAAATTCATTTCAAGCAGTGTAGGGCTTCAAAGCCTTCTTTAAATATCACTATTATTCGTTGTTTAAAATTCATATTTGTAGCCATTTCCTAGACAATTCTTTTGACTTTAATTTCAACTCTATTATTTTTGGTAAAGTTCATTTAGCACTTAAGAATTTAGCAGTTAAGAAAAACTAAGTGGTCTATATTTCAGAGTTAGATTAAAATGTGATGTATTATATAAATTAATGAATAAAAATTAGGATTCAAGGTGGTAGGTACGGAATTACGGATTCCGCATAAACACCCAACCAAATCGAGGTGGTAGAAGACCGATTCTGCCAGCCCAGGCGCAGTCTTTACAGCCGTCAAATAAATCATTCATTGACAATAGGCTTTTACACATTAACAGATTATGCTCAGGTTTTATCCAGATTAGAACCTAAAAACGTATAGGGTCTGTTTTGTAGAGATCATTTGTTGGAACAACTGTGCCAATGATCAGGAGGAAATTCTTCTGATCAAATAAAAAATATGCAACTGTCTGCAAACCAATTCTTGAGCCTTTCATTCTTCTTTAAATAGACCCTACAGTCCTCATTTTCATTTCCTGAAGTGGAAAGATCTGTGTTAGTTTACAATACTTGTTTCTATTTCTTGTCGTGAATTCTCATACTTCCTGAATTGCTGCAGGATTTCCGATGCTTGGGGAGCATACAGTGAAAGAAGAGTCTCCGTTCTCTGCAAAAATAAAGTATAGCTGACTTCTCCATCGTATTTGTTTTTCTATTGTAGCTCTTTATCCTTTTCACCTCACTCCTTCAAAATCCTTGGTCAGGGTCGAAGATCAAAGCAGAGATGGTCCAGGTCGATCCTTATCTGGATTAATTTCTGGTATGTCTCTGTGAGTCGGTATCGTGAACTCATGCTTGTATTATTGGTCTCTCTCTCTCTCTCTCTCTCTCTCTCTCTCTCTCTCTCTCTCTCTCTCTCTCTCTCTCTGTGTGTGTATGTGTGTGTATTTGAAATAGCATGCATTAATATATTTCTCTTCTACATCAGAGGTAGGCACTGGTGCAGGTTCCAGCAGTGGTAACACATCCACAGGGGGGGTTAAAAGGGCATCTAGCATAGTCCAGAGTAAGGATGGTCATGATGGCACTAAAGTCGAAGGTAGAGACTGCTTACTTATTCATCTGTAATCTGAATGTAAGCAACTATACTGGTTGCCATCTATTTGCATTGGCAGCTAACTGGTTATAAGTATTTAACCCTTTTTTTGTGAGATGTATTGCCTTGAAAGCTGCTCAATAATAATGTATTGTGATGTAAGGATGTGAAGTAGAAAAAACATAAGGGGCGTGATGCTTCATAATAGTCCTGTTGGAGAGTAAGGTTGAGGGAGCAAAGTAAAGAAATTATGAGAGCGAGAGAGAGAGAGTTGAGAAATTAGGTCAAGTGTCGCCGAGTTAAGCTAGAGCTCGCTAGTCTTAATGTGAATTCTTCTATAGTTTGAAGGAGACAGATTTTGGGATCTTGAGACCACTTGCACTCGAAAGAATATTGATGGAGTTGCATCTAAAACTCAGATAACAACAAAATTCTATTAAATAATTATTCATCATGACAACTGAAGTGGAAATCCCCTTAAATATATGCGGTCAGTGTGGGAGAAGTTCTGGTGCTCACCACCTGGTACGGATATCTGAGTGGAAGATCAGACGGGATTACTCCATTTCCTAGTCCAGCTAGCATGGATAAAGCCTGAAAAGGGTTCTAAGGCCTGTGAGGGGGGTATAGGTCATAGAGCATTGGACAGAGGATCCTCTGCAAGGTTGCAAATTTGTTGCCTCTAGTCCCTTGTGGGAGTCTTGAGGACTTTAAAATTTTGCACACCTGGCATGAGTGTTTATACCTTACCACCATGATATAGTGTCAATTTCTGTTTTTATATTATGTTTTGACTTTGTTTTGGTTTTCACATACTAAATTCGCATTGCCATTTTCCTTCGCTGTATACAGGCCATAAATTCTCTTTTTTTATATTTGTAAAATCGTATTTATCAGTTCTAAAGACAAATGCTTGTGTATTTTCTGTAAATGTCAGATTCTCAAGCAGACAGGAGTGTTGAAGAGAAAAAACTTAGGATTCCAGGGGATGAGGGGCCTTCTTTGACAGAGTTTAGCGGCTACAATACTAAGAGGCAGGAATTTGAGATTGAGTATGATAATGATGCTGAGCAATTACTGGCAGACATGGAATTCAAGGATACCGACTCTGATGCTGAACGTGAACTCAAACTGCGAATATTGCGTATTTACTTAAAAAGGTAAACCATCACTTGTTTCTCTCCTTCAGTGTTTTCTCAATGATTGTCATATTTAAATGAATGCACATTGTTTGCAAAAAATAAGGAAAGTTTCTTACCATAAGAGCCCACTTATTACAGTTAAGAGATTGTTAGCCTTAAGGTTGAGGATTGGTCCTTCAAGGAATAAACCAGGAACCCAATACTCCTTTAGCATTCTGTCCCACAAATATTGCAACACATTCCTTTTAACAAAGTCCTACAAAAATTGCAACAATTCTTTATTGGGTATCTTTTATGAAGTTAAATGATTAATTTACCCATAGTCATGTCACTTTTATCACTTGAATATATAGTGGGTCCCTTCACCAACTAAAACTTTTGTGGTTCATATTCTTGGAGCACTCTGAGCCACACATTTTATAGGGATCAATTACGAAATCAAATAAGAATAAAAAAATTCTTAAAATTTGAGCAAAAGGCATGTTCCAATATTTATGGGACGGATGGAGTATGTCTTAAAAGTTACTATGCAATGATTATTGAAGCTAGTAAACTAAGTAAAGATCTCTCTCCTGCCATCATTCTTTCTCTTCACTTTTCTTTTTACTATTTACTGCATGAGAGTGGTGGTGGCTGGTTTGGAGGAGGTATTTTCGCCCTATTGGCACAATTTCAAAGCTTACATGCCGTTAAGTCCTTGTGGTTAGTTTCTGCTATTGCTTGTCTACAATTGTTCACCAATAATTTTTTGAGCTATTTTTCATTTCTATATTCAAGAAAAGCTGTTTCTTTTGGTGCACGTCAGTAGGGTGTATATACTTCTAGCAAACCATAAGATATTCTCTAAGCAGTGTACATGAATATTTATTTACTGTTCATTTAACTTGTATATTCCTAAAATTTACCCATCTGATATAGATACAACTTTTGCCTCCAGAACCCTTAAATTTCCAACTGCTTTTTATGATGAAATTTCGTAAATGTGTTGAACTCTCTTTTGTTGATATATATTCAGTCAAAAGATACTTCTTCTGGTGCATGTATTTACTTATTCACTTTAAAACAATTGACAGTGGATATATGTGATACTTCATACTCTTGGTAACATGTAAGATATTCTTGAAGTACTGTCTGAAACTTTTTTTGTTTTTCTGACATATACATTTTATTTATTTTGTTGTTATTGGGAACCTTTGACAGGCTTGATGAGAGGAAACGCAGGAAGGAATTCATACTGGATAGAAATTTGCTATACCCTGATCCTTTTGAGAAGGATCTCTCACTTGAAGAGAGGGAAATATGTCAGCGTTTCAGAGTGTTCATGCGATTTCATTCAAAAGAGGAACATGCAGAATTGCTGAAAACTCTTATTGAAGAGCACCGGATTCGGACAAGAATACAAGATCTTCAGGTTCGATGCATGCCTGGGACTTTGGCTCAATATACTTTATTTGTCCAACCATTATCCATTCTAATATATTTAATTACCTTACCAATTCAGGAATTTAGCTAACTCATAGAATTCTGGAAAGGAAGATCTAGTACAAGCTTTTTAAGCTAACAAATTATACTAAATGCGAATAAATTGATTATCTGAATTAGGTATAGGCTCTGCAAGCTCGTCTACCCAGAATTTTTTCCTTCCTTTGTTCTTGACTATTTGCTCATGTGCCTGTCTTATTATAAGTTAAATGCAGTTTGTGCTTAGTGCTGTTTAATCTTATACTTGTTTAAAAATAACAAGTACTCCGGGAAATGTTCCATTTTTATACAAGATTGGCAAGTAGGTTATGTTATTCTTACAGAGTACGAGTCAGATTTTATCAAATCATAACCCTCTAGAATGACTAGTGAAATGAAACATTCAATTTTCGGAAAGGACTCGGGGTAAGCCCTTTACACTGGAACCACTTGACCACAATCTACTTGCTCATTATAATCAGCTCAGATCGAGTAATGAGCAATAACTGGTTCATATAGCCAATTGATAGATTTATTGTGATTTACTATTTGAAATTTTCCAAGAAAAATATCATTAACAATTTGTTTAGCCTTTCAGCGGCTTAAGCTGTGATTCATTATAAATCTGTGCGGTGAATTTAAGAACATTTATTGCAGCTCATATATGTTTTGTTTCTCAAACCTGTAATTTATTCTTCACAGTTGTAGTATTTAGATTGGAATTGTTCTTGCAGGAAGCTCGAGCTGCTGGCTGCCGCACATCTGTTGAGGCTCAAAGGTTTATTGAACAGAAGAAAAAGAGGGAAGCTGAGGAAAATGCCCGTAAGGCCAAGGACAGTTCTCAAATTGGTCCAAGTGGTAAATTCTTGCAGAGGGCGAGTCATCTTAAAGGTGAACTAGACAGCAGCCCCAGGGGAGGTGTTATGGGGGCAGGTTTAGATGATTGGAATATCAATGGACTTCCAGGGGCTGATTTACTCTCTGAAGCTGTAAGTATTTAGTACACAGTTTCCACTAGTTGAACTTAAGATCACTCTTTGTTGGGGGAACTTTTTACACTCCTTTCCTAGGTAGTAAGAGAATTGTCTTTTATAAAGGCTACTCTACATGAATTCACATAATTGACCTTTTAAGTTTACTTTACATGATTACTGTCGGAGTTTGATTATCCATATTGTCAGACCAAAATGCAAATAGAAAAACAGATACAGTCAATAAACGTTCAGTGTTTCTTTTAAAGCTTGATTGCCTGTCCTTAAAATCTACTGTGATATCTACATGCAGGAGAAACGATTGTGCTGCGAAATCAGGATCCTCCCTGCACATTATCTGAAGATGCTGGAGACCATGTCAATAGAGGTTATGAAAGGTAGGATTTCTCAAAAATCAGATGCACATGGCCTGTTCAATGTTGATCCAAACAAGGTGGACAGGGTGTATGACATGCTTGTGAGAAAGGGAATCATCCAACCATGATGGACATCCCATCAACCTAGTGTGAAATCTCATCCCATACCTGCAAGATTATTAAACATAAATAGTTGCAAACTCCCTAGGAAGCAGAATTCTTTGAACTGCCGTATCCCCGCACTGGATACTCGGATTCTGGGGGATTCTCTCCTCCTTTATAACTTGTGTGTTTTTAATTATCTATGATTATATTGTTTATGACTTCATATTTATAGAAACATGAAATTTATATTGTTTGTTGAATATTTGTTGTTTTTGTTTTGCAGTATCTATTTTGATGGATGTTATATATATATATATATATATATATACACGGAAATAATCAAGGGTCCTCTCGATCTTACATACTTTGTTCACCACTTTTAGTAACAGACCGGGCGACGTTTGGTCCGTCGCGTATATAAGAAAACCATAGTCTTATATCGAACCGTCGTCATAACATATAAACCGTTTATCTGTTTTATAGCGACGGAGCGAACTGTCGTCTTGTTCGTCGCTAAAAGTGGTGAGCATGGTATGTAAAATAAATGGTATGCCTTTGAAATGGACTGATATATATATACTGTCCTCAAAAGACTAAAGTTATAAAAAAAAAATTGAGCTGAGGTACATAAAATAAATGGCAAGTATGTCATTAAGTGGGGTATTAGTATAAAAAAATAAAATTACTCATCACTTTATGTAATTTTGTGGAATCACTAAGGATAAATATGAAAAAAAAAATCTCTTTCCTTTACTTTTTTAATATGTTTGAAAAATATATTTTGTTCATCTTTTGAGGACGGAGAAAGTATATATATATTTAATAATAAAATATGTGCCAAATTTCTCCATCTAAATTCCCCATATTTTAAGCTTTGATAAATCGTGGTAGTATGAGTATGAGCTTAGCAAATTACTAATGTTATAGAATTTGTAGCCCGTTTCGGATTATAAAATATGAATCACCCACCGAGCATGTTAGTTTAGAACATACATGACAGTCTTTGTTCCAGGCTACTATGTTTGTTTGCAAGTATTACACTTGAGATAGGACTATTACACTCTGTTTCTGAGTTTTAAAATGGACAGAAAAGAAAAGAAATGGACGGAAAATTTAAGTTTTCTCTCCAATTCCTATGTTTTTGAATTTTTTAATAAACTGAAAAAAAAGAAACAGATAGAAAACTTGGTCACTTTTCCTGCGTTTTCCGTTCAAAATTGGCCTGATTTGAACGAAAAAGAAATTGGAATAAGTAATATTTTTATAATTCCCATATTATCCTCAACCTTCAATATAATAAATTTTAAATTATAACTGTCACCAATTTATTTTTATCTACTAAATCTAAGTTGATAAAGAAAAATTTAAAATATGTAACGTTCATAAAGTAATTGATACATAAAAAATATCATATTTTTATGTACTGGATGATTAGCGTCTCCACGGAAAGAAATAATGTTCACTTTTCATTTGCCTGACTTCTTACCAAAATTATATTCAATCAGACGAAAAGCCTCGAAATGAAAGAAATTCAGAATTCACAATGTAAGAAGACATTCTTGGCATGTGTCGGTACTAATCTTTTCCATCTTACGGAAAGAAGTGAAATCTAGAAATTATGGAGTAAGAGAGCCATATAAGGTATTTTAAATTGATAAAGATCAGTTTGAATTTTTGGAAGAATATGATGAATAATCTTTGTTAGTATTAATAATACATATTATATTTGATGACTTTTAGATATGATATGACAATGACTTTTCTATTAAAAACTCAAAAACAACGCAAAAGAAAATTTTAAATTTTCTATTCTTTTCTTTTCTGTTCTAATTCAAGTTTTCTATTCTTTTCTTTTTCATTCAAAACTCAGAAACAGAGTGTTAATTCCAAGTGACTTGTTTGTTTTCAAATTTGAGATTGGGACTATTAGTCCTGGGATTATAAAATAGCTTAAAATGTGGGATTATTTAATACCATCTCCTACCCGATATTATAATCCCTATCATTTGGGATTAAAAATTGCTAGACAAAATTACCCCTAGACCTTTTTTTAATATCCTATTCTATCCTTTTCGTATATCAGTCTATCTATTTTTTTCAAAATAATATTTATTGATTATGTATACACCCCAACCCCGCACACTACACACCCGCACCCCAACGCCCCACCCACCCACCTAAAAAAAATAATATTTATTGATTATGTATACACCCCACCCTGCGCACCCCCACCCACCCCCCACCCCGCGCACTCCCACCCACCCCCACCCCCCACCCCCCACCCCCTCAAAAAAAAAATATTTATTGATTATGTATACACTTCACCACTCCCACCCCGCCCCGCCCCGCCCCGCCCTGCCAGCCCCAACCCCCCACGCCCCACCCCCACTCAATTTTTTTTTTTATTATGTATACACCCCCATCCCACCCCCCACCCCACCCCACAAAAATTAAAAAAATAATATTTACTGATTATATATAAACCTCACTCTACCCCACCCCACACCCACCCCACCCCACCCCACAAAAATTAAAAAAATAATATTTATTGATTATATATACACCCACCTTACGCCACCCCCAACCCACCCACCCCCACCCCACAAAAATTAAAAAAATAATATTTACTGATTATATATATACCACACCCTACCCCACCCCACCCCACCCACCTCAACCCACAAAAATTTAAAAAAATTAATATTTACTGATTATATATACACCTCACCCTATCCCACCCCCACGCCCACCCCCCCCCCCCCCACCCCCTTAAAAAAATAATAATATTTACTAATTATGTATACCCCCACCCTGCTCCCACCCCCACTCTGCCCACCCAGCCCACCCAACCACCCTCACCCCCCACCCACCTTCACCCCCACCCCACAAAAATTAAAAAATAATATTTACTAATTATGTATACACTCCCACCCCGCCCTGTCCCGTCCCACCCTGCCCCAACCCCAACCCCAACCCCCAACCCCCACCCCCCCTCGCCCCTCGACCCTCGAAAAAATATTATTTATTGATTATGTATACACTCCCACCCCACCCCGCCCCCGCACCCTCTCAAAAAAAATAATATTTATTGAATAATATAACCACTTATTTAAAAGTTTTTAATTAATTTTTTTATTATTTTTTGATGTATAAATAAGTTTAAATTATAGTTTAAAATATGTTATTATTGGTAAGGGTATAATAGTACAAATGATATTTTTTAATCCAATCCTTTAATTAATCCTTGAAAAAACAAACATAACATTGGATTATTTTAAGTTATCTCATGAATAATCCCATAAAAAACAAACATGTGACTAGGACTATTTAATCCTAAAATTAATAATTTTGAATTATAATCCCTTGAATTATAATCTATAATCCTTACAAACAAGCATGTTCCTAGTGTTATTTGTTTGTAAGCAAAGGAGATTGAAAATATGCTCAAGGATGAACACGAGGAATGCTTTTGGTATTTTTTAAATGAGGCTTATTTCCTAAATTACGTGGAAAGTATACTTGAGATCGAATACAATAAATGTATTTGATATTTTTAGGGAAGGACTATTTTACTAGTTATTGTGTTAGTTCTACAAATTATCTTATATGAGTATGGAATTTACATACTATTCACGTACACGTAGAAGAAATATTGTGAAACTTAACATTTCTTGTGGATAAAATATCTTTTAGTTTATTTTAAAAATTTGGTCAACTTAGTAATTTTTTGATTTATTTACTTGAGAGAATGGGATTTGATGGAGGAGTTACATAAGAATGCGTATTTTTACGGCCAGCTTTTCGGTAACTTTGGAGAGAAATGTTGTTTTAGGAGTGGATTCATAAATTTATATAATTGTAAAACTTATTAATACTCCCTCCGTTCCAAAATAACTACTCAATTTTGATTTTTTTTAGTCAAATTGACTATTTTTAAAATTAATAATTAAGCATGTATAAATATATTTTTAACATTATAAAAATTGGTATTAGTAGTAAATTGTATATACTTTTTTTTGTTATAACCTCTACACCTATATTCTGACAAAAATGGTAAAAAAAATAGTTTTAAAAAATAGTCAATTTGATTTTAAAAAATCAAAACTAAACAGTTATTTTAAGACGGAAGAAGTATATAATATTGGTATTAGTATTATAAGAGAATCTCGCTTATTATATATATTTTTCAAAAAATTAGTCTATTATTTAATAAGAAAGAAGAAGATAAAAAGAAAACAAAGGTTAAAAGTGGAAAATTGACAGCAAGATAGTATGAGAGTGTATGCATATGCTGCTGTAAACAAAAGTGGGCATACTTTTAGTAAAAGAAAGAACAATCTGAATAACATTAATAAATATAATGCAGGAGAATAAGATAAAACAGGTGCTACCTAGTCAGCCTAGGAACCTTAAAATGCCTGAGGCACCCCCATTAGTATAAAATTATACAATGGTACTTACTACAGACATACTAAAAGCCAGCATGAGAGGGACCACTATCTGTCTTTATCAAACTAAACAACACGAGCAAAAAGTGGAAAGATCAAACAAAAGTCCTTCCAACTCACTAAAAAGTCAAAAGGTCCCCAAAACATGAAAAAACTAATACTAATAAAGATCATAAGCCTCTGCCTAAGTCAATAAAAAGTACACTTGCTTGAGGTCAGCCATTTTAGTCCCAAAACCACCCATCTCTGGTCCCCTACTACTTCACCATGTAGTACTAAATCTCAAATTATCCCCCAATGATGGAAAAGCACAATAACTCCCGTCCAAGGCAAACAATAATGTTATTATCCCATAAAATAACTACATATCGTTCACATACAGTTGACGTATCACTTATAGATTTGTTGTTAAGTCATATCAATAACAAACCAATGAGTGTCCACGTCAACTGTATATAAACGGTATGTGATTATTTTATGTGATAGTAGCATTATTGCAATGCCAAACCAATGTCAAATAAAAAACAGCTTTTCCCCTTCTAACCACGACTACCAATCAAATATGGACGGACTAAAAAGGAATGATCTATAGCTAGTTATTGTTGGGGTCCAAAGTCCCATAGGTGAATAGTGTTGTCACTGGAACAAGCTGCCAAGTATCTTTCATCTGCAACCACAGCATTTGTTACCCCTATTCTTTCTCTCAAAGTATACAAAAACTCCCCGTGCTCAACCTCCCATGCTCTAATGACTCCGCCTACACACATTAACGCGTACCCGCCGTTCATGCACCCCAAAACGCCCCTCTGTGATACCCCCGGTACGTTAAATCTACACACCTCCTCCAAACTCCCCACCCTACGCACGGATCCACGACGGTCCACTAGAACCAACTCCTCGTGCCTAGCATCCAAAGACCCCACCATGAGCCCTCTGGGGAACTCTTCCTCTCCCAATACTATAACTTGGTTTCCCAAATCGAATACGATAACCCTATCGCTCGTGCATGCCACCGCCAATTCTTGACTAGTCACCCTGACTTGGCCTATGAGCTCAGTAAACTCCGTCAGTAAATGCCAACCCCTTACGGCTTCGGGGTCTGTTAATGTGCCGCCGATGAAAACTAGCTCTTCACTATTCCACACATGAAAAGCACGACCCGGAACACCTGACCAAGAATAATTAGTAGAAAATGTTAATTCAATAATTAGGATTCTAAATTAAAATAAATAAAACTTCCAACATTTACTTGTTTACACAACTATTAGCATTACTTGAGCAATAAGCAACTAAAAGTCAGTCAAAAACTTTTGATAATAGTACGTATCAGTCAAACTCATGCATGGTATATAACTAATACTTGCGTTCAAGCACCTGCATAGAGACCGACCCACCACCGGTTACAACCATGAAAGTCCACCAAAGCTCCGTCGTTGACTACATCACCCAGGTGGGCTCTACGGGGTGGGGTGGCATTGTCGATCATTGCCACGTGGATGTCACCGTCGAGGGAGGCAAAGACAACCAAGGACTCGGATAGAATGATCCCCGACACTGCAGGTGAAAAGGGGCCTAGACGATCGCGATGTTGGGGATGGATAGTGGAAATGTGTAGCCTATTGGGGAGGTGGAATAGGCGAACTGAGCCATCAGAAAAGCCAGCTGCAAGGTGGTAGTTAAATACCGCAAGGCGGCGGCATGATAGGTTATCATTGTTGTTATTGTCATCTGTTGGGACAAAGTCATGGAGGGTGGTGTATACATATCTTGCAACACGGAAGTTATGGGATGCACGGTGGTGGTATATATATTCCTCATACCAAGAATCATGGCGGAGGCTGTTACAATGCCAAATGCGACGAGTGAGGTTTTGCCATAGGAGATCTGATCGCGACACTGCTCGCCAAGTAGAACATACCTGCATGCAAACAGGAACATTTTTATTATCAAGTTTGCACAAGTTTAGTATACTGAATTAATAGCAGTTAGATGCATTGTCAATATAAAAATCCATATCATCCCAGGTTCTCAGCTTGGCTACTGCAAGCTAATAAAACCTGCAATTTTTTTTAGTAAATACAAAAATGAATACACACTTTTGCATCATGTATTCACTTCAATGGTACGTTGGTTGACATTTTTTATAGTACATTTATAATTTTTCTGAATGGTTGTTAACACTTTAATAGGACTATCTTAAATCACTAATGTGTATTTATGTTACGAGTTCCCTTTGCTTGAAATTGTTTAAATGCGCTTTAATTTATGTTCAAAATGAAGGTCTTCAAAAGTAACATGCACAAGAACTTCCGTACATTATTAACTTGTCAACTAATTTTGATATCATTCAACATAATCATCTGTTTTAATTAAATCAGTCCCTTCTAAAATGAGGATGACCGTAGCTCGATTCCACATTAGTCGGAACCTAATTGTTGCGTGATATCAGGAGGTGAAAATAAAAAAAAATAGTTTACTTCAGCTATATTCAAAAGACAGATACCAGGGAGTTTGTAATAAAACTTAAAAATCTCAGGTATTTATGCAACACTAGATCAGATTTGCAGTTCGCAAGACTTTATTCTAAAATTTTCAAGAGTTGGGGGCCCCCTTAGAATGATAACAGAACAGCTTAAAAGAAAGGAACGTATTTCAAGGAAAGAAAACATAACAAACAAACAACTAGTGGGTCATTAATATATGTTTGAAAAAAAAAATCAGGATTAGTCAAAATACTATCATCATCTGTAGCCCTACTCCAAAAATATACAAATGAGATAACAAACACTTGATTCAAGGTCATTTTTATTCTAAAAACCTCTTCAATAATCACAAGAGTTAAACAAAAGAATAAAACATAAAACTCCGTAAATTAAGCATAATTCGGTGTAAAATTTTCTAAGTGCTGAGCAACAAGGCTGTGCATCTACACACTAGTTCAACTGCAAGCAACAAAATGGCAATAAGCTTAGATTTTTCATCATTTTTTACCTTCTATTTCACAATGATGAACTCCTAAATAACAGGATACCTCGATATAATGCTAGAAAACAATATTACTCCATTTTTAAAAGAAAACAACTTTACTGCAAGAATTCTAGTCTCTACTCCTACAAAAACTAATGAGTAAAACCCTATTGGGTACAATACCCAAGAGACTAATGCAGGCCTCACATTAAAGACCCTTAAAGAAGAACCATGCACGCGCATTATACATTATTTAAAACAAAAAAAATTAATGCGTTTTGAGGCTGAAGTCATGTCAGCAGGCCTTCAGGAGAGAGTAGAGAGCCCACAAAAGTGGAGAACATGAAAGAGGAGAGAGAGAGAGATGTAATGAGTCAGTGAGGACTCAGGTCTAGTAAACAAATAGGGGGGAATAGGGGAGTGAGATATAGGTACCAGTAGGCAGTAGGAGGTTATGGCATGGATTAGACTTGTCTTACTGTACAGTCTTTTTAATACTACTGGTTGGTTGTGGCATAAAACATATATATCCAGGGGAGAGAGAAAAAAGAGACTTGCATCTCCTTTTAAAGTTCCAATTTAGGTCAGAAGAAGATAAGGTAAAGTGTAAGTACTAACAATACTACCCTATAATTTGCATTTTCTAACGTGATCCTTTGATTATTAGTACTAATATTATAAAGTAGAATTGACAAAAATTTAAATTAATTAGATGGTCTCTCTTTATATTTGGTTGTAGCTACAATATAAAGATAAGATAAAAGGAGCTGATATTTTCAGTTGCACTTTTTTATTTCCAAGTGTAAAATATTGAAATACTTAATTCTACCGTTTATTAACAATAGTATACTAGTTGTGAAATAGGAAAGATTACGCTAGGAATAACATTTTTGTAAGACAAATATCTGGAGAATATGGAAGTAACAAGAACTAGTGAACCGGTTCGTTCCTTAGTCACTTATCTCCATTTTTCTATGCCCTTTAGATGAAATGAATTTCTAAAATTGAATCCTAATATTAAAGGTTTTCAAAAAAATATTAAAAAAAATAAATACTTACTAGTTCGTATACACATTTACATGAAAAAGGAAATATGTTTCTCAGACACAGTTTATCAGCTTGCTGAAATGATGCCCTACGGCCTACACACTATTGCCCTCTAACTAACCAAGGGGAATAATAGTAAATTGCACCATGTGTATATATTAAGTGCTTTATATTTTTGTCTGAATTAGAAATATTATTTTCCTTTTGGTCCACTAAACATTACATTCATAATGGAAGGAAATATATAGAATTTGAGCCCCACACCAGGAGAGCGGGGTAGACTTGCTTTCCAGTTAGCATTTAAGGATCCTACTTGATACTCATATATTCTCCTCCTACGAGGACAATGTATTTGGAAGTAAGATGTGTTTTTAATAGGGAGACCAAATAAGACAAATACCTTCTACCCAAACCTAGTTGTGGTCCATATCATATTCCTACTACTGTTAATATATACTTTCTTCAAAAGCTTATAAAATACTAGCATCTCCACACTCTCTTTCATTTCCAAGAAAGGATGTCTCTTTAAAAGCAGTGAGGAATCTTCACCCTCTCCCAACTTCTTCTGGGCTGCTCTCTCTTTTGACTCCAGTCTTCCTTACTCCAGATATAAAAGTATATTGTAAAGATATATTTATATTTACTTAACATCATATATAAGTCAAAATAAAAGTGTGACAAATTAAAGCATGACTTGAAAATTTGTAAAATAAGTTACGGAAACAATTGGATAATAATAACTTGTAAAATAAACAACTAGTCCTACGACTCAAATGAAGGATAAATGAAACCAAGCTATATCAAAATGATTTGTAAGATGAAATCACTGGTAAACACCCAAATTCACAAATGATTTATAAGTAAGCTTGACCAATTTATAAGTCACTCTCATAAACCTCCAAGAGACTGAGACCCTGAAATCATATCCATAACAATTCCCTGTTTCCTCTTTCCCTTTATCTGGGTTTCTACTTTCCAAGAGACTTGTAACAAACAAACTTAATTATACACTAATCAAGGGAAAATGTAGAGTACTAGTTAAAAGTTAAAACAAAAGCCACACATACAAGGGAAGGAAAGGAGAACAAAATAGTAGATTCTTTCTTTTAACTAAATAATGATTTTTGTAAAAAGCCAAAAATAGGAAAGAAAAAAAATCCAAGTTCTTTAATAAGAGAGGGCCTTTTCTCCTGAAGTGACAAGAAGGCATGGGGTTTTGAAAAGCAGCAGCCAGCATTGGGGAGGGGGTTCCATGTGCTTTACTGTCACTACACAACACATGCTGGATTTGACCCCCATTTTTTCCACTGCCATTTCAATGATTATTAAGAACCCCCAAGCCAGTCCCCCTGATTTTGCAAGTACAATGAACAACATTTCCTACCATGATACGACTCCCCTACTTACTCATCTTTTATGTGTGACCCTAAATACTTGCCCCATAATCTGTAATTTGGTTTGGCCCAAAAAAGAATGATGTGTTTCCCAAATGGAGCATAAACTTGCCACACCTTTTAAGTTAAAAAACTAGTATTGTAAAACCCAAATTAGATAAATCTAGGTGAAATGTAAAAAACAAATATACTTATTGAAACTAAGAGATTTTTAAATTACTCTAAGGGTCCCACTATAGGTACCCCCTCCCCCCATAAACTAAAGAATAGTATAAATAAGGCATTTGTAAAAGAGCTTTTATGGTTTTGAGTAGAGTAGTTTTAGATATCTAGCTAGAAGTTAGCTAGTTTATTTATGTTTTACCAATAATACTTTATCTAGATAAATTAGACAGTTTATATATACTATTCTGAAATTTTGATAAAGTGCATTACCAAATTAGATAAAGATCAATTTAAAGTTGTACATCAACTTCTTTCAAGCATGAGGGCATTAAAAATGACCCAAAAGGCCGATTGTAATGGTGTATATAAATTCAATACGAAACATATTAAAGCACAAAACTAGCTGATAATAGATAATAATCACTATAAATTTGAATGAATCTATAAAGTCAGGTATTGTATATTTTAAAATTTCCAAATCCCATGGTTTACCTTCAATTAGTATAGAAAAAGTAAAAGATGATAGAGTGAAGGAAGGAAAGAGAATAAATAAATAATTATTGTATGACTAGAAAACTGAACATATAACAAGTTTTTCCACTAGAAGTTTGACTATTGACTCAAACGTGAGGTAGGGTGACTATGGTTGCAGTAACTTTTTCTGCCACTTTTTATGGTCTAATCAGAGAAGTATACAAATGTAGCAAGACCTGTTGTTGTTGTTGACAGACTGGAGCAAGTAAGCTAGCTTTATAGCTTGGAGAGCAGTGCAACTGAACCTACACAAGTATTAGCCAGCTTCTTCTTTTTACAACAACACTCCCAAGTAAAAAAGGTCTCAAAAGTCTCTTTCCACATTTTCAAACTCTCTACTACTACTAACTACAACTATAATTTTAGTTTTATTTTTGACTAAAATATAAAACTGTATTATGATTATCACTTTACGAAGATATGATACCTGATTTTATAATATAATAAATTCTTACATTGACATACAATTAATAGTGAAAAATTATATTGTTGGGTCAATTTTGCTGATTATATCTTTAAAAGTAAGATTTTACACTTAAAATTGTACCACATAGTTATTTGTTATATTATAAAACCAGATACTATATCTCCATAAAATAATAAACTCAAGATACAATTTTGAATTTTAATATTATTTTGTGCAAATTAAAGTAGTGTTTGTTTACTCTTAATACCTCTTAAGAGTTTCAAATTTAATTCGGGAATAGGGTACAGTTATTTGATAAAATTTTATTCGACTCTTATCGTCTTTTAATCGGAAAGAGAAAGATATAAATCTAAATTATTAAGAGTTGTCTCTTAATAAAAAATTTAAATCTATGAAGCCTCTATAAATATTGTACTCTCTCCATTCCAAATTTTAAGATTATTATTAATTATTAATTTTTGAAAAAGTAAATTTAAGATATTTTTGAATCTAAAATTAAAATTTTTAAATTTAAAAATCATTCAGATTTTATACTTTTTAGTTATCAAATATTAATTTTTTAAATTCAGATGTTCTAATCATTCACGTCTTAATTGTTCAATTTTATCATGCATCAACTAAGTTACTTTGATCAATGCAGAGAGGAAAAAATGGAGAAAAGTGTAGTCAAAAAAGTAATATATGATTTGTAGGGAGGAGAGAGAGGTGTGGAAAAGAACAAGCAAAGAAAGGGAAAGGAATTCAAAAAACCAAAAGAACCCTTTTCATGCTAACAAATAACTCTTCTCTTCTTGTCTTGTAAGTATTACCCAAAAGAGAAGAGGGCCCAGAAGTAGGATACTGCTTATCTGATAACGATAGGAGGCCCCTGCCCCTGCTCCTACTGCATTTTTGCCAAACAAAGCAAAAACCTAAGGGAAAGGATTTGAAAAGGACATTCATTTTTTCCCCCACATATTCATATTCTTTTTGAAGATGAGCCAAATAAAAAGACTCATTGAGAAGACATCCTCCCTTTTTCCTTCCTGTCTTTCTCCTTAGATTGCTCAAAGTACAATTTACTCCCAACTATTATTATGTCAAATAGTACCCTCTAACCAAATTACATAATATAATAATAATAATAATAATAATAAATGGGATGTGAATAGTGATTTGGTCAAAGATTTGGAAGATCATACCCCATCATTTACTGGGATACTTAAACCTGCTATACAAAATGGAACCTCTAAATTTGTCCTATTATTCATTCATCTATCAATGTCCAAGTTTTACTAATCCGTATATTCTAACAAATTTTTCATCTCCATCAAAATCACATGTAATAATACAAAAATATATGAATTATATGAAGAAAAATGAACCTGAAAGAGATTGGATAGAGCAGGAGCAGCGGCGAGGCGGCCGTCGGATTGAGAAGCGTCAATGGCGACTTGAGTAGCCAGAGCTTCGACGAATGGCTCCGGCCAAACTCCGTTGCTGATACGCCGACGAGTGGTGGACGGGCCGCCGTAGTCACCTCCACCGCCATTTCCACCGCCATCTTCCGACGAAGAAGATGACGACGACGACGACATTTTGTGTGTATATGATTTGTAAGTATATAAGTGAGCTAGTAACTGAAGGTACTGAAGACCGATTAGATACAAAACACAGAGAGAGAGATAGAGAATCAGAATTGAAACAGAAAAAGGGGGCCACAAAGGGGATTGTATTGTAGTATTTACCTATTTATACTGAGGACGAATATAGTATAGCAAAAGTACTCCCGTATATACTATATAATATATATATATATATATATATTATATAATTATTTTTAAATTTGTTTTTTGCAGTGCAGGTTTCCCACTCTGCAAATACGGCGGGGAAGGGCGGGGTTAGGGCCTGGGCCCTGGCTTTGGATCCAGGCTTTAATGATATGTTTGGATTGAAGGAATGAAGTTGAGAATGGAATGATTTATTTTTATATAATAAAAAAAATTGTATTCGGTTGAATTGGACTGAAAAAAAATTGTGTTTGATTCTTTGGGGGAGGGAGAACATATTCATTCGATTAGAATGGAATGAATCATTCCACCCTTCATTTCATTCTTTCAATCCAAACTTAACATAACTGATAACATTACACTTGAAACACTACTGCTGAGTCGGAGACATATACACTGATTCAGTTTCGGGTTTCAATCACAAATAGATGTATGTATACATGAAGGAAATTAATTACGGATTTACTCATATTTCAATTTTAAATGTCTTTTTTGAAGTTTTACCAATAATTTATTTTCCGATATTTTTCTGAATAGGAATTACAAAATAAAATCCTTTCGTACAATTGTATTCCAATATAAGGTGAAATAATATTTAGAGTTGGTAAATGTGTAGGTGAATTAATCATGTTTGCAAGTCCGACTCGATTCAGTTCAAGATGACTCATTTCGATTTAAGTTCAACTCAAGTTGGAATATATTGCTTTGTTCGTTGGATTTGAATTGGACTTGATTAAGTCTGCCTTTTAGTATTTAATTAATTAATTATAATTTTTATGTTAATAAATATAAACGGCTCAAACTTTAATTTAACTAAACTGAACATATTTTCAGCTCGAGTCGAGTTCATACATGAAATATAAAACTCATTTAAAACTCAACTTGACTCAACTCTTTTCAACTTTTAAATGTGGTTAAGCTTGCACAAAAAAATAACTAATGGGGTCCAATTAAAGTTTTGCAAGGCTTAAAATGAAAGAATTTCTTAACAAGTGCCCTTAGAGCATATGCTAAACATACTGTTTAAGAGAATATTTATTTGAAATATATACATATTCTTTTGAATTTGGTGTAAATGTAGAAATCAAGGGAATATACACACAATTCAAAAAAATATTCTTCTGAACTGTGTATTTAGCATATGCCCTTAGGTCACATGTTAAGAGGACCCTAAAATGAATGGCATACGGTATAAGAATAGTTTTTGGAAATATATATATGTAAATGTACAATAATAAAGATATTATATAAAATTATGTACATGTACACTTGGACATTGCCAACTCATCCTCAGAAGTAGGAACCCTTTTAATTTGCCGCCTGGATGTTCACACACTCGGGCATTGTATTCAAATAATCACGCACGTGATTAGATTAGCATTAATATAATGACATTTTTCATGATTTTCCTATTGTCTTTTGCTTTAAAATGATGACAAACCTAAAAAAACAGGTCTTTTTCAAAAGATATATAATAAGCCAAGATATATAATAGTGTGGTGTTGCACCTTTGGGGCTTGGGCATTGTCAAGAAATAGAGTCCTTTTATGGGGATAGCCGAATTTGACAGCTGAATTACACATTTTGATTTTATTTTTTATTTTTTGGTTTTTGTTGTGGCACTTAAAAAATATATAGTATTTATTTCAATTAAAATTTTTATAAAAAAAAATATTTTAGGTGCAATTTGAATACATATACAAGAAAAATATTGTACAGACTGTATAACACTGTTCTTGTATATGTATCTAAATTACACTTAAAATATTTTTTTAAAAAAATTTTAATTAGAATAAATACTATACATTTTTTGAGAGTCACAACAAAAATTAAAAAAAAATTAAAATATCCAAATTAACTGTTGAATTCGACTGTCCGCATAGACTTATTACAAGAAATATAACTGCAATGTACGTAGTACAACAGCGATGCCTACATATATGTGTTGGAGATGATGATGGTTATTAATTGGTTCACTTATTTACCCTTACACAATTATATCATTATGAAGTTGATGATTTTGATACTCAACTCAACTCAACTCATATTAGCTTTTTCCATCATCTTCAATTGTCTTCTACGGACGTACGTAGAGGTCAGGTCCCCTTATTTACTTAACCCTTTTCCACTTGAACACTTGGCTGCTGCTAAATATTACTCCCTCTTTCCTAAAAGATTGTCATTTAAAATTTTAGCACATGAATTAAAAAAATTATTTAATATTAATAAAATTTATTTAAAATTTTATCACTACTCCTTTATGAAAAATTAAAAAATATTAATACAAGAGAGAAAATTTATTAGGACAATGAGAGAAGATAGGGATAATATAAGAAAGTAAATAATTTATTCTTCTAGGAAGTTATAAACGACAAACATTTTGGAACAAATTTTTTCTTCTAAAACGACAATCTTTTAGAAACAAAGGGAGTAGAAAAAATGATATATATATATATATGGAGAATATGGAGGTGCACAAAAGTTATATGGTGTACGATTATAAAGTGAATTCATTCTACGATCGTAAAGTAGTCACTCTACGATTTGTGAATTCACTCTACTATTGTAGAGTAGTCTACGATAGTAAAATGAATTCACTTTACTATTTTAGACTGCTCTATGATCGTCATAGACCGTGTAATTTTAAAAGTTACATGGTTGTGTACCTTCATTTTTACCTATATATATTGTCTTACGTTAATTTTTTTATTACCAGTTACGTAGATAAATATTACTATTAATAACTTTTTTAAAAAAATAAATAATAAGTGGAGTACTAGTATAATTAATTTTTACTATCACATGTATCGATAAGTTTGTGTAGTCATTTAGTTGATTGGCAAATTACAAAATGATATTCACAATTATGTTTATTGTAAATACATATAAAGTTCCTTTTGTTTATTGATACTACTTAATATTCTCTCTCTTTAAAATATTTCCCTTAAAGTTGAGAAGGTTTGGTTGAAAGTAATATCGACCCCTAATTTTTTTTCAATTTTCCTATATACTATTAAAATAATAAAAATTAGAATTTTTACTTTTTTCATTATTTCTGTTATTACCCTTAAAATAACATTAAAAGTTTCTCCCTAAGGTGTTAAAGGAAGAAAATGAGTTTCTCCTAAATTTTTACTAGTCTTTTTTCCAAGCTCCTAAAAAGAAAATCTAATACTAACATATCATTTAGAAATTTAAGATCACTCAAAAAACTTAAAACACCTCCACCATATTTGTTTGCAATTATAATATTTAGAATTAGACTATTCTTAATTATTTATTTTAAATATTGGATCACTTGAGGCTATTAGTCCATGAATAACAAAATGACTTAAAATGTGAGATTATTTACTACTGTGTTTAACCAAATATTATAATCTTTATCATTTAAGACTACAAATTTGTGGACAAAATTAATATTTACTTTTTTTTATACAAAAAATTACCGATGTATCGTATTCTGCCAATCTATACTACACTTCAAATGTTACGTTTGGATTTAAAGAATGAAGATTAGAATGAAATGACTCATTCTTATAGAATAAAAAATTTATGTTTGGTTGGTGTACTGAAATAAAATGAATCATTCTCATTCCTGCCAAATTTATAAATTTCATTATTTGAGGAAGAGTATGAAATGATTCAACTCCTGATGAAATGGAATGAATCGTTCACTCTCTATTACATTTCCTTCTTCGTTTTATTATTTCACCAATACAAACATAATATAAGAATACGAACTTTTTGTTATTAGTAGTAATAATATAATAATACAAACGATAAATTTTTATACAATTCTTTAAATAATCATAAACAAAATAAATATTATGTAAAATTATTTTAAATTCTCTCATTAATAATTTCATTTTAAATAAATATGTAATTGAAACTATTTAATCTTATTATTAATAATTTTAAGATTATAATTTATGAGAATATAATGTAGGAATTAAAAAAAATCCAAAAAAAAATTGGCCCTAATATTACCCGGGTTCTGTCCTATTTACTCACAAAAATAGGTACAAGTATTTTGGAGCAGAGAAATGAAAACTGTTTACGCAAGGCATGTTCCTTGGGCCAATGCATTGCCACGCTTATGTCCCTTCACCATTTCTCTCTCTTCGTCCCTTTCATTTCATCCATCGCTGCTGTCTCTACTATCTTGATTTGATTGCATATCTTAATCCCAAAGTACAACTCTCTGACACACAACTCTCTTTTCTCTCTACAAATCCCTCTATATCTAATCTCTATCTATATCTCTATACGTACATGCTACCAGTCTGTATCTAATCTCTCTATCTTTTAACATCTTATTTAAATTTAGAACATCACTATTTTAATATATATTTTTACATGATAATTTCTTTTTATGTGAAAAAAATAATGTGAAAATATTAAAAATATATATAAAAATATCAGTTTTTTAAATTTATACTCCTCAAGAATTATAATATATATATATGTAACTTTTTCTGTTCTAAATATAAAATTTATTTTAATAAAAAAAATAACTTTATTTGAAATATAGATAAACTAATATCAAATTTTATTTTTTTGAATATTATTTACATAAATATCAAATTTTATGATTTATCTTTACTTCACTTTGTAGAAAGAGGTTCTCCAATTGACCAGCGCCGCACTTTGTATAAAATTCGAACTAGGCATAGTGTCTCAAATCTCAATATTATTCATAATTTTACAATAGGTCCTTTTAATATGTGTTTTAAGAGTATATATTAAGCACACAGTTCAAGAGAATTTTTTTTTGAATTGTGTGCATATTCTCTTAATTTTAGTATTTACAACAAGTTCAAAGAAATAAGCATACAATTTAAAAAAATATTTTTTAAACTATGTATTTAACATGTACTTTTAAGACACATGTTAAATTTTTTTTATATAATATTATAAAATAATAGTATTTGTTACAATCGATTGTTATGAATAAAAGCATATATATATATATATATATAGGAATTTCTTAATATGTGCCCTTAGGGCACATGCTAAGCACACAGTTCAATGGATTATTCCCTTGAATTGTGTGCATATTCCCTTGGACTTTGTGTAAATGCAGAAATCAAGAGAATATGCACACAGTTCAAGAAAATATTCTCTTAAACTGTGTGCTTAGCATGTGCCCTTAGGGCACATGTTAAGAGGACCCATATATATATATATAAAACAGAAAAATAGCTCTCTGCCATATTTTGCTGCCTTACAAGCAGGGCAGCAAACTTTAAACAGTACTGGAAGTATAGTATAGTCTTTTGTCTCATTGTGACACCTACTTGTTAGGGCATTGCTTGCATCACATATTTATATTGGCACGTGATGCTCTACACTTCCCAAAAATTAATTTTAAAATTAGCACAAGGTGGCACACGATGACACGTGTGTGTGTGAATTTTATATTTTTATTATTACTGTTTTTAATCATCTTTAATTACACGTCTCATCGTGCGATTAAAAAAAAGTATATTTTTAATCATCTTTTTATTGAGGGAATGAAATTTTTTTATATAATTTTATAATTTAAAAATATTATAAAAAAATAAAAAATAAAAAAAATATCTCTAATGCTATAAAGAAATGAATAATTTAGGGGTATAAACGAATATATACGAATTCGGATACAGTAGTATCTATTTATTTGCAGATATCTTTAAATCGAATACGGATAATATTCATTTTTTTTCGAATACGAATAATATTCGTTTTTTTTCGAATACGGATGCGGACGAATACGGATTTTCCAGTTACCATTTATATTCTTAACTATAACTAGAATAAAAAAATAATGAGTTTTAAAATATAGTTTATTAATGAATGAATATTAATTTATTTATTTTTAATAAATATTTAAATACAATAATCAATGTTCTTAATTATAATTCAAATAAGTTTTCATCATTTTTGAAATCTTAAATTTCAATACTACTTATTAATGTTTAGATGTTCAATATTGTAGTGTGTATGAATATTTATAATTTATAATTAGATTCAAAAGTTTACATTAAATATTTAATTATTTTTTCTCAAATACTTGATTAAAATTTTAATAATATGTTTATGAGAACTTTTATTTATAATTTATCCTCAATACATAGATTATAATTTACATAGTTATAAAAAGTTATATTTTATTTTATTATATTTATAGAGAGTGCGAGTTATAATGTATATGTGATAACTGACAACTAGTTAATCCAACTTCATCCAAAATTTATTTTGGACTTTCTTTAAATATTTAGACTTTGAATTTTTAAATAATTGGACAAATAAAAGTGATAAATACTCTCTCCACCCGAAAATTCATAAACGTGAATTAATTATTCAACCCCCTTCTAGATTAATTCTAAATTAATTCGGACTTAACACATTTTAACAATAAAATTATATTGTTCATTGTTCCCGTCTCCCAACATTGCAAGCAAATTTTGAAAGTAAAAAACTTATAACAAGCTACTATAGTTTTGTTCTTCTAGTATATAATTTTCTTGGTAAATGATATATTTTAGATATTTTAACTTTATAATAGTAAAAATCTTTTAACTATATTTAAATCAATTTATTTCAGTTTATTAATATTAAAATAAAAGTGTTATTTCCTACTTTTTAGTAGTGAAATGATATATTTTAAAAATAATTTTCGTATGATAGTGAAAATTAATTATTATATAAAGAATGTCACTTTAAAAAATTTATTTTGCTTATTATATAATATATAAGTTATTCGGATACGAATCCGAATCCGGATATTCGCTATCCGTCGGATATATTTACGATCGGATGTTAAACGAATACGAATACGCTTATATCCGTATTCGTATCCGTTTATTTGTGGATACTTTTAAACCGAATACGAAAATATTTATTTTTTTTGAATACAAATAATATCCGTTTTTTTTCGAATATGAATGAAGACGAATACGAATTTTTCAATTACCATTTACGGCTCCGAATAACAATTATATGTAATGATTTCCTATGCTAAATTCGTCTTGTATTTTCGGGATATGAACATTTGTGTGTGTTAGAGACATTTCTAATTCTGGTTTTTGTTTATAAGATTGAAATGGAATAATATAAATTTTAGTATCAAAATATTTAATCAATATTATTGTTAATACAAAATAATAATAAACCTATATTTAAATATCGAAGGAAAAGTTTATCATGTCGAATGTATATTGTCGTTGACTTATAATTAAAAATTATAAAATAAAATAATAATGTATAAGTCTTTTTTTCTTTTCTTTTTTGCTATCTCATCACGAACATTTATATCTAATATTAACGAGTTCTTCTATGCGAATGTGATAATTGAACATAAAAATTGAACAAGAGTGCTTTATAATTTCACCTATTTGTATTTTGATATAAAAATTTGAATATTGTTTATTTTATTTTGAATGTCATTGCTAAAAAGAATTTTTAATTTTTTTATTTAAATATTAAGGTTGACATAAGATACAATTGACATTTTGTTTCTTTATAGTTTTAGTATAAAAAATGATATATATTGCGAATATTTAAGTCAATTTTTTAATTTTCAGTTAAGTGAATAAGTATTAGTGATATTTTTTTAGAAGAATGTGTAATTAGTGAAATTTTCCTATAATTTATACCAATCTCATGTATTAATAAATTTCGCGATTATAATTTAACGTAAATTTATCACAATAAATTGCAGGACTCTTTTAGTAATAAAAGTTGAATATTGAAAAAAGAGTATGAGGAATATTATATGTAAGTGCCTATGCAAACTTTTAATAGTCGAAAATTATCAGTAAAAAACTAGTATTCCATTTTAAGGACAAAGGGAGTATAATATTTTGTAAATATTTTAGGGTCGGGTCAGGAGGAGTTCAGCTTGATGGGATTTATTTTTTTGAAAAAAAGATACTACAATATTATAGATTCAGTTTTAGAGTTGTGCTTTATTCGTATACAGTTTTGTTTTTTATATTTGGTACATTTGTTTAATCACGAGGTAGAAGACTAATGACGCTTCATGTCAAGAATTGCTGTTGCCTCTGATCTCTTAAACTTTATTTATTAAATGTAAAATCAATAAATTTCTTAGTATATACGGGCCTTATTTTTTTGTCATTTTATAAATTTTTTATTTAAAAATGTATAGATAATTGTTAAAATTTTATACTATGTAACAAATAATAGCATAAGTATGTCATAACAATAAGAGTAATTTTTTAGTATGCCAATTTTCAGCATTTTATATTATTAATCTAGATAATAATAATAATAATAATAGTAAATTTTTATTTTGTAGATTTTGATTGATGTAGTTTGAATTTTCCCAGCAAGCTCAAACAGCAAAGAATATGATTCCCATGAGTAAAAATTAGGTATTATAATACCATGATATTAAATAATTCACATATTAAGCCATTTTATAATCTTTGTATTAATAGCTCTTAAATCTAAATTTAAAAATAAACAATACACTTAGGAATTAATAATTATATCCCAAGTATAATTCTTGCAAACAAACGTATTCCAAAATTCATTATTTTAGTATCCCAAGTATAAAACTAGGTCGTTTTGGAGATTTTTTTTAAAAAATAAGTGGAGCCGGCGGATGACATTTTTGTAAATAAAAAGAAAGCAAGTACGATTACTCTATTTTAATATTACTTTATTATTTAAAAAAATCTCCAAAACGACTTAGTTTTAATATAGATATTGATTACACGTCCTAAATTAGTTCCCAAGACATCCCAATAATGCTGAAAACAATCAAACACGATTGTATCTTGGGCCTTGAAAGGCTCGTGTCTATTTCTGAAAGGGCTGGTGAGAGCTTGGGAGCAAAAAACCCACTCCTGGCCAATCCACTCTAACTCAACTTTCATCTTTCTTCATCTTTTTTTTTTTTTTTTGGGTATATTTTTTATAAATTTATATTTTCTGGAGTTTTAATTTGGCACAACAGGAGGTTATTGACTCTAGTATTTTTGTAATGCGATTCATTTATTAATGAGAATTATTCTCTATTTTTATTTTAGGACTTTGTAAAAAAAATAAAAATAAAACATCCTTTTATATATATATATATCTAGTAAGTGAAAATAAAAATAAAGGAATTGGATTGCAACAAATGGTTGGTTTTTATCCGACTCAATATGTTGTTAATGGACCAAAACCGGAGAACCTGGTGAATATAATCACATGATTCTAGATATAATGAATGTGTGTAAATCTCTCCATTTATAACTTGAGAGTTACACATATATTAATCATGGAGTTATATATATTAATTCTTGTTTAATATATGTAAGTTACACTTACTCTAAGTTGTATATAAAAGGAGAGATGGTTGATCGTTTTGGACACAACAATAACACAAAACACAAGAAAAAGTTGTATAAGCCACTTGTAAAGATAGAAAAGTTTGTAGCTACTTGGAAGATATATTTAGTTCTCGTGATAACGTAATCCAAAATTATCGTTGAGAGCATTGTTCGAGTACGTGATTTTAACCGTTCGTTATTGTGGACATACGTTTCAAGAGGTAACTAGAAAATTTCTGCATGTATGCTCAATGTTATTACACAATAATTCAGCATTGACATTGAAATAACATACTAGCTCAAGATTATATACACGGTTAAATAATATGACCATGGATTTCGAATCGGGAAAGGAAAATTAAGAGACCTTTGTGAATACGTGAGATACAAAAAAATTAAGAAACCTGCACATTATTATTCTATTTTAAAATTGAGAAACCTGCACATTATTATTCTATTTTATTGACACGTAAAATATTTGTCGACATATACATTATTTTTTCATTTTCATTAAGGAATATCGAAGTTGTAATTTCTTAATGAAACAACAGCATTTTAGATGGACGGGATTATAAAATAGCCATGTGAGGAGAGAAATAAAGATCTACATACAAATAAATTGATATTTCCACAAGCGAGCTATGCCTATACTTGAACAAATCACTACCATGGTGAATCATAAACTGGCCTCACCATTGATTTATCAGTGCATAGATTATGAGCAAACATGGAAAAACAGAGAAGCCCCCTCTTCATAATCACCAATTCACGATTCCCAAATCATCAAAAGAGCAATCACTCCGACTCCCAAAAGTACAGCCAAGAATTTGTGAAGAGGTGTATCAACTAAAACCCTTCTTTGTGGGGAGTACCCTTTGGAGACTAGATGATTAATCGAGACATAAAGAAAGACGCCGCTTGAAATGCCCATAGATATCGCATAAATCCAGTCTGCTACAATCCCCTGCATAGTAGCATCTATCACTATTCCTATGACAACACCGATGGGTGTAGAGATGGCAAATACAAAAGAATAGGCAGCACATGACAAGAGAGGGTGATCAGGGATCATTCGCAGGAGTGCTATTCCCATTGCAATTGCCCCAAACACCTTATGCAGGCTGACAATCCAAAGGACTCGCCAAGCTCTACTACTTGTGGCGGAAACTCCGATTGCAATGCCTTCATAAACAGAATGGCAAGACAATGCCATAATCAACAAAACGCTGTCTATGAAGGAGCTGGTAGTGAAAAATGAGGGATCCACGTAATGATCTAATCCATCATCAACAACCTGTTTAAGCAGGAAGGAAAACATTAGTCACTTAACAGCATCAAAGATCTTCTTCTTTTAGATGATTCTACAATCACACTCCCCCTTTCTGAAGAAGGAATCCTCATTAAAAAGAAAACTTTCTAAGAACAGGCTTCAAATTTAACCCCACCAAATGATCACTAATAAATGTTGCATAAAAATGTATAATTAAGATGGTCAACTTCACCAATCATAAGATTGGGTAGCTTAACTTTTCATAAAACACTCCCTCTTTTCCTTTTTAACTGTCTTTTTAGAGAGAAACTTTTATTCCTTTTTATCTGTTTATTTTGGACACCCCAAGAAAGTAGCAAGGATATTTAATTACTCTAAGCACAATTATGCACATACAAAAAATGTATTTTTGTTTTTAAACCTGAATCTGCGATTGAGAGGTCCCAATGCTACTGCTAGGTTTACGTCCTGTAAAAAAAAGAACAGTACATGAAACCATGTATCCTGGTAACCAGAAGGTCCCTAAGATATACAACAAAATGTAAATAGAACAGCCAAAAGTATTAACTTTGTCATGTTGATCACCTCTGTACATTTAGATTATTCTGAGCGACAATGGAAGATATTCCAATAGCTACATAACCAATTGCAATATGAATTTAGTACAATCTTCAACACTTCTAAATGACCAACCTCCCAACTATTCCAACACGTGATTCTACAATTACCAAGCAAATTGAATCATGCTCTTTTCAACGATATAATTCCACATGAAATTACATGTTATAGAGAATTCCCAATAAACAAAACGAAACTTATCACTGGGACTCCTTTACACGCTAGGACCCATACAACTTTCATTCCTTTACATGAAAAGAAATAGCTTATGGTGGCATAAAAAGCACTCAGATCAAAACCTCTACCAATGATTCACAAAAAAGCTGCTGCTCAGTTATCTAAATCAAAGCCCAGAAACATGCTTAGGTTTCCAAACAAGCCTTTAGATTATTCATATCCATCCATTATCTTATCCAGGTGACGCCGTGCAGAATTTGGCCCATGCAGACTCAGACAAAAAGTTCAGCCCATTGATTTGTACCAGAAAACAAAAATGCTTAAAGGAAAGTGACATCTTTTTCAATTCGCGAATTGTCTCTTTCATAAAAAATTTCCAAACATTCAATTTAGCACAAGTTCTCCTATTTGTAAAAAAAATGAAAAAATGAAAAAAAGAAAAGAAAAGCAGTTCCAAAGTCAAAACCAGGGCATCTTGAGTCTGCCTTAGGTGATTTTTATATATATTTTCTTTTCAGGACAAACTCAAGTTTAGAGTGATAACAAGAACAAAAGGGAGTAGTTTGATACGAGACTAACTAAAGTGTTAATTTTCTACTTAACCAAATGAAAAATAGACGAGTCATTCATTTTCTATAGCTATGATTAAAGTCCTATGCTGCCTAATTATACATGCAAAATCAAAAGAAGCCATTTTGATTCCAAACAGAGTTTAGCAAAAAAGAAGAGCATCATATAATTTAAAAATATATATACTATGAGTTACATAAATAAAGCCGCACAGTTTCTAAACCTAATCTTGAGATAAAGTATTACCACTATCTGAACTCCTTGTCCTTTTATAGACATGGATACAAATGCAATCAGCCAGCATGGTGAGCAAATACCCAGAACTCACCAACATGGGCGCAAAAGGATAATCTTTTGAGCTCAATTTCCCAAAATACTCATTCGAATCACTGAAAAATTGCATCAAAGCAGTTCCCAAAAAAATCCCACCAGCAAACTGCGTACCCAGCAGAATAAACCCTTCATTCCACTTCATCAGATACGGCGAAATCCCAGCTATAAAGCTAACACTGAATACAATAATCAAGCTCCAGATCTTGATGAGTATTAGGGACTTGGATCTCAAGTCCGGCGGTGGTTGGGCCATTAGGGTGGTTGATAAATTGCATTTGAAAATTAGGGGTTCTGTGAAGAGAGATGTAGTATAATTGTAGGAATAAATAATTAGGGTTTTTCATTTTGATGTTTGAAAAAATTTGGATTTGTATGATATCACAAGTGAACAGTGGATACAGCAGAGGAGGTTCAGGGGTTGTCTCTCTTTTGTTAATTTTCCATCCCTCTGACTCTGTAGTTTTTTCCGTGGAATAAATTCATTTTGATACCCATAGAATTTAGGTCCCTGGCAATTTACCCCCTGTGGGTATAAAGTTTGGGTTGGAATTCAGGTATAGTTGCTGCATTTTGGAGGGAAAAGAGGAAAAACAAGATACTAACATTCCATCTTATTTGAGAGTTGTACTTTTTTTGTTGATTTCTTTAAATATTAAAGTTGATATAAAATATATTTTGGTATAAATTTTTTAGTAATAAATTATACTAACATTTAGAAGTTCGATGCTCAAAAATTGTGCCAAAAAATAACCTTATGAAATGTTAATACTAATAATAAGAAAAAAAAAAGAATCAATATATAAAAAAAGTTGAGCACTCTTTTTTAGAGAAAGAGTACAAGGTTTATAAGAATAAAAATCCTACTCCCTAGACCCTATGCAGGGGGACAACGACAACAGCTCTTCAACTCTCACCCATGCGGCCATGCCCGTGTCATAAACTCTCAAACGATTGCATTTTCTTAAAGAAAAATAGCTAGAGGGCTAAAATGTTAAAAAAACATTTTACAAGGGTTAATACGGAAATCTAAACTCTCTATAAATAAAAGGTCATAAACAAAAAAGGACCATAAAATAAATAAACATAAATAAAAGGACCAGATTATTGGGTTAAGTCCAGAATACGGTTGTATATGTTATTGACATCTAGTGCAGGCGATTACTTGGGGGTTAAAAAATTGGGCTATGAAAACTTTGAGCCTGATTTCACTGAAGTTGGGCTTGAAAATTCAGGCCCAAATCAGGCCCTCAAAAAATTCCATATTTTGGATCAGAAAATGTATATTAATATTGTGCTCAAGTTCATTAAAAAATATTTATAATGCTAATTAGTGTTTTGACATGCAATTTGTGTTTGGGAAGTAACTTTTTAGTTGTAAAGGAATATATATATATATATATCTTTTTTATTTGCATTGCATTGCACTGCACTTTATTTAAATACATAATTCTTGATGGCTAATTTTTTAATTCATATTTTAAAGGTTTTACTTATACAGCCAAATGTCAAATCTAAATGGAGGGGTGAGTTAGGATTTTACAAGTCATTAATTAATTATATTGCATTTAAAATAAATTGCACTAAGAGGAATAAGATTTTCATATGAGTGAGTGTTTACTTAAAGCCTTAAAATTAATTTAGACAAATAAGCACTTGTATTAGGCTTATTAATTTTAAACAATTGCCCAAATTTGGCAAGTTATTTCAACCTACTTGAATAACAAATTAACAATACGTGGAAATGATTTATAAACAATAAGGTTGTTTTTATTTACTTTTTAAACTCGAACTTTCTAATTTTTATTTCATTTTATTAAAGGCTCTTCGATCCTAATAAAATTATAATGACAGTAAGAGTACCAATAAACAATAACAATACAATTATTTGTCCAACAAAATATAATTTGCAACAAAAAGTGTAATTTTTATTGCAATATATATTCAACTAAGACAAATATACCTCTCTAATTATTTTCAAGAATCACTAACAACTACAAATTATTTATAAAAAAAATATATTTATTGGTAATTATTTGCAACCCAACAAACGGGAGTTGGTTAGGATAAAGTTGAAAATCAACTTCATCATAGTAAGTTATATAGTTTTTCATTACCAATACAATTATACAACTTTTCAATACAATTTTAATGTAATGAAAAACTATATAACTTACTATGGTGAAATTGATTTTCAACTTCACCCTAACCAATCGCAACAAAAGCAATATCCAAAAAAGGTAATATTTCCTCACTTTCACACGGCTTTTCCTCGTATATTTGTCTTGTCTATCTTATGTGATTATATTTGACGATGGAAAAATATGATATTTTCAAGAAACTGATATCACATTACTTTTTAATATTTTCATACGTATAATTCATATATTAGTCAATAAAAATTCGACACATTAGCTAATATATGAGCTTTACGTGTGAAAATATCAAAAAAATGATATAAAAATATCAATTTCTTACTTTCACCTTTTAAAAAAAATAAAATACTCCATCCTTTCTGAATTATAAAATTATTATTAATTTTTTTAAAATTATTTTAAAATATTTAAAATTTAAAATTAACATGATTCATTTTAATTTTCAAAACATCATATAAGTTAATCCAAGGACATCATTTTAATTGATTGCGTTCCTAACTTATAAACACTCCCTCGTACATCCATTTTTCTCTAAAGTTTATAATTAATAATACTTTATAGGTTTATAGGTTGTTTATAATTGTATTGACATAACCTAAATGAATTAATCTCAATTTTGAACTTGAAAATATTTAAAAATAATTTTTCAAAAGTCAATATAATTTTATGACTAATAGCACTTTATAGGAAGTTTATAATAGGAGAGCACTATTTTCATATAAATTTTTGATATTTCCACATGGTCCCCTTTTACATGAAGGTGAGACTCACTTTCTTCTCATATAGAAATATCAAAAACACATGTGAAGTTTCATTTATAATAGTCATAAGTGTATTAACGTAAACTAAATGAATTTATCTCAATTTTTTCAAAAGTCAACATTGATCTTATAATTTGGAATAGAGAAAATATATTTTAATAAAAATTTATAAAATTATAAGTTTATAGATAATGTAATTCATGCAAGTTTCTAAGTAGCATGTAAGCTTATATGAAGTTTATAAAGTTTTCTCGTATTAATACAACAATGCTATTATCACATACAAAAGTTTCACATAATGCTCGGTGCTCACATAAACACACATGCATACTGTGAGACCCCGCCGACATGTGGAGCTCACAATATGTATGTATGTGTATGCGAGCATTATGTGAGTTTTTTATATGATAATAGCATTATATATATATATATATATATATATATATATATATATAAAAGTTTCAAGTAACAAGTTATGAAGTTTGTAGTAGCTTTTAATATAATTCATAATAATTATAATTTCACTAACTGAAATTACAAATGTTTATATCCATTTTAATTTTTAAGATTTCATAAATTAACGAAAGAGTAGAATGAGACTATTTTATAAACATTAATCTTAGTTTTTCTTTCGAAGGAACCCACAACAACTATCATATTTTTGTATGCACGATGCATTGAAAATATATGGACCTCAAAATGCCTTTTTATAAAATTAAAAAATGATATATATTATAAATTTTTGCGTCTGACTTTTTAATTGTCAATTATGTGAATACATATTAGTGATAACCTTTCGGACCTCAAAATGCTCTTTTATAAAATATGAAAATGATATATATTGCGAATGTTTATGTTGACTTTTTGATTGTCAACCACGTGAATAAGTATTAGTGACAATCTTTCTAGACTTCAAAATACTCTTCTATAAACTTGAAAAATGATAAATATTACGAATGTTTACGTCCACTTTTTAATTGCCAATTACGTACTTAAATAAGTATTAATAAAAACTTTTTAAAGAGAGATGTAATAAGTAAAGTCTTCTTATAATTCTTATCAATCCCATGTATTGATAAGTTTTTAATTATAATTCGTCATAAATTTATCACAATATATAATAACACTATAAAATTTTGAACTCGTAATTCTTATCACATTTACTTTTCTCTCCTATATTATGGAAGAGTTTTTTTATGTAACAAAACACCTTCTAGGCCTCTAATTTTAATTCCCCACCCCAACTAACATTTTGTTTTTATAACAAATAAATTACATGTGAACTGCCTTCTATATTATCATAAATAGTCAAATATGATGTCTAGTAAAATTAATTTCGTCAAATTCTTGGCCTAGCTAAATATTGTTGAAAGCTTCAGAGCAGCTGCTGCCCCGTGGAGTCCGTCTCCGTCGGCCCACAGCAGGAGTTAGAAGTCAGTCAACTCCTAAAAATAATCATTACTTTGAATTTGAATGTCATGAAACTAGTAGCTTATTAAGAATTTTCTTGCATGTATTTGGTAATTGCAATAAGATTTTACTTACCAATCACACAAGGAATGGATAAAAAAACATGAGAAAATTCCCAACCAAAGAGTGGAATGAGCTTCGTCATTGTTGGTAGGGAAATGTTATTTTTCACGTGTATTTTTGATATTTTTAAATGGTCCTACCTTCATGTGACATGAGAAGGAACCGTGTGAAAATATCAAAAACATATGGAAGAATAGTCCTAGGCAGCTAAAAAGACTAGAAACTTTAAAGGGTAAATTTGTCATTCACATAATTATGTTGAAGAGAGTAGTTGGTTGACTTAAAAGTCACCCAAAAGTTTGTAAAAAAGCAAGGGTAGATTAATTTTACCTAATAAATTTCAAAGTAGCACAATTTTAAGATTCTATATAAGTAGCTATCATGTTAGAAAATGAGCATATCACATCTTCATCCTCCCAACACATACTCTCCTCAATCCTCATCCCATCCCCATCCCCATTTGATACATACCATCTTTTTCCGAGCAGAAAACATGGATCACCACCACAAGAAGAAAAATAACTCAATTCTCAGCCCATTCAGCCAAATCTATTGTTCGAAAAAGGCCATTAAACTTCTGCTCACACTCTCTCTGTTTTCTATCCTGTTTTCCTACTCTCTGTTTTCTTCCCTTTTCTCCATGAAACTCTTCAGCTGCTACAACTACTCCTCCACTGACAGAAACTACATATTCCTCCTTTGCAATGGAATCTTGATTTTTATCTTCAAAAACTCCGGTCTGTTCGCCAATGCTCCTTCCGGTACTGACAATTATGCAAAAAAGAATGTCCAGTCTCATCAATCTACTGGCTTTAGAGAATATAATGGCAAGAAGAATATAATGTCAGTTTCTAATGTATCATCATCACAAACAAACGCGGTAGAAGAGATTACGAAAGCTGTAGTTGAAGTTGATAAAGCAGAACGTGCGATTATTTCATGTACGGATGAAGTTGGTGAAAATGTGACCTTAATTGCACACAATGAAGAAAAAGAAAAAGAAGTAGTAGTAGTAGTTGAGCTTCTTAATTTCGTAGAAGAAGAAGAGGAGCTTGTTAATATGGAAGAAGAGGAAGAAGAAGAAGAAGGAATTGAGTTACTGAGTAGAGAGGAATTAAACAAGAAATGTGAAGAGTTCATAAGGAAGATGAAATGTGGGATCAAATTAGAGGCTTGACATCATCTTTTCATGGTTTAGTGTCAAAGGCTAGCTAGCACTGGAAGTCTGGAACTCTTCTTAATTAAGTAGTCTGTATATATATATATATATATATATATATATATATATATATATATATATATATATATATATATATATATATATATTAGACTTGTAGTTTTGTAAACTTAACTCCCTCCTCTTGTCTATTCCATTATTTTGTGTTGGACCAGAAAGCTTCTCCCCATGCTCTTATAGAAGAAGAATGGCTGCTTGTGTGATCCTTTTAGCTGAAATTTTTCAGATGGAAAATTTTCAGGCCAATAAGTTGGCATCAGTTTGTCTGGAAATCATCTTCTTAACTAATTTAAATAAGTAATTGACCAATCATATTGTACTGCAAGTTCATCAACTTTTGAGGTTTTTGCTCAAATTTAGCTCCGCCCTTCTCAAAACGAGAGTCCCATTTTACAATTTAGCATCCCTTACTCCGTTGGTCTAAAACGAGAGTCCCATTTTAACATTTTATCCATTCCTTACTCCGTCAGTCTCAAAATGAGAGTCTCATTTTACTTTTTCGCTCGTACCAACCCTAGAATAGAAACGCAGTTTTGTGATGGGCCCTTGGGGATTAAGAAATACCAATATCATGCTTTGGGATTGGGTTGGTGTATTTTTATCTATGTTAATTACTCCATTTAATAAAAGGTTTAAGATCCAATCAGAGTGAGAAACCAAATAAAATCTGTGCTGGCACTATCTTATCCCTTGATTTTACTTTGTAAAACTGCTTTATGCATGTGATAGTGATATCTTCGTTCTTTACTCATTCCTAACCCAAAGAAGAAGCTAGCAGGAAACAACCTACTTGACCTTGGTCTTCCATAAGATGCCAAATAAATGATTAAATTTTCTATCTAAAAAGAGACATCAATGCCTCTCTGTTCACACAAAGACAATTAAGCCAAATACATAATAATCTAATAATTCCGCTAACACAAAACATAGATTTAATCATCTGTAATCCCTCCCTCCCAAATTAAACGTCCAAATTTGACTTTTTTGAGTCAAATTGACTATATACATTTTATAAAATTATAAACTATATACTTTTTTGCTAAAATGATATAAAAATTAGTTTTAAAAACTGTCGGTTTGACATTAAAAAAATCAAAAATGGATATTTAATTTGGGACGGAGGGAGTGTGATTTAACTGTCATACACAAGAAATATATAAAGCAAACAAAAGTCACAGATATGGTACTAAAGCAAATCTCCATCTTCATAAATAAGTATATTTGAATATATTATCACATCTTTTTAGCAGAACTGCATAACATAATGTTTAATCAGATCCTCAAATCAAATTATTTAATTGCATAATGAACTGATTTAATTCAATTTCCTGTTACCACTAAGTGACGACAATAAATTAAATTACATTTACTAGGCAACAATATGAAATTGACATACCTACTGTTTCTTTGAGATTTTCAGCCGTGGGCGAAATTTTGTCGGACTTCTCCTTACCAAGAACCTACTCTGCAAGAAAATAAAGAAAGTAAATCAGGACAAAAATAGAAGGTAAAAAACAGATTCTGCACTTGTATATTTACTTTTGCAAACCAACACCTCCAATATATATATATATATAGGGTCAGTCTCTCCAGCGAACTATAAAGAGCGAACTAAAAACGAACTGGCTATAGCGACGGTTTTTTCCGTCGCTATAACATAGAAAGCTGATTTTTTATGTTATAGCGACAAAAAAAACCGTCGCTATAGCCGGTTCGTCATTAGTTCGCTCCCTATGGTTCGCTAGAGAGACAGACCCTATATATATATATCACTGAATCATCTAGGGTTAGTGGGAGACATTAATTCAACAAAAAAAAATGAACTGGTTCCCTTGATAATTCTATCAAAACAAGATTTGGTCCCCACTAGTTAGCAGGGTATCAAGAAATTTTCTTACTTTTTCATTAACCCAATTTATGTATGTATGTATGTATGCATGTATAACAATTGACAGCTAAATTATGATGACTATCTTGATAGCTAAAGAAATCAACATCTGTGATGACAAAAGACAATAATCCCTGATTTATGGTAATAATTGATAACAGAGACCTCTATTCTCAATTTTGACAAATACTTTCCAAAGTTTGTAATTTTTTTTAACAAGTATAATATTCCCAAAAAATTTCATGTCTGCAAGAACTATACAGTGTATATTGAAGACCCTCACCAAGAACAATGGAGTATGGACAGCCAATGGATGCTTGTTAAAATGTATGTTCGCAAAATTGCAATCATCGTCTTGCTATGCTTGTTGGATTCTATTTCAAACTTTTATGCAGGGCGAGAGCGAGACCTGTGTTGCATGGACTTTTCAGTTAAGGGGGACATACTTGTGCCGCGGGTGTGGGTGCAACAACTGGACACTCCAAAATAGTGTAAAATATTTTTGAAAATATGAGAGTCCAGTGTCGGACCTGACAAGTATCCCGAGACCATGTAACATAGGGCAAAACTACTATTTATCATTAAAAATATTTCCCTGTATCTTGTAGGTTTTCAGATCCACACTCTTCACTGGTCTTTACTTCAACAGGCAAGTATATGATAATACTCTAGTTCTTGTCCATTTAAATAATTTCAAGCAGTCAAAGGGGAAGTTAATATAAATATAATTGAGGCAAAAAGCTACCATAAATTGTTCTAGATGTTGTGCATAGCTGATCATCCTTCTGAATATGTGCATAGCTGATTATGTCAGAGTTAGGGTCCGAGTTCATATAAAACGGTCTAAAAGTAAGAGAACGAATTCTTTGTACAAAAAATGAAGCTTTTTGTAACTGTTCAGATACGAAATCAATGAGAAAGTAGGCCAAAGATTAGGGAGATTACTACATAGCAATTTGCAAAGCTCAGAAAAGCATATTCCGTATTACTTCAATGACTCAGTTGAAACATTTAGAACAGAATTGACTCGTGGATTATTTGGCCAGTCATTCCTCTAAAAATGGTTACAAATGAACTTTCGCCGAATAAATTCAAACAAGATATAAATCAGGTGTGGCCTTTGTTGCCAGAGCCTCCCCCTCCCCCTCAATAGTTTTATTGTAACAACTACTAAACAGATTTAGGTAAAGAGACATGTTGATAAAAGGGTTCCCTGAACAGTATGGCTGAAAGTGTCGTACAAAAGGCTATAGTGGGACTTGAAGGACAAAGAATGAAGAATGATAATGGCAAGACAGAGGATGATAATACAAAGACTTGAGGCCATGAAATTGATCTTCAGAACTTACTTGTGATCTTCTTTTGCACAACTCTTGGAGTTGGTTTCCACTTTAAATGGTGGATGCAAACTCCAAGACTAGAAGCCCTGTTAGCCATGTTGAGTAGATAAAATCCAGTATCTTTCGTCCAGGAAAATTATCTGTGGTCCAACACCCCATTGAGGTACTGATACACGCCAGTCGCCACTGACTTGTTTTGTTCTGCAAAGCCAATCATGAAGATTCGCCATTTGTTCCTCTGATTCTTGTTTACTCCTGGTTTCATCCAATGAGATGTTGAGCTAATGGAAATTCTACGAGAATAATGAAAGATGATCTCTCTGCCTCTCGAAGATATTGTACAGTCCCATTCATGATCTTTACGAGCTTCTGGCACATATATAGGCCAAGACCTTCCCTTGAGGCATTCCGGCTGTGGTGAAACATCTCTTGAATTAATGCTTCCGGGATCCCTGGGGCTGGATGGATTATACTGCCAAGTCAACCATTCAATTAGATTCAAAAGTATCCACTAAATCCTTTTATTACCAACACAGTCGGACAGGTCCATAGAAATTTACATATATAGAAATCTACCTAAAACATCTGGGTGGTTCACCAGACTGAAATCATTATAGATTTTTGGGAGAACATGTGATAACTGAAATAGTAGAATTATCATAAGATGAAGGAAGTACTGTCAAGCTAAGGTGCAAAAAGGAATAAATTCATGACTGGCAGCACACTCTATCCAAAGTCATCAGGGAAGACGGTGAATTTAAAGTGCAGAATGAAATGAATTGTCACCTTGTGTTCACTTTTCTGAATTCAATGTTTCATCTTCTTGCTGTCCAACTTGGTACTATTTTTATAAAATTTTCAGCGAAGCCTTGCTCGCTACTTATTAGAATTGGTTATCTGTGACACACCATGATTTATACACTGATGATCTAAAGTGGGGTTGGTCATCTCATCTTTGAGCAGTATCTTTTTTAATTCATCAGATCCATCATAATTAAACAATCAGAGTAAGAAGGGATCACCCATGCAGTCATGCACACAAAATGGATATATATATATATATATATATATATATAGAGAGAGAGAGAGAGAGAGAGAGAGAGAAGCAGCAGCAGCAGCATCATTTGCTTGTTAATGAAAATGAGTAGGACAACTATGAATACAAATATTACAAGTAGAGACTGGAAGAACACAGGAAAGAAATTTGAGTACCAAGTCTGCCAGCAATAATAAGGCATACAAATATGAACCAATATATGCTCCATATTAGCATGAACAAGAATCCCCATTTGACTGAATTTATAGGCTGCATATAAGGGGAATTTAATAATATTATTTTTGACAATGAGTCAATGACCAATACTCAAATCTGCTACTACAAGCTTAACTCCTTCAGCCCTATTAACCAGGTAAAAAACCTCTTCTTCACCCCTTGTCAATTGTCATCGTTCATTGAGGTCTTATAAATGGATGTTAATTAAATATGAACTACCACCATCACAAAGAATTTTCAAGTAAAGACCTCATATAGTCACATGCATAAATCACATGAATCAGATTTTAAAATAAGCATTTATGTATTAGGAGCTTTAATGTGATTATAAATAAACTTAAGCTACATTTCCACATGGGAGGCAACTTTAGCCAAACTTAATTCAGACAGACACTAAATTGTGATTGGTATTATCAAACAGAAAAGAAGTGATTTTGTCATTATACTTTTCTCATATGATTCACTGTTTCAAGTTGGGAGCACATATCAGTAACCCTATACTTAAGCGACATTCTTTCTACATGGGAGGCAACTTTAGCCAAACTTAATTCAGACAGGCACTAAATTGTGATTGGTATTATCAAACAGAAAAGAAGTGATTTTGTCATTATACTTTTCTCATATGATTCACTGTTTCAAGTTGGGAGCACATATCAGTAACCCTATATATTTGACAAGTTAAAATGAAAACATCAAGTATAAAGGAGATATACCGAAATTCAAGATGAACAATTTGTACTCTCGACCCAATACGTTTCTTTCTTGGAATCAGCCGGAGCAGGACTGCCGATCCTTCAAATGCAGGAGTAAAGAGGAGAGCATTTGCTAAAAAATCTGAGAGAACTTGCTGAAGCCTAATACTGTCCCCATACAAGTAAATGGATGCCACCCCGTCAGGTGCGTCATAGGTGACCTGCACCTCTCGTTCAGTTACTCAGAATCATAACTTGATTTAAAACAACTTCCAGAACTTCGCTGAGATTGAATTCTGCAGAACTCATTTCCATATAACTGGAGAAAGGTATCGACAAGGATCAATATTAGTCCAAAAGGATTATCAAAACACTGAAATATAAACGACTTATGAATCAGTCCGGGAAAGGCTAGCATGTATGATGCACCAGAAAAGTCACTAATATAAGTCTAATGGCTGATAGTCGAGGGAGGAGGGTCAAGGAAAAAGAGTGGTGCTATGCGAGAAATAGTGACTTACAGGAGGTTGACAATCAGATATAACATTCTATTCAGATTTAGAAAGGAGAACACTGAAACAAAGGAACATTTACTGTCAGAAGACATTTGTTCCCCAACTGACAAGATCAATAAGCAACCAACTTGAACATATGTTTTATCCATGTGCATACATAGGATTGTTGGGATCATTCCGTTTTGCTTAATAGCTCAGATCATAGCACAGGTAGGAAAGCACTCAGTAGCTAACTGAGCAAAATCTACTCCATTTTAACCTTACTTTGGAGCACAAATGGTGAAAAATGGAGTGCATTTATCACTTTCCTCGAAAGATAATCCTCTTACATATAAATTAACATTTAACACTATATTGACAAAGGTGATAACTATGAAAACAAATGAATAACTTTTCATATTAACTAAATAAGTTATATCCAATAAATAGCCCTTGACACTTTCACGCTTGAACATTCTTCTATGTGATAACAAAGTATAATTTGCAAGAACATTCAGGAATATGTCCTGATTCATGAATTCAGGTATTGAATTAGTCTGTTCTAAAATCTGAAAAGTGCAAGTGTGCAACAATGGCATAACAATACATAATAAAGGGTGTTTTCATTTAAGCGCACATTAATACATCTATGCATCCAAGTATCTAAAAGCAAAATATTAAATTATAAATTTCTGTACTTTTATTTAATATGCTACATGAAGCTATTGCAGATACGATAATGAACACCAAAATACTTCGGGCCAGATGATCATACCATTCTTCAATACTCCCAATATCAGTGTCATCAACAATCTTAGCAAGTTGTTCCTGGCACAGTGTGCTCGTCCTCAGAAGCTTCCTCTGATCTTTGCTTAAATCAGAAGATTTCATCAGATTGTGAATGCACTTCACACCATTTAAAGGGTTTCTGATTTCCTGACGAATATAAGCCAATTTTATGAACCTATTTGCTGCAGCCTGTTCTGATATTTTCTGGACCTGCATTACATATTGAAGTTCTTGACTTGCAACATGCAAAAAGCACAAAACACCCGTTATCTTTCCCTCTGCATCTGTCCTTTTGTTCGCAGAAAGTAATGCTTCAACATAATTACCCTGTTGATCATAGAACCCAAAAAACAATTTATCTGGATCCTGGCCTGCAATTACACTGCTCAGGAATATTCTTAGCTTAGTTAGTGTGTCTTGATCTTTGACCCGACAACCAAAATTACTGACAGTAAAGACTTCCCCAAGAAGCATGCGATCAGTAGTTTCTTCCCTATTCAAACCCGACAATTTTTGCATAGTATCATTCCACTCCAAACATTGACCATGCTCATCCATCATAAATATTGGAGGTATAAGATCACAAGGACTCCGCACGATTCCAGCATAATCACCTTGGATTCTGGCATATTTGTCCATAATCAACTTTTGCCCTTGTAACATCTTGCCCAAGAAAGCAAACGCCTACAATATTGTCATTCAAGTCTTTACTGCAACAAGCATTTGCAACTAAGATAATCATACCATTATCTCCCTCGGGACCAAATCTTTTAAGTTTGATTTCAAGATTCTTCTCTTCCTTGCCTGCCATTGTAAGTCAGATCAATTGGAGACCGAGTATAGGTATCTTGGAAGCATAAAGAATTGAAAGGACATGAGCTCGAGAGATTCAGAGATATGATATTGAACAAGCTAAGTGTAAAGATATTTGTAAACTCCAGCTTAAATGAACATATGAAATAACATAAAACCCAGTGGATCGAATTATAATATATTGAAACCCAAAATGGTGGGTCCATGCTACATAATAGTAGGTCAAACATAAAGTAATGTTGAAAAGGGGTTTAAATGCAAGGGTAATTGTAGCCAAATATTTCTCTAAGTTTTATTTTCTCCTTTATATTCATTTTTTTTGGTTGAGGCGGCAGGCAGGGGGATTTGGAGTCAATGAAATTGAAGTTATTGACAAGTCCATAATTACTCCAAGTTAGCCCAACTAAGAAAACAAATTATCAAAGTATAAAAATGTCCATAAAGCTAAGAAGCTGATCATGCCTGAGTCGGTAATAATTTCAAAAAGATTTTCAAGAGGTTAAATAACATAAATAACTTTAGAAAATATATTTCTCAGAACAAAACATGAGGGTTTTGAGAACTTTGTAGGAAATTAATGAGCAATAAAGGCTGAATATTAAGGAGATTTCTACCTTGTAAAGCCGAAAAGAGAACATTTTTCATCACTTCAACTGAATCATCCTCAACAAGATCGACTAACGGCATACCTATAGCTTTCTGAACAACCAATCCGGTTAGCTCAGCTACTTTCATATTCCAACCATTGATAATACCAGAGTCATCTACAGCCAAGATTGGAACAGAAGCTGTCTCAATCAGGCGAACCATTTCGCTGGCCAAGATACGCAGCTCATCCACCCTTTGCATACTGGTATCAACTGATGAAACATTCACAATCATTTTGGAATCATCTCCAGTCTCATCTTGCAAAGATCTTCTTAATATCAATTGTAAAGAATGGATTGCATCCATTTCCACGTCTTCCCAGGGAAGGCTACGGCTCTTAACCACCTCAAGGAAGGCTTTGAATGATGACCTTGGGTGCATTCTTCTTACATCATCCTTCTCATCAGGATCATGTTTTGCACACCCCCACTGGATTTCTTTTGCTGTATGGGACCTGAACCAAAATATAAAATCCTTTGACGTAATTCGCATAGCAGCCATTCCGCATACTGCATCACCAAGAATGGAAGCACCTGGGTAGCCAGCCTCCAAGAGGCTATCAGTACTTAAACCTGTAGTCTCCCTGTGGTATTCAAGAAGCCATCTAGCTATATCACTGATTTGTGTCTCTGTAGGGGTGACCCCAAGTGACCAAATTTGTTTTTAAAGTAAAGTGCAGCTCCATCACACTTAACAAGTTCCATCACATTTGGTGATTGAGTCACTATTCCAACTGGAGCGTCTATTAGAAGCATGTTGCAAAGCACAGCTTGGGTTTGCAAAATATGTTTCTCCCTTAGTTGAGCGGCCAACTCCACTTCCTTGCTAATCTGAACACCGAAAACTTGAAGCAAGAACTCACAGGCATACCTCAATGGGAATGGAACAAACCTTGGGCTTGTGTGATGGCAAACAACCAAACCCCACAATTTTCTTCCCTTTTGCTGATTACTCTCTGTCTCATCACTCTCTTCATTGACGGTCACAGACATCACAAGAGATGCAATAGAACCCATATTTGCCATATATTGTGCATGACAGCCATGAGGAGACCTTAATGTGGATCCCAAAAGACTCAATGGCTGTGCCAATCTCTTGTCTTGAATTACTTTAACGGGCGGGGCCAAGCAATCACAAATCATCCTAACCTTATTTTTCATGAAGAGAAATCTTGAAGCTTGAGGTATATCAGTGGCTGGGTAGTGCAAGCCAAGATAGGGCTCCAGGTCTGGCCTGCGAGACTCTGCAATAACTTCCCCATGCTCATCATCATGAAACTTGTACACCATCACACGATCATATTTCATCAATTCATTCACTTCTCGAACTAATACATCACATAGTAAAGATATGTTCCCACTTGGCAAAGATTGCAACCTTGAGATAGCTTTTGCAGCAAGTTTATATGATTTTAATGCTCCAGCAGCTGTCACCGGCACATCAGCAGGATTCACCGGCTCCAATTCAATAACCAATCCCACATCAATTCGATGTAAAATTACATAGAAGGGCTTACCGGAATATTTGCAATGAACAAGAATCGGATTTAGTAAATTAACTTCCCCAAAATTGGCTGCTTTCTGAAGTGCAGCAGCACTTGAGGAACAAAATAGCGTACGAACATCCGTTCCAAAAGTCAGAGCCTCTTGCTGCTCAATGCTAGGAACAGCATGTGGGGCTAAGTCCAACATTTCTGTGGCATTTTCACTGTATGCAAGAACAGTCAAGTTTTGCTCCTCGATGGCAATCATGCAACCAAACGACTGGATTAGACTTCCTCTTTGCATCTTCTGAAGATAATTCGATACAGCAGATGAGGGGACATTGCTAGTGGAAGTGGATACATTAAGGTCAACAGAAGCAGAGTAATCAAATAAGCGTTCCGAATCTTCAAAGTCCACATGAAGCTGATCATGAATCGATGTCTGAGCAACCAAACGATCACCGCGATTTGATCGAGCAACAGAACTGCTCCTCGAACAATTCGTTTTGCTTGTTGATTTTGATGACATCTCTCACACCTCTTCCTCTCAGTAGTTTCTGTCCCAATACATTCCTTAGTCAACCCCAACAAACACAATTAATAATCTTGTACAACCGCTACAAGAAATTGCAAACTCATCTACATGGATTTCAAATAGGTGCTCCACACCAACTGATTCACAGAATAAACCCTGATCAAACCTGAACCCATCCAAAAATCACCTACTCTTTATCAAACAGAATCTAGCAAATCCCTAAAGAACACCCGTACAAAGGGAGAGAGAAAAAGTGATACCCACTACCCAAATTAAAATAAAATAAAATAAAAAGAAGCAAAACATTTCCATTACAAAGACCTGTAAAACATTGAAAGTCTTATAAAAAGGGAAGATAAATTTACATCATATGATTCCATTCTCACCCAAAAAGCCACCAAGAAAAGAAACGGATCAGCAGGAATGGATTCTCCAAGAAAATATCTAAAGGGTTGTTCTTTATTACCCCTCCAAAACCAACAAGCTACCTCATCAAATCCCAGAAGCAAATCACATCACAATCTTCAGATACCCATTACACTAAGCAACAGATATTGGAATACTTCCCAGAACTAGGACAAATAATTATCACAAACTTTGGGCCAAAATTACTTATTTGAAGAGGACTAGGAAAAAGAATTAAACTTTGTTTCGTCTAAGAATTGACAATCCTATAACTGTAGACAAAAACCCAAATCCCCAAAATAAAGGCAGAAATAGCCGCAAACAAAAAATTTCAAAAACTAAATGAATAATTCTAGTAAAAGTAGTAATTAAATAACAAAATCCTGGTACAAAGAGAGGGATGGGTGTGACTGACCAGTAAAGATTGCAGGTATGGTCCAGCAGCACGTGAAAACTGAAAATAAGCCTCAAAATTCTTGGAAATTGCCCACAAAGTTGAGCAAACTACAGCTATATGAATTATTTTAGACGAATGCTAATATCACATAATTTGAATCACACGTATAATTTAAATCAAATAAAACTCATATATATACACGTGATTTACAGTAAAATTATGTGATAGTGGCATTATTTTTACTTTTACTTCAAAATCTTGGGTAGTAATTATTTTTAAGTAGAGTAGTAATTATGAGATTATCTTTGTGTTGTTGGGTTTCTTGGGAAAGCATTTTCTTTTCTTTTATTTTTATTTTTACTTTTCGTTTCTTAAAACATTTGATGTGATGGAAAGGTATAGTTCATGTCTGATCGTCTGTTAAGGTTGTCTAACACTAGCTGATTCTATTGCAGGGTTAGTAGATTACCCTCACGAGTGGTGCACAAAAGACCCGAGCCCTGACTTTGGTTTGGTCCGGGCTCGGTCTGATCAAAGTCTGACCTGATCAAGGCCTGACTCGATCAGGCCTGGCTTAAAAGACTTAAAAAGACAGGTATTTTTAGGTAAAAATCTGGCCTAGCCTGGCCTAGCCTGGTCTGGCCTGTCAAAAAAGTCTGACCTGATCTGGTCTGGTCTGGCTGGGCCTGGCCTGGCCTGAGGCCTTACATAATTTTTTACCTAATTAATTATTTATAATTTTTGAATTTTAAATTTATAATTATTCATCAATAAATAATAAGTTTTAACTTATTCATTATTGTAATTTATAAATTATAATACATTAGTTTTAATTAATACATCAATAAAGTTTAAAATTTTAATTATTCATTCTTGATTTCTTGCAAGTACATTTAATTAATATATTAGCTAGTTTATTTAATATTAATAAGTTAATTGATTAAATTTTAATATTAATATATGAGTTAGTTTATTAATATTAATAAGTTAGTTGATTAAATTTTAATATTAATATACTACTTAGTTTATTTAATATTCATAAGTTAGTTAATATTACATAGCATGTTAATTGCATTTAACATGCTAATATGTTAATATGCATATTTATTTAATATATTAATAGCATGTTTATTTCATATTTATTTATTTAATATTTATTGCATATTAAATATTAAATATTAATATTAAATATTGCATATTGCATATTAATATTAATATGTTAATGTTAACATTGCATATTTTAATATTTAATATTTAATATGCATATTAAATATTAAATATTAAATGTTTAATGTTTAATATGTTATTTATTTATTTAATATTCATGTTTATTGCATATTTATTTAATATTTCATATTTATTTATTTAATATGTTAATATGCATATTAATATGTTTATTTAGTTAATATGCATATTTATTTAATATGTTAATTGCATGTTAATTGCATTGAAGTTAGTTCATAGTTTATAAATTATAATACATTAGTTTTAATTAATACATCAATAAAGTTTAAAATTTTAATTATTCATTCTTGATTTCTTGTAGATACATTTAATTAATATACATCTTCAATGAATATAACTAGTTAGAATATTTAATATTAATAATAAGTTAGTTACTTAATTGATAGTAAACAACTATACATAGTTGATAGTTAATATTAATAATAAGTTAGTTACTTAGTTGTTAGTTACTTCAATGAAATCAATTTTATATTCAAAAAATAAAAGTATAATCTACAGTATTTTCTACGAAGTGCATAGTAAACAACTATACATATATTTAGAAAATCAATTTATTTTATATTCAGTTACATCTAAATTACATTTTCTTTTAATTTAAGAGAAATATATTTATTTTTGTTCTAATCATTCAACTTATATTGGTGTGTAGTAGAATGTTAAAATAAAATAAATCTCAAAAATCTTGCATCATTTTTACAAAAATTTATTGCAAGTACATTTAATTAATACATTTAATAATTCATATATTAATATATGAGTTAGTTTATTAATATTAATAAGTTATTTGATTAAATTTTAATATTAATATACTACTTAGTTTATTTAATATTCATAAGTTAGTTAATATTGCATAGCATATTATTAATATAACAAGTACATAATATTAATATTATTAATAGTTATTAATAATATAACATTATTAATAGTTATTATTAATGTTATTATTAATATAAGTTAGTTATTTATTTATTATTAGTTAGTTAGCAGTTAGCACTAATAGTCTAATAGAGTCATAGACTCATAGCAGCTGCCCGCCTCCAGCTCCAGCCCCCAGCCCCAGGTCCCCGCCCCCAGCCCTTCCCCAGACCGGATCACCCCAAAACCAAGGCCCATGTGCATTTTTTTTTTAAAATCTGAGCCAGACCGGATCAGTCTGGGCCTGACCTAAAGGCCCAAAAGTCAAAGTCTGGCCTGGCCTAGTCAACGGCCAAAGCCTGACAGGCTCAGACCGAACCAGACCAGAGTAACCTGTTGTGCACCATTACCCTCACCGCAACCAAAAAATGAATATTTTTGGGCTTCATTTTTTGCCCAAGGGACCTGGCCTTTTTGAAGAAATTTACTGTTTTGAACTTTTGTAGGACTTATTGAATTTTAATACTTTGTAGGTTTTCATTTCTATCAAAAATAACAGTCTCTCCCTTCTAAATATTTACTTTCTAAAAATTAATTTGAGATACTTTTAAAGTTTAAAACTGACATGTTTCATTTAAATTTTAAAAATAATAAATGTTATAACTAGTGGTATTTTTTAAGAATTTTATAATATTAATAATTATATTGATATAAACTAAATGAATTCACGTCACTTTTGAGTTTAAAAATGTGTAAAATTTAACTTTTAAAAAATCAATATTAATCTTATAATTTGAAATATAGCAAGTAAAATAATTACTGAGGGGCTACAAAACATATTGGATATTGGATGTAATGAAGTTCTTCTGACTACAAAAATTATGAAAATCATTTATAAAAAGTAGCACAAATAAAACTGGGGTGTTCTAGTAAGCAGTTGGTTATTTTTACTACCAATAATAAAATTATGAAAACGACACAGTGGAATAATAACGTTGTGATTTAATTGCGGGGTTTGGTTAGATTTTGTTGGCCATAAGGATTTAATTATTTTGTTGATTTATAACGTTCTCCCTTTTATGCTATTTTTGTGGGGTGAATATGTTGTAAAACTACTTAGTTTCCTTATAAAAATTTTAAAAATATATATTTTATCATAACATTGAAAGTAATTTGACTTCTTATAGAATAATATAAATGTTTTGTTTTTGTTTTTCTTTTATGCAAGCGATGATAATGCGATATACATTTTCCAATCCTGCTATATATTGCAAAAAAATATATGACCTCAGTTGGTTATAATTACGACGTATGCGCATATATAAGATAAACAAAAATGACCTCATCTTAAATTTTATTTATTTTTAAATTACGGAGCCAAAACCCAAAAGAAACAAACAAAAAATATTACACCGAAACAATACGCTAGTGCGTAACACCCGCCAAGTCTCCTTTTAAAATAAAAAAAAACGCAATCCAATCAAACTACCATCAAAGAACATGAATTGATCTGACTATTAATTTATTCTATCTTATTACATAAATTTTCACATTTAACTTTCTCACATATTTATTTGACATACATATAGTATTTCCCTAAATCTTCATATTCTTACTGGTACCCGTACCACACATTTAGGATTGTGGGGTGGTCACATTTTCGTAATGTGAAGAACTGATACGTGTCACATTCGAAAGCTACAATCCCATAGGAATGTGAGCCTTGATTTTGGAGGGCTAACTTATAAATAATATAAAGAAATTAAAATTTTCACAATACTTTTTAATATTTTTACATAAAATGTGTCATTATTGATGTATAGCGACGGTAAAAATTATCGTTATAACCGTCGTTATAAGATCTATAGCGATGATTTTCATGTAGAAATATTATTTTCTGTTGTAGATTTATCAATTTCCATAATATAAACCTTTCTTTATATTTTTCTATTTCGTGTTATTTGAATTATCAGATAGTTTTTTTTATTTAATGTGAAAGCTTATTTTCCCTGTTTTATATACTTTGATGGGATTATTATTTGGTTTGTAAAATTGTACTTTCACTATTTTGGAATTTTTTATATCATGTGAAAACTATTTATCATTGTGTTGATTGAAGATGATAAATTTTTTAAATTTTGAGTGTGAAATTATTTAAAGGAAAAAAAATGGTCAAACCTACATATTATATTGATATTTTTATATTGACTTTATTCTAGTAATATTTGTTATGACAACTAGCTATTGCCTATAAATATAATTAGCCATCTTCCTAATTTGAAGATTTGTTATTTGAAAAGATGATTATTCGATTTGTAGTCGTTTCAGTATATACAATACTAGTAATATATTTCAAGATTTTGGACTATTTTAAAAATAACAAGACATGAGTACAGAGAAAGAGGAGGAAAGAAAATGGATTTGTGGACTAAAGGTATTGTGATCTTATGATTATTATGAAGTAAATTGCTAACCACTATGCCTTTACCCTTACAACTGCTGATATCTCCATCTCCCCAATAATCTTCTTCAATAAACAAAAGAAAGATTAAGAATCAATAAAACAAATAAAATGCCTTATAAAGTTAAATTTGAGCAACTAACAAAGGTCTTAAATCTCAATGTCTCATAATAATTGTAGATTCAACCATTCCGAATCAATAGCTTATTCATGTATCTGACACTTAAAAAAGATGGAATCATAGTTCAAATCAGGATTTCTTATTCACTTTGATGTTTCTGGCATGGAAATTATAATGATGATGCATGTTATGAATACCAATGTGAGCTTGTCATATGGGAGCAGATCCCACATTTACATTGATAGTATGGGATATCAAATAGGTTTGGACCTTCCCTCTTGGATAGCTAACTTTTCAGGAGGAATAGAAGTTTGAGCCTATATCGTAACAAAATTTAAATACTGACAAGTGTAAAGGGCAGGAAGAAATAAGAGTTTGAGCCTATATCGTAACAATGCACTAAAGATCGAATGCTTGTTGAAATTGGGATATCTTATTCAAAACAAGGATAAGTTATGGTATTCTAGTGTTTAAAAAAACAAAACAAAAGAAATAATCAACCTGCATTGATGCCAATATATATATATAGTGCAGCAACTTCTTCCTCCAAGGTAAGGTGCAACTCAAGACTCCTCTTGAAATTCAGTTTAAAGAGTAGCACATATTCACCGATTAGTTTTAGCTGAAAAGTTTAGGCACTCCCATTGCTTCTAATACAAGAAGCAAAATGAAGGTCATGTTCCTCCATGAAATTATCAATGAGAAGAAATTTCAGGAATCAATCGCACCACATCATATACATCATGTAAAGTTCGACTACAACATGACTATATCATCAAGGAATTGGAGGTCAAATAATTGGATTGCAGAAGGTCCTACATTTTTTAAGTTTTAATTTCAAATGTAATAGATACTTGCAGTAATTTTTACATCACATAGTAGATACTAATTAAACACAAAACCTGGACTCTGTATCAAAAGGCTCGTTGCAATATGTTTTAGAGAGAAAAGAAAGAGACGAGACCATGGCTTGAACCCTTAAAGTAGCTCACACGGAACACTATCAAGGCACTTGAAGCTTTGGTAAAACTCATTTCAGCACATGCTAGACAACTTGATAAAAAGTTGAGGAATGTTTTTCAGTAATAATATAGGGAGCACATGATTTTATTAGCTAAGTTGTTTATTCTAATAACCGGTATGCTAATGAGAAAGTTCTGTGTTCTTCCTTCAATCAGTAAATCCGTGCATGGTTTTAATAGTTTCGTTGAATTGATGGGAAACATGTGGTTGTCTACATTAAACTACTAGTTCCATGCATGGAGTAGTGTGTTAACGGATGACGGGATGAGGGAGAAAATAACAGGCACAAGAACTTAGAGTCATGGACACAGGCGGAAACTAAAACAATGTACAGGCTGAGTGGAACAAGAGATTTTAGAATTCAAATTGCTGGAGTGCATAGCACAACTTTTATATCTTTATGTATACGAGTTTATTGTCTTCAAATATAAATCGACAATTAACCAGAGACAAACTAGAGGGATGATCACAAGCTATAGTAAACATATGAGATGAGGAAAGTAACAGAAAGTAGAGGGAAATTAGAGGGAGATGAGTTTTTCTAGAGGGGTGGTCTTAGCCAAAACGAGGAATACTCATTTCAGAGATGGTTTTATTCAAATAATATCTCGAAAAAGAATATGAGATATCCGGGACATATTACAAAGTGTAGAAGTAGCTTCTAGTAATTAGAATTTTTTTAATATATTAGTAACTTTTACCTCTTTAGACAACTAGGAATACTCATTTCAGAGATGGTTTTATTTAAATAATATCTCAAAAAACAATATGAGATATCCGGAACATATTACAAATGTGTAGAAGTAGCTTCTAGTAATTTGAAAAATTAAAAATATATATTAGTAACTTTTACCTCTTTAGACAATTGAGAGACAGAGAATCCCGAGGACTTTCATAAGTGTGTGCCTCCCAAATGATACATGTTAGCAAATTCCAAGCACAACTGATGGTCCCTCTCATCTCCCCAGCCTCCCCAACCCTTGAACCCAGCTTGATATCCTGATTGGTGCTTATATACATGTACTCCCCAGTCCGACTTAATGTTGGCAGCCTTATCAATCTCTTCTATATCAATTTTCACAGCACCATCATCCATACAAGCAGCTTTCTCCCCCTGACCCTGATGCAAACCACATTTCCCAAAGTGAACAGCACTAGTCCTAGGCCCTCGTAGTGTATAAACAGGACCACCAAATGAAGGATAAACTGTTGCCCACATAGTTATATCCCAGTTGTATTCGTCAAAGAAACAATATTCTCTTGTCTTCCTATGTATTTTCCTCCATATAGTCCGATTAAATGCATAACCCACATTACCCATTCTCTCTGCGATTAAACTCTCCCACCCCTCTCCCCTTGACTTCACATCAGAGGGTGCTAGATTTGCGGCATAGCAATCAGGACACTTTTGAGGCTTCAGTTCCATAAGTAACTGCAGGTTACGATATGCATTGGGGAAAATGAAGTGATCCTCTTCTATGAAAAGAATATGATCAGAGTGCTGACGAGTCTCCTTTAACCCATCCCACACTGTGTTCATCATCCACCACCAATGATGCTTCAACGATACAATCTTTGGTGCTCGGTGGTTACCATATTGATCGGAATTCCCTACACAATGATTCTTAATTGGGTCAGCTTTATCCTTGCAATCCTTCGGGGAGACACCAGGAAAGCTATCAGGAAAGACATGGGGCGAGTAAGGAGCAAATATTTGTTTCACTTGGCAGAACTTGACACCTTCCACAATCTTGTTCATCTCTTCAAAGTACCCATCATGACTGACAATAAGCAGAGTTTCACTAATCCCCACAACATTAGAAAGGCAATCAACAACTGACTGGAAATATTGGGGTCGATTATGAACATACAGAACAATTTTTATATGATCCTTGGCTAGAGTTGGATACAAATCCATGTTTATCGGGGGCAACTGATTTCGATCTTCTAACAAAATTGATAGCTCGCTCTGTTTTGGGAGGTTAATTCTTCCTCTAAATCTCACTTTCCTACCCTCATCAATTTCTTTAGAATTTGAATTCCCTAAATTGGTAGCTGAATTTGTCCTAGGTAGAAAAAACAGAAAATAAACCCCTAATAAAGTTATAACAAGTACTGGGAGAAACCGGCGTAAATCTCCATCTCTAATCCGACCTTTCTTGTATAGAGCCATGGCTTCAACACAACATAAGAAGCATCAAAATCTCTTCATGGCATTTACAAATACAGAATCCACAGTTTTTAGAACTTAAAAAGAGAACCACAGATTTTCTTAGCAAGATATACCAAAAGTGATATAGCTAAGAAATAAGCTTAAAATTGCATTATTCCAAAAGAAGAAGAGGGGAAGTACTAAACCCTCCAAAAATGATCTTCAGTGTGACAGTAGAGTATCAATGCGACATATGGTGAAGACCCAGAAGAAGAAACACAAGGCCGCTGCTGCCGCAAGATAATCAACCACCAGAATCAAGCTTTAGAGTTCAAAATCAGTAAAAATCCCACCAAGAGAAGATCGAAAAACTAGGGTAGTAAATATTGAGATAAAAGATGGGTAGCAAATTACTCTATGAAGTATTAATTAAGAGATACCCAAAAAGAGGAGCGTCAAATTCATTGAGGTTTGGTCACAAAATCTGAAATTTAAGCAGTAGACATGTAAACGCGTAGTGTACGCCAGGTCAAATTAATCTCGCAAGACAAAAACAAGGAGTTTGATTTTATTTTTCTTTTTTTGGAACCGATTTTTTAAAAAAAGAACATGCATTTATAATCATTGAATGATGATATACGGATACTTCAAGAAATAGAAAGTTGTCATCAAAGAAAGTTGAAGCTTTTAAGAGCCGGATCAATAACTTTAAATTAAAATATAAGTTAATTTATAAGCGCTGGATATCAATTTGATTTATAAGTTAAAAATTAAGTTATAAATGTATTCGGTTTATAATGACTTATAAGTTAAAATCAAATATAATAATTACTTAAAATGACATTAATAAAATGAGAGGCAAAATAGAATAAGAGCAAAATAGACATTATATTTGGTCAAATTAACTTATTTTAAAATGACTTATAAGGCTCTGTTCAGGAAGAACTTATAAGTTTGTCAAATCAACTTATAAGTTGTTAAGGTGTTTGGCAATTACTTATTTTTTGACTTATAAGTTGAGTTTTAAGTCAAAAAAATAAGTAACTATTTGTGACTTATTTAAAAATGACTTGTAAGTCATTTTTGAAATAAGTTAGTTTGACCAAATATAATTGTCTATTTTGTCACTCTTTTTGTTAATGTCCTTTTTAGTAATCTTTATATTTATTTTAACTTATAAGTCCTTATGAGTCGAATACATTCATAACTTGTTTTAACTTAATTTCTAACTTATAAGTCAAATTTATGCCGAACGTTTTTATCTATAAGTCCCAACTTAACATAACTTATAAATCAACTTATATTTTAACTTATAAGTCATTTTACAATAAGTCATTCCCGAACATTCCCTTAGTCATTTTAAAATAAGTTCCTTTAGTGACAGATAATATGGGATGGGGGGAATATAACCATACACATTATTTTATCTCCTTTGAGTTGTTATATATACACTGTATTTTTCAATCACTAATACACTATTATTAAATTTAAAATGGTGTTAACGACACCTAGCTAATGCCGGTTTACTTGCATTATGCTTACCAATCAAGCAAACAGGGAATTATTGTTTAATTATTTGTATACTACTTTAATTTTTTGGTAATTATTATTTTAACCACTTCAATAATTCATTACAATTAAGCTACCCTTGGATTAGTCTGCCATTTAACCATCCATGGATATTGTTTCCACCGTTATTAGCATAGTAAGCCACAAAAACACTATTTTCATATGAATTTTTGATATTTTCATACGGTCTCTTCTTACATGAAGATGAGACCGACTTTCTTCTCATGCGAAAGAGAATTATGTATAAATATCAGTTTCATTTACATATTATATCTAATGAAGTCTTGTTTGGACTTCCCAAAATGCCCTCATGTTGTGACCTCAACTAGATGGCTTCCTTGTGGGGGTAAAACTTCAAGGAGGTTTACTACCAAGGTAAAAATTTCAAAGGGTAGGGGAGTAGTCTTATGGCTCTAGCCAGCTAATTGGTTCAACTCTTGTTGATTTTTTTAATTAAAGATATTATTGGTTCAACTCAGTACATATACTACACCATAACCATCCCCATTAGACTTTTGGTCTACATGTGAGGAGATAAATTACTAAACATACACCACACATATATCTTTGAAAGATGGCCACTTGGTGGATATGAGTTATATCTTGCTCGGCCAGATGTCAGATTTCACTTGAAGAAAAATAGCAGTAGTTGATATTTTGTAGCCACTACTATATCCATATCCTAAACCAAAAGATAAACTCTATGTGATAGTCCAAAGAATCATCTTGAGATATACATTAAAAAAAAATTGAAAAATGGCAGCTAAGTTGGCCATCTCTTCTCCCCTCACCACCAAACTTCCCCTCCCTACCAGACTCTCATCACCAGCTCTCTCCCCCATCTCTGGCTCCTCAAGACCAAAGGCTAAACACTTCAGAATTCATGCAGATTTGGGTTTGGCTGCTTTGTCATGTTTCATTTACAAGTTCCAATCTTGTTTCAAAAGCACAAATTTTTACCTATAATTTTGTTTAAATGTTGGACCAAGATGACAATTGGTGTAGATGGATTTGTTTGTTTATAGGGGGAGAAGAGGGAGAACTCAAACAAAAGCAGAAGAGGAAATTCATCACCAAAGAAGAAGAACCAGAACAGTAAGACTCATGTTTTGCCTAGCATATTAATTCATTCCAACTACTCTTCTTGATTTCTAAAATAAAAAAAAAATGGGATTAACCCTTTGTCCAAAACAAGAAAAATAATTCCAAAGTTGTACCATATGGATATTCCAATTAGTGAATAGAAAATATTTATCAGCAGAAGTTATTTGGTAAATGCAGGTATTGGCAAACAGCAGGGGAAAGGGAAGGGGAGAATCCCATGTCAACACCCCTACCTTACATTATCTTATTTGGTATGTCAACACCTTTCGTAATCTTAGCCATTGCCTTCCTCAATGGTTGGATTAAGGTGCCCGTTCGATGAAATGAAAAGAAGAGAAGCAGCATCAGATAAAATCTCTTATCTGATTTGTTCGGGTACTGACATCTTTATGTCAATATTTTCAGATGTAAAAATGTGCCTATACACATTATTGTTTTGAATACTGGTGTTTTTGCAGTTCATATCTCAATTTTTAACATCAGTAAGTAAGGATTCCAAGATATCTGTCTAACTTACTTCATCTCCATTTACTTGTTGATTTTGCACTGATACATCTATGGATCAACTCATGGTATCCTACTTTCCTACCTTGAAATCCAAACTAAAGATCACTGCTTTATAATTTCTATGCATAATAGATTTTGGGTCAAGCTGAATAGCCATGCATAACACTAGCAACTAAGCCATCAAACCAACAATTTCTGGCAAAAAAAACATTATATAACAAGGGTCGAGGGTCGATTTTGTTGGAGCAACACTGCCACCAAGAGATGCAAACATGCCTCAATAAGCATTTGTTATTGGCCAGCAACCAGAGGGGATCTACCAAATGAAACTAACGTTTGGATTGGAAGACGAAAGTGGGAATGCAATGACTCATTCCTATAAAATAAAAAAATTGTGTTTGGTTGGTTTATTGGAATGTGTTAGAATTTAAGATGGAATAATATTGCAATAACACATATATTATATGAAAGACGGAAAAAATAAGGACACACGATATACCTAGGTTCACCAATTTGACTAGTCCTGCTTGTCTAATGTATTCATTAGATGCCTCACACACTATACAATGATTCACACACTAAATAATATTTTTATAGTAAATAGAAAAACCTTAGCTGCTATAACAGCCCTAATAAATCCCCAAGCCCAATTACACTTTGCGCTTGGCTTCCAGGCGGTGCTGCCCCCTTGCAACCCCCGCCAGTTCACAGGCGAGCTGGGCAGCTGCTCGCTCACCGGTGAGCGAGACCCCTGACTAAGTAATCGTAGTGGTCATTCGTCGAACCCGCAGAAGTATGAGTCAATCCCAACACAATGGAATGAATCATTCTCATTCCTGTCAAATTTGTGGATTTCATTCCTGGAGGATGATATGAAATAACTCATTCTAAGTGAAATGGAATGAATCATTGCACCCTCCATTTCATTCACTTCTCTATTCCATTTATTCACTAATTCCATTCTTCAATCGAAACGTAGCAAAAGGTTTGACTACATATCATACATGTTCCTAAGATGTATTTCACATTGAGCTTAATGGTACAAATATGAGTGGCTTGTTTTTAGCAAAAAAAAAAATATGAGTGGCTTGCCCTGCCATCCACTGTGCTAACTGTTAGCATGGGTGCAAAACGTCCGGGCAGTTTAAATTTCTGGCTTAACAGTTAAATTTTTCTTATAAAAATCTTACTTATCTATTTGTTTATTTATTTATGTTGGACATTTATTTATTAATAAAAGTGCATCATTCATTAAATGGTCATTTATTTTGTTTATATAAATCTCCATATTATATATATTTATGGTTTGTGCATAAATAAATGTTATACATAAATCATATGTAATATACAAATAAAGAAATAATGATTTATAATGATTTGGAGATATCACCATGTAGGTTATAGTACTTAAGAGACATGATTAATCTTGATCATAGAAGTTGAACTTTTAATTAAAGTACTAGTGTATTAACAGTGTACATTAAACGGATTATGTGATATTTTATGTGTAAAATATTTTCACATAAATACAAATATGTGAGATTTATTAATTTTTAAATAATAATGGACTTAATATTGTTGTATATATTAATTTGATATTCCAATGAGTGAGATTACACTGTGTTAATTTATACCTCGGAATGTCGATTAATATATTTAATTAATATGAGGAACATTATTATTGTCAAAATATCTATAAGATTTTTCATAAAACAATTTATTATTGATTATAAAATCTTGGCCGAGCCTTTTAATATTTATTATTTAAAGGATTGATTTAATTGTTAAATCAATTTATGATCAAATAGAGATAAATTATGAACTTATGAAATTAGCTTAAATATATCAGAATTATGTCAATTGATTCTGAAATATTTACGTACATCTATAGATGAATTATTTACAGTTTATTAGTAAAGAGTTTATTTAATTAATTCCTGCATTGAAGTGCAATTACAATTATTCAGTGGAAATAATTATAATTAATATTTATTTAGAATATTATTATTAGATAACAGGAATCAAATTCATAAGAGAGTGTAAAGATCAATGTTATTATATATATCATTAATCAGAAACATATTTGGTACTTTTTCCTATTAGAAAATTACCAAATTCCGTATTCGATCTGTGACGCCCCCAGAATAGGTCCAATCAATCCAACCCATTCTGAGTCGTCAAATACATGGTACAGAATTCAAATACAAACTTGTATATCATACGGTCGTGCAAAATACGACCACACAACTGTGAGTGTCAATACAAATATGTAGAAAATATTAATATTCAAACTAAGTCCTCATTACAATTATTATCACACTATTTATCAGAAATAATGAGGACTACTACTGCTCTAACTCGAACCATCACTCTGTCCCCCGACTAGTTCCCGCAACATTCTCATTTCCTAAAGAGGACAATAGATGAAAAGGGTGAGCTCAACTAGCCCAGTAAAGAATATTCTGACTAAGATAATGAAAAATAAATTATCGTTAGTCTTCAACAAATCAGATAAAATATAATGGACAACCAACTTTAGATCAATATTCGCAGCGAAAATAACAATTCATTAGAAGAGTTAAGCAGAGAATGAAGTCTATTATCTTCTATGATTTAAAAGTCCATCATCAATATTTTATCCCTGTAACATCAATCAATATACATCTCGAATCAAATATTCATCTTTGTACTACAGGCCAAAGATATTCATTTGTATAATCAGTGGTCATGTTCATCTCAACACCTGTCATCTTTGCACTACAGGCCAAAGATATTCATCAGGTAATCATTCATATTCGCTCTACAGGCCAAAGATATTCAGTTACATCACCTTTTAGGACTGAGGATGATGAAAAATCATATAAATAACGAATCCAGTGAAATAAAGGATAAGATTAAGGATTCGTATTTTAGTATATCCAATTCAAAAATACTTCGTAATAATCAATTGTGGAGCAAAATTCAAGAATAAAGCTCAAAACTTAGATACAACCAAAGATAGAAACCTTAACAAACAACTTGGACAAATAGAAGAAAATTTAATTTTCCCGTGAATAGTGTCGTATACGTGAATAGTGCCGTATACGTGAATAGTAACCCCGACGGAAAAAGTAAGAATTTCATAATAAAATCCATGACAATATTTTGGTATAATGATATTGAAAAGAATAACATCATTTACGAAAGAAAATAACATCCCTTACCTCAAAAGGATAGTATTTCTGACTGGAATATCGGATATAATATCGAAGGAAACTTGCACTGAATACTAATACTCAAAGTATCTAAATACTCACAAAAATACGCTCGATATTATAGAGGGAGAAAACTTCTGATTCTGGTGTGATTTTCAATTCTAACCTAAGCACCCTATTTATAGGAAAAGCTTAGAATGCCAAAGGAGACTAAAATAATAAAATATTATTATTTTCAAAAATTTTCCGCCGCCTGGCGGCTAAAAAAATTTCAACAAAAGTGGGGCCCACCCATTAAAAAATATTTATTTTTCGAAACTTCAATAATTCATAATAAATAGCCCCTTTGTCAGAAAAATACAAATTCTATGTCCTTCCATAGGAAATTTAATTCTCTACAATTTTGTAGAAGGAAGTTTTTTCAAATTCCAAACATAAATTATCCGAAATCCATAAACAGATGATTTCTCACACCAAAATACTGATAAAAACACATCAGCACTAATTCCTTCTTTAATATCCACAAAATAAATATTTCCTTATCATATAAATCAATAATTAATTATTCACCAATAATATTACAGAAGTACAATATTGACAACCAGGTCGTTCCCAGGAAAGAGGGGGCCTTCCGATAAGGACTTCTTCTTATTGGCGCGCAATTAAATAACCCCTCCCAGACAGAACTTCCTTAGACATTGTCAATAATGCTATCTAATAATATTATTTAAATAATATGAATTATTGAGTTGATAATGTGAAATACTGTGCAATGACAATTATTGAATCAATCATATAAAATAGCAACGTAGCAATTATTGAGTCAATAATATAAAATATTGAACAGTAATTACTGTAACAATAATTGAGTAAGTGCCTTCTCACGTAAGACTCAATAATTTGAAATACTGTGCGATACCATGTGCTACTGTGCAACACCGCGTATCACTGTATTTTAACCACCGGGTATTTCAACAGTACTAACGGTAACAACTACGCCGTTATTTATAAAAAGGTTATTTCTGTCGCTTTCTATATCCGACAGTTATTCCGTTGTGGGGCCCACAAATAGCTGCGCCGTCGTACGAATATTTCCCGACAACAAGAATATTCCACGACCAAACGAATATTCCCCGACAACCAGAATATTTTATAACCACTTGCTCATTTTAAAATATTTGCACATTTCACCCATAACTTTTATATTTATCAATCAACACCTTACTATTTCGAAATAATAAATAAAGAAAATTAAATCTTTATTCATAAAAGTTGGGGTCTTACACGATCTCTCTTTCAACCAAGAAAAACACGGCTAAGTTTTTTTTTATATAAAGATGATTTGGAGGCCACACTCCAAGTTTATCATAAGGCCGTAATGGGAAAGATCTTAAGGATACTATAGATCATACAGATTTTGAAAAACGTGTTAATCCAACCAAACACTAGGTAACAAATTCGTACTCTAGATACATGATATATATATATATATATATATATATATATATATATATTTGTTGTTCACATAAAACCATAAAGATTTATGATCTAGTTTCATTATTTTTTTAAAACCTATTTTGGGAATATTTTTCCAACATTAACATGTATGCAAATTGCAAAGCCATTATGGCAAAGGTTTGTATTCACAATCACAAGCCCGAAGGTGCTTAGTTCAGGTCCCTCATTGTTGGGGCATCATAGAAAAGTTTTGGCTCCCATGAAATGCAATCAGCACTAAAAAGTCATACTTGAATAGCATGAGTATTATGTATAGTGGAGATATCTTGTGCGTATCAATGGAAACCAGAAGCTTACTAATATGCAGGAGTACATTATCCAAAATGAATTGAAATCGCAGAAGCATGTACACATAGGAACAAAATTCCTGCTATTTCTTAAATAAGTTTTCTCCTTACCTATCAAATAAATTTAAATAACATTTTCTCTTCATCTTGTATATTTCCAAACACCCTAATAATTCACTCTTTTAGCTTTTTCAAGGATTTGTAAAGAACAGCTGTAACATACTTTTTGCGAAAACGCTGAGTTGAGCCAAGTGCTGCCATAGATTCACCACTAGGAGGTTTATGAATGTAAAAATGGTTCAAAATACTAGATAAAGGCTTCTCCAGGTTATCCAAGGAGGATGGGGGCTGGTCTAGAGGTGTGCGCTGCAGGAGTGGAGGCAATTCAGGAACTTTTTCATTAAAATCTTCTAAACTGAAGGGTGCATTGTCATAGCTCGATAAACGAGAAGATTCAGACTCAAGATTGTTGTCATGGATTTCTGGAATATATTCCTACAATACCATCCATTAGTCGATTCCTGATTTACCATATATATGCTCAAAAATTGGAATGAAGAGAATGAAAGTTTAAGGAACAGATATATGTGTAAACATGATAACATAACTAGTTTATCACTACACACTGATTACAGAAAATGCCTGCCAGAATGAGCAATTGTCAAGAATCAGTCGCCTTCATCAATACATTCCGAAGTCACATAGTGAAGATTATATTGTTTAAATCATTACTTAGCTTTGACGCAGAAGATGATAGGTTTTCAACATTGAAAGTCTAGTTCAACTTTGATGCCTAAACCCTCAACAAGCCCGGTCGATTAGTATTACACAACAGAAATCAATTATAGACACCGTTCTAACCTCTACCATGCCTGATTCCTGAGATGCTCAAGTGTTTTACTTCAAAAGAAGTGTGACAACCGAGCATTATATGTTCCAGATAACCATCATCTCCCTCCATAAGCCGTACGTAGTACATACATAAATTATAGAGAAGAAAATGGAGCATATGCTACTGACTCTCCCTCAAGGACCATACATATATCTAATTTCACCACCCTTTTCTGCTTAATTTGTTCTTTTGGTAATGTAACTGACCATATATATAGTTGATTAGTTATTACTTATTTGCATTGGTGGCTAAACTACATTTACACAAAAGAGAGAATGTTGTGAGAGTCATGTGATGATGAATCATTTTAATTATCTTTCCAAAAGCATTACATACTTGAAATTTTGAAAATTTAGGTGGAGTAAAAAAAGAGCAGAATGATGAGGGCAGTAACTTTCACTAGACATTGTCAGAGATGTTAAAAGAGCAGCGCAACATAACAAGATCAGGAAACAGCAGCATCAAACCTTATCTTCAATCGTTGGTTATAAGTTATCCCCATATCCTAATATCAAAACTTCTTCTGTTTTCAACGACTTAGAAGAACCTCCACTTACCAGCTGTGACTAAGAATGTGCAAATCCACACTTAAGCATCTCTAACTCAGTATTATCGTCTGAATATAAAGTTTAATTCTCCTAATTTAAAAAAAAAAAAAAACAAATCCATTTCCTATGCTTACAATATGTACTACCTCAAATGTTATATAAGCGAAAAGTAGTTACTAAGAATTAAAAATTTAATAGAAAAAGCATAGAGGATTGAGACAACTTGAATTTAGTAGGGAAAAATTGACATTTTTTTATTAAAAGAAGTAGTTTTCTGAAAAGGGTGGATAGAGAGATAATTAGAAAATGCAAGAATTAAAAGAATGTTCAGCTTCTCACTACTTGCTTAAACAGAAAATCTATGATAACAAAGAAAATTCATGAATTCTGCATTGCCGGATTAATGGATTATCATCCTAAAGCGTAAGGCATATCATATCACACGTGACATGCCAGTGTATGATTATACTGTAGACCAATTTGGCATGCATTCGTGTTGATAATCCAAAAATAGAAAGCTTATCCATTCCAATTATAGTAATGGCCAAAACAATCATCGGCAGAACAGAGAGGCAAGCAGAAGCATTAAATAAACAATTGTCCTAGAGTCTAGACATAAATTGATGTATTGTATAAGAGTGATTTTCAGGAAATAGTAAATGAAAGTTACCTGCAAGTCCAAAATATTGAAAATATTCCCCATATCATCGCGCTTTTGTGGCAAGTCTGGAGCAAACCTCCACTGTCCATCAACAATAAACCGGTAATGGTAAACGCCTGATGGGAGCACCTTCATAACAGCCAGGTCTCTGCCTGATCTCTGCAAGAACTCTCTGATAAAAGAAAAATTACAAGTGTCGGTCATAGATGTATAAAGCAGAAAAAAGCTCAAGTTGATTAATTAATGTGAAAAAAGAAACTTCAACAAGCAGTACACCTTGTCTTCCAGTTATCCCATGATCCCTCAATAGCCACTTGCTTGCCATCATGATTCCATGTGATCAATGTTGGTATCCTTTTCTCCGAAAACATAGCATTTTTCTTTGGTTCATCGCTTTGGATTTGAATCAGATCATGCCTTTGTAAAGGAGTAACAGAGACCTGAGTATAGAATAGAATAGAGTCCAAATAATTTAATATATACCTAAAAAAAACATTTTCACAGAGCTACAATTAGGTTCCAAGTTCCACTGGAAAATGAATATAATGTACAACCAAATCTCAATTAAGGCTCATGGTCCCATATCAACAAGTTGGGAGTGAGCCAAATTTCTTTAAATCTAAAGCATGTATTTCCCCATTAAAGCTCCACACCATATTAACCCAAGACATTATGCATATATGAAATTTGTATACATCAGTTTCTACCTTTTCATTCATGAATGATGAGTACAACTTTATCAGACCAAACAAGTTCAAAACCACCTCACCCTTTTTTTTCCCTCTTAATTACAAGAAGACTGCAAATAAAAAGGCTTATGGAAACTAAAATAGTAAAATATAAGCATTCCTGCAAAATTCTACAAATCCAAATAAAGTATTGAAAATACTTTATATACTTGCCAATATTATAATCCCAATACAACTATTCAAAATTGTCCTTAAATGGTATAAAAACTACAAATTCCTCCATTAGTTCATTGATAAAACACTCTTAAACCCTGTATACATTAAGCACCAATCCAAGCACATATGCATTAAAGATTTCATTTTGACAGACAAAAATGTTAATCTCTCTTATGCTTAATGGAAAATGTACTACAAGATTTAGGAAAAAGTAAAAATATCTTGAAAATGCTCACATCAGTATATATATTGTATTAAGGAGAGAAAATACTCCAAAGAACTGACCTGTGGAGTGAAGAGCAAAGGTGAGTGGTAAGCCCTAGGGCTATGAGGTGGGGACTGAAGCATACACTCTGGAAATGGCACATGCGCATGATAGCTAACATGCGCATACTCCATGTACTCTTCACCCTCTTGTTCTTCTTCACTCTTGGCTCTAGAGGGGCCACCAGCTTCCTCTCTTCTGAACACACTAGCATTACCCATTTCTTCAAAATAAACAAAGAAAATAACCCACTCAATAATTTATCAGAATCAAGATTTAACCAAAAACATATACTAGAATGACACAAGGAAAAAAAAAAAGCAATGAAATAAAAGCAGACCCAAGTCAGTAAAACCACTGGGGATTTGGTTGCATACCTCTCTCTCTCTCTCTCTCTCTCTCTCTCTCTGTGTGTGTATTTATGTATATTGTTTATTTATAAACTGCAGAGAGCCCCAAAGAAGCACACCCATAATTTAACTCAAAGGGCAGTTAACATGATTTTAGCAGCTTTGTATGCTGATTCCTGATTGATGGAAAGCCTTTTTTGTCTTCTCTTTCATTCTCTCTCTGTAATTACTACTACTAATTAAATTAAGTGTTTCTCTCTCCGTGAAGTGACTAATAAAAAGCGATTTTATACTCCAATGAGTTTGGAAGATGCTTTTTGGTGGACTAATGAATTAATTATGTTTTTAAAAGCAATGTTCCATTATTTAGTCACCGGCTTATGCTACAATTGCTTTAATAATTTTGCAGTCACTAATCGTAACCCACCACGTCGTGTAATTCAATTATTTCAACTTTAATTTTTCAATTATTATTATTATTATTATTTTGGTTAAACGTTAAAAATAAGTTAAAGCATGATGATGTATTACTCTCATATGAAATGTATGGCCACTTTTGTAATGCAAGTTTGCAACCTTGTGTCCAAATAAAAACTAAAGAGGCATGGCGCATGCAAATATGACCTTGAAATGGCCATCTCACTTTCATGCCCCACAATTTTTATGTTTGGAATCATTTTTATAAAAATAATATGTTAAGAAATTGTGTTCATAAAAATGCAAGATACTCGCTTAATCTGGGAATTTCAAGCCCATCATGTGTTGTGGTTTTCACGCGTTTGTAGTTTAATACGTTTGGAAGTTCAAATATACTTAAAAATCATTTTCGTCTCATAGTATTTTATTTTAATAGTATTTTATTTAACTTACAAACGCAATATTTATGCCTCAAATGCAACGCATCAAAATTGGTGTGTCGCGTTTGGAGGTTTAAACGCTACAAACGCTATCATCGCAAACACTGGTTGCAAAACAAATTTATAGTATGTTTGGTTACTTAGTATTTGCAATGATCAAACGCAAAGTGCCAAATTTAACGTGGTGCGTTTGGGGGTTAAAACGCTGCAAACGCGAGTGGTCAAACAAATCCATAATTTAGTTTTGTAATTTGAAAATCTCATTTGTTTGGTTTCTCAAACATTTACATGGTTCTGCTCGGATTTTCGAATTAGTTCTTTTTATTTTATTTTTTGGATGTAAAAACATCTTGTCTACAAAACATTTAAGATATTAAAAAAATCTCATATCATAGGGTCGTTATTTAAAAATAAGACCCTAAAATAAGGACATTTTGTATTTCCCCTCATCAATCTTCATGTCTTTTACACAAATCCTAATCAATCTCACTATTTTCTACATCAATTTTAACATTTTCCAATTTACTCATTTTAAGAGTAGTGTTGGGGAGATGGGAGATTATATATTAGTAATTTATGAGGTAATTATGAATCTAATGTTGTATGTGATTGTCAAATTTATGATAAACTCTTGAGTTTTACACGGTACATATTTCAGTCTCCAAAAAATAATAATAATAATTAACGAGTGTTATTGTGGCGACAAATTTTTTTATTATATAAAATAATGTGGTAGAGTATAATTAGTGGATGATCCACTAGCAACCAACCACAATCAGCCACGTCATTTTTGTAAATAACTTTTTTATAAGATTGTTTTGTCATCAAAGCACTGGTAATAATTAACACACGAGATAAATATAGTCAAGACAATTATACATCCCTTAAACTCTCAAAAAAGTATAAAATTTGAATTTCATATTACCACAAGCATGAGTATAAAGGAAGTGGGCACCTTCTCTTCTTTCAAAAGGGATGTACGCGAATTAGCTAATGTTGCTTGATAAGTTCACCAATCAAGTGATTTGGTGTTTGAGAAATTAAACCGGCAGAGAATCCCCAAGAATCTTTAACAAAGAAGAAAGACATAAAAGGAGAGAATGCAAAAAGAAAGGAAAAGTGGTGAAGAAAAGGAACTTTTTTATTTTTATAAGAATCTTTAGGCATAGCTAGCTAGGTGGTTGTTAGATGTTGGCATCAGATTGAAGTGAGAGAGTTGACAGTGTAATAGAATCTACCCAATAAGGATGAATATGGTGCCGTCCGTAACGAAAACTGTATATGAAATCGCTTTGATACGGTTGTTTAAATAAAAAAATCACAACATAAAACCGCTTAAATTGGTGCGGAACGGTTTCTAAAAATGCGTTGCGATTTCTCATCGAAAACCAATTGAAAATATAAATAAACATGTCATACTTTTTAATTTTCAAATAAATTTCAAACATTACTGACATACTACTATAAATAATACTCAACAATTAAAAGTTAAATTTTTAAAAAACCAATCACAAGTTAAATCAAAACTTTTAATTCCTCAAACTGAAAGATGCCTACATTATTTCAATACAACTATTGTTTCCAACTTAAAGTCTTAAACCATGCAAAATTACATATTCTAAAATTAAATTTACAATCATACTTAAATACAACTTAAACATACACAAAAATATGAAAAATATTAAAAAACTTAGAATTCTAAACTGGACGCGATTCATTAAGGAGCAATTTCTATATCAAACCACAACTGCAATTGTAAGTGGTGCGGTACCTATTGAAAAAACCACAATATGCCACTGCAACCATTGATACGATTTCTTTGATGTGATTTTTATAGTTTTCCGTGCACTTTTGATTGCGAAATCGATTTTTGATCTCCCTTACTACCCAACTGCACCTCATATTAATATATACATAAATTTGGTTTAATGGCAATTGGTGCGACAAAAATTGTGATAAAAAATTATTTTGTGACAATATATTAATTATCGTAATTAACTTAGTTGCTAGTATTATATATATACGGTCCACTTCTCCAGCAAATCTTATACAGTGAATCAAAAACGAATCGGTTATGACGATTTTTTCCGTCGCTAAAGCATACAAAGACGACAACATAATTATGGCGACGATTCGAACCGTCACTATAGCTCAAAAAATCGTCGTTATAGTCGGTTCATTTTTGGTAAAGGTTCGCTGGAGAAGAGGACCATATATATATATATATATATCAAACAAAGATTATTTTTTAAAAATTAGTTATAATGAAAAAACACTAATTAAAATCAATAACTATATTTTTTTAAGCCGTGTGAGACATACTCTTTATCTTTTTCCCCCCGCAAAACAGCTCATAAACTGTGCAGCTACACAAACATTAGTACAAAATTTCGGTATTTATAGCAGGCATTGCAATTAGAGACAAATAGTGGATTTGCATGTAAATTTTTGATGGCCCATAATATGTGCCAATGCATGTGCAAGTGTTGGTCTTCAAAACTTCATGTCACCAATAGTATTATGTGTGTATTCTTTTTGTTTCAAAATTAAAATAATATTTTATTTTCGTTTAGTTTGAAGTTAGATGTATATTTTTATTTTTGAACTATAACATGACTTAATTTTTTTAGCATATCACTATTTTTATTATTAAGTGACTAAATATTATTATGTATATTTTTAGTTAATAATAAAGATAAATTTGAAAAAAGTAATATATTTATTAAAAGTTGTTTTATAAATAGGAAAGTCCGGGGAGGGGGGGAGGCTTTCTACCGACCGGATAAATTTTTTTTTTAGGACTCTCAAATAATTTATAATATTTATTAAAATTAAAATTTTATAAAATTTAATTATTTAAATATCATTTAAATACATATACAAAATAAAATTACACAAACTATATTTTTTGACAATTATAAAAAAAAAAAATGGCCCATCGTTATAGCGGTCGGTAAAAACCGGTCACCTGAAGAACTCTTACAAATATAGTGGAAGGGACAAAAAAAATACTAATATATGATTTGATTGCATGATTAGACTTCGTCTGAAAGTGAAAGAAAAAGACTAAAGGTGATTGGTTTCAATTTTCTTTTGGGAAATAAAGAAATTGCACATGCAACTCCCTTATATTTTGATTGATGACAGGACGTGTCACCTAACTAGTACCATGTACAAATGAAAAGGTCTAATTACTATATACTATCACATTAAATAATTACGTGTATATATATATATATATATGTGAGACTCATAAATTTATTTTAGAGTTAAGTGAGTTATATTAATAATAAATTTATAAATATTATGTCAATTATATATGAACGGTATATGATTATTTTATGTGATAATATTATTATTAAATTATTATGAATTGTTGTAGACTCACAAGTTAAAAAGAGTGATTTTTTTTACCAAATGGGTTGATAAAGAAATTGATATTTTTATACGTTAAAATAATATTTTTATATAAATTTCTTTTGTATAAAGGTGAGATTCAATCGGTATTCATCTGATTTTTTTTTTTTTGAAAATATCAAATTTTTATATAAAAATATCAGTTTCCTATCTAAATATGTCAAATGAAGATTTTTAATTTAGATATTGGGAAGTTCATTTATTCTTCTGTTTAGGAGTGTGACACTTGTCTTGATATATTTTTTTATTTATATTTTATTTGATTTATTTGATTTTTGTATTTTCCCCTTATGTGGGAGTTTGTCTTTTTCAGTTTAGAATTTTTTTTACCTACTCTTTTACGAAATTTTATTTTTCCCGTTTTTATGTAATTAAGTGATTTCTTTTTCAGTTAAAAAAAATTCCCTACTCTTATATGAAATTTTATTTTTCCCATTTTTATGTAATTAGGTCATACGGGTGATGATCGTTTTCAACTTGGTCATCGAAATAAAGTAAAAAGAAAAAATTGCTTTCAAAATTCAAATGATTCAACCATCTTAAGCAAGTTGGAAAATACCTAATTTTTCTTTTGTGGAAAAAAGTGCTTAATATTGAAGTCATTTCATTAGTTTTATGATAATTATAATATTCTTTTCGTTCCACAAAAATAATTTTATTTGGAAAATTTGTAAATATTATAGATGTTATTTTATTCCACATTTATCACTAAAAATAATAAGTTGTAAGTTTAATTTGAAAGTATTTTGTCTTTTTATACAATAATCAATAAAAAAAAAGATTCTTTTTGTAAAATAAAGAAATGACAAATATAATAAAAAGAGAGAGAGAGAATGGTTTTAAATCCGGATCAAACCACGTTAAAATCGTAAGCGATCAACACTCTAATTCGGTTTGAACCAATAAATTATTTTTTGTCAAAAAATAGTTGACCCGGTTGACCTATCGGTCGAACCGGTGGTTCAACCTAGACCAGTGATCATCCATCTGATATATTTTTCGGTTGGATAACCGATCCAAGTCTGAAAACCTTATTTATGAGCGGTGTTAATTTTTTTTGTTGCTGAAAGCGTAATACAACTTCAACCAAATACAAAGGCTTCCAACAATGAAAATGGGCCGATCTTAGGCCCGTTTAGGTCATGATATTAGGCCACAATAAAATAGACTTCTTCTTTTTTTGCCTATAAATTTATTTGCTTCGTTACAACTTTACAAGTGGCAATGGGCCTTTAGTAGTTAAGGGCTTGGGTTATTATTTGAAAGCTTGGAACAACATACACTTACATGAGAGAAACAGATTATTACATGCAACCAAATAATACATTATAGAACAATGTATTTAACTAAATACTATCCCTCTTCCATAAAAATAGTCTTACTTGTGAAATTTGTCAATAGTTATTCTTAAATTAATAAGTTGTTAAGTTGGTAGGTATGACACATGATAATAAAACAAAACTAGGATGACAAATTTAAGGAAAATGATATTCAAGTGGACAAATATGTGATCAAGTTAGACTTCGACCATCGTAAAAATCTATACAATAAGATAAAATAAATTAGAGTGAGACTGTTTTTAATTTTTACATATTTCATGTATGCACATACGTCGCAATTATAATTTGGCTGAAAATTCTCACAATACATGCACAGTAATAAAATCATTGCAGTTGATTCTAAAAAAGATTACTAATCCGAATTTTACGATTATAGTAAATATTGGTGAAACATTCATCAATACATAGATATGCCCTCGCCCCTCGCCCCTCCTAACAATTTGTTGAATCGATAATTGTATCTAAAACATTCCTTAATTATGTTATTCATTCTCTTTTCAAGACAAAATCTTCCTCAAGCTCGATATTATTTACACTAGGCTATGTTTATTTGAAAAGATTATAATCCCAAGTTTATAATCTTTGGGATTATAATCTGAAGACTATTAATTCTATAATTATAATTCCTAAACTAAGTGTCAAGTTTAAATTTAAAAACAAACAAGATACTTGAGATTAATATTTATATCTCAAATATATTCCTCACAAACAAACATAGCCTAAGATAATAAGAAGTTGATTTATTGACACTTATGTACCTCCAAGTTGCATCCACTTTTAAAGTCATCTCTAAAGTTTATTTTTCGCCAATTAGATTTTTAAAGTGACATTTTCTTGTGTTTCGGTTCTTTTTATCCGTTTTGACCCAATACAACCCATTTTGACCTAATCCGATCCAGTTTTACCTGACCCCAATTTTACCAATTATTTAAAAAAAAAAACTAAAAAGTTTTAAAATAATTTGAAAATAATAATTATTTTAACATTTTAAATTAAATATTATTTTATAAATAATAATTATTTTTAATAGTTTAAAATATTTTTTTTAAAAAATAATAATTATATTTAATATTTTAAAATAAAATAAGTATGATTAATAATTAAATATAATATTTTAAAATAAATTATTTTTAAAATAAAAAATATTTTTAACATAATTATTTTTTATATGGTAAAATAAAACATTAATTTTTTTAAAAATAAAAATTATTATCATTATCAGGGAAAAAATATGAGAAATTTTTATTTTTTTCAAATATAAGTAAAATTTCATAAAATATAGATTCAAAAAAATTAAAGTTTAAAGTCTTTAATTTTTAATTATTTTTATGAAAATTTACATATGAAAGTTTTTTGTGACACCCCCAAATTCAGGTACTTCAATTTCACGGGACTTGGTGTTCACTGTACGAATATCATCTATCTATCTACCCATAGTAAATGCAAACCATACAATAAATAGAATTAAATCCTCCCCTTATGGGGTTACAACATCTGAGTAATAAATAAAATAAATCACAGGTCATACTAACCTTAAACATCTATGCGAAACATAATAAATAAATAGTCTTACACAACTAACATAAAGCTTAAACATAAACATATAAATAAACAACAAGTCTTCATCACTTGTTGACCTTGCCCTTGCCTTTGCTAGTAGAAGGCTCTTCGGACCTTTCGTTCTTAACTGCAATGTTATTATTACGCAAGAGTGAATACGATTGCCCACAAGTATAATAATATGACAACAATATAATAACATGCGAGTGAATCAAACACATCTGAATAAAGAAACTCAATTTTTGACTCGAGGATAAATAACAGGAATCAAAATAACATCTGAGGGTCATAAGACCTTGAACTATGTCCTAGGTTGTAAAGTGTTTATACTTTAAACCTTTAACAGTCATAAGACTATGGACTCTACTTCTCGTACTTAGGAAAATCAGCCCTTAGTACCATACTGTGCACAATATCTCAACGCTAAAGCGTAAATAATCCCCTTTTACAGGGTTGTTCATCTCAGTTTTGACATCAGAGTCCGCACCAAAGAAAGTTTGGTTTGGATAAGTTCAATAAGTATTTTAGAATTTAGAACGTTCATCAACTATGAACTAGTCGAATCAATAGGGGTTCACTAGTCCTATAAGGTTCAACAATAACATCGATATTCAACTTGAATAATAAATTTCAAGAGTATACAATCGAATAAGTATTGTATAACTGAATCATGCTTTTAAAAGAGTTACAATATATAATATGAATTTCGAACTGGAACAATTAAGAACACGAGCTTACTCGATATAGAAACACAAGTCTAAGACTTAATAAATGAATAAATTAGAATTTAGGGAACTTGCTAAATCAATAAGTTAGGGATAGGATACTTGCCTCTTGCACAAGCTACAAATATAATTACAATTCACTTTCTCAACGTCGTACACATTACATTATGTATACGACATCGATTAGTTTTCATAACTACCATGTTTAACTGTTGAACTATTCACTTAAGTTCGACTTACAACTTGATTTATAATATTACTCAATGACTAACCACATAACATGAATATAAACTCACAACATGCATATCACACATGTATAGCCCTTTAAACAATCATAATCAAGTTTTACAATTACGATATTCAAGTTCGCACTTAGTTTGTTAACTTGAATCTTCACATTATCTTATACATGTCAATAACTTAATTTATTAATCAAGAACTTCAAATTATATAATATTCATCTATGTAACTTAAAATAACATCTTTTATTATCGAGAACACTACACTTGTGTGCGTGCATGTCCGAAGCCCTCCGATTACCTCCCAATACGCATCAGTCACAAAGATGGCCATTTTTACTCATTTTAACAATTTCAAATTGAAAAACTTAAAGAATGAAAATTGTAGGTCTACTCGTTATCTTTTCGAATCATCTTGAATCGCCTTAATCGGAATTCGTATGAAAAAATTATGCTTATTTTACTACAAAAGGTCAAAACAGTCTCGAAAACCAAAAAAAAAAGGCCTCCCGGACAGCCCTTATACCAGCTGGGGAGGGTCCTAATGCCCATGAACACCCGCTGGGGCGGGTCCCCTTACTGGTGCACTCCCTGGTTCGCGATGAACACCCAGAGCAACCTAAATAAATTTAAATTAAACTAACGTAATAAATTTTAAGGCTACCCAGAATGTAAAAACTTCACAGAAACGTTATACAACATTTCTAGCATGATCTTGGCAATTAAAATCATGTAATCACACAATCCAAGGCATCTAATTTCACTGTTTTCATATTTTATCATGTTTTGAAGGAAAATCAAGAAATTTAACGTTACGGATTCATTATAACACCGAATCTGTTCGTTTAACTTCTGTTTTGTTCGTATAAACGTGTACAATCATATGCAAATGTTAATTCAAAGTTAAACCATCGATTCATGGTATAAAATTTATACGTAAGGGTCGTATGACCATATATACGACTCTGTAATTTTCAAAAACCCAACTTAAACAAAATTCGATCACTGCAAGTTATGCATATATGGCATATAATATGTTATAAACACATATGAATACACATATAGCCATATAATGAACAAATATCAATTTTTTTCCATTCATAGAGAATTTTTAAAGCACGTAAATGAAAAAACTCTGTAAAATTTTGAAAACCCAATTAAGGCCTAATTAAATGAATTCGATTATTTTAATTCATTCATACCAAATACAAAATATGTTATAATGATATAATAACACACATATAAACATATAATCAAAAATTGTTAATTTTTTCCATACACAGAGAACTCAGAATATATGTTCATGAAGGAAACATAGTACATGAAATAAAACTGGGACAAAGGAATTACCCCTTGCAAACTCTGTGAAGATGATATGGATTTTTTTTTTTTTATTCTTCAAATTTTTTCAACTCTCTCTCAATTCTCTTTTCTCTAAGTTTTCTCAGAGTATGTATATGATATATAGTAGTTCTGATATATGTTTATAAGGTATAAGTCTGATATGAATAATATACATATACGTATAATTAGTCGTGGGGTCATGGTCGTTAGTTAATCCCATAATGGGTTAACTGGCCTCAACCTTCACCAAGGCCTTGTTTGCTTGTCCCTTATTCCCCCTTTTTCATTTAATTTAATTAACTTACTATTATATAGTTAATTAAATGTCACACCCAATTAATCAAATAATATTATTTAAAATAATTAAATAAAATTGCATAATTCCACAATAATTCACATAGTCACATAATTAAAAATTTTATTTATTAATTATATCAAATCATTAAATCTCTAATTAATTATTAAATTAATTAGAATAACATTATGCTTATTAATTAATTCATTAAATCAAATAAATTCAATTAAATACATACTTTGAATATAAAAATTCTCCACATTAATTTAACTAATGTAACACATATAATTAAATTACTCTACCACAAATTCATCAATTAATTATTTAACTCAATAATTAAATCATCAAAAAAATATATTTATTTAATTCAATAAATATTCAAATTAAATTACAAAATCTCGTTCGTCACATTTTTTATTTACTTTTTTTGAATCTATAGTTTATGAAACTCTACTCATTTTTTTAAAAATAAAAAATTCTTTTTTTTCTGAAAATAAAGTTTTATTTTTTTGAATATATATTTTTAAAAATTTACTCATATTTTTAAAAAAATGAAAAAAAATCTAATTTTTTTTCCTCAAAATAATCATTATTTCTAAAACCTTTTAATTTATTTTTTTAAAAAATTGAATCAATATTTTTATTTATCTTTTATTGTTTTTTGTATTTTAATTTCTATTTTCATTTTTTTATTCTAATACTTAGAATACATATAATAATGGTAAACACATAAAAAAATTTGAAAAAAAGTTTTACATAAAAAATGAAAAAATCAAATTTTTTTGAAAATAAAGTTTTATTTTCTTATTTAATTTTTTTTAATCTATATTTTGTGAAACTTTACTAATTTTATTAAAAAATAAAATTTTTATATATTTTCCCTGAACATAATAATTATTTTTAAAAAATTTTAAAATAATTAATTTTAAAATAATTTTGAGACTTTTTAATTTTTTTATTAAAATAATTGGTGAAATTGTAATTGGATCAAACTGAGTCAGGTTGAGTCAAAATAGATCAGGTTGGGGTTCAATCGAGTAAAAGAAATAAAAACGTCAAAAACATCATTTTAACAAAGTAAATGACCAAATATAAATTTTAAAAATAATTTTAAATATAAGTGACAACTTAAGAAAGAAAGAAGTGTCATTCAGAAAGTTTATGAAAATTAAGTTTGTTAACAATGTTTGGTAGTCAAAATTTTGAGCAAAATGATCGACCATGTCTATGTTACTCTCCTTTAAATTCGCAAATAATGTAGCACCTGCAGGGCTACAAATGGCCAACAGGTGTCAGGTGTCACCATCATCAATATTAGGTGTCTTTTTAAAAGAAAAAATTTATTCTAATTTATTTGTTGTTTATATTTTTGTAGAATAATAAATTATTTCTTCCGTCTTTTAATATAGGACGTTTTAGAGGTGGACATAAGAATTACGATAATGATTGAAAAATATTAAATATAGCACTAGTACTCAATTGTCTATAATACTTTTAAATCATCATTTATCATAGTTATGTCATATTCTCTCTCACACATTTTCCCATAATTATCTCCTAAAAAAACTCTTATGTCTCATTTATTCATTTGTCTCTCTCTCTCTATCCATCCCCATAAAAAACGTATCCAATTCTTTAGCTTATAAATTATGGAATTTCTTAACATGTGTTCTAAGGGCACATGTTAAGCACACAATTAAAGGGAATATTTTCTTGAATTGTGTGTATATTCTCTTGAACTTAGTGCAAATAAAAAAATCAAAAGAATATGCACACAATTCAAGAGAACATTCTTTTGAACTGTGTACTTAACATGTGTCCTAAGGACATATGTTAAGAGGACCCATAAATTATCTACACTCTCTCTCCCTCATAATATATGGAACAAGAGGGAGAAAGAGAGGGAAAGTAAAAAAAATCGAAGAGTTTTGTTAGAATAAGGAGAGAGAAAAAGTTAAAAGTATCAAAAAAATAGGTAAAGTAATGAGAGGTAATTTTAAAAAAATTGTGATTAATTCTCTAAGATTTGTACAAACGTCAAATAATAAGGGACAAATGAAAAACTCTAGAACGTTCTATATTAAGGGACGGAGGGAGTATTTATTTTCTTATATCACCCCTAACTTTTCTCATAGTCCCAAGAATTTTTTTCTCTTGTATTAATAATTTTTAATTTTTCATAAAAGGGTAGTGATGGAATTTTATACAAATTTTAATTCTTAAATGATAGTATTAAATGTGTTTCTTAATTTATGTGCATGAAGTTAAAAAGACAATTAATAAGAGAAAATAAAATTGGGCACAACTCACAAGTTTAATTTGTATTGTTAAAAGTACCTAAAAAAGGGTGATTTATGATTTGTTTTGTTTCCTTTTGAGGATGCAGATTTAAGTTATCCAATCCATTTAGACTATGCTTCTATTAATGGTCCCCGTTTCTTAAATGGACAAATGACGATAAAGATAGTAGGTTGATAATGTTATAGTAATAATTTTGTACTTAATGATATTTTTATATTTATTTTAATAATATTTTAAATTTTCAACTATATTTATTACTCTAGCATTATGAATAGCTCAAATATATCTTTTGCTGTTATTAAGAGAGAATGTCAGCTCGAGAGAGGCCTTGTTTAAATAAAAAAGTTCAACAATTTATATCTCGTACATAAATAATTGTACCGGATGAAAATATAAAAAAATAATGTTACTATTACATAAAAAATGATCACATACATAAATATGCATATTGTGGGCTCCACGTGACAGGCGGAATCCACAAATATGTATATGTGTGTATGTGATATTTATGTGACCATTTTTTTATGTGATAAAAAAAAAGTGGAATTGCCAGGCATTCTTAATATTACAGATAATGTATCTAACACAACATCACAAGATCAAAAACAAGTTAACACTTGTTTTACAAGACTAGATACACAACAAAATAGGCTCAATAGTCAGGTAGTTGCTTGTTACAATTACACAAGGTTGGTATTGTAATAAGCTCATTATTTATAAGGGCTTTTATGTCTTTTCCAATAAGTTTGTTAGGTAGACATTAGTATAAATGTAGTAAATGAGTACAGAGTTAAATAGGTAATATAGTTAACAGTTTCCCTTTAAAAGCTCTGTAATGAAGTTCTAGTTCAGATATGAAAATACAGAAAATTGCTCCAGATTATGAGTTTGAGAAAACTATCATGGTATCAAAGCAGATCCTTCTATGTTTATTTTGTTTGATTCTTCCACTTCTTTTCCGATTCCTCAAAATCAATCGAGCTTGATTACTATTTTCAGATCAGATTACTAATTTTTCCAGAGCAGATCGAGTTTGATCGAGTTTGAGATCAAATCGTGTTTGATTACTAATTTTCAGATCAAACAGAGTTTGATTACTAATTTCGAGTTTGATTACTACTTTTTCAGATCGGATTTGATTACCGTTTTCAGATTTTTGAGTTTGATTACCGTTTTCAGATTGAAGTTGTTTTTTTTAGGGTTTTCATACCTTGCATTTCTTGTTTACGTCTTGAATTCTGCTTGAATTGTGTTGTTGATATGGCTGGGACTATTGATTCTTCCTCTTCTACACAGTCACAAACTCTTGAATTTTCCATAGATTCTAACATGCATCCATTGTTCATACACAACAATGACCATCCTAATCTTGTGTTAGTTAATAAGAAGCTTAATGGAACTGATAATTTTGGAACATGGAAACGTTCTATGCAAATTGCTCTGTCTGCTAAGAATAAACTGAGTTTGGTCACTGGTATGTTTAAGGAACCTGAAAAGGATTCATCTCTGCATCCATTATGGGATAGAGCAAATGATATGGTTATAGCTTGGGTCTTTAATGCTGTATCTGATGAAATTAGTAACAGTTTGCGTTATGTAACTACTGCAGCAGCTGTTTGGACGGAACTCAATGAGAGGTTCTCTTCTATTGATGGTCATAGAATTTTTCAGATTGAAAAAGATCTTCATAAACTGGAACAGCAAGATACTTCAGTAGAAATTTACTATCACAAGCTCAAAGGTTTATGGGATGAAACTAATGCTATTGAAGCATTAAATTCTTGCACTTGTCCTTGTATTTGTACTTTTGGTAAAGATCATGAAAAGAAAGTTCAAAGGAAGCAGTTAATGCAATTCTTGATGGGACTTCATGAAAGTTATACTGCCATTAGGGGACAAATTTTATTAATGAATCCTTTGCCTACTGTGAATCAGGCTTATGGTATGATCAAACAAGAGGAGACTCAACGGCAAGGATACATTTCTTCTTTTCCAAATAGTCTAGTCCTTGCAGCTAATTCAGTTCATAAACCAGGCATATCCACTTCTAATGCAGGACAACACTATTCTCCTACCTTTTCACAACAAAACAGGTCTGGTTATGTAAGACAACCTTTTCTTAAAGGAATATTTTGTAATCACTGTCATGGGGAGGGGCATATGAAGCATGCCTGCCATAAACTTCATGGTTATCCCCTTGACCATCCTGCTCATCCAGCAAATAGAATCAAGAGGTCTTTTCCACAGACACCTGCCCAGTCTTCATATTTTGCACAGAATAAACCTTCTCCTTCTGGCTATTCATATAGACCTTCCACACCCAAAGCTATGCAAGTGATGCAAGACTTGCCAGGATCTTATACTCCAGATTCTTCTACACTATTGTCTGGTCATTCTGAGACACATTCTTATGATTCTACCACTGGTACTAAACTTGTTACACAAGACAAATTCGATCAGCTACAACTTCAGCTTAATCATGTCATGACACTATTAAACAACAAATCTGCATCTACTTCTCCTGAAGATCATTTGATCTCTCAACACATGGCAGGTATATCATGTTCTTCTCTGATTGCTAATGTCTACACTGCAACAACTTGGGTGATTGATTCAGGGGCTACAGATCACATATGCAATTCAATGCAATATATGCATGATGTTTACCCAGTTTCAAGACCAATATCCATCTGTTTACCTAATGGACATATTGTTTTTGTTACGCACATTGGTTCAGTTTCTATTACTCAGGATTTTCTTTTATCCAATGTTTTGTTTGTTCCTAATTTTCAGTACAACTTACTCTCCATTTCTAAGTTGATTTCTCAGTATAATTGCAATGTCCAATTCCTAAACAATATTTGTATTTTCCAGGACCTACTCAAGAAGAAGGTCCTAGCTGTTGGAGAGCTTCATAATGGTCTTTATCTGCTTCAGTCAATACCTTTTCATGCTAGTCTTTCCCTTCATCCTACTACTGTTACTGTTGCTTTCTCATCATCTCAGAAGTTATGGCATCAAAGATTAGGCCATGCTTCCTTATCTTCCTTAAATAAAATTGATTCTTTGTCATCTTATTTTCCCATTTCATGTAATAAGCATGGGAACAATTGTGATGTATGTCCCATTGCTAAACAACACAAGTTACCATTTCCAAACAGTGTAATTTCTACTACTTCTTGTTTTCAGTTAATACATTGTGATTTGTGGGGTCCATATAGGATCACCACTATGAATGGTTGTAGGTATTTTCTTACAATAGTGGATGATTTTTCTAGAGCTGTTTGGACTTTTCTTATTCCTACTAAGCAACATGTTCATCATTTACTCAAATCTTTTTGTGCTTATGTTCAAAATCAATTTCACACCACTGTTAAAATTTTGAGAAGTGATAGAGGCACTGAATTTTTCAACATAAATGCTAACTTCTTTTTAGCTAATTTGGGTATTACTCATCAAAGTTCTTGTTCTGACACTCCTCAACAAAATGGAGTGGTTGAGAGAAAACATCAAACCTTGTTGGATATTTCCCGTGCTCTTAGATTTCAATCTGGTCTTCCTATTCATTATTGGGGTTTTTGTCTTCTAACTGCTACTCATCTAGTTAACAGGCTTCCATCTTCTGCTATTTCTTACAAAACACCTTATGAACTTTTATACAATTCTCATCCTCAGTATGCTCATCTCAAGGTTTTTGGGTGTCTTTGCTATGCTTCATGTCATCCTTCTGACAAATTTGCCCCAAGGGCAATTCCATCAGTTTTTCTTGGTTATCCTAATGATCAAAAAGGATATAGATTACTTTGTTTAGCAACAAAGAAAATTTTTGTTAGCAGACATGTGATATTTCATGAAGATTCTTTTCCTTTTCTTTCTACCACTTCTACCACTCCTGATCCAATTCATAATTCTTTTGATTTACCTTGGATTGATGATGTTGTCTCTTCACCTACTTCTCTTTCTTCCCATGATTCTATTCCAAATTCTGATTCTTTCTCTCCTGTTATGCCTATTCTAGTTCCACAAGTTCCACCAGTTCCACAAGTTCCACCAGTTCCACAAGTTCCACCAGTTCCACAAGTTCCACCAGTTCGGGTGTCTATTAGGCACAAGACTCAACCTCTCAAATTCAATGACTATGTTCTTTCTAAAACTCACAGACAAGTCCAATCCATTATTTCTCCTCCAGTTTTTTCCAAATTTCCTTTATCCAAATTTCTGTCTTATCAACACATTAGTCCTTCCCAATGTCATTTTCTTAATGCAATATCCAATATTACTGAACCTCATACTTACAAACAAGCCATTAAGGATACCAGGTGGATTGAGGCTATGGATAAAGAAATTGCAGCTTTACAGAAAAATAACACTTGGACTCTCACTTCATTACCTCCAGGCAAACAAACAATTGGATGTAAATGGGTTTACAAAATCAAACATCACTCAAATGGATCTATTGAGAGGTTTAAAGCAAGACTTGTAGCTAAGGGCTATACACAAACAGAGGGCATTGACTATCAAGAAACATTTGCTCCAGTTGCTAAGATGGTTACAGTTCGCACTTTACTTTCCATAGCTGCCTCTAAACAATGGATTGTCCAGCAACTGGATGTTAATAATGCTTTTCTACATGGGGACCTATTAGAGGAAGTCTACATGGATATTCCTCAGGGCTATATTCCTCCATCTTCCGCTTCTCTAGTCTGTAAACTGAATAAGTCTCTCTATGGACTTAAACAAGCTTCTCGCCAATGGTTCTCCAAGTTAACTGATTCCTTATTACACCTTGGCTATACTCAGTCCAAAGCAGACTATTCCATGTTCACTTTCACGTCTTCTACAACATTCACAGCTGTCTTAATCTATGTTGATGATATTTTAGTGACTGGGAATGACACGACTTCTATTGATTCTTTGAAAACATTCTTAGATACTACTTTTAGTATCAAAGATTTAGGTGACATCAAATACTATCTTGGCATTGAAATTCTCAGATCTGCTAAAGGTTTTCATTTGAATCAGCGTAAATATGCTTTAGACCTTATTTCTGCTGCTGGTCTTACAGATGCTAAACCACTTACAATTCCCCTAGATCAGAATTCCACCTTCGACAATATCACTGGTGATTTAATTCCTGATGCTTCCTATTATAGACAACTAGTGGGCAAACTATTATACTTGACCATTACAAGACCAGATTTGTCATATTCCATTCAAACTCTCAGTCAGTTTATGCAAGCACCAAGAACTCCTCATTTGAATGCTGCACACAGATTGTTGAGATATTTGAAACTTTCCCCAGGACAAGGCTTATTCTTACCTGCAAATAATCCTTTACAACTACAAGCATATTGTGATAGTGACTGGGGTGGCTGCAAAATAAGTGGCAGATCAGTTTCTGGTTTTTGTATGTTGTTGGGTGATGCCTTAATCTCTTGGCATTCTAAGAAACAAAGTGTGGTTTCTCGATCCTCTGCTGAAGCTGAATATCGATCTTTGGCAACAGCTAGTTGTGAAATCATATGGCTTATCAATCTTCTCAAAGATCTTCACCTCTCAGTTTCTTTGCCTGTTACTATCTATTGTGATAGCTCTTCTGCAATTGATCTTGCTTCTAACCCTGTTCATCATGCCCGAACTAAGCATATAGACCTTGACTGCCATTTTATTCGAGAGAAGATTCATCAAGGATTGCTAGTTCCTACTTATATTCCTTCCAAACTTCAACTTGCCGATATCTTCACTAAGTCTCTTGGGAAAACCTTGCACTGGTTTTTTCTCAGCAAGTTGAGGGTTCTCAATCCTTTCCACCCATCAACTTGTGGGGAGGGTATTACAGATAATGTATCTAACACAACATCACAAGATCAAAAACAAGTTAACACTTGTTTTACAAGACTAGATACACAACAAAATAGGCTCAATAGTCAGGTAGTTGCTTGTTACAATTACACAAGGTTGGTATTGTAATAAGCTCATTATTTATAAGGGCTTTTATGTCTTTTCCAATAAGTTTGTTAGGTAGACATTAGTATAAATGTAGTAAATGAGTACAGAGTTAAATAGGTAATATAGTTAACAGTTTCCCTTTAAAAGCTCTGTAATGAAGTTCTAGTTCAGATATGAAAATACAGAAAATTGCTCCAGATTATGAGTTTGAGAAAACTATCATGGTATCAAAGCAGATCCTTCTATGTTTATTTTGTTTGATTCTTCCACTTCTTTTCCGATTCCTCAAAATCAATCGAGCTTGATTACTATTTTCAGATCAGATTACTAATTTTTCCAGAGCAGATCGAGTTTGATCGAGTTTGAGATCAAATCGTGTTTGATTACTAATTTTCAGATCAAACAGAGTTTGATTACTAATTTCGAGTTTGATTACTACTTTTTCAGATCGGATTTGATTACCGTTTTCAGATTTTTGAGTTTGATTACTTCCTTTGGTGTCTTTGGGTCGCAAAATGCACAAACAAGGGCGGCAATCGATTATTAAGAGGATTCTTGATTTATTGTATGCAAGTAATAAGATGATACTCCTTTTTCACATTCATATGAATACTACCTTATAATAATATCACATTTATCTTATATTTAAATTTCCCTTATAGAAAATATTAATTTCATATATATATATATAGAGAGAGAGAGAGAGAGAGATTAATGCTTCATATGTCCAGAGCATGCATAAAGCCATCATTAAGGGCACCACACAAAGATAAAAAGCACAGGACTATCATCAAAACTTTAAAAGATTACCCTATGAAATAAATATTGCCTTAATATGTTGTGATCATGGTTGTTGATGCTATCTTTCAAAAGAGAAGAACAAAGCTGTTGTTTTTTTTAAAGTCTCATTTTTTGGAAATAAAATATAATTTTATAATTAAGTACACTGTCATTATTAATCAAACCTCATTAAAAGAAGAAAAAATAAACTCACAATTCTCACCTAAATGAGAATGAGACATCAAAATCATAGTACCTTAATTTTAATTACTAAACTAAGATGTTGTCGACAAAATATGAAACATAGAAGCCACATCATAAGGGCTACTTGATTAAATCCAAATAAATTTGGCCTGAATGAAACAAGAATAATGGATTCCATTATCATAGAGTTAATTTTATGGTAAATTAGTTAATTAATTAAATTAGTACTGATACGCAGATAAAAAAATTATTTTTTAATATGTGTGTCGATATTATATTAGTCAATTGAACAATGTTAACTTAAAAATAATACAGTATGTTGAAGAAAGTAGGTACCTAGCTAGCTTTTGGGCTTATGGGAATTTTTCGATGCATGAGTCAAAATGAATTCTTGATCTTGTGTCCCATTTACTTGTCCCAATGAAAGCCAGCCTGATGTCTGACATGTCATGCATTTGGCAAAGTTTGGATGTCATGAGTCATCAATTCAAAACGTTTGACCAAAACGTTTGGTTGTCTTTTTCAAAATTTAAAGAAGAAACGTGGTCCTTTTGTAACTAATGGGTACCGGTACTCTCAAAGATTTGGCAGAAAGAGAGAAATTTTCAACAAGGAAGTTTATAGCCTTTATGAGTTTACAATAGGTCAAGTTAACAGTTTGAAGCACATTACATATAAAAATAATGGAAGAGGTTAGAATGAAATTTATTTTAAGATAAATTGATTAATTTGTCAATTAAATATTAATACGTAGATGAGACTGTATGTGTGTTAGTATTTTATTAATTAATTGATCAATTTATCAAAAAAATAATTTTATGTTAACCGGATCCAAAAATAATGCTTCTTTTTACATCTTTGGGTCATGTGTTTTGTAATTCAGGATAAGAATTATACTACTTTTGGATGAAAAGAATAAAATCGATGAATGAATGAATGAATGGAATAGACAAAAAAATGGAATGAAAAATTGCTGAAATAAGTTATTTTATATCTTTTTTTGTTCGAATAAATTTTATAAGAATGAGAATTATTCATTTTATTTTAATAAAACAATTTTTTCGTTCCATATCCTATCCAAACATAACATTAATCTACCTTTCAATAGCATAAAATTTAAGTTATTTTACCTCATCTCATGACAAGTAATATTATTAACAGCCGAACAGATATTCATGTATTATCCAATATTCATATTTGAATCTTCATTCTTTTTGGTAGGACCGACCATCTTTACTGAAGCTTTCGAGTAGTAGTGATAATGGGTTTGTCTTGTCATGGAAATTGGAGGGAAGGTGCCATGTGGCGAGGTCAGAGGTCTGCACTTGGCTTCTGTAATTTCCATGGTTTGACCCTGTAAATACAATGGAAACCCAGGGTTTTGGGGTTTTCTAGGGAATCAGTTGCAGAGGGAAGACCACCTCACTCACTGCTGCTACAAATCAATTCCCCTGTTTTTTACTCTGATATCATCATATATACAAAAGCAACCCAACAATTTAGTTAGTTTCAGTGCAATTTCAAACCCAAACCCAAACCCAAATTTCTCTCTTTCTTAACTAATTCATTCCATTTTCCAAACCAGATCAGTTCCATCTGTTTCTTAAAATCTCCGACTTTAAGCACTGTGCAGCCTGGATTCAATCTTTCAAGTCTTTTTCATGCCTTGATACTCTGCTGATAAAGGCCTATATATATACTATATTATGTTATGCTTAGATTTCTCTGCTTTGCTTTATGATTCTTGCTTGTAGTTTCCGATCAAGAAAAGAAGTAGAAATTGAAATGTTGATTCAGTTTGACTACAATCTGGGCTTTCTTTTTCATTTCATAATAGATCCATCAACCCCACTGTTATAAGTTTTCTTTTTCTGACCAAATACAAGCACCCAGGAAAAATCCCTGCAATATTTGAATTTCAGATGACTTCCTCTGTGTATTCTCACAATAACTCAATATCATGGATAGCTGCTTTTAGCTTATTTTTAATCTGTGCCAGTTTTTTTGGGTGTTATGGGGTTTTATCTCTCCTCTTCACATCTTTGGTTTTGATGTTATCTACTTTTCTCTCTCCATTTTCAAAGAAAAAAGGCCATGTTCTTGTGGAGAAATTAGAGCAAATTGGGGCTATAATCAGCTCTGAGGAGAACAGGGCACTAAAGGTGGAGGAAGTTATATCTGAATCACAGCCTGAAACCGAGACTGTATCACAGAACAAGCAAGAAACCCAAGAAGAAAATGGAGCGGATGAGATCAACGGGCCGGCAGATTTGTATTCGGAAAGCGAGAGCATTGATCATTCATCTACAACTGGAGACTCTGATATTGGCTGGCCTTATTCCGGTGACTTATCGGACGGATCCATATCCGACGAGGAAAGCCTGATTGAAATAGCTATTCCAAGTGGGCAATATGTTAGTCCAAAAGAAGAAGAAAAGTATCCCAAGTTATGTTTGCCTTCGCAGGTCAAGTTGCCAAGTTTCTCGCCGGAGGAAATTTTTGGGCAGCATGGGGGGCTGATGGAGCTCTTGCCAGAATACAATGAGGAAGAAAACTTAATCGAGATCGATATATCCGTGGGGTCCATCAAGTGTTCGAGGTTTGAAATGAAAGCTTGAGAAGCCCTGTAAATTTTTGATCCTCAAGGATTTATCAAGGGTTTAGGATTACAATCAATGTGCTTGTTTTTGCTTTGTTAGTGTGCTGTAAACTCTTTAAAGTTTTGGGCATCATTTGATTTGCACAGCAACATTGGATACCATTTGAAAGCACTAGACTAGACTAGTGCATGGCCCTTTCTTCCTCTTAATGTACATTAAAGTAGTATTAAAAGTTTAAAGGCTATTGCCAATGAATAAATGGATTTCTACTAAAATGCATTCTATCTTCAACAATGCTACCTACTATCACATAAAAATTTTTACATAAAATTCAGATACATACACGTATATTGTGGATCTCCGTTTGATATTTGGAATCCGCAACATATATGTATGTGTACGTGAGTATTATGTGAGATTATTTATGTGATAGTAGCATTATTTTTCTATCTTTAGATCTAGTTCACATGTCAAATCCCCATTTTCAATTTCGTAGATTGCGAGGAGAATCCATTTGATGCACTATTTGTAGTCTGTAAGCACTTTTCTTCTTCTTTAGTGGGTGAGTAGTCAATAACCATAGGATATATTTGTTTGCAAAGAATTATTAATTACAAGTGTTTTGTTTGTTTTTAAATTTAAATTTAAAATTATTAATTCAAATATTATAAAATAATTTAAGATGAGAGACTATTTAATATTATATTTAGTTAGGTACTATAATTCTATTATGTGGGTTTAAAAATTTATGAATAAAATTAACCTTTTCTTCTTTTAATGTAACAAAATTTATGTGGTATTATAAATTAACCTTTCTTTCTTTTACTTTTTGTAGTCTATAAGCACTTTTCTTCTTTAGTGGGTGAGTAGTCAATAACTTTAGGACTATGTTTGTTTGAAGGATAGGATTACACTTGGATATGACTATGATTATTAATTATAAGTGTTTTATTTATTTTTAAATTTAGATTTGAGATTATTAGTTGAAGAATTATAAAATGACTTGAGATGAGGAACTATTTAATATTATGTCTAGTTAGGTACTATAATCCCATCATATTTGATTAAAAATTTATGGACAAAACTAACCTTTATTTATTTTAATGTGACTAATCTAATTATTAATCAACGTATTATTATGCTCTAAAAAATTTTCAACTGAGCTATCAATATTTCTTTACCCGAATGGCATGAACTCTTTTCTCTATTCGGACTCTTCCAACCTACGTACCTGATCAATTGGACGTGGCTCTTTTTTCTTTTTCTTTTTTTATTTAAAACAAATTAGGATTTTTTAAGGATAATTTAAATATAATTTGTTCTTCATTATCACCAGTCTTTATGTGCTTTAATTCAATACAGTTATCTACTTACAAATAATAGTATATATTTTGAGTTAATTTTTTTATGAGAATAAAAACTTATTTTAAAAATACATCTAAATTTACTATTAAATATCATTTATTTTTCTTAAAATAATTTTTTCATAACGAGTTTCATCATAATTGTCTCTAGTACGTATATGTGATATGTTTAAATAATTTTTTATTCATTTATAGGCGCCTTTTTGATGTATAAACAAATTTAATTATTGTTTAAAATATGTTACTCCTTCCGTCTCTTAATATAAGTCGTTTAGTTGTACATAAATATTAAGAAAATGATTGTGTAACATTAAATATAATATCAATTGTCTATATTATCTTTGTATTGAAAAAAGATAGTGTTATTTATTGTGTAAAAAATAGTGAGAAAACCAAAATTATATTTAATACTTGGGCAATATTGGAAACTAAGCAATTAATGTTTATTTGAAATTCTCAAACGACTTATATTAAAGGACAAAAACACTTCTCTAAAATAACTTATATTAAGGGACGGAGGAAGTATTATTAGTAGGGTATAATAGTCCAAATGATTATTTTTATCCAATCTTTTAATTAATCTTGATGTGATTATTTTAAGTTCTCACGTGAATCTCATAAAAAATAAAATGTGACTAGGACTATTTAATCCTAAAATAAAAAGTCTTAAGATTATAATCCCATTAATTATAATTCCGAAATTATAATCCTGAAGGTATAATCCTTGCAAACAAACATATCCTAGAAGCAATATGTCTCTATTTCTTGCTCCAATAACTTATTACCTTATTATCATGACATAATTGTCCGTGCAGTGCATTAGTAAAATTTTGAGAGAGATAAGAAGAATGTATAAAATATTAGAGATAGAAGGTGAAGCAATATAAAAATTGAATATCATAAATAATGTATTTAATTGGACAATTAATAATGATAAGCTTGAAATTTGAAATATAAGTTAACCTATATTTGACTCAAAAGTACATGGTTTCAACTTAAGCAATTCATATTAAAATTAAATAATGTGATTTTAGTTATTAAATAGAATTATAACTAAATTTTATAAATCAAAATCAACCCATGACGATATTATGCCAGATCTATTTAGTATTGTAGTCTTATGCTATGTTCGGATCGTAAAAAGTAAATTGATGAAAGAATGAAATCGAGAAGGTAATGAAGTATAGACCTCGAGAAGCTAATGAAGTATATACCAGAATGATTCATTTAATACTCTCCCCCAAATTATAAAAACTATAAATTTAGTAAAAATAAAAACAGTTCATTTTATTCTAATGAAACAATCAAACATTCATAAGAATGAGTCATTTTATTTCAACTTTGAAATTTGCCATTCAAACCGAACATTAATGTATTTTTTCCCCCCACCTTTGGAGATTGGCGACCAAGTATTATATTTTGGACTATAATTTGCTCTAAAGCTTTGAGCTCCCTCAATTAATTTAGAAGTAGTGTACTATATGTCAATTTAATTTTTATTATTATTATATAAAGTCTCATATTCAAGTTTACTAATTAGATTTTCTTTAAGACTTGAGTTGTATTCTATAAAATTGAATTGAGATATATTTTATAGGATTGAATCGAAATATATTCTATTGAGTCGAAAAAATATATATATAAAAAAAGAATCTAGTGAGTACCTCAAGCTAAGCCCTAAAAGCCAACTCAAGGCCCAGTAAATTCCCACGTGGTTACATGCTTATCAACAAATAAACGGCCAACATCGCTCCACGTGTAACCGCAATCTGAGAATACACCCCTCAATCAAACGGACCCAACACATTCTCCCATCTGATCTCCTCGCCAATTCAGTCACTCCCCCCATCCGTCCGGAGCTCCTCCCATAGCCGGCAAAATAATAACAAAAATAAAAATTCCCCCAACTCAATTTTCCCGCCAACAGACGTTTTCCAAGTAGGGATCATGGCGGATTCGGATAACGAATCGGGCGGGCACAACGCGAACGAGTCGATGTCAGCGCGGGAGCAGGACAGGTTCCTGCCGATTGCGAACGTGAGCCGTATCATGAAGAAAGCGTTGCCGGCGAACGCCAAGATATCGAAGGACGCGAAAGAGACGGTGCAGGAGTGCGTGTCGGAGTTCATAAGCTTCATCACCGGCGAGGCTTCCGATAAGTGCCAGCGCGAGAAGAGGAAGACAATCAACGGCGACGATCTCTTGTGGGCCATGACGACACTAGGCTTCGAGGAGTACGTGGAGCCTTTGAAGGTGTACCTTGTCAAGTATCGGGAGATAGAGGGGGAGAAGACCTCCATTGGAAGCGGTCAGAAGGAGGATTCCGGCGGAGGAGTTAGCTCCGGTGTGGCTCTGTTCGGTGGTGGTGGGATGCAGGGGTCGATGATGATGATGGGAACCCACCACCATCAGCAGCATCAACAGCAGCCGCAGCAGCATTATAATACCAGTAATAATAATAATAATAATAAGGGACAGGTGTACGGCTCTGGTTCGTTTCATCAAATGGGAATGGGAGTGGGTGCGGGGGGAAAGGGTAGTTTGGGTAATATTGGTAGTGGTGGAAGTTCCACCAGGAGGAAAAGGTCGGCAAGGTAGGTCCAGCTTTTTAATATTTTATGCAGATATGAGATTGAGTGGACTACTGTTTTTTTTCTACCTCTTATTTAATGATACTGTAATTTGGTACTTGAGTTTATTGTCAACCATTAACCTATGGTCCTATCGAGTTTAGAGAGAAGTATGTGATTTTTCTTTGGGTTAAATTTTCTTTGTTTTCTTGAAAAAGTCTAGGATGGTCCGTGTAATTTGTGGGGAAGTAAATAACCTCCAACTTCAAAGATAGAGGGCCTAGATTTTGTAATTCAATAAAGCAATGTTATTATTATATAAATTTTATCACATAATTTTTATATACACATACATATTATGAATTTTCGCTTGATATGTGAGACTTGCAGCATATATATATATGTATGTAGGAGTTATGTGACAGAATTTATATGATAGTAGCATTATTTAATTCAATAAGAAGAAGAATATAATGTCAGTGCATGTCCAGTTTTATTTTTGTCATTTTATATTATGATAGACTGTAGTCATCAACTCTAGCCTCTAGGTGTGTGCTATTCTGCAACGGATAACCCACATCATATAAAAACAAAAATGTTACTATCACATAAAAATTTTCACATTATTTTTACATATACACATATACATATTATGAGTCTCTGCCTGTATATGAGCCTCTGCCTCATATACATGTGTGTGTATATGAGAGTTATGTGAAAATTTGCATGTGAGAGTTGCATTATTTATATAAAAAAGTGTTAATTGCAAATTATATTCAAAGTATACACTTTTTTACTATTCGTACTTCGATGTTTAAACGCTCACATCTAACTATTCAAAGTATCGTTAAATTATTATAACTGACTCTTTTGTAATTTTCGACCAAAAAAATGGTCGGAACTATCACGTGTTCCGGTGATATATGTATAAATACAATTTGACCAAATTTTTGTACACTTGATCGTATAAAACTTTTGAAAACTCAATTAATTAGATTAAGTAATACATTTATACTTATTAATACAATAAATATAAATTTACAAACTTAATTTTGTTTTGTTTTTTCTCTTCTTTCACATCTTCATCATCTTCCATTACCATGGAACTCACCAAAAATTTCAAAATTCAAAATACCCAAATCATTATCCTCTTCCCTTGTAACTATTCATGAAGGTCTCATGAAGTTCAAAAATGTCAAACTAAAATCCCTAATTCGTTTAACATCTTCAAAATTTTGTCCAATCTCAAACCCACTTCATTTTCTCAAACCCACTTCATTTTCTCTCTCTAAGAGGAAGAACCAAAAACCTAAACCCAAACCCAAACCCAAACCCAAACCCAGACCGAGAATTTCAAAAATCTCATGACTAGAGGAAGAATCTATCATACGCAGAGGAATAACCAAAAACCCAAACCAATATGTCCGTTTGACAGGAGATAATACCCTCAAGCCAGACAAAATGGGACTGTAGAACCACACCTCTCAAGTTTGGTAAATGTGAAGCAAGATCAACAATTTGACCACTACCAACAGACTGACCATATAGAATTAATTGTCCATCTTTAACTCATAATTTCAGAAATCTCAACACCCATTAATTTCAAACCACAATCAAAGAAACCAAGGGTAAAATCAAACCCATCTATTATCCCATACACCAAACTCAGAAAAATCAAAGAAACAAACTCATAACAGATCTAGCACCAAGTGAAAGATCAAATTCAAATCGAGCCCTTGATTTAAACATTCATGGTGATCGGGACCAAAACCAGCCACATCAATTGTAGATTTAGGTTTGAATCTTCCAGATCTTTCATAAAAATTCGTCATAATTCGAGGGCTCTTGGGTTGATAATGAAGATGAAGATCAAATAAAAATGAGATTTTCACTCTGTTTTAGTTTGATGAACGAAGTGAGATGGAATTAGAGGACCATTGCTCTTATTTGTTGTCTGTTTTGATTTGTTGAATGAAATGGAATTAAATTGATGAAATTCCCAAATTGTTTGAATTTTTTACCCTTTATTTTCTTAATATAGTATTTCACATGTATTTTTATAAAGGATTTTTTAACATGTGCCCTAAGGGCATATGCTAAGCATAAAAATTAAATATTAGACATTGAATTTAAGAAATGTGATACACTAAAATATAAATAAAATAATACTCCCTCCATCCCATAATAACTGTCGTTTTAGAATAAATTTATTTTCCCAATTTATTTGTCGTTTACACTAGGAGAATAAATTATTTACTTTTCTATATTACCCCTACCTTTTCTCATTGTTCTAAGAAATTCTCTCCCTTGTATTAATAGTTTTCAACTTTTCATAAAGGGGTAGTGATAGAATTTTACACAAATTTAATTAATAAATGATAGCATTAAATGACTTTCTTAATCCATGTGCATGAATCTAAAACGACAGTTATTATGGGCTGGAGAGAGTATTTCAGTGGAGCCATATGCATTTACAAATTATTACCTCCGTTCCATATTAATGTCCTAATTTCTTTTTTTGGATGTTCCAAAATAAATGTCTTATTTTTATATTTGTAATTATATTTATCCTATTCCTATATGTAAGTCGTTTTAAATTTTTTTGTTATTTTTAATTATTTGTTCTTTGTAGGTTATCTAGGAGAATTGATCATCATTTTTTTAAAATTGTCCCTTATTACTCCATCTAATTAAGATGTTTTATGGGGAGAGAGAAAGGGAAAGAAAATAAAGTAAGAGTAAATGAGACCATTAAATTTTTTAGAAGAAAATATATATAAGAAACTGTTAATCTGTTATTGAAGAGAGAGTATGAGATAAGTGAGGTGAAGGGTATTATAGACAATTGATAGTATAGTTAATGTTTTTCAATCATTTTCTTAATTCTTGTACACATGTCTAAAACGACCTATATTAAAGAAGGGATGAAGTACTTAAATTAATAAGTAATCAAAAAAGATAATTTAGGTAAAAAAAAAATTATTAATCAGCGTGTCGAAACTAATTAAGACGTTTATTTTGAAACGGAGAGAGTATATTTTAGTGTGCCACATCCTTTGAATTCAGTGTCACATCCTTTTTAATTTAGGGTCCTTTTAGCATGTGCCCTAAGGGCACATGCTAAGCACACAGTTCAAGAGAATATTCTCTTGAATTGTGTGCATATTCTCTTGATTTTTGCATTACACCAAATCCAAGAGAATATGCACACAATTCAAGAGAATAATCCCTTAATTATGTGCTTAACATGTGCTCTAAGGGTACATATTAAAAAATTTCTTTAATTTAAATTTGTCTCATTATTACACATACATCACAATCATAATTTAGTTAAAAAAATTCACAATTTATATCAGGACTCCATCAAATATACATAATACTTCAACAAACACTTTCAATTCTATTGAAAACTCATAATTTGGTTATGCATGATTGTATATTAAAAAATAAAAGTTAAAATGGTGGTATGTAAAAGTTTCTTTAATATGTGTAGGACTGTCCCGATAATGTTTTACCCTGAATGTTAGGAAAATATTTAAGGTGTCGCCGTACAATAATGTGTACCGTATCGTACACCACTTAAAATGCTACAGTGTTGTGGGCTTTCTCATTTTATTAATCTTACCTCAGCGCCCATTTTATTTAACATATAATAGTACATTTTATTAAAATATTATAAAAAAATGTACAAATAAAATAATTATAAAAAAGTGCATATATAATATTTAATTATAAAAAGAGTGCAATCTTATCCCTTTTATTTAGTTGATTGATTTAATGAGTTATTGATAATGGCTCATGATTGTAGAGATTTAAATCTTATCTCTCTCTCATCAACCTTCATATTTTTATCTAACGAATCAATGGAGTAACCGCCTTCTTCTTCCTCTTCGGTCGTCGCCTTCTTCCTTCTCTTCCGCAATCGCTGCATTCGCCCCCCGCCACTGCTCCATCGGCAGCCGCCCCACTCCCGCCCCCGCCCCCGCCCCCGCCCCCGCCCCAGCCCCCGCCCCAGCCCCACACCCTCTCCTTCCCCTTCCTCTGCCTCCCTTCTCCTCCCCACGCCCACGCCCACGCCCCACCCCCTCCCTCCGCCTCCCACCGCCATTCCCTCCTCCCGCCCTCGCCCCACCCCCCCGCCCCCTTCCCCTTCCTCCGCCTCCTCCCGCCACCGGCCGCGGTAGAGGCTCCTCCACCACCCGTTGCTCCCCTCCACCACCGGTCCATTCTTCAACTTCACCGGTAACCAAACCTTCATATATTGGTAACCAAAAAGTCATACCAAGGTAACCAAATCTTCATACCAAGGTAACCGAACCTTAATATGAAGATTTTCTTGTTATGAAGGTTTGGTTACCTTGTTATGAAGGTTTGGTTACCTTGTTATGAAGGTTTGATTACCTTGGTATGACTGTTTAGTTACCTTGGTATGAAGGTAACCAATTCAGTTTTATTAGGTTACCAATTTTATTTTGAATGTGATGCAGTTGGTAATCAAACTTCACGCAGTTGGTTACCAATTATTCATACTAAGGTAACCAAACTTTCATTCCAAGGTAACCGAACCTTAATATGAAGGTTTTTTTAATATGAAGGTTCGGTTATCCTTGTTATGAAGGTTTGATAACCTTGGTATGAAGGTTTGGTTACCTTGGTATGAAGGTAACCAATTCAGTTTTATTAGGTTACCAATTTATTTTGAATGTGATGCAATTGGTAACCAAAATTCTTGCATTTGGTTACCAAACCTTTCCGATAAGGTAACCAATTCAGTTTTATTTGGTTACCAATTTATTTTGAATGTAATGTAGTTGGTAACCAAACTTCATGCAGTTGGTTACCAAACCTTCCGATAAGGTAACCAATTCAGTTTTATTTGATTACCGATTTTATTTTGAATGTGATGCAGTTGGTAGCCAAACTTCGTATAAAGGTAACTATTTTATTTTTTCTGGGTAACCAAATCGTCAAAAAAAATTCAGAATAACAACTCCGGCGATATAGCGATGGTGGCGGCGGCGGCGGCGATCTAGCGGCGGCGGGAGGCAGGGGAGGAGGATGATGAATAGTAACTCCTTCATAATTTTTTGTTTTTAATTTTTTCATTTTGATTTGAATTTTGAATTATGGATTTGAAATTGTTGTTAGATCCAAAAGATTTGAATTTGAATTATTAGTTATCCTTTATTTTAGGTTTTCTTATTTTATTTGAAATTGAATGGTTTGAATTTTTTGCATTTTTTTTGTAATTATTTTGTGGATACACTTTTTTTATAATTATTTTATAAAAGTTGTATAGTTCTGTTTAGGACTCGGCCCATTTTCTCCTAGAAAGAGAAAGTGAAAGGGTGACAACTAGGCCCAAGCGTAAGATCTATGCTTTGAGAAGCAATAATCATGTCCAGGCCGGATATGATATTAATGGGCCTGCCGGGTGTTTTGATGGGAAGCACCATAAAAGCTACTTTGATGGTGTGGTTTAAGTGTAATACTCTCTCCGTCCCTTAATATAAGTCGTTTTAGAGTTGTACACAAATATTGCATAGCATTAAATATAATATCAATTGTCTATATTGTCCTTGTATTGAAAAAGAAGAATGTTATTTATTGGACAAAAAATAGTGAGAAAACCAAAATTATATTTAATAGTTGGGGTAATATTAGAAACTAAGCAAATTATGCTTGCTTAAAATTCTCAAACGACTTATATTAAAGGACAAAAACACTTTTCTAAAATAACTTATATTAAAGACGGAGGGAGTGGTACTTTTAATGGAAAATTTGGTACAAGTTTTTTTTTTTGAATTTATATATTTATATGGCAAATATTCAATCATCCTATTACTACTCCCCTAATCCACATTAAATCCCATTTGTATTTTTTCTTACAAAAAGAACTCTCTTTTTTAATACTATAAAATGACACAACATGCTTAAATTTGTTTTTATAATTTTATTATTATGTCATCACTACTTAACTAATAGTTTATCTCTAGGTCCCAAAATGATATATACATTTTTGACCTTTTAAAGGTAATTTACAAAAATTCCAAAATTTAAAATCAATTTGATTTCGTTTTAAGTTTTAAAACAAAAATATAGTAGTAGTAATTAGTAGTACTTTATAGTTAGCTTAAAACTGTTACATTGTTTTTATTAGAACTATATAATTTCTTGTTAGGTTTTGAATTTCAGAATTTCACTAATTGATGGCAAAATATAAGATGTATCTGTAATTTTAGATAAGTAAAAATATAAATAAATAAAATTTAAATATATTCGGATTCAATTTTTATGTGCGCATAAAAGAGCTCGTTTGTACACGACTAGGCTGGCAATTTTGGTAGATGACCGACACTGAGTGGTCCCACTTTCTCCTCCTCCACACGAATTATAAAGCAACGCAATTCAGCCACCGACAGCCTCTAAGCTTAAATCATTTACTACTACTTACAGACTTTTAAACATATGATAAAAAACCAAATGAAGACACTATGTACGACATATACTACTCCAATCGTTCTATATTAAATATCTTAATTTTTTTTTGGATGTTCTAAAATAAGTATTCTGTTTCTATATTAGTAATTATATTTATCTTATTCTTCCTCTTATACCCTCGTAATCTATTTAATATACTTATTGAGAATGTGAGAGTTACAAAAAATGTACCTAGAGAATTAAATGACATAAGAAAGAGTAATTATTAAACTCATAGAAAAGTGAAAAAATAATTATTAGGGTCATGAAAAAGTGAAAAAGTTATTATTGGTGTCATAAAAGAGTGAAAAAAATACTTCAATTAATAAGTAAGCAAAAAAATAATTCTAATAAAAAAAAAAATTATTAATCAACTTGTCGAAATTAATTAAGACATTTACTTTAAAATGGAGGGAGTATGTTTTATACTTTTATTAAATCCAATCGTCATACTAATAATGGTGGGTGGGTGCGTAAAGTTTATATAATTATTAAATTTTATACTATTATTCATTGAATGATTTGACGATCACAATTTAAAACACGTGACACGCATATTACTCCCTCCGTTTTTAAAATGTTATCGTTTTAGAATAAAAAATTTATTTTAAAATATTTGTCGTTTACAACTTTTTAGAAGAATAAATTATTTACTTTCCTATATTATCTTATTTTCTCTCACTTGTCTCATAAATTTTCTCCCTTGTATTAATAGTTTTTAATTTCTCATAAAAGAATAGTGATGAAATTTCAAATAAATTTTATTAATATTCAAAGACTTTCTTAATCTATGTGCCAAAATTTTAAACGATAATTTTTTAGGAACGAAAATAGTATTATATTACTAGTTGGTAGTGGTTTGGAAGAATAAATAAGTTGGCTATATATCTTTCCCAACTGTTGGAACCCCGCTATATTTAACTTTATTCTACTGCTGTTAAAGTTACAAGTTTCTGAGCTATGTAATTTTCAAGCTTGTCTCAAAATTCACACACATAAAACAAAGGCATAAAACAGATACTCCACTTTAGTATCGAATTTACTACTCCCTCTCTCCCGTTTAAAATGTTATTTTAGATAAATATTTTTGTCTCTTAATATTCGTTATGTAAGTAATAAGCTTGTTTTACGTAAATTTTAATTTTTAAAAAACTAATTATAACTTTATTATGTTAATTTATACTGTTTATAAATATTAAAATTTTACTTTTTAATTACAAAAAAAATATATTTGAATATATATCACGCAAATTTTAATGTTTAAAAAATTAAATTAACAAAAATTGTATGACTTTATTTTCTTGATAAAATGAATATTTATTATTTGTTGACATTTATATTATTTATTGCATAAGTTCATAATTTAATTAATTAAATCAAGTTAAGTAAAAATTATAGTATATTTAATGAATAAATTAAATATTATAACTTGAAGGGTGTATTAAACATTATATTAAAAATATTTTTAGATATTAGTTGGTCAACCACACTAGGGGTAGTGAATATTACATATTGCAGACTAGAGAGGTACTAACTGTTACTTGAAAAATTAGAAGAGTGATAAGTGTTATTATAATTATCTACCGAAAGTGTTGGTGTATTTTATTTTTTTACTTAATACTTGTGTACAACTCTAAAACGATATATATTAAGAGACGGGGAAAGTATCTATTCTCTCAAACAAATTAAGAAGGTCGTATCAGAATCACTGACGAATCAACTTTAAATAAGTTTTAACTTTACTGTAATCTTTACTAATATGATTAGCAACTTGTGGAGCCAGTCTAAAAAAATAAGCTGCCCTACAGAAATTTTTATTTGAACATTACACGTCCTATTTTCGTCGGTTGATTTCTTTGTACCCGTTAGGCGTTAACAATAAAAAGATGCATTACACCCTTTAAACTAATAACAAATCAGCCATATATATATACACATAATTCAGCCTAGAAATCACACAACATTTTCCCCAATTCTTATCGGCTTATCCTCCAAACCAAAACCACAGCCACAACCTCCCTCCGGCACAAAATGCAGCTTCAGCCCGGGATCACTTTCTCTCTCCTCCTTACTCTCTTCTTAGCCGCCGACATCGCCATCACCACCACCAATGCCCACAATATCACCAGCATCCTTGGCAAACACCCTGAATTCTCAACCTTCAACCACTACCTAACAATTACCCACCTAGCCGCCGACATCAACCGCCGTCTGACAATAACTGTCTGCGCCGTCGATAATGCCGGCATGTCAGACCTTCTATCCAAACACCTATCTATCTACACTATCAAGAATGTCCTATCCCTCCATGTTTTTGCCGATTACTTTGGTGCAAAGAAACTCCACCAGATCAGTGGCGGCTCCACCCTCACTGCCACCATGTTCCAAGCCACTGGCAAGGCGGAAGGCACCTCCGGTTATGTCAACATCACTGATGTAAAAGGCGGCAAAGTTGGCTTCGCCCCAGAAGACAATTCTGGGGAACTCAATGCCTTCTATGTGAAGTCCATTGAAGAAAAACCATACAACATTTCTGTCATTCATATAAGTAACGTATTAAATTCCCCTGGAGCTGAAGCTCCCACAGCTGCACCATCAGTAAATGTAACAGGTATCATGAGGGCAAAAGGATGCAAAGCATTTGCAGACTTGTTAATTTCTGAAAAAGCCCAGGACACTTTTGTCCAAACCGTCGAAGGCGGATTGACAGTTTTTTGTCCTAGTGATGAAGTTCTTAAAGCTTTTATGCCCAAGTACAAGAACTTGACGGCAGACGGGAAATTGTCATTGGTGCTTTATCATGGAGTGCCAGTGTATAATTCTATGGGGATGTTAAGATCAAATAATGGGTTGATGAATACTTTGGCGACTGAAGGGGCGAATAAGTATGATTTTACAATTCAAAATGATGGTGAGGCTGTGATGTTAAAGACTAAAGTAATTACAGCAACAATAAAGGGGACTTTGGTGGATGAGGAGCCACTAGCTGTTTACAAGATTGATAAGGTTTTGTTGCCTAGGGAGTTGTTTAAGGCGGAGGAGGCGGCGCCAGCTCCTAAGGCTCCAAAGACTAAGAAAGGTAAGAAGAGTGATGACGATGCAGATGCGGATGCGGAGGCACCAGGTCCAGATTCGTCAAAAGACGAAGATCCGGCTGATCAGACGGCTAGTGACGACAATGGGTCTGTGCGGATTAACGGTATGAGGATGGTACTGACAGTGCTTTTGGGAGTGTCTTTGGGGTTATTGGTGTTTCTTTGAGCTTGAATGAATTCTTGATTCCATTATAGAAATGCTTTTCTTTCTATAGTTTTTATTTACAAAGATTTCTTGGAAGGGCTTCTATTTATTTTATTTTTTTCCCTTTTTCTTTATCATTTGATTGTAATTATTTCGGGTGTGATCAGTGATTCCCGTTTCAGTATGAGCTGTGAATAAACTTTTATATTCTTCTATTGTATGGTATATGTTGTTATCAAGGGAGAGATTGAGCTTTTTAATTGTTTTAGGCTTGATATAAGGACAAGATTTGATGCAGACACCGTGTCGGTGTCAGAATTTGAAGTAGACTATTATTGTCTACAAATAATGCTTCTCTACCAATAATGTGGTGACTAGTGCGTAGAAATCTTGCGTTATTACTACACCATCTCAATAAATGCACGAGTTGCTGAAATTGCAGAAACTATATAACCAATACTTTGCTACCATCCATTATTGTATATGGGTCTTACAGAGGCTGTTTTTTCTGCAATTTGGTTATTAAATCTAAAAATGACAACTCCGTTCATAAGCTGGACAAAAGAGAAGGAGCATCCAGCAAGAAATAAATATTCTCGTCTACTTTGCTACTTTACTACTTTGCAGTTTCCCTGTCTATTGGCTTGGCTCTATGCAAGGAAAAGAATCAAGGAGTATTATACAAGTTGTTGTTTGCATAATTTTGCACAAAACAAACTTTTCACACAAGATTTCCAAAATGACACCAACTCCACTTATTATTAGCTTTTAACAATTGCATTTTATGTATGCACATTCATCCATAGTTGGATTAAAATATTACAACTAATTTATTCACTTGCACAACATCAATGATCACAAACTAGATAGCAGAGCTTCATCTTTCAACATAAGAACAGAAATATAAATCAATACCATTATGCAGACCTTATGCAATCAACTTACTTAATTTTTCAAAATTTGAAGTAGAAACTAGCGCTTTCTAAATCTAAAATTTATAATGCCCAAAAAAAAGAGATGCATACAGTCAAACCTAGGTGCAGGTTCTAGCGTTTAGGTAAAAGTGGTATATGATTCGGAGAAAGTTTTTAACAACAATTTGGTATAGTTCAGATGGCTAAAACTAGCCTCAAACAGATAAATAATAAAGCACCCATTACACTCTAAGATTTTACATCTACAATCTCATTTCCTAGACCATGAAACATTTGTTTTTCAAATTTTGCAAGTTACCATAGATATATAGTTTGTTTCTCTTTTAATATAAACCATGGGCATATATCTAAAAATATCATTCTGGGATTTTCATTGAAAAATTGGATTCATGTTGTTCCACAGTTCAAAACGCCACAAAAAGCAATTACCTTTAATTTGGTGGAATATAAAAGAAAGTCTTATCACTTATGTTTGATAGAAAGATGGGAATGAAGTTTCCATAAATTGTGCTACTGGAGGAAGCATCCATTGATTACTTAATCTAGTAACTTCCTCCAGTCACGCAAAAAGACTAGGAATGCTATAAACTGCTACATGTTGATATGTTCAACTAGATTTTTTCCATCCAAATAATATACAGTGCCTAAGACTAGACAGATTTATTTAGAAAGTCTTAGTTATCTCATTTACCAGCTATGGACACACACCATCCGAGAACCTGATGATCACCAGAATCTGACCCATCCTTCAACCGCTTCCACATCAATGCTTCTACGTCCAACGCAAATAGCTAGCTCAAAAATTTCCCGGCATCTAGGTGGCCTGAATCACTAGGGTCCACTTCCCCGTCATATAGAAATATGTATTATCCAATCCCAACTGCTGAAAACACACTTTAAGCCTTCTGATTTACTCCATTAGTTTCCACTTGGACCCACTTTTCATTAATCTGATCAAAGTGATTATATCATCAAGCTCCACACCAGAGAATCCATACACGTAACACAATTCAGATTTTCCTTTGGACCATAAATAGCCCAGGGCCACCTCTACCCTTGAATTCTCCCAGGTACTGGAAATTTCAATCAAACTTGACCAACAAAATCATAAGCCCATATGGCTAATTTTTTTATTCTATCTCTTCTTCGCCTTTGTCTTCTTTCAACAGCGAGCGGAGATAAAAGACCTAGCTCAAGACTTAATTGATCATAACGATATAGTGGAAATGCTGTGGCAGATTAACACGTAGATATTCTCACCAATCGATGCCATAGTCACACCAACAAGTGGAAGGATGTCACAATTACACTAACGGACTATGTTAGGTCATTGAGATCAATTACATATAAGTTATTAGGCGTGAACTTGCTACAAAAGGCATAGGCCTACTGTTCTACTATAGTAACTGCATGTGAACTGCTTGCTCCAGTCCCAATTCCTTTGTGCTCCAGCTGAATAGAGTAAAACTTGTTGTTAAAGACTTAAAATGCCCATTAGTTCGTGAATTTTTGTGCAACTACGGCACTATAGTTCATTTGGAATACCTCTCATATTATGTTACTGATAGAACCTAAAAGGGCATCTTTCGAACAAATTTCCACTATACAGCCTAGTGTAAGCCAGTTGTAATTGTTTTGTACCTAACAAAATTAACTACATTTGTAACACAGGAGTTCAAGATAAGGTGTTCCTTAATTCTATGGCTGTTTTGTTTATTCTCAGAGTTGAAACTGAAAGTAATGAAGTTTTAAATAGCTTTTGTTCTAGTTTTTAATCTAAGGCATCGACTCCTTTCTATAAGTGGCAACGAGTGTTACATTTTCTAGAGGGAATACGTTCAAGTGCAGGGGATATTATTTGAAAAATATCTTTAGAGAACTAAATTGCAAATTGATTCCTCATTGTCAGAACAATTAATGTAGTATCATGTGATCAATACTATTAGGAATTTCTTAACATATGCCCTTAGGGCACATGCTAAGCACACAGTTCAAGGAATATTCCCTTGAATTGTGTGTATATTCCCTTGAACTTGGTGCAAATGCAGAAATTAATAGAATATGCACACAGTTCAAGAATATTAGTAAAAATTAACTTAGAGCTATAAAGTAGCCAACCCAAAATTAGTTTTATATAGGAATTTGAAAGAATATCACGGTTCTAGCAAACTCATGAGACATGGCTCTGGAGTTATAATTCAGTTAACCTTCTTATAATATAAAGGACAAGAGAAATGAAAGAATTAATTTTGATCACAAAAACCAAGATTTTAAATTATTTAATTAATCCATTTACGTTTTAGAGAGCAACATATTATCTATTAAATGCTAAATTTAGAGAGAGAAAACAAAATTACCTTAAGCCGCTTGCCATGTGCGGCGGTGCCAGCGCCATCATCGGATAAATCGTTAATTTACCGCCGGAACTATCAAAACCGAGTAATGGGTGCCGAGTTTTGACTTTGGCCCTTCGATGGCTCTTCATCGTTTATTATAACAGTCCGAGTTTTCCTGGGTCACTGCTGCTATTGATGCCCTCGAATTATATAAATACTCCTTCTGTTCTTTACGAAGTAATTTTTGTTCTAAGAAGATTTTCGTTTTAAGTTTATAAATACACATTAATAATTTTTTTTTATTTTTTCCTTATTTAAAATTTTTTTTATTTAAAATTTTCTTCCTTTCTCAATGATTCTTATTTAATTCAATGTTATAAGTAATTGATTGAATAAGAAGTGTAATTGATTGAATTGAATAAAAAACATTAGGAAGAGAATACTTGGTTGAGACAATTAATAAGGTTAGTATAGTATTTTCGCTAGATATTAATTACATTTCTTAATCTGTGTGCATTAATCTTAAACGATAATCTTTTAAAAACAGAGGGAGTATTACAATCACAACAAAGCCAGTTCGGCAACCACTTATTTTAAAATTACTTAAGGGTTTAACTTTATTACTTACATCCGTCTCTTAATATAGAACGTTTTAGAGTGTTGCACAAGAATTAAGATAATGATTGAAAAGTATTAAATATAGTATTAATTGTCTATAATACTCTTAAAATTTATCTTATCATAGTTATCTTATACTCCCTCTCACATATTTTCTCATAATTTTTGTGACTCCCCCATAATAGGTCCAGTCAATTCAATCTATTTTGAGTCGTCAAACAAATGGTACAGAATTCAAATACAAACTTTTATAACACAAGGTCGTGAAAAATACGACAAGACACTGTGAGTGTCAATACAAACATCTAAAAAATATAAATATTCAACTAAGTCCTCATTACAATTATTATCACACTATATAAAAATAGTGAGAACTACTACTGCTCTAATTCGGACCATCACTTTGTCCCCCGACTCGTTCCTGCGATATTCTCATTTTCTGAAGAGGACAATAGATGAAAAGGGTGAGCTCAACCAGCTCAGTAAAAAATATTATGACTAAGATAATAAAGAACAATTTATCGTTAGTCTTCAACAAATTAAATAAAATATTATGGACCACAAATTTTAGATCAACAACTGCAGCGAAAATAACAATTCATCAGAAAAATTAAGTAGAAAATAATGTCTACTATCTTCCATGATTTGAAAGTTCATAATCAATATTTTATTCCTGTAACATCAATCAATATATATCTTGAGTTAAATATTCATCTTTGCACTACGGGCCAAAGATATTCATCAGGTAATCATTCATCATTGCACTACAGGCCAAAGATATTCATTAAATAATCATCCACCTTTGCAATACAGACCAAAACTATTCTTTTGTATCACTATTTAAGACTGAAGATGATGAAAAATATTTTAAAAAACGAATCCAGTGAGATAAATGACAAAAATTAGAGATTCGTAATTTAGTTTATCCAAGTTCAAGAATACTCCATAATAATTAATTGTGGAGCAAAATTCAAGAATTAAGATCAAAACTTGAATTCAATCAAAGATAGGAACCATAATAGTCAACTTGGACAAAGAAAAAAAATTAATTTTTATGTGAATAGTACCGTATTCGTGAATAGTATCGTATACGTAAATAGTGCCGTATACGTGAATAGTAACTCCAATATGAAAAAATAAAAATTTCACAATAAAATTCATATCAATATTTCGGTATCATGATATTGAAAGAAATAACATTATTTTTGAAAAAATTAACTTATCTTACCTCAAAAAAATAGTACTTCGAACTGAAATATCGGATATAATACTGAAGAAAACTTGCACTGAATAGTAACACTCAAAGTATCAAAATACTCACAAAAATACGCTCGATATTATAGAGAGAGAAAACTTCTGATTCTGGTGTGATTTTTAAATTCTAACTAAGCACCCTATTTATAGAAAAATGCTTAGAACGCTAAAATAAAAAATTTAATAAAATAATATTAAAAAAAAATCACGCCCACCTCTTGACTAAAATCCATCAGCCACCACTGGGGCCGACTTCCCATTAAAAAAATATTTTTCTTAAACAAAATATTTTTAACCTCAAAAATCACATCAGACCCAAAATTTTAGAACTTCAATAATTCATGAAAAACAATCTTTTTATCAGAAAAATACAAATCTTATGTCATTTTCATAGGAAATTTAATTCTCTACAACTTTATAAAAGAAAATTTTTCCAAATTTCACACATAAATTATCCAAAATTCACAAACGGATGATTTTCTACACCAAAATACTGATAAAAATATCTCATCACTAATTCCATCTTTTATATCCACAAAAATAAATATTTTTTATCATATAAATTAATAATTAATTATTCACAAATAATATTACAGAACTACAATATTGACAACCAGGTCGTTCTTAGGAAAGTGGGGGCCTTCTGATAAGGATTTCTCCTTACTGGCGAGCAATTAAATAACTCCTCCTAGTCAGAACTTCCTTAGACATTGTCAATAATGTTATCTAATAATATTATTCAAATAATATGAATTATTGATCTGATAATCAAAAATACTGTGCAGTGACAATTATTAAATTAACAATAATATAAAAATACTGTGCAATACCGTGTGCTAATGCGCAACAACGCATATTATTTTACTTTATTCACTGGGTATTTCAATAGTGTTAACGGTAACAACTACGCCGTTATTTATAAAAAATTTATTCTTGTCGTTTTTTTCATCCGACAGTTTTTCGTTATGGGTCCCACAAATGATTGCGCCTGTGACGCCCCCAGAATAGGTTCAGTCAACCCAACCCATTATGAGTCGCCAAATACATAGTATAAAATTTAAATACAATCTTTATATCACACGGTCGTGCAAAATATGACCACACAACTGTGAGTGTCAATACAAATATGTAGAAAATATTAACATTCAAACTAAGTCCTCATTATAATTATTATCACACTATTTATTAGAAATAGTGAGGACTATTACTGCTCTAATTCGGACCATCACTTTGTCTCCCGACTAGTTTATACGACATTCTCATTTTCTTAAGAGGACAATAGATGAAAAGGGTGAGCTCAACTAACCCAGTAAAGAATATTATGACTAAGATAATAAAGAATAATTTATCGTTAGTATTCAACAAATCAAATAAAATATTATGGACAACAAATTTTAGATCAACAACTGCAGCGAAAATATCAATTCATTATAAGAATTAAGTAAAAAATAATGTCCACTATCTTCTATGATTTGAAAGTTTATAATCAATATTTTATCCTTGTAATCAATATAGATCTTGAATCAAATATTTATCTTTGCACTACGGGCTAAAGATATTCATCAGGTAATCATTCATCTTTGCACTACAAGCCAAAGATATTCATCAAATAATCATCCATCTTTGCACTACAGGCCAAAGATATTCTTTTGTATCATCATTTAAGACTGAAGATGATGAAAAATATTTTAAAAAGAAACGAATACAGTGAGATAAAGGACAAAAATTAGGGGTTCGTATTTTAGTTTATCAAAGTTTAAGAATACTCCATAATAATTAATTGTGGAGCAAAATTTAAGAATGACTATCAAAACTTGGATCCAATTAAAGATAGGAACCATAATAGCCAACTTGAACAAAGATTTTTTTTTTAATTTTTCTGTGAATAGTACCGTATTCGTGAATAGTGTCGTATACGTGAATAGTAATCTCGAGAAAAAAAAATAAGAATTTCACAATAAAATTCATGCCAATATTTTGGAATAATGATATTAAAAAGCATAATATCATTTACGAAAGAAAATAACATCACTTACCTTAAAAGGACAGTACTTCTGACTGAAATATCGGATATAGTACTGAAAGAAACTTGCACTGAATAGTAACACTCAAAGTATCGAAATACTCAAAAAAATACGCTCGATATTATAGAGAACGGAACTTATGATTCTGGTGTGATTTTTAAATTCTAATTCAGCATCCTATTTATAGGAAAATACTTAGAACGTCAAAGAAAAAAAATTAATAAAATACTATTATTTTAAAAAAATTCTACACACATCATTGACCAAAATATCAGCTCACCAAGTGGGGCCCACCCATTAAAAAATATTTTTTGTGAAAAAAATATTTATAACCCCAAAAATTACTTATTTCGAAACTTCAATAATTCATAATAAATAGTCTTTTATCAAAAAAATACGAATCTTATGTTCATTCCATAGGAGATTTAATTCTCTACAATTTTGTAGAAGAAAATTTTTTCATTTAAACATAAATTATCCGAAATTCACATACGGATAATTTTTCACACCTTCATTTTAACAAAATACTTATAAAACACCTCATCACTAATTCCTTCTTTTATATCCACAAAAATAAATATTTTTTTATCATATAAATTAATAATTAATTATTCACAAATAATATTACAGAACTACAATATTGACAACAGGTCGTTCCCAAGAAAGAGGGGGCCTTCCGATAAGGATTTCTCCTTACTGGCGCGCAATTAAATAACCCCTCCTAGACAGAACTTTCTTAGACATTGCCAATAATGTTATCTAATAATATTATTCAAATAATATGAATTATTGATCTGATAATAAAAAATACTGTGCAGTGACAATTATTGATTTAACAATAATATAAAAATACTGTGCAATACCGTGTGTTACTGTGCAACAACGCGTATTACTATACTTTATTCACCGGGTATTCCAACAGTGTTAACGGTAACAACTACGCCATTATTTATAAAAAATTTATTCTTGTCGTTTTTTTCATCCTACAATTTTTCGTTATGGGACCCACAAATGGATGCGCCGTCTTACGAATATTCTCCGACAGCAAGAATATTCCACGACCAAAGAAATATTTTCCGACAACAATGAATATTTTATAACCACTTGCTTATTTAAAATATTTGCGTATTTTACCCATAACATTTCACATTATCAAATTAACACCTGATTATTTTAAAATAATATATAGAGAAAATTTAATTTTTTTTATTCATAAAAGTTGGGGTCTTACAATTTTCTCCTAAAAAAACTCATTAGTTTCATTTACTTATTGGTCTCTCTCTATCTCCATAAAATAACCTATCCAATTCTTTAGTTTATCAAAAAATTAAGTAGAGTAATGAAGGATAATTTTGAAAAAATTATAACAAATTCTCCTAGGCCATGTTTGTTTGCAAGGAATATAATCCCGAGATTATAATCCATGAGATTATAATCCAGGACTATTAATCTTAGGATTAAATAATCCTAGTCACATGTTTATTTTTTACGGGATTATTCAGGGGATAACTTAAAATAATCTCATGTTATGTTTGTTTTTTTCAGAATTAATTAAAGGATTTAATTAAAAAGTATTGTTTGGACTCTTATATCCTTACCAATAATAACATATTTTAAACTATAATTTATACTTATTTATATATCAAAAAATAATAAAAAATTAATTAAAAACTTTTAAAAAAGTAGTTATATCATTCAGTAAATATTATTTTTTTTGAGAGGGGGGTAGTGGGGGGTGGGGGTGGGTGGGTGTAAGACTCCAAATTTTATGTATAAGATTTAATTTTTTTTATATATTATTTTAAAATAGTAAGTTGTTGATTTGATAAATGTGATAAGTTATGGATGAAATATGCAAAGTTTACAAAATAAGCAAGTGGTTATAAAATATTCGTTGTGTCGGAGAATATTCGTTTGGTCGAGAAATATTCTTTTTGTCGGAGAATATTCGTACGACGGCGCAGTCATTGGTGGACCCCACAATGGAATGAATGTCGGATATAGAAAGTGACAGAAATAACCTTTTTATAAAAATAATGGCAAAACTGTTACCGTTGGTACTGATGAAATACCCGGTGATTAAAATACAGTAATACGCGGTGTTGCACGGTAGCACACGGTATTGCACAGTATTTGAATTATTGATTTTTACGTAGGAAGACACTTACTCAATTATTGTTACAGTAATTACTGTTCAATATTTTATATTATTGATTCAAGAATTGCATAATATTTTATTAGTTCAATATTTGCTACGTTGATATTTTATATCAACAAATGGTACTTTGCTATTTTATATTATTGATTCAATAATTGTGTTTGCACATTATTTCAAATTATCAAATCAATATTTCATATTATTTGAATAATATTATTAGATAGTATTATTGGCAATGTCTAAGGAAGTTCTGTCTAGGAAAGGGGTTGATTAATTGCGCGCCAGTAAGGAAAAATTCTTATTGTAAGGCCCCCTCTTTCCTAGGAACGACCTGGCTGTCAATATTGTAGTTTTGTAATATTATTTGTGAATAATTAATTTTTAATACATATGATAAAAAAATATTTATTCAATGTGGATTTAAACGGAGAAATTTTTAACACGTGATATTTGTTAAAAATTGATATTTTATCTTGTCCGATAAAATAATTCATTCAAATATATTATTATAATATTACATTATAGTAGTATGATGTGATTATATAATACTATGATTTTTATAATTTGAATGGTAACATTATTATAGTAAATTCATGGTATAAAAGTAAAACGAGGTGGAAGAGTGCAAATTGAATTTAAACTCTTATGATGCAAGCAATGATGTTATCGGAGCGATGAGGTAAGCAATGATGTCATAGATCGATGATATAAGCGATGATGTCATAAATTATGGCGAAAATATTATTTTACCCTTACTCTGCCGAGCCTATAAATAGAAGCTCATTTCTTTATTATTTCTCATCAATTCACTAAAGCTATAGAGAGAGAAAGTATAGAGAGAATAAGAGAGAAAGAAGAAGAGTATTCTGCTATTACGCTAGTGCAGTCTCCAAATTTTAAGGTAAGGGGTATTATTTTTTTCGTATTCATGAAGAGAGTTATTTTCTTTCAATACTCGTAAGGATTGTTATTCCATTCTTTATTATTCTGTTGAAATAATCTGTCTGAGCGGACTACCGCCAGAAGGGTGAATCTTCGTATTCAGTTGTTATTAAATTGTGAAAATAATCTGTTTGAGCGGACTACCGCCAGACGGGTGAATAACCCTTCGTATTCAGTTGTTATTAAATTGTGAAAATAATCTGTTTGAGCGGACTACGGCCAGACGGGTGAAAATTCAATTGCAGTTTCGTATATTGTTTCATTTCAGATTCCTAACTCTAAACTTACTACGGTAAGTATTGCTTCTATAATTCCTGAAATGATCAGATATTACTTGAGTTTTGCGCTTCATCTAATATTATTTCACTAGAATATTGGTCTGAACTTTTTTATGAAATTTTTATCTTTTCATGTCGAGTTACTATTCACTAGTTACTATTCACAAGGTACTATTCACTATAAATTTTTTTTCTTCCAAATCATATTTGATTGGATCCAAGTTTTGATCTTCATTCTTGAACTCTGATTAAATTCTCTAATATTTGTCCTTTATCTCACTGGATCCGTTATTTGTATTATTTTTCATCATCCTCAGTTCTAAATGGTGATATAACTGAATATCTTTGGCCTGTAGTGCAAAGATGAATAATTACGTAATGAATATCTTTGGCCTGTAGTGCAAAGATGAATGATTACCTGATGAATATCTTTTGTCAGTAGTGCAAAGATGGACAGGTGTTAAGATGAACATAACCAACTGATGATACAAATGAATATCTTTGGCCCGTAGTGCAAAGATGAATATTTGATTCGAATTATATATTGATTGATGTTACAGGGATAAAATATTGATGATGGACTTTTAAATCAAAGAAGATAGTAGACATCATTCTCTACTTAACTCTTCTAATGAATTGTTATTTCCGCTGCGAATATTGATCTAAAATTTATTGTCCATAATATTTTATCTGATTTATTAAAGGCTAACGATAATTTATTTTTCATTATCTTAGTCATAATATTCTTTATTGGGCTAGTTGAGCTCACCCTTTTTTTCTATTGTTCTCTTCAGGAAATGAGAATATCGCGGGTACTAGTCGGAGAATGGAGTGATGATCCGAGTTAGAGCTGTAGAAGTTCTCACTATTTGTTTTATTTAAAATAGTGTGATAATAAATGTAATGAGGACTTAGTTTGAATATTAATATTTTTTACATATCTGTATTGACACTCACAGTTGTGTAATCGTATTTTGCACGACCGTGTGATATGAAAGATTGTATTTAAATTTTATTGAGTGTATTTGACGACTCAAAATGAGTTGAGTATTGAACCTATTTTGGGGGCGTCACAGTGGTTGGATGGGGTGAGGTGGGGTGGTATAGTGTGGGGTGTATATATAATCAGTAAATATTATTTTTTTAATTTTTGTGGGATGGGGTGGGTGGGATGAGGTGGGTGGGTGGGGTGTGGGATAGAGTGGGGGTGTATATATAATCAATAAATATTATTTTTTTAATTTTTGTGGGGTGGGGTGGGGTGCGTGGGGTGAGTGGGGTGCGTGGGTGGGGGGGGTGGAGTAGCATGGGATAGGGTGGGGGTGTATATATAATTAATAAATATTATTTTTTTAATTTTTGTGGGGTGGGTAGGGTTCGTGGGGTGGGTGGAGTGGAGTGGAGTGGAGTGGAGTGGGGTGAGGTGGGGTGGGTGAATAGGGTGGGGTAGCGTGGGATAGGGTGGGGGTGTATAGATAACTAATAAATATTATTTTTTTAATTTTTGTGGGATGGGGGTGGAGTGGGTGGGGTGCGTGGGGGGGTGCGTGGATAAGGGTGGCGTGGGTGGAGTGGGGTGGGGTGGGGTAGCGTGAGGGTGTATATATAATCAATAAATATTATTTTTTTTAATTTTTATTGGGTGGGGTGGGGTGGGGGGGTGGGGGCGTGGGTAGGGGGGTGGGGTAGCTAGGGGTGTATATTTAATCAGTAAATATTATTTTTTTAATTTTTGTGGTGTGGTGTGGGGTGGGTGAGTGGATGGGTGGGTGTGGGGGCGTATATATAATCAATAAATATTATTTTTTTAATTTTTTTTGGTGATAATCAATCACAACTAAGACGTTCACTCTAATTTAAGGATACGTTAGTCATATTAAAAAAGATAAAGGTTTATTTTGTCCACAAATTTTTAATCCCTCCTCATGGGATTATAATACCATGTTAGACATGGTATTAAATAATCCCTCATTCTAAGTCATTTTGTTATCCCGAAATTAATAGTCCGGAGTCTAATTTAAAAAACAAACAAGAGATTAAGGATTATTAATCCAATCCCAAGGGTTATTCTAGTAAACAAATATGGCCCTAAATTTTAACAAACGTCAAATAATTAAGAATAAATAAAAAAATTTAAAACGTATTATATCAAAAGGACGAAGGAGTAATTATTAGTAGTCAATAAATTATGTTTTTTTAACTATCAACTATTAATAACGGTGGATGATCGATTGTTTGTTGATATTTAGAATAGAAGTCTGAGATGGTGTATGATTCTTTTATTATACCGTGAATATAATAAAAAAAATTGATGTCATTTTGTCATTTAACGTTTCTCCCTCTTTTTTTTTTTATTCTTTTTACTGTCTGCCTCTCTGGTTTCAGAACTTCTCTCTGAGGGAGGAGGGTATATAACAAAGGTGGGAAATTTGAAGGAGAAAAATCAAATGCAAAAATGTCTCTGGGTTATGCACAGAAGCTCTCTTACAAAGAAGATGTGGGCACGGTTGGAATGTCAGAGATTTTCGACCCAACCCGGGTTTTGCAACAAAAGGTGGGTTTTTTTTTTCTCCATTCTTTTTGTTATTTATCATTATTGTATGAATAATTGAGACCCTATGTGTACCCTGTGACACCATTCAAAAAGAAACCCTTAAAAATTACTTAGAATTTGTGCTTAAATATTTTCCAGCATGTTTTGGTTTCCTTTGTTTGTTTCAATCTGAAGCTATGTTTAGTGGGTATAAAAAGCTGATTTAATTTGATTGGTATTTGAGACTTTATGTTCGTTGGAATTAAGACTATCAGTTTATGAGATTCTTGCAAGTATTATTTGCAAGGGGGTTGAAATCAAAGTATCAAACCCTGAATGTTGGTTGATTATTGTGTTGATTTGGCCTGAAGCTATTGGTAAAAATGCACGACTTAGTATTTCACATGATGTTGTACTTGGGTTACTACTAACTCTTTGGTATCATATATGGTTTTTCTTGAGGCGCAATTGGGATCTCATAACTTCTACGTCCCAAATTCTTGTTTGATCAACTCATAGTTTCAGGAAAGTTGATTGAGTGTCTTATTTTTTTTACAATCACTGGATAGCGAGATTACACCATTGAATAGTCAAATGAATGCTTAAGATAGAAAGAGCTCGCTTATTTTGGCACTTCCCAAAACTGAAAGGAGCTCACTTAAATTGGGATGTAGGAATATTATGTACCTGGGCTTTTAGCTAAGGGTGAAGGTAAGTTGTCTAATTGGGGGCCTACTTGTAATGCTCTTCATATTCAGTTTAAGCTTGAGTGGGCTTGTTTGCTTTATTTACAGTCAATGATGTAGCTACGCTATATGATACGGTTAGTGGAGTGTTATTTCCTCAAGTTTTTTCTTTTCCTTTAATAAAAAAAAAGTTTCACAATGTACCTTCTTGCATGAGTGGATGAGTCCCACCATCATGTCAGAGGGATACTGGTGGAAATAACATTTCCTCGTTGTTAATTTGTTTTAATGCAAGCTATGAAGTCAAGCTGAAGTGTTTACATACGACTTGTATTTTTTCCCACTAGGGCTATGTTTGTTTGTAAGGATTATACTTGGGATTGGACTATTAATCTCAAGTTTTTTGTTTGTTTCCAAAAATAAACTTGGGATTATTAATTCTGGGATAATAAAATGACTTTAAAGGGCGGAATATTTAATATCATGTCCAACTAGGTATTATAATCTCCTAAAAATTTGTGGACAAAATTAATGTTTAACTTTGTTTAAAAAGACCGATGTATCTTATCGTATCTATCTATAATTAAACAAATGAGAATATGATATCTTTGTTATTCGTACTAAGGGTATGATAGTCCAAACGGTAAGTTTTTATCCAATCCTTTAAATAATCATGTACAAAACAAACATAACATGAGATTATTTTAAGTTATCCTATGAATAATTTAATAAAAAACAAACAAGTGACTAGGACTATTTAATTCTAAAATTAATAGTCTTGGGATTATAATCCTTGGGAATATAGTCTTAGGATTATAATCCTTGCAAACAAACATGACCTAGATATTTCTTTATATAAATGCTTTTTTTTATTAAGAGGAAGTCTTGATATGGATGCTTATTATTATTATTATTAGTATTCTTTCTTTTTGAAAATATCCTGTTTGTGATTTGGATGAAATGATCTTTACACTCTTAATCAATTCTGCTGACATTATTGTCTTACTGACTTCAGATTGAAAAACTTGCACGGATGATAGAAAAGGTTGATGATTTTTAAGGCTCAAATTCAATTATCCACGCATGCTTATTATTATAAATGTTTAAAACATTTAGACTGTTTTGCAGAGTAAGCATCTAGTAGCGTTTACAGGTGCAGGAATATCAACTTCTTGTGGGATACCTGATTTCCGTGGGCCGAAAGGAGTTTGGACGCTTCAGGTAAGTGTCATGATTTTGTCATTGTTTGCATGTATATTGCTAAAAAGAAAAGAAGAAGCTGATATCTCAACACTACCATTGTAACTCCATACACATCCTCTTTGGCCTCCCCCCTTCCCCCCCCCCCCCAAAAAAAAAAAGAAAAAAAGAAAAAGAAAAAAAAAGAAGCTTATTATTTATACGCATGTTCTTATTGCAGTGTTAATTTCTTCATAATTTGTTGAGTTGCAGCGTGAAGGAAAAGGTGTACCTGAAGCATCATTGCCATTTCATCGGGCTATGCCAAGTATGACACATATAGCTTTGGTTGAACTGGAAAAGGCCGGTATTTTGAAATTTGTCATCAGCCAGGTAAGTTGACCTTGGATTTATCATTTTCCTTATCTTTGTTGTATGTTATTAACTGTAGAGACTTTTGAAAACTTTGTTTGGTTGAACCCCCTGCAGGTTCTTTTTATTAAATTTCCGCCTGTGCCTCTTAGCATAGCTAATGGCAGCTTGTTAGGCTAATATTTATTTCAGAGAATGGGCTACATTAGCTCTTGTCATATAAGTACCAGCCATGTTTTTTCGTATTGCACCTTCATTATGCCACCAATAATAACTGACCAAAAATTTTAAACCCAAAAAAAAGGTCTGAAATTTTAAAAATTTACTGAAGAGTCTTCTGCGGTAGAAACTCTTTTCTTTCTGCTTTCTCATACTTACCTCTGTGTTATTCTTGTTGACTTAAAATAGTGCTTTTTAAGTTTGTAACTTTCCTTTTTCGTTTCCCTTTTAATTTTTTTTCTGATGGTTTAAGACTTGTATCTTCTAGAATGTCGATAGCCTGCATCTTCGATCAGGAATACCTAGGGAGAAACTTGCAGAATTGCATGGGAATTCATTCAGGGAAGTTTGCCCTTCATGTGGAGTAGAGTAAGAGCTAAATTTTAGATGATTCTGTTACTTTTCTACTTCAATCAGTCAAATACAATGTTTAGTAGTCCCTCCGTTCCAAAATATAAGATCATTATTGACTGTTTGAAATTAATTTGAGATATTTTCAAACTCAAAATTGGCATAGATTCATTTATTTTTGTCAATACAATGATGAATATTGTAAACTATGTAAAAAGTACTACTAATTTATAGAATTTATTATTTTGTAATTGTTAATGAATCATATCAATTTGAAATTTAAAATTTCTCAAATTAACTTTCAAAAGTCTTTAGTGATCTTATAATTTGGACTGGATGGAGTATTATGCATGTTTGAACTATTCTCGATACTTTTTGAACTACATTCTCCTGATCTAAAAAGGTATTTGAGGGATTTTGAGGTGGAGACTATTGGATTGAAGGAGACTTCAAGACGTTGTTCTTCCATGGAGTGTGGGTCAAAACTTAGGGATACTGTTCTTGATTGGGAGGTAACTATTGACCATTTTTTGCTTTTAGCAACATGTTTTGCATTAGAAAATATATTCTCTTTCATGATAGGTAAATTGTTATATTAACATAGTATGCACGTGTGTGTGTGTACATACATATATATATATATATATATTATATAGTGAGTAGAGGGTTGTATATGCTAAAGCATGATAGACACATTGTTTGGCCCTCCCTTTAGTAGCTTAATGTTTTACAACAATCAGTAATTTAACATGATATTAGAGCTCTAGGTATGCAAGGATTCAAGTCTTCCTGATTACAAATTACAATTTGTTCCTCTCTGTGCTGTTAGTGCAGTTGCACTTTTTAAAATTTAAGCATTTATTGATGACCTTGGCTTGTCTCTCCACATGGAGTGTTAAAAAGCATGTTTTATAAATGGGAAGATCCTCAGTATTTGAACAATATATGAAGTCCAGATTGATCTATCTAAAAGAGAAAAACTATCTAGAAGAGAAAAAAGGGCTCTAAGAAGCCGATATTTCTCTGAATCATTTCGGTTTGCGAAACAGATACGAGAATGTTGTACTCTTTATAAGCTAACACATGGTACGCTAGAGAAAACTTTATATGGATGCTTATAATTAGGAATTCTATTAGAATCTAAATTCAATAAAGCTAAATTTCAGAAAAGAATTTTACTTGCATCAACAAATTGATTGCTTTAAAAATAATCTCGTACAAATATGTTTGAAAACCCAATACAAAGTTAAAACATTGATATTTGTGCAACTAGAAATAGAAAATAAAGAAATATGTAAATTGTTAAAGTTAGAGTTCCGAATCATAAAGACTATTATGTTTTGGAATAAAAGTACCAAAACACAATTAGCTAGGTCAATCATTGAGTATTTGGCAACTCAGCTCTGAACCCCCACTGTGTAAAGCTGCCTCACAGATTTTGGAGCCAATCTCCCTTCTCCTTTCTGACTACAACCTTCCCACACAAAGCTTTCCTTTTTTTCAGAATTAGTGTTTTGGTCTCCTTGTTTCCTTTATGCATATTGTATTGGTCTGTTTCCTTTAAACCGGTGTAAATATAAATTGATTTCATGGGAATTTAGAGCAGCCTGTTGTAAACTTGTAATAGCAAGTAGTTTTCTAATTCATCTCTGATTTGTTTTAGTAGCATCTAGTTATGGATGTCCCCCAATTTAAAACATGAAATAAAATTTTGTAGCAATTCTTTCTAGTTCTGAACAAGTTTTGCATCTTTTCTTATCGTTGGATCTACTCAAATGAATATTATCTAACATTTGTTAATAATCCAAATGTACTGATGTTTTAAGATGGAAAGCACTTTTTGATGCATTCATCTAAGCTGTGTTCTTCTTGTGGACATAGAAAATCAGTTATCTTTGCTCTTAAGAAGTTTTGAATTTTGTTTTGTTTATGTGATAATTTTCATTTGTAGGATGAGCTGCCTCCAAAAGAAATGAATTTAGCAGAAAAGCATTGTCGAATGGCTGATGTCGTATTATGTTTAGGGTCCAGGTCAGTGTCAACAGCGCCAGTTGTTGGTGTGGATATTCTTTGAAATTATTCATTCATAAATATAATTTGGTTATATGATAAGGTGTCATTTACAGTCGAATCAGAAGTTTTAATGTCATATTTAGCTAATGACCTTATCAGACTCATGTTCTCCATGCTTGTACATATTTTATCTCACTGGTTTCTTTGAGCAATACTACAACAGATATTTGGTTAAAGATGTCAATAAACTGAGTTGGGCCTCACTTTGACCTATTGGGGATCATCACAGTCATGGTGGGCCATGTAGTCGATAAAAGCCTCAATGAAAAGGAAGTCCAAAGAAACGAGGATGTATAAAAATTGGCTTGATTTGATAATGTAACCTACTCGGGACCTTTTGTAATTGAGGTTTAGGTTAATTAGAGTATTTATAATATATCTTGCTGGGCACTTATATTAGTTTAGATATCTTTTGTAGACTAAGGATAATCTTTTTTACTTTTTATGTTTGTTCCGGCTAAGCTTTGTTAGATGCTGGCAAATAATCTCAAAAGATCTAGTAATGTGGATATTCCAATATCTTGCAACTCTAATTGAATTGTCTAGCCACCATTGACTGTCAGGAAAGTATAAATTTTAGTTAGTGGGATTGGATTTCCTCGACTTAGAGTAAAGGTTTAGAAGTTCAAATCAATATCTCAAATATGCACCAGTTTGTGGAATATTTTGGATTCAGAAGCACAATAGAGTTTTAAAATTAGCAGTTTAGCACCTGACCTGATAATGCGAAAGTAGTTTTCTTTGTCTGATTTTCCCACTTTTGCAGATTAGATTGTAGGACCTGTATTTCTGTCTGATTCGTCTAGTGTGCTTGCAAAACTTTCTGATTAAAGTATACTGTGCAGTTTGCAGATAACTCCAGCGTGCAACCTTCCTTTAAAATCTCTCCGTAATGGGGGGGAAATTGTAATTGTCAACCTTCAGGTATTATTCATCTTGCGTCCTCTTTCTTCTTATACACACACACACACACACACACTTATTGGGGGGTTATAATGCACTTATCCATCTGGAGTAATCAAGAGCGTGGCCAATGATAGTGAAGTTTGTCATTAATGCTTATTAAAAAATCAAGGGATGTTCTCATGAAAGCAATTGGAAAAAGATAAGTTTTATTTTACTATCCTGCTTGGTTTTTACATGTTAAGGTTTAAAACTGCCAATAAAAAGCTAAGGAAGTTGGTAGATAACTTAAAGAGTCAAACTAAGAATTCCATTTGGTTGTTGCTCCTGTAGATTTTCTTTTGCTTGATGATTTACATTGGTAGATATTAGATCATTTTATATTATTATTATTGGGATAATGTTCAAAAATGCCCCTGGCGTTTATCCCGAGGTCTACCGAGCACCCTAAACTTTTTTTTTCATCCAAAAATGCCCTTGACGTTACAAATTTCGGGCCGACTCTGCCCCTCCCGTTAACAGACATGCCAAATAAACAAAGGAAGCTGACACCTGGACTAATTTTGCTGATGTGGCATGAATAGAGTTATTTAGCATGGTTAAGAAATCAAATCCATTGCCAGAAACCACAAGAATCATTTCTCATTACTTCTTCAAATCATCACAATTACAACATAACTACACAAAAATTTCATTTCCAGAATCATAAAATGAAGAACAGAAACAGAATTTCTAACAAACCAATGAACAACAACTACAACAGCAATGGAGTACAAGAAGAATTTGAACCCAACAACAAAAACCCATTTCACAAATTCATCTATGCTCACATCTAATGCCGCAATATACACAATTAACATTCATTCTTAAAGATTCTTCAATTTATGAACAAACCCATCAATGAATTAAGCGAATTTTGAATAATCTTGAATGCAAACCCAGTTACCCAGCAAAGAGGACCGAGAAAAAAAATTGGGAATTCAGTGCACAATTTCTCACCTCCCAGCACCATCGTTTCACCGCCTCGCCTGTGTGAGCGGCTGTCGAAGTCCATGGAAACTTAGCTATGCCATCTCAAATACACTAAACAAATCAAATCTAGCTACCATAATCGCAAATATAAAACTCTCAAGTACTAATGTTGACACCATAAATCTAGATGTAGATTGAGAAATTTTTTGTTTTTGACTAACAAATTTTCACCTTCAAAATCAGATCTGGATTTTTTAAGTTTTAAGTTCGAACTAATATCCAAATAATGATAGTGGTGGGTCAATTTACCCAAAAAAAAAATTAGATCTAAAATTTGAGAAATAGAGTATTGCTGATGGATTTCCTCTCCCATGGCGTCAATCTCAGACCTCTGTTCATCTCCATTGAACAAATTCATCCCAAAAACATCCCAAAACACTTAAGGTAATGAAGAAACTCACATCCACCACCGCACCCTAGGATTCACCCTCTCACAACTGGAGTGGAATTAAGGACATGCAACGGAATTTGTCACAGCACATGAGCACAAACACCCAATCAACAAATTTCAAAGATCACTAAATCAATTATAACACCCATTTCTTTTTCTTCTCCTTTCTTACTTTTTTTTCCTGATCGGAGACGGTTGCTCTTTTGTTGCGGGGATGAAGGATTTGCGCATGACTGGTGGCGTTTTGATTTTGGGAAACGATGAAGGTACCAATCGACGATTGAGGTGAAGATAGGGGGGATTAGGAGAGGGAGACGACGTTGGATGCGAGGGATTTCATGGGTTGTAGAATAGGAATCTGAGGGGGGTGAAGACAAGGGTGCCGTAGAGGTTTCGATGAGAGGGGGGTGAAGACGAGGGTGCTGTAGAGGTTCCGATGAAAGAATGCTTTGTGGCAGAGGAAGAGGCTGGTGGTGGATTTGTGGGGGGAGAGGGATCAAGACGGTGAATTCGTCGGAGGATGAGTGGGTTGGGAAGGAATGTAAGTTTGGGGTTTAATTTTATGAACATTTGTTCTTGCTGATGATGATCTCCACAATTTGATGAAGAGGGAGGAGAGAGAGAATAGAGAGGAAGGTAATTAGAGAGAGAAAAGAGGGGAGAAGAAATATATTTTTTTAATTAAATATTATTTTTGTTATGTGTCAGCAAAAAAAGTAGATGATGTGTTCATGCCTTGTCAGCAAATTTAGATGGCGTTAGTCTAGGTGGCATTTTCGTTAGGGGCAGGGGCACAGTTGGCCCGAAATTTGTAACGTCAAGGGCATTTTTGGAAAAAAAAAGTTTAGGGTACTCGGTAGACCTCGGGGTAAACGTCAAGGGCATTTTTGGACCTTATCCCTATTATTATTAGTGCATGGCTGCAATTTTTTTAACCTTGTTATTTCAGTATCAGTTCATTTATTTTACATTTCAGCAGTATGAGCATTTATTTTTGGCAACCAATTATGAACGATTGTGCAATTTGCTTTTGTGTGACATGGGAATGATAAATGAAATTGTGAATGGATCCTGGATTTCTTGTTATTTTCATTTCTTAGGGTAATACTAATGCACCTCCAGTATATCTTTCTCTTCTGTACTTTTGCATTATCTTCAATGCAGTAGTTTCTTCTATTGCCCGGGTTGTTGATAGAGATTCACAAATGTTGTTTTACTTTTGCAGCAAACTCCAAAAGACAAAAAAGCAAATTTGGTGATTCACGGGCTTGTTGACAAGGTATGGCTACTATATTAGGGAGTTTCAGGGTCTGTCGGCTTGACAACTTTTCTTGCATATTTCCCCACAAGAACATCACTTCATAGTAGATTAGTAGTGGCTTGAATATCTGTTGGATGTTTGTATTTCATGTAGGCTTTACCTTGTTATTTTTGGGAATCACATCAATCCTCTATTAGGCTATACTTTTTGGTATTTTAGATATCACATGGCAAATGGATGTAAGAAATTAAGAATAAAGAATTTCCTATTAATCTAATTAATTTATTTTATTTGTGTAAGAACTAATTCATAAATTTGATCACCACTCTTGATGTAAAAGCAAAATGATAAAATCTGGTTTTGGCTTTTTGGAAAGCTAGCGATTGACTCGAGCCATGCAGGTAATAGCAGGGGTAATGCACATTCTTAGTATGCAGATTCCTCCATATGTTCGAATTGATCTCTTCCGGATCATTTTCAATCAATTCCGCTGCAGTTCAGGTATCTTTTTCTCGAACTCTTGATTCGTTGGTGTTTACATGCAACCCTATGAAAAGTACATGTTTGACAAGTCATTTCATTAGTAGTTCACCGTTCACCTTCTCTGTTTAAAACTCGTAAAGCTGAGTGGATTTTGTTGAATGATATGCTTACTGCTTTGCCTGCTTCCTCTGTATTCATCTACCTTCCTCTCCTTCAGAATTTATATCAACATGCTAGTTAGATGTATTTCAAATTTCTTGACACTCATGAACACACACACACACAGGGGGTGCTCATTCTTCTGGTATCATTCCAAAAAGACGGTCCTGATTCACTTGCGATCAATACCATTATGTTAGCACTCGCGAGCTCCCTGTCATTAAGTTAGCAGTATTTTTATTTTCGAGAAATTATGTAGTTTTAGATAATATATGAATCATGAATGTTATATTTTATATTTTGTTTCGTGGATCCGTTTGTTCCTATTATCAAAAGATTATCATGAGGTCTTTTTTGCTTAAGAAACATAAATTACTAGCTGCATTATTTTAACGTATCATTATGAGTACTGATCCAGAGTAACTAGTGAAGTAGGGAATCATGAATCTAGTTTGATTTGGTGCTTTGCTCTCAAACTGGATATTCTGTAACACCCCTTTCCGAAATAGAAAAAGAGATTACGCACAAACACAACATAGTTGATGAAATAATAACAAGGCTTAAAACCACATAAAAATAGTCTCATAATCAATAAACGTCACAATACAAAACCATAATGATTACCAAATTAGCTAGAACCACTGTCTAAGATATTTATTACAACTCCAAATAACCAATGTATCACAGCCTAGCAAAATATCTAAACCATTTGAATAAAAGGGAGCTCTTGTCACACTTGTCCTTGATCCCCTGATTACCTGCTAGAAAAAGAACACAGCGTGAACCAATTGTCCAGTACGGATATAAAGATGCACATTTATATAACAATACATAATGTACCCAAAAAGAGTTGAATGAACGAACAAATACAAATTACGAACCAATTATGAATATATCGAAATTAGGGAGACAATGTACAAATGATTAACACTGTCGAACAGACAACTATAGTCAAAAGGATTCCACACAAAATAAGGCTGAATAAAATGTTTACAAGGTAACAATTTCATATTGAGCTCAAATACAAATAGTCAAAATACATCGGTACCATGATGTATGCAAATCAAACCGGATAGTACGCACGACACAAACGTCACTAATTCGTCAAACGAATCGAATCAAATCAAATCAAATACTGGGCCGACCAATACGTTTCCTGAACAAATATATCAAATGGCCAAAGCTCATACCCAGAGCATACAAAAGGATACGCCGTGGATTGATTACACCGCCACGGAAGGTGTCATGCCCCGGTGTCAAGAGGACATGTATGTGGTACCCTCACAGGTGGTTAGCTCAAGTTATACCTTAAGGATCAAACTACAAAATGTAAGTGAAAAGAGGTTCAAATCACAAAGCTTACATGACCATCTCCAAATGACATCGAATTATGTTAAATACGAACATACTTAACTATCACAAGATACCAACGATCAAATTAACTTCCTGAATGTGAACGAAAATATACGAAAAATGATACAAACGAATAAAGTCTCCAAAACATATTGACATGATTAACTAGTTCAAAGAGTACAAATACGAGTTCTATGTATCAACGTTAACATGAAACTATTATATTAATTTCACATGGAACAATTATGTGAAATAATGGCCAAATTTGAAACGAGGAAACAAACGAATTAATTAAATTTAACAAGAGTATTGCTGAAGAAGTACGGAATCCGTACCTGGATATAATTCCGAAATAATTCACTGAACCCCAAATATCACACGACCTCCTCAATCCGATCTATATAATTATCAAAATAATATAAGACCATTAATTAATTACTAAATTGTAAATTTTATATTTTTCTTTTTTTATAAATTTCAACAGTTTTAATATTAGTTCATACACCCTCTGGAGTTAGGAATACGTTGCATATATTTTGTAATGTAAAGATACCATTTTAATCTAGTATATTTAATGATAATAATATAATAAAATTTTATTAACTCCTGTACTGTTACTACATTAGTGATCCTTACTAATTATAACTTCTGACATAAACATACACATATAATCATAACTTAAGTTAAAAGTGTATATATTATAATAATAAATTAAATCATTGAATAACCTATACTACCAAGATCATGGTCAATCCATTGATTACAAGGATCAGATGCTTCCATCCATGAAGCAACGCCAAAACATGAAGCATCCAATTTAAATTCTATTGACAACAGTCCGATCATTCCCACGAGCAGTATATCGAAGTGAACCTTATGCATATATATTATTTACGCATCAAACCTGCAATAGTCATTAACTTCCTAATCTCATATATCATATATCCCAATTACAAACCAAAATTGTATTAACAAATTTGATTAATCAAGCAGCAAAACAAATATTTTTTTTAATACAGATTGTAAACACAACAGTAAAATAAATTGTAATTACAGTAACAAAATAATTATTTTGTATTAAAAAATAGTCCAATAATTACCTTTTGAGAAGAATATGATAAATAATTTCTAAATTTTAGCCTCGTTCTATTTCCCTCCTTCCGCTTCTTCTTTCTTCGTTTACTGCAGTGTCAATCTTAGGCAACCCCTAGCTTAATATATATTAAAGCTACGCTTATTATAATTTGGTTTTTAAACCATCAATTAAAATTGGGCTCAATTAGTTTTACAAGCCCAAACTTAAAAACTTAGAAATTAGTTAGACCCAATTCATTTGAGTATTATTATTATTATTATTTTTTATTATCTTATTATTAATATTATTTTTATTTTTGTTATCTTATTATTATTATTATATTTTTCGGATATTGCAAGGAATTTCTGCTGCCTATTGAAATAATGGCTTTTTCACTTGCAGAGACAAAATATGCAAAGTGGTCCCTTAGAGTCACTAGTGTGCATGGGGAAAGCGCTCCATTGCCATTCATCAAATCAGTTGAGGTATCTTCATTTGTTTATTTATTTATCTTGGTCTACAGAAAAAAATCTACTCTACTCTATCCTTGGGGAAGGGGGAGGGCTGCTGAAATTTGCCATTGGTAAGACTCCAACCATGCCCAAGAGCATGGTAGGGTGGTTCGTCAATCAAATTTATTTGTTTTGCGTTCATTGATGAAATGACGATTTATATTACATACATCAAGTTATCTACCAATTTATTGCATATAAATATACGTCTGTTTGATTCTGCATGACTGCCCCTTTAGTTAATCGCAACATTTGATCCGTGTACTTCGTTTGATGTCCTCCAGGTTTCCTTCCCTGAGAGGCCAGAACTAAAAATAGCTTTACTCCAGCAACAACCATTTTCGCTGAAAAGGTATGTCCATTTGGACAAATTAATCCCCAAATAGTGGCACTTATAGGACATTGAGTTCTAATGCTTTGCCCTTTAATCCACAGCTACTTTGATAATGTACCCATGTTATACATGCAAATGAAACCCAACATTTGAAAAACCCTACCAAGGTCAAATATTAAATAATATCCTTTTATATAAATTTCGGAATGGTGGAATCCACAGCCACTACGGGGTAAACAACGAGATGCACACATACCCCACAAACCACACGCCAGGACAAATGCATAGTATGTTTGGTCGACTCCAAAGGAGATCATTGTTTCTGTGGAGTTCTGAAACCATGACTTGTACCTTGCAAGGCACTTATCACTAGGCTCCCATGGAGATCATTGTTTTGTATCTTGTTTTGTTCTTCCTTATTCTAAGCACTCGACCTTAGTCAGTTCTTTTGTCTGTGCAAATGGATGCAATGAACATAAGAATAGAGTATCAAGAAATAGCATATGTAAGCTTATATTGGTAATATTATTATGTCATAATGTCACTAAAATTGTGAAATAGCATATGCTGCTTTTTATTTCTTTTCCCCTCACTCTATGTTGTTTTTATTTGTTATCAACACCCAGGGAACTGACTAAATCAACACCACTTAAAATATTGCTGAAGCTTTATTTCAGTGATGGCTGTGGTTGTCATTTCACCATGATCGAGTTCCCAATGGATTTTCAGGTGAGAATTTGGAGTTGGAGTCTACTTACGCTCTACCCATTCCATTTCTTTCTTTCTTTCAAGGCTAACTGCAAACTACTATAAATATAAAATAGACACCGTAAATCACTTTCTTCTGAGTTCTGATGAATTCACTGCCTCAATTACCAATTAATTTGTATGGTATTGCATTTTTGACAATGGAAATTATAGTCGTCTGTTCTTCATGAATGTGCAGGTTGCTACCGACTGCATCCTCCAAGATGATAAGAATGCTGTGATTCAGAATCTTCGATGACACAGCAATTCGAGGTGGATGCTGCGGACAGTTATCCATAGTTGAGAGAAAGATCCTTTCGGCCCCTAAAAAGGAAAGCACTACTTATGCCATTGCTACAAACATTGTTGGGTATAATCTTGAAGGGAAAAATGGGAAAGGAGAAGAAAATCTTAGTGGCGACTCAGTGAAGAGGCATGAAGATTTAATATCTACTGAAGTTCCTTTGAAGAAAGTAAGAGTCTATTAGATTTTCTGCAGATTGTAATCACTAGGGGGAAAGGAAATGTGTAGGAATATATATATACTAGGGTTAACCCGTGCCTCCGGCACTACGAATACTCGTGTAATTATTTAATACCTTAAAGATGAATTTAAATGAAAAATGGGAGTTGACGATGTGAAAAAAATATTTATTTAATTAAAATTAGAAAATTTCGTAATTATTTGTTGTGAAAATTTCTAATCACGATAGACATCTCACCCAAAATAAAAAAAAGTCGAGAATTTTGCCACAAATTGTATCTACAAATGTAAAAGGCGATGGTATGTTTTTTGCCAGCGTAGCATAATCCTACATTGATGAAGTAGTAAAGATCCACAATGTGTTAAATGCTCAGTCTTGAAGACAATTTGCAATAAAGACAAAACATTCTAAATACCTCATTTGCAGTCCCTAACATATATTGATCGTCAGTTGTGAATTTTGATATGGTGATGCTTGAATCTGCAAATGGCAGAGTCACCATTACCTCCTTGGGGAGTGATGGTGGTGACCTAGATTGGCTCTGTAATAGGTACTTTTCAATCACAGAGTCATCATAGACATAAACACGGCCAGATTTTCCGAGCAAAAGAAAAGAATCTAGGTTGTGCTTGCTTTGCTCAATGGAACTTGAAATAATTGCCATATCAACACAGGGCTCAGGTGGATGAAGCCCCAACTTGGTTGTCCGAGATTCAATGTGTTCATTAATTAAAATTACCTGCAACATCAGTGTGAAGTTTCTTTAATAGGAAATTATAGAAATTTCAGTCCAGAATGTCATTCCAAAGATGTATTATGTATACACACATGCTAGCACAGAACATGCAAATGGATACATCCAAATACCTGTAACAAATTTGCAGAAAAAAAGTCTGAGGATCAGTTATACATTAAGTAGAATTAAACAGATGAGATTCTGAAGCAATTCAGACTTAATCTAACTTGGATAGCTATGAGGGCCAAAATAAGGAAGAATCAACACCAATAGATAATGTCAAAAAATCATGTCTTTAATGAAAATATCATCAGGTAAATTAATATCACCAACCCAAACAAAGAAAAGATTAAAAGTTACTGGGAGCTTAACGCCAAAATCAGAAATAGAGAAAATGCATCAAATGACTGAATGAGGTTCAACAGGTTTGAAATTCTAGAAATGCCAACCATAAAAGACAAAGCAATGCCATTTAAGCATAAAAACAAACTACTTAGTCGCCATACTCTTCCTAGAGCTGTAATTGCATATGTATAGGGAGAAAAATATTTACTTATTGAAAACAACGGCCAGGTGTATCAAAATTAAAAGGATCTTCCAAGAACAACTTCAAATCTGAAGCCCTCTTCGCCGTAGCAAACCTAACCACGGTCTAATTTGAATAATAGATTATACTTTATTAGCACGGTCGTCCTCGAAATTGATGACAAACGCTATCAAACTCAATAATGCACAACCCATTTTAAATTCTAAAATTTAAACACCACATAAAAATACAATATTATATCTTCCAAAGATTTAAGCGGTCTTTGGGAAGATTATGGGGATGCCAAATATAAATAGCAAGACCCCAAGAATTTGATATTACTGGAAAAGTCTTTATCAAATAAAAGAATTTAAATAGACACTTACCTACTTACTTGCACTTTATTTGAGGGATAAAATATCACTTTTGAAATCAATCCTTATCATATATCACCTTTATACCTGCATTGTAACTCCTCTTTCTATATAACACACTTCAAACCAAAACACTTTAGTATATACACCATTATAATCATGGCAAAAATCTGGTCAGAACCTAGTAAAAAATTGTTAATGTCATTATAATTTTACTCAACTAAATTGAATAGAATTACATTCTATGTAACCTAAACCATGAGCCCCTTTCAACGACACGCCGCTAAGTAGAAGGTTAGAACACCACTCAAAAACATATATTAAATAAACTTTAAAAGGAATAAATAGTAAAACACCACTCAAAATTTGATAGAATATGATTAAATACTTGCAAAATATCAATACATCCAACCAAAGAATCAACCCCAAAATTTCATCACAGCTCCCTCAAGATTTTCAAAATATTAAGTACTTAACTCATTTTGAAGTTCAAACCAAAATTATATTGTGTTAGAATCCAATACCAATACCCAATTAATCCAACTTTTCATTTAACAATCTCCAAATCACACCACATCCAGAAACTCATCATAATTACAAATCAAGTTTGAAATACAATTTTTTTGTAATTGTGCTCAACAGATGTAGCCCCAATATTGTCAATAATGATTATATCTCTTTCAACTGTTTTCAGCAGTTTCTCGCATATCATTGCTAAAAAATGAAAATGAAGAAGAAGATTTGAACATTTAGCACTACAAACTCAATGCAAGCAAAGCATACAAATTTTTTAGATAATCAAAATAACAGTAACAACCATTACTGCAACATTGAATTGTTAAACAACCCATAAAGGAGCTAATTATTTGAAGGAGAGTTGCTATTTCAAGAAGAATCCCAAATATCATCACCATGAATTCCTAAATGAAATTTTTTGAAATGCAAGATTGTTACCACTAAAAAGTCAAATATAACATAAAACAATCCTCGTTGGATCTACTCAAATGAATATTATCTAACATTTGTTAATAATCCAAATGTACTGATGTTTTAAGATGGAAAGCACTTTTTGATGCATTCATCTAAGCTGTGTTCTTCTTGTGGACATAGAAAATCAGTTTTCTTTGCTCCTAAGAAGTTTTGAATTTTGTTTTTTTTTATGTGATCATTTTCATTTGTAGGATGAGCTGCCTCCAAAAGAAATGAATTTAGCAGAAAAGCATTGTCGAATGGCTGATGTCGTATTATGTTTAGGGACCAGGTCAGTGTCAACAGCGCCAGTTGTTGGTGTGGTGTGGGTATTCTTTGAAATTATTCATTCATAAATATAATTTGGTTATATGATAAGGTGTCATTTACAGTCGAATCAGAAGCTTCTAATGTCATATTTAGCTAATGACCTTATCAGACTCATGTTCTCCATGCTTGTACATATTTTATCTCACTGGTTTCTTTGAGCAATACGACAACAGATATTTGGTTAAAGATGTCAATAAACTGAGTCTTTGACCTGTTGGGGATCATCACAGTCATGGTGGGCCATGTAGTCGATAAAAGCCTCAATGAAAAGGAAGTCCAAAGAAACGAGGATGTATAAAAATTGGCTTGATTTGAAGATGTAACCTACTCGGGACCTTTTGTAATTGAGGTTTAGGTTAATTAGAGTATTTATAATATATCTTGCTGGGCACTTATATTAGTTTAGATATCTTTTGTAGACTAAGGATAATCTTTTTTACTTTTTATGTTTGTTCCGGCTAAGCTTTGTTAGATGCTGGCAAATAATCTCAAAAGATCTAGTAATGTGGATATTCCAATATCTTGCAACTCTAATTGAATTGTCTAGCCACCATTGACTGTCAGGAAAGTATAAATTTTAGTTAGTGGGATTGGATTTCCTCGACTTAGAGTAAAGGTTTAGAAGTTCAAATCAATATCTCAAATATGCACCAGTTTGTGGAATATTTTGGATTCAGAAGCACAATAGAGTTTTAAAATTAGCAGTTTAGCACCTGACCTGATAATGCGAAAGTAGTTTTCTTTGTCTGATTTTCCCACTTTTGCAGATTAGATTGTAGGACCTGTATTTCTGTCTGATAAATATCTCTGATCTTATCGTCTAGTGTGTTGCAAAACTTTCTGATTAAAGTATACTGTGCAGTTTGCGGATAACTCCAGCGTGCAACCTTCCTTTAAAATCTCTCCGTAATGGGGGGGGGGGAATCGTAATTGTCAATCTTCAGGTATTATTCATCTTGCGTCCTCTTTCTTCTTATACACACACATACACACACACACACTTATTGGGGGGTTATAATGCACTTATCCATCTGGAGTAATCAAGAGCGTGGCCAACGATAGTGTAGTTTGTCATTAATGCTTATTAAAAAGGCAAGGGATGTTCTCATGAAAGCAATTGGAAAAAGATAAGTTTTATTTTACTACCTGCATGGTTTTTACATGTTAAGGTTTAAAACTGGCAATAAAAAGCTAAGGAAGTTGGTAGATAACTTAAAGAGTCAAAGTAGGAATTCCATTTGGTTGTTGCTCCTGTAGATTTTATTTTGCTTGATGATTTACATTGGTAGATATTAAACCATTTTATATTATTATTATTAGTGCATGGCTGCAATTTTTTTAACCTTGTTATTTAAGTATCAGTTCATTTATTTTACATTTCAGCAGTATGAGCATTTATTTTTGGCAACCAATTATGAACGATTGTGCAATTTGCTTTTGTGTGACATGGGAATGATAAATGAAATTGTGAACGGATCCTGGATTTCTTGTTATTTTCATTGCTTAGGGTAATACTAATGCACCTCCATTATATCTTTCTCTTCTGTACTTTTGCATTATCTTCAATGCAGTAGTTTCTTCTATTGCTCGGGTTGTTGATACATTTTCACAAATGTTGTTTTACTTTTGCAGCAAACTCCAAAAGACAAAAAAGCAAATTTGGTAATTCACGGGCTTGTTGACAAGGTATGGCTACTATATTAGGGAGTTTCAGGGTCTGTCGGCTTGACAACTTTTCTTGCATATTTCTTATTATTAATATTATTTTTATTTTTGTTATCTTATTATTATTATTATTATATTTTTTGGATATTGCAAGGAATTTCTGCTGCCTATTGAAATAATGGCTTTTTCACTTGCAGAGACAAAATATGCAAAGTGGTCCCTTAGAGTCACTAGTGTGCATGGGGAAAGCGCTCCATTGCCATTCATCAAATCAGTTGAGGTATCTTCATTTGTTTATTTATATATCTTGGTCTACAGAAAAAAATCTACTCTACTCTATCCTTGGGGAAGGGGGAGGGCTGCTGAAATTTGCAGTTGGTAAGGCTCCAACCATGCCCAAGAGCATGGTAGGGTGGTTCGTCAATCAAATTTATTTGTTTTGCGTTCATTGATGAAATGACGATTTATATTACATACATCAAGTTATCTACCAATTTATTGCATATAAATATACGTCTGTTTGATTCTGCATGACTGCCCCTTTAGTTAATCGCAACATTTGATCCGTGTACTTCGTTTGATGTCCTCCAGGTTTCCTTCCCTGAGAGGCCAGAACTAAAAATAGCTTTACTCCAGCAACAACCATTTTCGCTGAAAAGGTATGTCCATTTGGACAAATTAATCCCCAAATAGTGGCACTTATAGGACATTGAGTTCTAATGCTTTGCCCTTTAATCCACAGCTACTTTGATAATGTACCCATGTTATACATGCAAATGAAACCCAACATTTGAAAAACCCTACCAATGCCAAATATTAAATAATATCCTTTTATATAAATTTCGGAATGGTGGAATCCACAGCAACTACGGGGTAAACAACGAGATGCACACATACCCCACAAACCACACGCCAGGACAAATGCATAGTATGTTTGGTCGACTCCAAAGGAGATCATTGTTTCTGTGGAGTTCTGAAACCATGACTTGTACCTTGCAAGGCACTTATCACTAGGCTCCCAAGGAGATCATTGTTTTGTATCTTGTTTTGTTCTTCCTTATTCTAAGCACTCGACCTTTAGTCAGTTCTTTTGTCTGTGCAAATGGATGCAATGAACATAAGAATAGAGTATCCATGCTTGTAGTAATATTTTGTAAAAGGAGGTCTATCAAAATGTTATTTCCTCTTCCTAATCCCAGTGTAGTGGCGCCGGCTCATTTGCATACATGTCATTAGTGGCGCCAGCTCATTTACTGGACCAATGAACTAATCACCAAAATTTAGCTGCTATTTTGCTCTGCATTTGGGAAACACTTGCCTTTCTTCCAGTAAATCTTCCTTTAAATTTCTGATTCGTAAACACCAACTCACTTGAACTGATGTTCCAATTTAAAAACAAATGAAAAGAGAGATCAAAATTAATCGTAAAGTTCAGTATTGTCTTGAGAATTCTACTTGGGCAAACTTGGTGGCTAGTTAGAACAATTTCCAAACCTTTACCTGTGATCCCTTTGCGCATCGGGCATGGGTTCAAGGGGTAGGCAATGTCTTAGTTTGTGAAGAAGACTGTTCAACTTTATCCCCATTTTGTCTTTGTTTGTTTTTTTAACTCAAATTGGGGTAACTCTACGCGAGTTTTTTTTAGATGTGTGGTTGTCGTACGCAAAATGTGTCTGCCGAGAGCTTGGGATATTTTACCTACCTCCAATTTTTTGCGGGAAAAAAAGAAAAAAAGGAATATGCATCTGATTAATAAGCGGATGCACCAAATTTTTAAGCAGAGAACTGAAAAATCATTATTCATCAATCTGATGAATGAAAGTCTTTCTGAAGTCCACGCCGAGTTTGTCAAACATTAAATTAAACTAATTACTTCACCTACACTTGCTTACCACCTTCCTCTCTGATTCCTATCGTTGAACAAGAGAGAAGAATAGTAAAACAGGCACAAGCCTCAAGTCTACTCAGGCACCTTCCTCTCTGGCTACTGCCGTTGAACACGAGAGATAGGGAAGGAGGGGAGACGGCATTGACAGCAAAAATGGCTGATGGTGCTGTTCAATTCTTACTTGATAAACTGACAACAATCCTGCATCAACAGGCATCATTGCTTGGAGATGCTCAAAACGAAATCGAGGACATTAAGCTTGAACTAGAAAGCATGAGATCTTTCCTAGGAGATGCAGAGAGAAGGAAGGAAAAGAGTGAGTTGGTGGAGACATGGGTGAGGCAAGTACGAGAAGTTGCGAATCAAGTTGAGGACGTGGTAGACGAGTTCATGCATTATAAGGATACACGGCGAGATAGAAAGGGATTCAAGCATTTTGTTCGAGACATTATTGACATCCCCCGGCACATAAGCTCTAAGCATCACATCTCTTCCAGGCTACAAAAGATGAAAGCAAAAGTTCATGAGGTTTCTGAGAGGAGTAAGCGATATGCGTTTGCTAATACAGTTGACGAGGGGATGGTTAGAAACCCACCAACTGACTGGTGGCAGCACCATGGCGAGTCATCAATGTTTGATGATGAAAATGAGATGGTGGGGATGGAAGGAAATAAAGACAAACTGTTAGCATGGTTAACTGAAGCTGATCCACGACGGACGGTTATTTCGATTGTTGGCATGGGAGGTTTAGGGAAGACCACTCTGGTTACAAAAGTTTATAATGACCAGGTGATTCGAGACTTTGATTGTTGGGCATGGATATCTGTGTCCCGGACAGATGAAATTGATATTGAAGAGCTGCTAAGAAGCATGATCAAAGAATTCCTCAAGCCAAAGCAAGTGAGCAACTTGGGGTCGATGAACTATAGGCAGCTTGTGGAGATGCTCATTGACCATCTGCGCCATAAAAGGTATGTTGTTGTCTTGGATGATGTCTGGAGCATAGTTCTTTGGATCAGAATAAGAAGTGCATTTCCCGACAATGGTCGTGGAAGCAGAATTATTTTTACAACAAGGAATGAGAATGTGGCGACGTCTGTAGGACCTGGAAGTCGTGTCCATCGCCTTGAGCCTCTCCCAGAGGATGACGCCTGGTCTCTCTTTTGTAGGAAGGCGTTCTGGAGTCACCCAGATCGCAATTGTCCCACAGAGCTCGTAACATTAGCCAAGGACATTTTGAACAAGTGTCAAGGGTTGCCTCTTGCAATAGTGGCAATTGGGGGCCTTATGTGTTCAAGAAACAATTTGGCCATGGAATGGAAGAAAGTCTATGATAGCCTGAATTGGCAACTGAGCAACAATCCCATGCTCGAACGAGTGAAGGGCATCTTGTTGTTGAGTTTCAATGATCTACCGTTCTACCTAAAACACTGTTTCTTGTATTGCTGTGTTTTTCGTGTCGGTTGCCCAATTAAGAGGAAGAAACTAATACGACTATGGGTCGCAGAGGGGTTTGTCTTGGAACGAAAAGGGATGACAACAGAGGAGGTAGCAGAGGACTACCTTACTGAACTTATTTACCGGAGCATGATCCATGTCACTGAAACTAATGATGCTGGGAGGGTGAAGACATTCAGGATGCACGATGTTATGCGGGAATTAGCTGTGACAACTTCTCACAAAGAGAATTTCTGCACAGAATATGATGGCCAGGAGTCGAGGCTAGAAGAAAAGATCCAGCGGCTATCAGTCTATAACAGAGTTGAAAATGTCCAATTAAGCAGAACTATGTCCCGTCGCCTTCGCTCTTTGTTTGTCTTTCAAACAGATGCACGCCCCTCATTCTCTTTAAATGCAGTTTCATCAAATTTTAAGTTACTAAGGGTCCTTGATTTACAGGGAGTCTCTATTGAAACAATACCAAGTACATTGGTTGGCCTATTCAATTTGAGATATTTGAACTTGAGGGAAACCAAGATTAGGGAGCTTCCTAAGTCGATAGAAAAGCTAAGAAACTTGCAAACCTTGGATGTAAGAAACACTAATGTGGAGAAGCTACCGAGATGTATAACCAACATGCTAAAACTCCGACATCTGTTTTTATGCTGCAACAAGGATCAAACTTGTGGCCTGCGGGTACCAACAGGAATAGGAAGCATGCGGGGTTTACAAACTCTGACATGTGTTGAAGCAGATGAAGAGCTAGTCCAACAAGTTGGAAAATTGACAGAGCTTAGGAGGTTGGATATTACAAGTTTGAGAGCAGCTGATGGGCCAGAACTGTGCACTTCAATTCAAAAGATGACAAGCCTCCGGCGTTTAAGCGTTACGACTAGTGCTGAACAACAACTTCGGTTGGATCCCTTAAATTTACCACCACTATTCCTTCAGAAGTTGAGTTTGGTTGGACTATTGAATAGGCTGCCTGGCTGGCTCGGATCACTAGATAGCCTAACTCATCTGCACTTGGGTTCTTCCCATCTAAAAGACGATCTACTTTCTTCTCTCCAAATGTTGCCCACTCTTGTGTTCCTTGAACTTAATAGAGCATATGATGGTAATCTCTTGCACTTCAAGGAACAAGGGTTTCCTAAACTCGTCAAACTGAAGTTGATGGAGCTTTTACAACTGGATAGCGTGAGACTAGAGGAGGGTGTGTTGCCAAGCATCAGGGAGTTGTATCTAATTCATTGTCCGGAATTAAAGTTGTTGCCACAAGGCATTGAACACCTCACCAGCCTTCAAAAGTTACACTTGGAAGAAATACCTGGAGAGTTTGTACAAAGACTTCGAAGCGATACGAGTGAGGAACGTGCAAAGGTACAACACATACCTACAATAAACCATGTATTCCTAACAGTACAAGCTCGGGTGGTTGAAACATTTTTCTAGTTAGAGATATACTTCTTGATATGCCTAATTGTTCAGTTTCAGTAAAATGTTTATTGCATCATATCCAAAAGAAGAGGTATATTGGCACACTCTTTGGCATCTATAAAATTTGTACATCTTACACACAATAGTACCAACACAAACACATTTCTTATAAGTGGAAACTCAGGAAATGGCATCATGTAAACAAGGGATTATCCTTACAAAAATCCAGCAATAAATAAACATCAATGTTAAATATACATTAATCAACCCCAGCATTTGTCGCAGTGGTTTAAATGGGTATCGGGGCGAGCCGTAAACTCGGACGTTCTATGATCGAATCCACTCGTTGCAAATGTCAAGCCTGAAAAGGTCATGGGGCCACAGAACCGCAGACGCAAGCCTGTATGAAAAGCTTGGTCCGGGGTGGAGAGATTAGTCCGACTGCAATCAGGGAAACTCCACATTATCAAAAAATATATATATACATTAATCACTCTGCTTGATTAAACATTTCAAATATATACATGAATTGAACAATCTAGCTTGAGGCCGCCCCTTAATCATTCATGCAGTTGACGTTGCCTGTTTATCCCCATATCAATTTGCTGTCTTTCCATATTTGTATGCTGCAAATTTGTGGTTTCTTTGGCATATGAACTATTTTGTGAATGCAATAAGAAGCAATTTCACACGGGCATTTTATCGAGCACCTGCAGTGTAATAAGCCATAATTTCATTTGACTGGGAATATGTAGTTATTTATTTCCACCGCATAGGCGCATAGCTATCGACTTTAACTTGTAACGAGTTATTATTACTCCAATCCTCCACACATCACCTGGGCCTGGGCCTGGGCCCAGTAGTAACTCCAATTCTCCTTCCTCGCGCCACATAAGATATTTTTGTAAACATAAGATATTTTGTTCTATATAAATATATCCCTAAATATAATATTCTTGCTTTTCAAAATATAATACTCCCGCCATTCTAGAATATATATATAAGAAAATTATAATTAAAAATATATTTAGACTTGAAATTGACATAGATTTATTTAACTTTAATCAATAAATATTGTAAACGATTATAAAAATTATTATGAGTATCTATAAGAATTTTTTTTCATAATTGTAAAAAAATTATAGTAATTTTGAATTTGTAAATATTTCAAAATTTAATTTTTAAAAATGAAAATTATCTTATAATTTTAAAAGCAAGAATTTCATTTTATCTTTATAAAAGTCAATTTAATTTAATTCGTAATCACTATTAGTCAATTACATAATAACATAAACTAACCATTTGATTTTTTTTAAATCTAATTTGTAAACAATATTGACTTTTTGAAATTAATTTAATTTTATTAGTGATTATTATAATATCAAAGGTAAAATGATTATTTTGTACTTGAACTATTTGGTATTTTCAACTTTATTTTTATTTATTTTTATAATATATATATATATATATCATTGAGGCTTGTTTTATTACAATTTCTGGAGGAAGGGGAGCGAGAGCCAAACTCCGGCCGGGGCTGGGTACCTACCATTGCGACCAGCTTAATTGTCGCATTTTGAAGTTAGGTCCGTCAAATCTTTATTTATTTATTTATTTTATTCGAGATCTCCTCTTAAGTTATTAAAAATAATACCCTGGTAGAAAAAGACAAGAAAAAAATAATACTCCCTCCGTCCCAAATTAATTGTTTAGTTTTAATTTTTTTTTAGTCAAATTGACTATTTTTTAAAATTATTTTGTGTACCATTTTTGCCAAAATATAAGTGAAGAGGTTATAACAAAAAAAATTATTAATACCAATTTTTATAATGTTAAAAATATATTTATAAATGCTAAATTATTAATTTTAAAAATTATCAATTTAACTAAAAAAAATCAGAATTGAACAATTAATTTGGGAGGGAGGGAGTAATAAATGAACCCTTTACCATCGTTATTATTGTGTTATTGACCAACTTATAGTATGCAAGTTGTAATAAGTAATTATTCTCTTCAAACTTCACGTGACGTGCAAATTAAAGCTTGTCTTGGAACAATTTTGATCAGGTAGTTGGGAAAAAAAAATAAATTATGCTACGTTTGGATTGAAAGAATAAAATTGAGGAAAAAATAGAATAAAAATAATATATTTGATGATTAAATGGAATAAAAATTTATTTTATCTCTTTATTTTTTTATTCCATATGGAGAAGGTGGAAAAAAATTCATTCAAATGGAATGAATATATGCAGAGGCGGATGGAGGTAGAGGGCAGCATAGGTACTTACTTATGCTCACTTTTTTTTATATAGGTAAACTCAAGAGGCAGGATTTATAAGTTAGTAAACTCAAGGGGACAGATTAATAAAAAAGTTAAACTTGGTAGAGCAAAAGAAAAAATTCCATTATAATCTAATTCTTTAAAGTATGTTTATGGTTTACAGAAAGTTAGAGAGTGACGATATCTCATAGACTTGAAAAAATTTAGTTAAAATCCGTCTCTGCTGAAAAAAAATTCTAGATCTGCCCTTAAATATATGTGATAAATTTGTCATTATATGACAATACGCACCACCAACTTCAACAACCAAATATACACTTAAAATATCTTAAAATTATTTTATTATATCCTATATTTTATTCCTTCAATCCAAACGCAGAATGCAACATAAGAACAAAGAAAAAGGGAAGAAGTGTAGTGGTAATTCTTAACGTTCTCCTTATTCCACCCGCATTTTAGATATTCTAAGTCATAGATGGTCCCGTTCCATCCCATGCATAAAATCAAAGGTTTTGTGCCTCTTGATTGTTTGTTTCATAATGGGCCACGAGGCTGCTTTACAGTTTTTCTTACCAAAAAAATACGGAATCTATTTTTCTGAAAGCTCCATAACCGTAGGCCTTCTACGATCCTATTCCCTCAATTTCTCAACAAAATTAATTTTATTATTAATTTTATCATTCTTAATTGTTTTTTTTATTCTTAAAATTTAATAACTCTTATTATTTCCCTTGTCTTTAAAAAGATGATTGAAGGTACATAATGTGAACGGTAAATATGTCATTTAATGGAGATCATTAATATATAAAAAATACTCATTTTTATATAATTGTATGAGGTCACTGATATAACTGTATAGGATCACTGAGGATAAATTAAAAAAATTATAACTTTTTTTTCTCTATTTTATATGTTTCTTAATACAAAATGTAGTGTCGTCATTTTTAGGACAGTATGAATATATTTTTAGAATAATTGCATACGTTATTTGGGTAAAATGCACAGGTAGCCCCTGAACTTAAAGTCATTTGGGTATTGAGCCCCTTTCTTTTGGTCAACGCAAATCGAGCCCCTTTTTATCCGAAAATTTGGGTATTGAGCCTCCAGGCGCCACATGTGCGTTGACTTCCTACATGGCACTCCAGGCGCTGACGTGGAATATCTAACCTGGTTTATTTATCAAATTAAATTTCCACGTGTTGCTGACGTGGCCGTTTTATACATAAATCTCAAAATTATGGCCAGCCCATGGATTCGAACTCAAAACCTCCAACTTGGAATCTAGGTCACTTGACCACCCGAGCACCAAGGGACTTGCTGTTTATATATCGCAAGGAATAACATTTATCAGGAAACGATTTTGTTCCCCCAAATAAATGAAGACATAACAGTTCCTTCAGATTAAGTCTACTCAGTTCGTTCTTTCTCTTTCTCAAGCACACAGAGAAAACCTAGGGCTCGAACATTGTCGTCCCTCTCTCATCTAAAGATCGATCAATTTGAGATATCCAAAAGTTAGGGTTCAAACTAATTGTCAACATTTCGTCTCTCTTTCTCTCAATTCGTTCGCGTTCAGTGGTCATCATCTAAGAAATCCGTGAGGTATGAAAAGGGGAAAGCAAACTAAAGAAAATAGCAACCAAATGTTTGGCCAAGGTTCAAATTCTTCTGGATTCAGTGGGATTTCAGCACAAATGTATTGTGGGTGTGGGATTCGAGTAAGAATGTGTACCTCTACAAAGGGAAAAAGTCTAGGGAGAAAGTTTTATGGTTGTGCAAATTATGGTGTAAGTTATTGTATTTATCATAATATAAAATGTTAAATATTTGCAAACAATAGTTATAACTGTTAGTTTAATTTTGTGCAGACTCAATCATTCTGTGGTTTTTTTCAATGGATTGACTCGATCAACATGTTAGAAGATGATGATAATTCTTCCGGACTGATTAATTTGAAGAGCATTGAAATTGAACTACAAATGATGAAGGACAAAGCTCATGACTTGGAAGTGCAAGTATCGAAAATGAAAAATAAGAAAGTCAAATTGAAGAATGAATTGAAGTATTTAAAAGAAGAAATAAGAAAGTTACAAACTAGGGAGCAGTGGTTGATACTTGTCATTGGGGTGTTTTTTGTTTTGTGTTTGAGCATGTTAAAAACCTTGTTATAATTGTAGTTGTATTGGTGTTTTGGATGATTGTGTTAATGTAGACTCATGTTGTTTGGATAATTGTGTTTCTTTGAATTGTTATTAAGCAAAATAAAGTTTTGAATTGTTATTAAGTAACACAGAGCATCAAATTATTCATATTCATCAAGCCATGTTTTATATAAAAAACAGAGCAGGCAATTTTATGCAAAACAGAGCCATGCTGCAAAGGAACCATATGTACACATACACGAGCACTAGCCATGTGCAGAAACAAACTCTTAAATTAAATTAACCATCCATTTGTACAAAATACTGAACAAGAACTCTGTAGGTACTTCTTCATCATCAGTTTTAATTAGTAATACGATTCTAAAGGATGAAGTACTAACACCATTGTGAAGGATTACAAACTTAGTTTTGTTTTGAGATAAATACATACCCCAAAATACCATAAACATAAGTCAAACACAGACACAAAATATAGATTAGTAGATTGGTATCTTCTATTCCTTGTTCACACTTTCTTGAGTTCCACTTGTGTTGGGTAAGTTGGTTGACACTCCACTTGACTGTCCTTCACGACCTGGTTTTCCTCCCTCTCTAGTCTCTCTGAAGCTGTTATACAATGCTTGAGCCATCAACTGATCCTCGGTTTCAACTGCCACTCTCATAGCACTGGACATCAATTTTGGGGCCTTATCCTTATAATTTGTTCTTTTATTGGGTTCAGTTGCCCTTTCTTTTCCTTTCCCATGCGGTGCAACACTTTTTGGTGGTCGAAAAGGTGCTTGAACTGGTGCAGTCTTGGGGCCACCTCCAGCTAAGTAACATCTCCCACTTGTGGTATACACACAAACATAGCATGATTACATAAACTGCAGGATCAATAATTATATTCAACTTTGTTGAACAACTGTTAACTTCACACAAACAAACTACTTACATTAATATAACCACCAAAACAGCTAAGTATCATCTCAGCAATATTGGGAATAGAGACTCCACTATCTTCCTTATCTCCCGTGTCAGTTGTAACTATTCTAACATGTTCCTAAAACAAATACATATGTTTAGTTATTAATAATTGTAACATAACATGAAAGAAAACCTTTGTTGTCCCAGACCTTGACAACTTCCCCTTTGTTGCTTTTTTTTGTCTTCTTGCTTTCATCTCCCTTATCTTGTGTAAGTGGTTCCTAAAAGTGAAAATAAATATTTAATTATTTAACTTTACATAAATATATGTAATATAACATTTAAAAAATTGTGGTCAAAACCTTGTCTTGTTTCCCTTTGCTTCTTTGTTTTCTCTTTTTGCCACTCTCTCCCTTATCTTGTCCCAGTTGTTCCTAAAACAAATAATTTATAGCAAGTAACTTAACATTTATAATCAATGCCAACAACTGTGAAATACAGATATAACTTACATTTGTTTCTGTTGTTTGTGGAGTTAACTTGCATGTGAGACGATTGTGGCCAGCTGTCTTGCAAGTACTGCATACCATAATTGTGCCTTTCCTAGATAACTTGTATGACCGACTTTTTTTCTTATTGCTTTGACTAGCTGCATTTGACTCCTCGTGCATCTCCCTCCTTCTGGTCCTTTGTGGCCTTCCTCTTGCTGTCCTCAATGGAGGAGGTAATGGTGGAGTGACATTAACTTTTGGCCAGAATCTTTCCCCTCTAACCACCCTCAACATTTCTGAGTATGCTTTCCCATATGTTTGTACCCTAAACCATTGTGATACATAATCTGCTGGATTGTATCTCATGTAGAACATAGCTGCACATGCATGTGCACAAGGAATTCCACTGAGATCCCAAGCCTTACAAGCACATGTGCAAAGTTTCAAATCAACTGTGTAACCATCAGGAACAATCCGAGAGGTCACCTCAAACTGCAGATCACCATTAAATAACACAACATATTGGCAACATTCATAAATGTTGTTGTCAAGAATTTTTTTGGGCCTAGGACAAATGTCCCATTTCTTGTTGATGGCTAAATCCCTCTTTTGTTGTAGCCTGGTCATTAATAGTTGTCTGATGTCTTCCAATAACTCAATCAATGGCTTGCCTCTTGATTGAAGTATGTACCCATTAAAACACTCACATAGGTTGTTGTCCACAATGTCACACTTTGTATCTATCTTGAAAAATGCCCTGCACCATTTTCTAGGACTCCTAGCGATCAAGAAATCATAAGCCCCTTCATCTAACTTTTTAATTCTTTCCATCTCATCCTCAAAGTCAACATTAGTTGTGGATTTTGCAGCCCTCCAGAAAGTTTTCTTCAAAGCTATACCTCTATACCTCTTTCTCAGATTGGCATAAATATGCCTTGCACAATTTCTAGTTTCTGCGAAAGGAAAGAGATAAGCTAATGCACCCTCTAATCCCTGCATTACAAACACAAATAATAAGTTAACATATAACATGTATTAGTCAGTATAAGTTATGCAATAAAAAACATAACAAATAAAAAGTTTAAAGTCACCTTTTGTTGATCACTAATGAAGGTCCACCCGTCACCATCTTCTAACTTCAAGTCATCTTTGAGCAAGCCCAGAAATCACTCCCATGAGTCTCTGTTTTCTCCCTCTACAACTGCCCAAGAGATTGGAAACATTTGGTTGTTTCCATCTCTAGCCACAGCACTTAGAAGCTGCCCACCACAACACCCTTTTAGAAAGCAACCATCTAGTCCAATTATTTTCCTACAACCAGCTAGCATACCAACTCTAAAAGCCTTAAATCCAATATAAAGTCTTCTGAATTCAGGGGAACCAGAATGGAATACTTGATACAAGTCAACTGTTATCCCAGGATTTGACCTTCTTAACTCCTCAATATATCTATGCAACTTGGCATAATGTTCTCTCATGTTCCCCATCAACTCTTCCAAAGCAAACTGTCTAGCCCTATAACATTTGTCTATTGACACATGAACTAGAAATGTTTTCTTCACATAAGATTGAATATCAACCAGTCTCCAATTCCTGAATTCTTTAAGTTCTGTATTACAATTCTTTGCTAACCACTTAGCATTAACCTGCCTACTCAATAAAGTTTTTGAACATCTGTGTCTTTTCCTTATTGTTCTAAGCTGGAAAGTTTGTTGAAACTGAACTTGACTTCCCCACACTTTCACAGGACATTTTTCATTATTCATACATCTCCCTTTGACCCTATATTTTTTATTTTTCACAAATTTTAAATCAAAGCCAGTTGTTAATGACCAATTAACCACTGCACTCTTAAATTCTTTCTTGTTTGCAAATAACATTCCTAACTCTAACTTTGTCCCCATGATTTTGGTGTTGGGGTTATACACTGGGAAAGGGTTTTGCTTCCATACAAGTGTATCATCCTCAGAGTCAGCTTCCTCAGGGCTGTCATTTTCTACTTGATTAGAGTCATAATTTTCAGTATTATCACTATCTGTTTCACTATCATTAGTATCATCATTCTCAGAACTTTGTTCTTCTACCAGAACAGTATTGCCACCAGTTTGATCACCCTCAATGTTGCTAGCTGTTTGATGTTGCTCAGTGTTTGGTGCATCATTAATTTCTGGAGTGACATTTTTTGGTTGTTTGACTTTTTTCTTAAGCTCTTTATATTCTCTAGTTCTTTTTCTTGCCTCAATTACTTCTTCATCATCAGTTAGAAACATTTCTTCTTCCTCCTCATCAAGAATATCACTATCACTTGCAGAACTTGAGCCCTCACTAATTTCTTCCACCACCACATCACCATCCCAACCCTTAGCCTGTTTATCCCTATCCCCACCCTGTTTAGCCTGTGTACCCTGTTTACCCCTTTCACAATCATGCTCAAGATAAATCTCAACATATTTATAATCTACAACGTCATCTAACATTATATTTAGGTCATCATCATTTCTCAGATTTGTGAATTGCCCACATATAATTCCAGGAAATCTGTAATATATACCAATGACATCAATCCCCCCAAAACCCTCACACCTTGTCTTCAGCTTCTCAAAATCCAATTCAAAATAGTCAATTTGAAACTTATCAATTTTCCCAAAATCATAATGCCAAACAGGATGTAACCCAAATAAACCTCCATAGTGGAGTTCCACTAACAAGGATCTACAATAAAATACCACAAACATGCATTAAAAAATATATATGGGCCACACTTATATGACATCAAACACATCAGGACCACAACAAAGCTTTGACTATGGACTATGGACCACAACAGACAATAATCTAGGGTGGAGTTCCACTACCAATAATATTCAATAACATAAACTGCTTCTGTATGGAACAAAAAAACAGACCACATATATACATACGAGACAATCTGGTTTTACTACCAGACAACAGTAGGACCACAAACTAATATTGGGAGACAAGTTGATATTTATATAATCACAAACATTAAGATAAAGTTCATTAAAGGGGGCACAATAGACAAGGGAAGGGGTTTAAATCAACGACAATAGACATGTGAAGGTAAATAAAGGGGCCACAATAGATAGATAAAGCAGACTAAAGGGGGAATAAAAGGGGATTTCGTGACACTTACACCATTTCCCCAACACAAAGCACTTTCAAATCCTTGGATTCGTTCAAACCCTAACTAAGGGTCTTCTCCCACGATTGTCGAGCTACTTTAGATGAAAGAGAGACGACAAAGGTTGAGCCCTAGAGAGCTTTAGACTTCGAGAAAGAGAAAGAGAGCTTTAGACTTCGAGAAAGAGAAAGAACGAACTGAGAAGGATTTGTCTAAAGGATCTGATATGTCTTAATTTATTTGGGGGAAAGAAAGTTGTTCCTGATAAATGTTATTCCTTGCGATACATAAATAGCTAGGCCCGTGGTGCTTGGGTGGTCATGTGACTTAGATTCCAAAAGGGAGGTTTTGAGTTCGAATCCACGAGCTAAACATATTTTTTAGAAAAAAGTATAAAACGGCCACGTCAGCAACACATGGAAATTTAATTTGATAAATAAATCAGGTCAGATATTCCACGTCAGCGCCTGGAGTGCCACGTAGAAAGTCAACGCACATGTGGCGCCTGGGGGCTCAATACCCAAATTTTTGGACTCAATACCCAAATAGACCTAAAGTTCAGGGGCTAACTGTGCATTTTACCCTACGTTATTTTAAGTTGGGATTTTCTGAATTATGGAGACGGTATGAACTGTCGTCATAGAGTACCGGATATAGTGACTGTTCATATCGGCCATAGCTCAGAAACGTCGCCATAGCCGGTTGGATGACCTCCCCCCCTGTCTCTCTCTCTCTCTATATATATATATTTATTTTCAATTTGTCGCTACTTCATCCCATCACCATCACCATCACGCTCACCAGTTACTTCTTGCTCTCTCTTCTTTGTCCCTCACACACAAAAAACCCCTCACGCAAAAAACAGGAAGAAAGCGTATGATTTAAAAAATACCAAATGTACACGATACAGATTCATATCCCATTTCAAAGACTTTGACACCTCTTTCACTTATAATAATAATTGATCATCACTCCAATTCTTCTTACTCTCATCTTAAGCCCTACATTAAATGCATCCTCACTCCTTCCCGATTCCCAGAAGCTAATTTTTTTTAATATTTGAAGTCCGCACCCCCTTTTCACTCTATGTAAGATTGTTAATACTTGTATATGCATTTGGTTATATCTTCTTCTTATATAGTTGGAACTGTGTGTGTTTATGTATAGATGCCTATTTGATTGTCTAAAGTTGATGACAACCACTTTCACACTTCTATTCAAGTACGTAGAGATTGATTATAATTAAAATTTATTTAGTTTAGTCAATTACTTACTTCAAATACTGGATTCCTCCATAGTAAGTAAGGGTGTGTGTGTTTCCACCTAGCCGGGTCAATGAAGCTGCAGCTGCAATTTGATTAGCTTATTTTAAAAGCGCTGTTGTTCTGAAATTCATGTTGGCTCATCTGAGATTTATCGGGTGGCATGATTTAGGGACCTCCAAAGGGAATTGAGATCTATTGATTTAATTAATGAGGCTTTCTTTATTGGAAGTTCCATGGGGGTATTGATGTTAGACTCTAGCAATATTATTGGTTTCACTTTGCATATGAAGCTAGTAACTGAATATTGGTAGGAATGTTGATTGCATAATTGTTTCGGCTGCCTCAGAGATATCTGTCACCACTTAACATCCGTTATTTCCATCTGCAAAATTGGGCCTCCTGGAGGCCATTGTTATTCATCTCTCTTTGTGGTACTGGATGCTTTTGCTGTCATCCTTTACTATTGCATGCCATTTTCTAGATTTTTTTGTTTCCAGAATTGGGGAATGTTCATTTGAATTTATCTTTATACTTGTTGTCAATTCTTCAGCTGCTCTTGTAGCTTAGATGGCGGCAATACTGGCTTCTCACAGCTGCTATTGCCACAATGTGGAATTAATTAATCAAGGAAGAACAGTGGACAATCTTAGTTTCTCGAGCTCAATTTCAGTGCAAGACGTTATAAAATTTGAGAGGCACACAAGTTATCTGCCTAAGACTGAGAAAGTTACCAGGTTTCGAGTTGAAGTGCGGCAGTCTGAATCACCCATTAAATATGGTACCAACGGTCGACCTATTAAAATGGTGCCAACAAGCGAAATAATGAAAAGAAAACCAGCATCCACAGAAAATGCAGAGATAGGGAAAGGTTCAAACCGGGTTGTGAATGGTTCAAGTCGGGCTGTGAATGGTTCTAAGCGAGTTGTCAATGGTTCAAAGCAGGTTGTCAATGGAGCAGGCCTAGTTAAAAGAGAAACTTCTTCAGTGCTGGTTAAGTCCCCTAACATCAAAAAATTTGATGAGTTGCCGCCGACTGAAGAGCTGAAGGTTTTGCCCTCAGATGAAAGTTTCAGTTGGGCTAATGAAAATTATAATTCTGTTCAAAGAAGTATAGACGTGTGGTCTTTTTTTCTTTCTCTGCGTGTACGCGTTCTGCTGGATAATGCAAAATGGGCATATTTGGGAGGCTTCACAGAAGATAAGCAGGTGAATTTGGTAGTCCATCATGGCCCTTTTTTGACATTACCATCTTAACCCCTAGACGCGAGCATGTAACACTGTTATATTTTCTATTGCTATTATTCATTACTTTTGGTAGTCTTTGATTACTGATTAGTTTCCTTGATACACGAACTCGAAATTTATATTAAGTTTGTATCAATAAAGATCTAGCTTGATATCTTTATTCAGATTAAAAGGAGACGAAAAACAGCCTCATGGTTACGAGAACGTGTGCTACAACTTGGCCCGACTTTTATCAAACTCGGTCAGCTATCTTCAACAAGGTCTGATATATTCCCACGCGAGTTTGTGGATGAGCTTGCCAAGTTGCAGGTACATTTTAATTTCTTTCTGATATACTTTTTGAAGTATAATTGCTGTCTCACTAGTCACTAATATATGAAAAGCTCACTTATGTAATTCATCCACGATGATTGAAGTTTTCTGCAGAATCCGATTATGTTTTACACAATTTATTTGGCTGGTTTGTTCAGGATAGGGTACCTGCCTTCTCACCAAAGAAAGCAAGGGAGTTCATCAAAAGGGAATTGGGAGCTCCAGTTGACATATTATTCAAGGACTTTGAAGACCGACCAATCGCAGCTGCTAGTCTTGGTCAGGTGTTTACTTCATGTATTTATATTACACTTATTATGGGTTATCATTGAAATTATCAATTTCCTTCATTATTTTTTTAAGCTTTGAAAGTCTTAGCGGGTGAACTCTTTTATTTTCTTCATACTTTTATGCATTTTAATTGGTATGCTAAAAACAGTAGATATATTCTTCTATAAAAGTGGGTGAAGTGAAGAACAAAAATATGAATTTATGAATGAAAACTAATATTTAAGATATTTTGTATTGTGCCTCTTGCTTATATCAACAGGAGGAGTCTGCTGAGATCAAATATGACTGCTTTCCAGCACTAAACTCTATTTTTATACATTAGCAATTGAAATTAGCTGATGTTTTCCTTTCAGGTCATACATGTATTGTCGTCTTGTAAATTTGCTTAATTATTCTGATTCGAATATTGAAGAATTTTTCTTTTAGGTACATCGGGCTATCCTACATAATGGAGAAAAAGTAGTGGTGAAAGTCCAAAGACCTGGGCTAAAGAAACTTTTTGACATTGATTTACGTGAGTATGCACATTTTATTAAAATTTCTAGTTCTGTAACCTGGTGGTTGTTTGTGTGCATGACATTAACTTTGCTCCTGTTCATTCAGAAAATTTAAAGCTAATTGCAGAGTACTTCCAGAGAAGTGAAACTTTTGGTGGCCCGTCAAGGGATTGGTTAGGAATATATGAAGAATGTGCCAAGTAAGTACTAAGCATCAATCAGTTATTTTAAACTTAAAACCTTGAAGAAAGGAAGAGAGTTATATTACGTAAACATTGTTTATGTACCATTTCTTTGTAAAAGCTTAATCAGCTATGAGAACAAGTAGTTGTAGTCCATATTAAAAGAGCTTAAGCTCATGTTATATATTTAATGTTTTGAAGGGATCAAAAGATATTCAATATACTTCTAAATTTCATTTCTGCCCTGTTGAATTTCACCAACCTTTTGAAATGATTAAATCTTAAAATCTACTACAATAGGGTTTAGCTATAGTTGCGTCCTAATGCTTTCTCAGTTCTGGGGTCAAGTGTATATTAATGATTTAGATTTGTAGACATGGTTTGATGTTTTATTTTTTATTATTTTTCTTATGGCAAATGTGGTTATTGGTATTTATGCTTGGGTTTTCAGTGTAAAGGAATTCCGAAAATCGAAGTCTAGCTTTCTGAATAGGGAAACCTATTACATGTATATTGACCCATATGATCCTTTCTATCAATCACAAAATAAATTATAAGAACTTTTGAAGTTTTGAACATTAGGTTTGCATGAGACTACCCCAAGCCCCTAACCCCATAGGTGTTCTGCTGATTCTTAGATCTTTCACAATCAATTTGAAGTTCCGATCATAACCTACTTCGATTTAGAAGTCGATGTGCATAGTCTTAATCATTTCTCTAACCCAAAATCTCTTTACTAACACCCACGGCTCTTAATAGGCATTACTATGAAGTCTTAATCATTTTGTCAAGATTCCTACAGATTCTCACAGAGAAGCAAAGCCAACTCTCTGCCGTCTTTAATCATCCAACCCTCGACCCTAATCAAAGAATGCAAACATTCCTAGTTTCTTTTCTATATGTGGCACTGAAGATGTTTTTTTTACTGTCAATCTTTAGTGTGACATGTGCTAGCTATTTTGATCGGTAGTGTATTCTGTTGAAATATTTTTCAAATTGAAATTCTGTTGAACAATGTCTGGCAGAAAAGCCATATTCCCTGGTAATCCTTCATATTTAACATTACTGCTGATTTGCCTTTTTTGACAAGCTGATAACATGTGAATTTATTGGAACTCAGGATTTTGTACGAGGAAATTGACTATATAAATGAAGGCAAAAATGCTGATCGATTCCGCCGGGATTTTCGGAATGTAAAATGGGTTCGAGTGCCTGTTATGTATCTTTCCAGAATACTACACTCTTGCTTCTTCCTCTGTTTTAAGTCATGATTTCTTTTTTTTTATTATTTTATGTGACACATTTGACACTAAGTTAACAATATAAAATAATAAAGAGGAAAAGGCTGAGTCCAATGGGCCCTTCATATTGAAACAAATATTTTGTTCTCAATGTTAGAAACAGTGAAAACAAGGTCATATTTCTTTTAGTCATTATATACATATACATACACACATATATATATAAAAATAAATCCTGGAAATTTGCATTTACAAGTAAACAAAGAAATCATTTCTTGGAAAAGATTAATGCCGTGTTGTACTGTATTTTTTTTAATTTTTTTTTTGCATTTGGTTCCCTGTCAGAAAATTTAAATGAAATAGCTATGAAGAATTTGACTGTATTCATATAATAGTTTTCAAATGACACATTCTGTAAACTAAACTAAACATCCCCTCTGTTGTCACCTTCCGCTCTTTCTAAAATTAAAGGCTTAACTAAGCAAATCAGAGTTATCATACTCGATGAATGGAATCCTGTCTAGAATTTGGAATTGGAAACTTGTTGTTCTGTTACTCTCCTATTATTTCTTGGCAACTTCTTTTCTAACACTGCAAAGAAGGAAAAAGCACTTGTTCTCTTAATTTGAAGTCTACTTTTTTCATGTAGATGGTGTTTTGGGATTATACTGCATTAAAGGTGCTGACGTTAGAATACGTTCCAGGTTTCAATCTGAACTGACATTTACTTCTGTTCGATATTTTGAGTTTCGTCATGTAAAGTGTATGTTTACATATATCAATTATTTGGTGGTAAGTTGCTTTGGCATGTTATTGTGTGAGCAGGCGTCAAAATAAATAACTTGGACATGGTAGATGCACGGGGTTATAGTCGATCTCGAGTTTCATCACATGCTATTGAAGCATACTTAATTCAGGTTAAGAATCTATGCTGTCTTCTTCTTTTTTTTGAATTGGTAAACTTTGCGGCAAGTGTTGGAGTGGAACCAGCAACCTCGAGGTTATTTCATCAAGGTGCCATTCACCCAGCAATTGGGGTTTATGCTGGCTTATTTACTTAACTGATTAGAAGTATTTGATGCAAATTATGCAATTATACTCTACAAATCATGAAACTGTTTTTTGATTAGATCATTTCACTAATTTCCTTTGTTACAGATATTGAAAACTGGTTTCTTTCATGCTGACCCTCACCCTGGAAATCTTGCCATTGATGTGGATGAATCACTCATTTACTACGATTTTGGTATGATGGGGGAGATTAAGTCATTTACGCGTGAGAGATTGCTAGAACTTTTCTATGCAATTTATGAAAAAGATGCAAAAAAGGTATGGTTTTACCGTCTCTTTTCCATCCAATTCATGGTATGTTGACTGTGAGATATGAAAGCCACTAACTAGTCTTCTTCTCATTCTCCTCTGTGCTCTGACAAAAAAAAAATAGACCTCACTATTCCTTTGGCTAAGCCTTTTATAGTTTGATTATGAAATACATACTCTGGTAATCCCTTAGTCTTAATCTAAGTAACCCTCTTCAAGGTCTTTAATTTTGCTTCCCTTTATACCTTATATATTTATGATTTACCGACAAATGTGATAATAAAAAGAGTATTCTCCCAGTTTAAGATCATTTGCGTTTGTCTGCTATGATCATATAAGCCACTGCATATTTCCCAATATTGCAGTTAGTGTCACTGGAATTATTTTGAGTTGAGTGGTACAACTACATCTGTCTTTAAGTGAAATATGATATTATGTAGGTTATGAGTACGCTCATAGATCTTGAAGCACTACAGCCCACCGGAGACATGTCATCGGTATGGAATCAATATCTTTACTTTTTTTAAGTATGAATTTTAACGGAATACTGAACCATTGCCTGGTGTATTGGATTTTCTAAGCCTTTCTGGATATCCATATCTGAAAGTACTCTATATGCCTAGGTGAGAAGATCTGTGCAGTTTTTCTTGGATAATTCGTTAAGTCAGAAACCAGATCAACAACAAACTTTTGCTGCAATAGGCGAGGTATGAAAATGTCTATATGAATTTTGTAAACAATTTACTACTATTAGTTTCTGAAAATGATTTGAGACATGTTTCTATTTCCACTAATTTGTAATCTCTGTATATACCACAATACTGGTTGTAAATTTGCCATTCTGAAGGGGTTCTGAAAATAACTGTATTAAAAGTATATTTTCAAGGAATTCTAGAACCAACTATCCACCATTTATTTTTTAATTTTGAATATCTTTTTGGGGAATGACTCTCATTTTCTTCACTCACCTCTTTGACAATGTAGATTACTAATGTTGGAAAGTTTTTTTTAAGTGACTACTGAATCATTCATTATGTGATTCCAAAGTACATGATCCAATTTGTAGGCTGACAGAAAATTTATATGCTTTTATTACTTGGCAAGAAACGTAATATGCCATTATATATATGTTTCTTCAAATTCTGCATATCATTCAAGTCGCTTTCTGGCTGAATAACAATAGCTAATCAAGGTTAGTCAATGAGCTCTAGCTTGCGTGGTATGAGGTTGTCCCTTGCCTGGGAGTGATCAGATTCCAAGCTTTACTAAAGGCATTATTTGGAAAAAATAAAATTTAATTTGAAGCTAATTTGACATAATTTCTAATTATCTTCAACATATATGAATTTATTTCTTTGCAGGGTTAAGATTATGTTCTATACCCCCTCTCTACCCCCATAAATATATAAATAAATAGTTTAGAAAAAGAAAAACTACCCAAAGAAAAAAGGCTGAACCAAAGTTTCAATGGAAGTGTTGAAATGAGCTGAAAGCACCCATCTTTTTAGGTCAATGAGATCTGATGAGTAAGATGTTTCATTTCATGGAACATAAAAAGTAAAAAATAAAATAAATAAATAAGTTCCGTAACTGATTACTACCTCCATCACATATAGATGTCACTTTTAAGTTTTATTTGTCTCAAAGTTATTGTAAATTTGAGTCAAAATATGCTTGTATCCCAAGTTGTATGTTGTCCATCTTTGCGTAACAAAATTTAAAACATTTGAGTCACTTGTTGCAATAAAAATAAAACAAAACTCAAAAGTAAGCTCCTCGTGTATCTTGCTTTGCCAGTAAGGTGCTCTGAAGAGCTCCGTCTAATAAAATGCATACTTGTTATCATCTACTTTTGGTAATATCTTCAAATGTTAAAAGGATGAGATGATTACTCAAGTTTCGCTCCAAAAGTACCATCTGATTCTTCTATTTGTTAAAATTGGTAACGGGATGAGGAATTCTTTGCAGGATCTATTTGCAATAGCAACAGATCAGCCATTCCGGTTTCCTTCCACTTTTACCTTTGTGCTCAGGGCATTTTCAACGCTTGAAGGTGCTTTCTCTGTTTTCGGCTTCTGAAACTTTATTGGCACCTAAAGTTGTGTTAAATTATAGTGATTGTAGTTGTTATTAAATTTGTTCCTGATGATTAAATAATATTTAGGCTCAGATTACTAGCCACAAGTCAAGACCACATTTTAGAGCAAGTAAATCAGCAAAACAAATATTGTATATGATGCTACCTAGTGAAGTTAAAAACTTTGCATATGATGCTGCATTCGTTGCTTGGGACCTGTATTAATTGTTATTTTTAGGCAACCTAGGTACGCATTGTTTTGCTAGTGATGTTTCTGTGAAGTGAGGTTTCAGTTATGCAGGCCCGCGGGCCACTTTGAGATTGGATGTTAACCAATCCAAGAAGTTACATCTACTAGTACAATCATGTGCTTCTTTTCATGAGAAAAATAATATTTAAAATTGAAAATCTTTTTTCAGCCGGACAAATCTTGAAACCTTGCAATCGAAAACTGTATATCCAGTGAATCTTTCTTGTTGATTTGGAAAGTTATAAAGCATTTAAAAAGATGTGGTGTTGGAATGTGCAAAATTTGCCAAGTGATTCTCCAAGATCCTTGATGGCTCAAAGCGATCATTTTAAGGCATCTGTAGTCGTATACATAGTAGAATGTACTTCATGAAGAAAGTTTGTAATCTCTGGTAACTGTTGTTACATAGATGGTCAATTGCTTCTAGATGTAAAAGTTCACTAGTCCACTAAATTTTATTTAACATTTATAAGTTTGCCATTATTTTGCATTTAATGATTTCTATATTAGATTCCATTTCAGCCAAAGATTTTATTAGATGAGCACAAATATCTGATGCTATCCTCTTCTGATCATTGCATCTTTCTTACAGGTATTGGCAATATGCTTGATCCAGATTTTTCCTTCGTTAAGATTGCTGCACCTTATGCCCAGGTTCTATATGTTTGCATGAAAGCTCTTTTATGTTATGTTTGAGTGTGAAATTCTGGAAGTCTCACTGAGGCTTAGCTCTAACATAGTATAAATGACCTACAGGAACTGTTAGATCTTAAACAAAATCAGCGCAGTGGAACACAACTAGTCGCCGATATAAGGAAACAGGCTGATGATGTACTGTAACTTACCTATGCATCTCCTTTTGAGATTTTGTCATAATGTTGCTCTCTTCTGCATGCATCAATTTTTTAGGTGATGCTATTTATCATGATAAATCTCCATAATATTGGCATTAAGAGCAGTCCGTCCATCAAATTAAATTTCAGGCTAGGACATACACCATGTCTATGCCTTACAGAGTTCAGCGAATAGAGGAGTTCGTGAAACAGCTTGAATCAGGAGATGTGAAACTTCGAGTCCGAGTTCTCGAGGTAATTTATTGCTTACAGTTTCAGAAAAAGCGTACTGTTTCAGTAGTCTTACGTCACTCTTTCCTTCTTCCCCCTCTTTTCCTTTAAGCTTGATGTGGGCCAATATGCTAATTGTTCATAGTATCTATCTTGAAAGTAGTAAAAGTTCATTTCTTTAGAAAAAGAAATATTTGCTTTGTAATCCCTAGCAGAGTGTTTTCCCAATTTGAAAGTCAATTTATTAAGGACATTGTTATTCCTAATTTTAACCCACTAATCTAGGGTTACATAAGTTGGTACATATACATGTTTAATTATGGTTCTTGGTACATGAAGAACCTAACAAGGTCTGATAATTTAATAATTTAAAGGGGCTCTTAATTGGGACAACCAACAGAGAAAAGAAAGGTTCTGATATCGGGAAGATGGACTGCATCCCCCCCCCCCCCCCCCCCCCCCCCCCCCGCGGTGTCTTGCATAGTCTTCTTATATTTTGTTTGAATTTATGTAAATCGCTTGCTGTTATCAGTCTGAGAGAGCAGCTCGAAAGGCAACTATACTGCAAATGGCAACCATGTATACAGTTTTAGGAGGCACCCTCCTAAACCTGGGGATAACACTCACGAGTCAAGGCAGCTTAGCTATAGCAAACGGATCATTTATTGGTGCAGGTGACATGTTTTTTCGTCGTTAATGTTGTTAATTACACGAACAGATTGATGATTTATGATGAACTCAACTATTGGCAATTGTGACCGATTTGTTTATGCAGGTGTTTTCTTGACTCTGCTTATTCGGTCCATGCAAAGGATAAAGATGCTTGATAAGTTTGAGAAGATGATATGATTTTTGTAAACCATTAGTCGATCATATGATAAAACCTCACACCCAAATTCGTTGTTTATAGAATTTTCATTTTTGTATACAACTTTCTATAGCTTGTATATATTATTTAATATTATACCCTCAAAATGACGAGGAACATGTTCAACATCTCCTGTATTGGACGAAAACTATGTATAGAATTGAAAACTAATAGCTCAGCTTAGTTTACGATAACTCTACACTTCTCAATTCTCATTTTGAGATTGTAGAGAGTAGTACCTTTCTTTATGTACTCAACTCATCATCTTACATTATGACGGGATAGCTATTTTCACAAATTATATTATTAATAATTCCACAAAATCCCAGCTCACACGAGTCTGAGAGCCATTTTACATTCATGGTAAAAATAATGGAAGCATAATTACCATGGAAATGTTTACAGGACAAAAATGAATGCAAGTGTTTTGAGGATGGAAAGCTCTTTGCAGCTTCATCTCAGAAGTAATAACCCACAAAGTAGGGTAGAAACTGTACCCTATCAATCAATACCATTAGTAACATAAAAAAAGAAGAAAAAAGAACCCCCCCGACGACTTGATGGATTAGCCTGAAACATGTTAATGAAATTTAATCAGTTCTAAACCAATTACTACTCGTGCTAAATACCAATTTCACCCAGCTAAGAAGATTTTCTTTTCGTGTGCACAAAAACTTCAAACTGGGTGATCTGCACTGGTTTGACCAGAGGAGGTAGATGTTGACTGCTTCGATTTCAACCAGAACCCCGCTAGCTATCTCAACCACCTTAACCTATATTGGGTCTGGATGCTCCTTCCTGCCCAACAGTGGGCTACCATGAAGCAGCACAAAAGAGCAACAATTTAATCTTCATAATCAGGGATGGCTCTAGCAACTAATTCCCTATACAACTTGCTTTAACCAATTGCATCAATTACGTGCTCAGCAGCATCCTCAAACTCAACTTCAGTTTGGTTTCTGAAAGTTCCCTCATAATTATCATCAGCTTGTTTTTGATCAACCAAGTCATATGAAACAGTGGATTCTGAAACCCATCCAAACCTCACCATAATCTCCAAGAACTGTTCAGCTTTGTCCGTGTCTGATGAAAGAAAGCCGCAAGTTATGGTTCTACATGTGGCAAGACTAAGCACAACCCCTTTTTCTCCCATTTCGCTAAGAAGCCTTAATGTATGAACATAGTCTTCTTTAGTGCAGTGTTTGAATCAGAGCTTCATAGGCAGTTGTACTAAGTGGCATACACTTCTCCGGCATTGTTTCCCGCAACTTCAATGCTTCCACCAAGTTCCCTTCTTTACAGTGAACATCCAGCACAGCAGGATAGATAATCCTATCGGGATTGATTGCCTTTGCCACCATATCCTAGTGAAGTGCAATAACCTCTGATCTATCTCCTACCCTGCTGTAACTATGAATAAGTGACGTATAATTTTGGGTGGTAGGCTTCAGATTCCTTTCTTGCATCTCCAAGAAGAGCTGTTTTGCTTCCTCCATCTTTCCCTTATCGCAATGATGACCAATAAGAGTTGTGTATGCAAAGTTGTTAGGCATGATCTGCTTTTCCATCATATCATCCAATAACAATTTGGCTTCTTGCAGCTTTCCACTTTTACATAACCCATTAATCAATGTGCTGCAATGAGAAGTCAAAGCAAAGCCCTTTCGTAACATTTCTCGGAATAAGTACTGAGCTTTCTCCAAATTTCCATCCTTGCAGCAGGCACTAAGAAGAGCATTGTACGCAACATCATTTGGTGAGACATTACTTAGCAGCATCTCATCCCACAGTGCGATTCCCGCTGTAACATTCCCAGACTTGCAAAAACCATTGATCATTATAGTATACGTAAAACAGTTCGGTTTCAAACCTTTCCCTAAAATGCAGTCAAACAATTCTTTTGCTCTCTCAGTTTCGCCTGCCTTGCACAGCCCGTTGATCAACACGTTGTAAGTATATATATATTTGGATTAACACCTTTCATGCACATCTCTTTGTGAAGTTGAAAAGCTTTTTTTAAATCACCTTGCTTACAAAAAAATGAGATAACATGGCTGTAAATGGAAATATCAGGAACCACGTCCTTCTCGCGAAGTTCTGAAAACATACCTAATGCTTCTTGCACTTTTCCAGTCCTGAAGAGAGCAATGATGAGAACGCTGTAAGTTTGGACATCTGGCAAAACCCCTTGTGCAAGCATCCATCTAAAGGTTGACAAGGATTTTGCTATGTTCCCCATTTTGCAGTGACCATCAATGAGAGCTGTATATATTACATCATTTGGCATTAGACCATTACCAAGCATCTCACTGAAGTATCTGTCAGCAAGTTGCAGCTCCCCTACTTTGCAATATCCATTGATGAAAGATCCATAAATATGGCCATTTGGCTTTAGACCGCCCTCTAACATTTCAATCAAAAAAGACCTCGCTTCTTCCATTTTCTTGGCTTTGCAAAGGCCCATGATAAGGGAACTGTAACAAACAACATCTGGCATAGTTCCTTGCTCCCTCATTACCTTCAGAATCCTTTCCGACTCCTCAAATCTACCTTTTGAAGCAAAAGCTATCAAAAGGTGTGTGTAGATGATGGCATTTGGTTTCAAATTCTTCACAACCATCTCTCCAAGAATAGCAGTGGCCTGTTTGAGATGTCCATTGCGGCACAGCCCATTAATTATCACACTGTAAGTGAAGACCGTGGGTTCCAAATTACTCTTTTTCAAATCTTCAAGACCTTGTAAAGCTTTAATCATATCTTGATCACGAAAATGGCCCTCAATTAAAAACGTATAAGTTCTGGAATTAGGTTTTATGCCCTTCCTAGCCATCTCCTTCATGAGTTCCTGAGCCTTGTCCATCTTCCCAGCCTTACAAACTCCATTAAGAAGCGTATTAAATACAACCAAATCTGCCTGAACACCATTACTGACCATATCATCCCTAATTCTAAAAGCCCCTTCTATATCACCTTGCTTCATTAACCCATCAATCAAAACATTAAAGATGATCACGTCAGGCTTGATACCTATATCACACATCTCCATCAATACCAATGTCGCTTCTTCAAACCTTTTTGTTGCACAAAACGCATTGATCAGTGTAGCAAAAGTATTAACATCAGGAATTAGCCTCTTCTCAAACATAGAGTTCTTCATTGCAAGAGCTTCATCTAGAAGCCTCGCCCTACACAACCCTCCAATAACTACATTGTAGGTCACTGAATTCGGGATGCAACCATTCGCTTCCATGTTAACAAAAACCTTTCTTGCCTCGTAGACATTCCCAGCTATACAATGAGCATTAATCATTTCCGTATAAGTAAAAACATCAAGAGAAACCTTTGCCTCAGACATTGTATTACAAACCTTCCAAAACAACTCCAACTTATTACTCTTTAACAAATCTCTCAATAAACAATTACATGACAATAAAGTGGGAACAAATTTAACATCTTTAAGACTCAAAAAGATACCAGTTGCTTGATCCAATAAACCCTTTTTTCTATAGGTGTCCACCAATATTCCAAAAGCCACTGGATTTGAATCACACCCATTAAATTCTTTATAACAATTAACAAGTGAACTCGAAAGGGCTGATGGGGATGAACCAATTTCAATTAGCCGTGCAATTATTTCACTAGCAGGTCTATATAATTTAGAGTTACAAAGATTAACAACTAAAATAGACAAGTTGTTTAAATTTGGTTGAATACCCAATTTATCTTCAGACCAGTAGATGAAGCTAAGGAGGCGTTTGGAGTCACCCACCTGGTTTTGTTGAAGAACGGCTTGAATTACAGCTGGGTTCAGCTTCTTAGCTATGTCTGACGAGTTTATGAGGAACTCCCAGTTGTTGCATTTGAGCAATTTGGTGATTTCTTCAACTGGGTCATCATTTTTTTGGTGGAGTTGTGGGCTGGAAAAGTGTCTATCAGGGGCAAGTCTCGTTTTTGTGATAGCATTCTTCTTCTGATAGTTTTTGCGAAAGAGCCTCAGCATTTTTTGGTTGTTTTCGTTACATAGGAAATGGAATAACGATGTGAGGAATTTCTCTCTCTAAAAGGTATGAAGTAGGAGAGAGAAGCTGAGAGAATCTGTGTTTGGTTTTTCGTGCAAACTGGGAAGTCAGTATGGATGGAAACGAGGTGGGGGTCGGGTCGGGTTTCCTGTTTTACAGTTCCTATACCTGAATCGGGTTCAAGTAATACCCATTACCTAGATTATTTTTGATTAATTTGGATTGAAATTTAACTCAGTCACACACCCTTGTCGATGCCAAGGTAGGTTTGATCCCACATCTTTTACCATGCAAAAGTGTGGTGCTACCATCCGGCCATAGGCTCGGTGGTACCCAATAACTTTTACTCATACTTGATTTATATGTGAACTAATTTTATACTATTATCAATTACGACTAACGTGATATTGTAAGTAATAAAATAAAATATTAATAAATAAATTTTTTTGTTTATTTATTCCATGTATTCACAAATATCATGAGTTTGTCGTCAATATTAACAATCCTCAATTTAAAAATATTAAAAAAAATATACCATTTATTATATAAAAAAATTACTCTTTTTTTAGAAAAAGAAATGATAAATGAACTGTTTTTGTGGTGAACCGAGAGTAAAATTTTAGTCATTAGGTAATTGATGGGCTTACATTAGTTTGTAATTTTTGGAGTACAAAACACAAATTGGCTATAAAAAATAGGGTGAATTACATATTCTAGTACATTTTTAAAAATAATTACAACAATAATACATTAATAAAATAATTACAAAAATAACACATTTTTTCATATTTATTTACAAAATTAATGCATTTGAATATCTTTTAATCGTGGCCCACGATTCTCTCCTTTATCTCTCTCCATTAATTATTATTTTCTCATTCAAACACAGGAGACTCATTCTCTATCTCTATCTCTCTCGCCATTATCTCTCTACATCTTCAGTTGCCGCTGCAGCTTAATTATTCTGTAACAATGATCGTCCCTCTTTTCAAGTGAATAAAGAAATATTTCGTATCTATATATATATACAGATATGTTTATATTCATATGCATATGAATAAATAAATATTTAGTATCTTTTAAAAGGTTAATTTCTTTTCAAAAGAAGTTCGTGTTGGCATTCGATTCTTCTCTCATCCGTAATCAATTACTTACTGGAAAAGGCAGGGAAGCTAAATATGACACTCTTCTTTGTTTGCTGCAACCCAAGTTGTGTCCACCGTTGGAGGGATTAAGCATGCATTTAAAAGTGGATTCATTTTGGAGCAAACTAGAAACTTCACAATGAGTTGTGACTAGTTAGGAGCATTCTCTTGGTGACTGAACATCGACATTTTCTTATAACTATATTATCTCTATGGGTTACTATGGATTGCTGCTACTGCTAATGAAAGATTTATGGATAATTTGTTTGTCAATGGGTATTTTTTATGTTCTGTTCTGTTCCAATCAATTGCTTTGCGAGGCATTGACTTCCGTTTTGAAAGTATTGCTTCTATTGCGGACGGTTTAACATCTCTCTTTGGAAACTAAACCTCCATTCTAAGGTAACCAAACATTCATACCAAGGTAACCAAACCTTCATACCAAGGTAACCAATCCACCTCCACACATGCAGTTTTTTCATAATGCAGTTGGTAATCAAAACTTTATACCACGGTAACCAAACCTTCATGCCAAGGTAACCAAACTTTCATACCAAGGTAACCAAACCTTCATGCCAAGGTAACCAAACCACCTCCACACCCGCAGTTTTTTTATAATGCAGTTGGTAACCAAACCTTTATACCAAGGTAACCAACCATTCATATTAAGGTAACCAAACATTCGTACAAAGGTAACCAATTCAGTTTTATTAGATTACCAATTTATTTTGAATGTGATGCAGTTGGTAACCAAACCTTCATACCAAGGTAACTAATTCAGTTTTATTAGGTTACATTCATAGTGCAGTTTGTAACCAAACCTTCATACCAAGGTAACCAAACTTTCATACCAAGGTAACCAAAACTTCATACCAAGGTAACCAATCCACCTCCACACCTACAGTTTTTTCATAGTGCAGTTGGTAACCAAACCTTCATACTACCAAGCTAATCAATCCACCTCTAAACATGTAATTTTTTCATGGTGCAGTTGATAGCCAAACCTTCATACCAAGGTAACCTACAGTCTGATGAATTAGAAGAAAGGAAATCGTCATGTCTGGAGATTGGAAGAAGAAGATGACGAGGGAGGAAGATGACGTGAAAATATTTGTTTGTTTTTCATCTGTTTGATTTGAATTTTCAATTTTCAATTATGGCAGCCTTGATTTTAGGTTCCTTATTAATGTGAAATTGAATGGTTTGAATTTATTACTAGTGCTGAATTCCATTGTGTTGATCTGATTGGCGTTACATCGTGAATTCTAGTTTCTTCTACATTTATTAAGTTCTACAAGATTGTTGTGTGTCCCCTGCTGTGTTCATTATCTATAATCAGTGGGAACTTGCCTTGTTCATCATATTTTCTATTGACTTCCATAAAGAATTTAAAGGTTGTTTCATCTGATATACTGATCGGTGGAATGTCGCTTCTAATCTGAAATTTGATTGACAATGTTGTTGTATTTGTGTCTAGCCGTAATGCAGCGCATATCAAGTTCTGCATTTCTCTGAACGAACTAGTTGATGGAACTAGTAGGCCGGTAACTTCAAATTTGTTGTATTGGTTACTGTCAGTCCACGTTCTGTTGAAATAAAGTACAACTGGAATCATCTCCATTGTCTGACAACTGGATAAACATTGTAAAGTAACCAAATCAATATTAGACAGCAACTAAACTACATAATCTTAGTAACCAGAACATAAACCACATTTTTATATGCATTTTACAATCAGTATAATGATTTTGTTACCAATTAAATTATAACAGTTGTATGAAGGTAACCAATGTAGTCAATAAGTAACCATCTATATAAAACACACTAATAGTATACAGTAACCAAATCATCAATATACAGTAACTAAATCTATATTAGGCAGTAACCAACATATATCTACTTAGTAACCAGAACATAAAACACATTTTTCATTGCATTTTACAGTCAAAAACAACCAGTATAATGTGTTTGTTACCAACTAAAGACTAACAGTTGTATGAAGGTAACCAATGTAGTCAATAAGTAACCATCAATATAAAACAAACCAATATAAAACACACTAATATTATACAGTAATCATAACAACATTATACAGTAACCAAATTCAGATTAGACAGTAACCAACATATATCTATTTAGTAACCAGAACATAAACACATTTTTCATTGCATTTTACATTCAAAACAATCAGTATAATGTATTTGTTACCAACTAAAGATTAACAATTGTATGAAGGTAAACAACGTAGCTAATAAGTAACCATGAATATAAAAAACATCAGTACAAGTGTACATTAATATTATTCAACAACCAAATAAATATTATACAGTAACCAATTAAATAGTATACAACAACCAATATATATATAATCAGATTAACAGTTGTATAAAGGCAACCAATGTAGTCAATAAGTAACCACCAATATAAAAGAAACAATTATAAAACACAGTAACATTATACAGTAACCAAATAAACACCTTACAGTATCTAAATACATATTAGACAGTAACCAAGATATATGTACTTAGTAGCCAGGATATAAAAAATATTTTTACATTCATTTTACAACCAAAACAATCAGTAATGACTTTGTTACAAATTAAAGACTAACAGATGTATGAAGGTAACCAATGTAGTTAATCAGTAACCATCAATATAAAAAAAATCAGTATAAAACACAGTAATATTATGCAGTAACCATGGTAATATTACACAGTAACCAAGTCAGCATTATATACTAACCAAATCCAGATTAGACAGTAACCAACATATATTTACTTAGTAACCATAACATAAAACATATTTTTTAATGTATTTTACAGCAAAAACAATCAGTATACTGACTTTGTGATCAATTAAAGACCCAACAGTTGCAGGAAGGTAACCAATGTATCTAATAAGTAACCATCAATATAAAAAACATCAGTAGAATATACATTAAAAGTATACAGTAACCAAATAAACATTATACAACAATCAAATCAATAATAAACAGTAACCAATTTATATGTACTTAGTAACCATAATATAAAATATATTTTTACATGCATTTTGCAATCAAAACAGTCAGTATACTGACTTTGTGACCAATTAAAGAGTGAAAAACTTAAGAAAGGTAACCAATATACGAGTATATAGTAACCACGGGGTAACTAAATGTATATAAACTTTAAACTCAAATACCTCAGTATATAAATCTGTAACGAATCAATCAACAATGCGGTCTGCCGATCTCGAAGTTGTTGATCTTCTCCGATATTCTCCGATCTCAAAGTTGCATCGCCGTCAGAGAATTCGTCTTCTTCGATCTGTCGTTGCTCTGTTTTTCCGATATGTAGTTGCCTGTTTTCTTCATTAGTTTGAATTTAGGATTAGTTGGTTGCAAATATGAAAGTCGGTAACTGACGTGTAGGGAATTAATGCTCCATAATTTTAGCAGCGTATTATTGTATTGCGTTATTTTTGTAATTATTTTGTGGATGCATTATTTTTGTAAATACTTTCTAATTGTTGTATATTAGTGTTAAGGACCCTAAAAAATAGACCATGGAAGAAATTTGCCAACAACAATTTGGGCCTTCTAGTGGACCAACTAAATTCATGGTGTTCTGTGCCTTAACCCTTCACAAGAAGAGCCAAATGTGAAACCTGATGATCTACATCACAATATGTTGTAATTAATGTGGTGTGTCACGGGTTGTTGGAAATTGGATGCTGACCCCCTGAGCCCACGCCCCATTCCCATGCCCACCACCCCGCCCATCCCTCCCTCTCTCTTCTCCACAGATAGTACATACATACAGAGTGTGACATGATGATAACATAGCTTACATTAATGAACAGATTTCAACTATTAGACCTGCTTTGCTAGGCATGATTTGTGTGGTTGATAATGAAAATCTCAAAGTTTTTGTTTGACTATAAGTTTATCACCTAACGAGATTCACATTCCAATCTTTTTATGCTCATTTCGTGCTACGATTGTCTAAAATTTGAAATTTAAATAGATATTTAATTTGAGACTATCTAAAATAATAATGACGATAATTATAAGTGACTAATTTTTATTCTTATTTCAGCTGGTACTACTACTACTGTCTAATTTCCATAGAATGCTTCTAGAAAGAGAGAGAGAGAGAGAGAGAGGGAAAAAAACATATGATAAATGTGCTACACGTTGTTCTCTTTCCAACTCTAAATCATGTGGTATATGTTGTATGTATTATTGTTCACTGTCCCTATATTAATTTCTTGAGAGTTGCGACGTCCCTTGTAGTCTAACAACTTGTTTGTCTAGCATCTTCTCAATTCAAAACGCATTTTAAAAAAATTCTTGTATACTCCCATTTTTTTATTATATAAATCGTTTTAAAAAAGAAAAAAAATATATAATATAAGACATTTTACATATATCTAACAAAAAAAATCATTTCTTATTTTGCCCTTAAAAAATTAAAGTAATTGAGAGAGAGAATGAAGAGTAATTAATTAGTGCATGCATAGTAATAAAATTTCAAACCAACATTAATTACTTAACATTAGAATTAATGAAAAAAATTAATATGTGTAATTATGTCTTAAACGACTTAATCCAATATGCCCCAAATATTAGTATGACGTTTTAGAGTTGTGTACAAGAATTAAGAAAATTATTGTATAGCATTAAATATAGTATTACTACGTCCATTCCTAAATAAGTGACGTTTTAGTCTTTAGAGTGTTTCATAATTATTAAGAAAGTAATTTATTGCTTCAATTCTATCATTAAGATTGATATGAATTGTCACAGTTATCCTTGCATGAAATAAAGAAATATGTATAAAGTTGACTAGATAAATGAGAGAGAAATTATGAAAGAATATACTTGAGGGCAATAGATGAAAAATATATTGGAAAATTTCGAACTCCCTAAAATGTCACTTATTTAGGAATGGAGGGAATAATTGTTTATAATACCATTTACCATATATTTATATCATACTCTCTCATCTATAACATTTTTTCATAGGGGTAATTTTGAAAAGATTGTGACTAATTTTTTTATATTATATAAAACGTCAAATAATTTAAAAAAAAAATAAAAATCATCTAAAACGTCATATATTATAGAACGGAGGGAGTACTATTTAAATGAAATACTACTTTTTAAAAATGATAAGTTAGGATTTACTCGTGACATAATTAATCATATATTTTTTTATTTAAGTGAAAAAGTGATATACGTTAGAGGGTATTGAATTAGTATAACACATAAAGTTAATATGTCCATCCGTACGGATTTAAAGAACATATATAAATATTTGAACATATGAATTTTTATATAAGTTGGTGATGTCTATTATCGAATTTATGGTAATGAAAATTCAATTAATCTTAGTTGTCCGAAAATATACTTATTTTACAATGTTATAATAATTGTGCTACACAAGTTCAAAATAAATAAAAATTTATATTACTCACATTTTTGCACGATCTTTTCATCCGTAAAATGAAGTTGTTCTAATTTTTTTGTAATAAACTCATTTTATAAAACTAAACTATATAACATATATAAGTTGAGGGTATCTCCGGCAAGCTTTTTATTTAATAAGTAATAAATTTTACAAAAAGTTTATAACAAAGTGTGTTGAGAGTATCAGAATATCAAAAGCATCAGTCTAAATTTGAAATAAATAAAGTTGGTGATTGGTTTCTCTCCACCCACCCAACCAAAAAGTCTAAGAAGATAGGAATATTGGACATGAGTGTATTGAACTTTTATTTATTTATGTTTTGATTCCTAATGAAGATAAAAATATAAATAGATAAAAATTCAATACACCTCTTGTCTAATATTCTTGTCTGTGTAGAAGAATTCCCCAACCAACCCATATAATATAAGAGTCCTTCTATGGGGACAGCCGAATTGGACTTTTTTTTTTATTTTTGTTGTGACTCCCAAAAAAATGTATAGTATTTATTTCAATTAAAATTTTTATAAAAAAAATTATTTTAAATATAATTTAAATATATATACAAGAATAGTGTCCAATTCAGCTGTCCGCCTAGACTTGTTGATAATATAATTATAGCTTTACTGCCAAAAACACGATAATATGCATAAAGACCAGAAACATGAGTTGGCTCGCTTAGCATCAAATTTTCATGTAGTATTTCGCTACAAATAAAGTCAAACAATGCAAACCATCAAATTATTTACCAAGAAAATGAATTAAAGCTTGTCAAAAAAATATATACACGTGATTGATGAATTACAACTTACAAGGTCTGAGCAAATAAGGACAATAACAAGAATTATCTTATATCATTCCAATTATGGGAATATATATATATATACCAGAAAAAGTAGTCTAAAACAATATCTTAGTTAAACTTGGTAAGATTACTTAACAAAACGACGTAATTTTATCCTCAGAGTTAAAATTTTTATTTTTAAATTTTATAAAAAAAAAAATCTATAATTTTAAATTTTATATAAAACTATGTCGTTTTGTAGGTATGAGTGTGCATATTCAAGCAAAAAAGGAATACATTTCTATTTTTTTTTTTGTCATTTGTGTATGAGGTAATAATAATACATGCCAAGGCATCTAAGAGGCGTATGCATTTAGAAATTAATTAGGGTAGTCAATCATATATGAACACTTAACTCATATATATCCAAAGATAAAAAACACACACACACATATGAGCAACAAACTTGGTCTAACTTATGTTACTGATAATAAATTACCAGTGATAAAATTGGTTATTTTGATATTTGTTTTTGGTTCTTGTCAAAGTTCTCCTCACCTTTCACAATTATAACACTGTAAAATTTATGAAAAAAATACTAGAAAAAAGATTCATTCACATAATTTATAAATAAAATCAAAGTGCATTTATACAAAGGGCATATATTATTGAGATTTTTCATATAATTTTGTGATGATGTCACAACTTTATAGTATTGTAACAAAACAATTTGAGCAGTAGACTAAATATTTATTTATATGATTATAATAATGACGCGTCACAATTTAAAATTAAATAAAAAAATAACATATTATCATATCTATGCATATTTTTTAATTAGTCCGATATAATTATATATATAAATATAAATAAATAAATAAAAAATGAGTCATTTTAACCATTGTTAACTTCAAAATTTATCCAGTGTATCTAGTTAATCCTTTATTTAGTAATTAACTCTTTATTTATAACTTTGAAGCCTTAATACTTCATTATTTAATTTTCTTGCTATAATCAATTTTTTTTAGTAAATAAATAAATTAATTACTACTATTATTTTGTTGTGATAACGCATCAAATTGAAAATAATGAGACAGTACCCTCACCTGCGTATATAAAAGTGTGTCTGGCCTTTCTGTACCAACAGCAATCACCGACCCAGCCCTTCTCTCTCCTCCCTCTCTCTCTATATAATAAATCCATCTCTGTTCGTTTTCTGCTGAACATCACTCTCTCTCTCTACACTTCTCCCGGCTACCGGAACCCTAAACGTGAGGTAATATATTCGTTAATTTTACAGACAACTAGTGTTTTTTTCTCAATCCAAATCTTATTTTCCCGCATTTTCTCTGCATTTCAACTGATCATATTTCTCAAAGTTTTCAATTCGTCCAAACAATTACTGATTTCATCTTTGAAGATCTGTGCAATTTAGCTTGTAACTGTTTGTTAGTTTGGATCTACGGTATGTTTTAATCACGAAATTTCTGTGTCTCTCATTTCTTAGATTGCTTGATAGCTCGATCTGTTCATTGTTTTTGTTTTTGCTTCTATCATTGTCCGTACGTGTTTAATTTTCATTTTCCCTAATGATTTTCTGCTACTAATATTCAGGATTTTAGTTTATGTTTTACGTTAGAATTGAGGCAAAGATACTGAAAATATTGCTCTGGTTCCTCTTATTTTACTAGAAAAATATTAAAGCATTTCATACTCTTTAGATGAAGTATATAAAAATAAGTACGAAATTCAAGGGTCACTCACAAGTTAGAGCTTACGTGTTGGCTGTTGGTTATGTACATTTCTTTTTTAAATGTAAAAATGTTTTTAGTGTTGCATACAAATTGTAACTGCGATTCAGTTTGTTGAAAATACAGATAAGCCGTTTCTGTAGATCATCATGGCTCCTGCAGCAGCAACAGATTGTTCAGAGTCCATCAAGGCTAGAGGTGAAATATTCTGTACTATGCTGTTTCATGTGCTGCCAATATTTGATGCAGTATATTTTATCTGCATTTTTTGTTATATGATTCTTTGTTATGTGATTCTAGTTATTGTTTTTCCTGAAGCCTTGTCAAACATTTAGATTTATTATCCTCTATGATTTGTTTGGTCTTGAAGTTTGACAATAGAATTATTTGATTATAATTAGAAAAGATATCAAGCCAATTGATTTCGTCAAGTTTAAGGTAGACAGTCTGTAGAGAGCTTGATTTGACGTATCCAGGGGAATGCCCCCGTTGTTGTTGTATTTGTTTTTTAATGCTAATTTTCACCACAAGAAAGGAAAAAAGAAAGAAAAAGTAAGAAAAAGAAAGATATCAAGACAATAGAAGTTACTCAAGGATTTTCAGTGAGGGCACTAATTGCTGCTAGATGTATGTGTACTTTGATTTTCATCTAGCAGAACAGTATTACAAAAGTTTGGGTCATTACTTGTTAATTAAACATTCTAGTTTTAAATGCACAGATGTTTGTATTGTTGGTGCTGCACGTACACCAATGGGTGGCTTTCTTGGAACACTTTCATCATTATCAGCTACCAAACTTGGATCCATAGCAATTCAAAGTAAGTTAAAAGATTTGCCCTTTGTTTAAACAATTGCACAAACTCTATTACTTCAGATCATAATTTTACTTTGAGTGTTAAAACTCTCTTATGTCAATTTTAGGCGCTCTTAAAAGGGCAAATGTTGATCCAGCACTAGTACAAGAGGTTTTCTTTGGAAATGTTCTCAGTGCAAATTTGGGTCAGGCTCCTGCTAGACAAGCAGCATTAGGTGCAGGAATACCTAACTCGGTAGTCTGTACCACCATTAACAAAGTTTGTGCATCAGGGATGAAAGGTGCTCCCTCCATATTCATAAACAGACCATTTTTGTTTTCTTTCTTTTCTAGGCATATCTGTCTATATTTCTTGTGGGAAAGTTTTTATTGAAATCTAAAATAATATTTTTCCATTTGGTCTTTGCAGCAACTATGCTAGCTGCACAAAGTATCCAGTTGGGTATCAATGATATTGTTGTGGCTGGCGGCATGGAAAGCATGTCTAATGTACCCAAATACGTAGCAGAAGCAAGGTTTGTAGTCCTTATTAGTTGTAATCAAACTTGACCTGAACCTTGTATGTATTTTATATCTTAACTTTAATGATGACTAAAATCATAAAAAACTACAGACAACGTGTTTGATTGCATAATTGATAATTATGCTTCCAAATATAATTTTCGGTTGTACTATTACTGAAATAGATTAAATAATATAGTTACTTAACAATAATAAAATCATTAGATCGTAGTTGTCTACCTATTGGTTTTATCATTTGGATGCAATGGACTGAAGCTGGAGTTTCCAACTTTCCATCAAATGTCATATTGCATTACTTTTTCCAATAAAGATTTTCATCGAGATATTACAAATTCTCTAGGCTTGTTAGTGTATTTTTAATTGGATAACTCTGCTGTTAAGTTTAATGAACAATGCTTAACAACCATACTTGACTTATGTAATATGTGGCTGTGATGTAGGACTGGGTATGAAGAAGGAATAAGGTTATTCCTATCTCCGCAGAGAATCAGTAAAGAAACACACACACAAAAACACACAACTTTAATCTCAAATCAAGATATTCAATAATCTCTCAAATAAAGAAGTATTACAATGCTTAAATAGAAAACTCAATATTTGGGGACTAAATAAAAACTCTAATTCAAAAAGAAAACAATCTCCTAAAAAAAAACTCTCGTAATTAAAATCTACTACCATAATTAAAAATCTCCTAATTAAAATCTACTACCATAATTAAAACTTATAGAATATCCTACTAAAATAATTACATTAATAATCCAACATTTATCTTTAAATAATAATACAAAATTAAAAATAAACTTCTTGAATTTCTTTCTTCTTCCGTATCGCATCAGGCTACTTGATTTGAAGATGTTTTATTAGCTTTCTAATGATTTTGCTGTCAAAACCTAACTTGACTTGGTCATGATTAGATTAATAGATTTTTGTGCATAGAAATTGCATATATAATTTTATCTCTTGCTTCTGCGTATAAAACTAGGTATATCCGCCATTATTGCACTCTTGCACCTATAATAACAAACTCCAGTTAGCCCAACAGATTGCAGAAATGCTAATTAGAATATGAACTTAATTGCAGGAAGGGGTCTCGGCTTGGACATGATTCTCTTGTTGATGGACTGCTAAAAGACGGGTTGTGGGATGTTTATAATGATTATGGAATGGGAGTTTGTGCTGAAATATGTGCTGAGCAACATGGAGTGTCAAGAGAGGAACAAGTATATTGTTATGAATGCACCTAATGATCTTGTTTTCCTGGAAGCCAAAAAGATATAATAGAGCTCAACTCATACCTTGCTATTAGATTACCTATATTTATACATTTTACTTTTTTTCTAAATAAATGCACATAGGTCTAATAATGTTGCAACATTTTGGCTTGAAAATCCTCAAAAAAAATACTTCAATGTTCCTCCAAATTCTTTGGTGAATTTTTGCTTATAATGCAAATATGCAATAGTTCTCTGTAAGTTGTTTTTATAGGAACAAATGCTATATTTTCTCTTGGCATGTGGGATTTGTGTACTTCTAGTCAGCCCGTACTTCATTTACTTTTGATGACAAAAAAAATTCTCACTATTTGCAGTATTTCAATTGTTTGGACTCTATGAGGATCAAGTACTGTAGAATATTGATTGTCATAGCTAATTTAGTTACCTCTTTTGGGGGATTTATGCAGGATAACTATGCTATTCAGAGCTTTGAGCGTGGTATCGCTGCTCAAAATAGTGGTGCTTTTGCATGGGAAATAGTACCAGTAAGCACTTAGTTTACTATAGGAGACTTGTGCAATTTATTGCAGGTCACCAGTATAAACTGTAATCTTGGTGCCACGCAGGTTGAAGTTTCTGGGGGAAGAGGAAAGCCATCAACAATTGTTGACAAGGATGAAGGTCTAGGAAAGGTGAAACATTGTTATGATTATGTATTTATGTTAATTGCTGTATCTGTATGCGTTTACTGTGCCGTGTAGATTTTTCCTTAATTATATTTCCGGAGTGGAGATGAATGTTATTGAAAATGGATCTGCTGTTGTACTTGTAGTGAGAAAGTGAAAAGCTTTATCATCAGGAGTGTCACAAATTATTTATATACTCGTAAGAATGAAAAGCAGAACAAAAGGGTGTTGAGGAGTGGAATAGATTACTAGGTTAGGGCATGTATGTGTGTGCATTACTTGTTACAAAATAAAAAGGAAAATAATTAGGAATTTTTAATTCTAGAAAATGCCTTTGATAGGATGAGTAAATGTTAATTCTTCTTATTTCAAAAACTTATCTTGCGTTGAGTTTTGTTTTTTCCCCTTTATTTTCGTAACTTTTATTTTGACTATGCATCTCACTTGAATGTATATTTATGACTAATTCTCGTGTCTTTGCAGTTCGATGCTGCTAAGCTGAGGAAGCTCCGACCAAGTTTCAAGGAGACTGGTGGTACCGTCACTGCGGGCAATGCTTCTAGTATTAGGTCTATATTTTCTTCTCAAATTTTATTCGTTGTTGGTTTATTTGATTTTATCTATGGTTTATTGGGTTGGTTTTGGGTTACATAAAATAGGTTTGGGTTGGTTTTGAAACCAAAATCATATTACCTATATTTAATATGGGTTATGTGGTTTGGATTTAAATGGTTATGGATCGAATTTAGGTCGACCTATTTTTTTAATTATATTTTCATTAAAATCTTAATTTCTGTTATACTAAAGGAGTCTTATTTTAATTTTTTAGATCCAAGTTTGAAACTAAAAATTTTAATTGATGTGACTAATTTGAGTATTAAAAACATTAATTTTGTGATTATAGGCATTTTCAAAAAAAAATTACATTAATAATTATTATGTTAATTAAAATTAATGAAATTATTAAGAATTTTATTACAATAATCAGTAAATATTATTTTTTTAGAGTGTATATATAATCATTAAATATTATTTTTTTTGGGGTTGGGGGTGGGGGTGGGGGTGGGGGTGGGGCGTGAGGGTGTATACATAATCAATAAATAATGTTTTTTTTTGGGGGGGGTGGGGGGGGGGGGGGGGGGTGGGGTGTATACATAATAAATAAATATTATTTTTTTGGTGGGGGTGAGGGACCGGGGGGGTCCGGGGCCGGGGGGTGGGGTGAGGGCCGGGGGGGGGGGGTGCGGGGGGCAGAATGGGGGTATATATATAATCAATAAATATTATTTTTTAGGAGTGAGGGTAGGGGTGGAGGTGTATACATAATTAATAAATATTAATTTTTTTGGGGGGGTGCAGGGTAGGTTTAGGTTTGGGTTGGGGTGGGGTGGGTTGGGGTGGGGTGGGAGAATTCATTCCTCAGTTGCATTCTAGGACGCATCTTTAAGCCATGAAGTGCATCAACTATTACAATATTTTTGGGGTTGGGGTTGGGGTTGGGGTTGGGGTTGGGGTGGGGTTGGGGTGGGGGTGGGGGTGGGGGTGGGGGTGGGGGGGGGGGTGGGGTGGGGGGTGGGGGGGTGGGGTGGGGGTGGGGGTGGGAGAAATTAAATTAAATTTTATAATATAAAATAATTTATGGAGAGAAGGAGGAAATAAAGTTTTATTATAAAATATAAAATGTATAATTTAAATGAGTTATTTTAATTAATTAAGGGAGAATATATTAATTATTTAAATTAGTAGTTCATTACACTAAAAGTGTTAACTTTATTATGGATTGATTCCATAATTAGTGAAATGATTTTTATACATAATTATAAAGTGTATAAATTACAAAAGTATGTAATATGTATATAATGTATGTGTTATATAAGAATGTAGTGTAATAATACATACATGTGTTGATGTATTAGCTCTTCAAAGTGCAAAAAATTATTATAGACTAATATGGGTCAAAACTAGTTAAATTAGATCCAACCCATGTAATAATAATAAATATGGGTTCAAAACTAAACAAATCCATCATTCAAAAACTAGTTAACCAACCCAATAGATTCAAGTGGTTTTGGTTAACTATATAGTTTTCAACTTAAATTGTCAGGTCTAGTTATGAACAAGGCTAGTGTTCCCTCCATGAAGGAGAACTCAACCTACAATGAATTTTGATGTCATCCTTCGAATATAAAATCTTTCATATACTTGCTCTTCGAGTTATCTAGTTATATTTTATCTGAAGTGCCATTGTAGTTGGTAGAGGTTACTACTACCTCCGTCCCACAATAAGTAATATTTTAGGCTTAATATTTTTTCCCAAAATAAATGATGTGTTAGAATTCCAATACAATTTTTACAATATTTTCTCATATGTGTCCTTATGCAACCAATGGTATTATTGTGTATTTATTGGGAAGTTGAAAGGTTGAAGAAAGAGAAAGAGAGACCAAAACGCAATAAAAAAAGTCTCAAACAAAACAAAGAAAGTATATTAAGGGTATTTTTGTCATTTTAACTTGTGTATTGGTATGTGTGATTTAAGTTAAAAAAGCACTTATTATGGGACGGAGGTAGTATTAACTTTGCTTTCTAGTGTTCCTAATATTGTGTGATGGCGTTACTTTCCTATCTTTTTAGATGCCATGCTCAAACTTCTTTGATTGTGCCACAAAGGATACAGTTGGTGTGAAAATTTTGTTCCCTCTGTTTTCGATTCATTGGAATAGTACCAAATCTCTTGTTTTTATTTAAGTCTTACAAAAAATTGTAACCCAGCTATTCACTAAAAGGTGAAATTGTTCCTTTTTATCAGTGATGGGGGTGCTGCACTAGTCTTAGTCAGTGGAGAGACCGCGGTTAAGCTTGGGCTACAAGTACTTGCAAAGATTTCGGGATACGGTGATGCTGCACAGGTACTTACTGATAATATATGAAGCTGACACTACTAATCCACTGTAAAAGGCATAGAGTTACCACTATTGTTTATACACTTATTCATGATCTGCATCGTGCAGTCACCAGAGTTATTTACAACTTCTCCAGCCCTTGCGATTCCAAAAGCTATTTCAAGTGCTGGCATAGAGGCTTCTCAAGTTGATTTCTATGAAATTAATGAAGCCTTTGCGGTAAGCTTTCAAACTGAGTTCATTTGACAGACGTAGTAGGTCACATTTAGATTTGTAAATGATTTTCCCCATAATATATTATCATGTGGTGCATGCAGGTTGTGGCTCTTGCAAATCAGAAATTGCTTGGCCTTAATCCAGTGAGTTTTATATGCCTAATCTCCCCCCTCTCCCCCCCCCCTGGGTGCGTGCGTTATGTGTGGGTTTCTCTTTTTACACTTCATTTAAATGTTTTCATTCTGCAATCTTCATTCATGTTTGGGTTTCATGTTTTGAGTTGCATTTAGGAACTTTTACACTCAATTCTAAGTTTCTTTTGCTGAGTGGAGTCCTTCTTGTCTCTAATATCCTTCGTTGTTTTGCTTGCAGGAAAAGGTTAACATACATGGTGGAGCTGTATCTTTAGGTCATCCTCTAGGTTGCAGCGGAGCCCGTATCTTGGTTACTCTTTTGGGGGTATGTTTTACTAAACACTGATTAACACAAAGTTTACTGGACAACTAATGTGCTTAGATGTCAATATTAAGAGTATGCATTCTTTATTTATCAAATAAATGGTTTAATGTTGCAGGTATTGAGGCAGAAGAATGGGAAATATGGAGTTGGTGGTGTGTGCAATGGGGGAGGGGGTGCATCAGCAGTCGTCGTAGAGCTTGTCTAATCCTTTTTACTAGGTAACTACAAAGAGTAAAATTTAATAGATAAAATTGAAATCATATTTATATTGGTGATTCGAGATGCTAGAGAACATCATTTCCACTCAAGTTCCAAGGATGAAAAGGTAGCCACTCCTGCCTTCTTTAGGGGAGGAAATATTACATGCACAAGAAAGTTGCATTTTCTTAAGGAACTTGACATTCACCCAATGAACTATCCTGCAGAGCAGTTGATAGCTCGTAGGTGTTTGAATGTACACTAGGAACATAAACCAATTGTCTTCATTAGGAAGTCGGAACCATGAGATTTAGTGGTTCTTTTAGTTTTGATGCACAGTTTGAAGATCATGGTTTCCTGGAAAATGCTGGTCTTTATTTCAACTATGCTTAAACGGGTAGTGAGTTGATTTTGATACCTTTTTATATGGTCCACCTTATAAGAATCTAGCTACCATTTTTGCTCACATATTCAAAAGTTTTGTTAGGATATGTGATCAAATCTAGTTCGTGTTTGCTTGGTTTAGCTTTATATAGCTAGCTAATAAGCAACTGATAGTTGTCTTTTACTGCAGGCTAATTTCAGATCGGTGGGACAGTCATGACTTATGATGAAGACTTGGTAGTTTCATTACTCCAGATGTGCTATTCGTCCTTTTTCCTTTTCCATTTTTGTTGTTTTCTCAACCAATAAAGAATAGTGTATTTAAGGTTCCAGAGGAATATTATTACAGTCTCTCTCTCTCTCTCTCTCTCTCTCTCACACACACACCCACACACACACACACACACATTTGCCTTATACGAGTAACCTTGTCTTTGTGTGATTGGCATGAGAAAATTACTTTCTACTTTATTATGGGAAATAGGTGCTATTTGGGCAACTTATTTAAGTGTCACTTTGCAACTCTTGTTGGTCCAAGAATTCAACCTGTTTGGTTAATTTTAACGACATTTAAGGTTAGTGTAACTGACCACTCAGGTCAATAGACTTGGCTGATGGTCTACGTAAGCTTATGTGGCGGTTGTTTGAGTTGGAATTTTGAATGGTAATGGACATTTGAACGAACATTCATACGAGTCTTTTGCTAAATTCAGAAAGATGTAATGTTATTGTGTTTTAGCGAGGATTGAGTCAATCATGCACTTTGTTGGTAACGAAACTGGAGACAAATTGAAACCAAGTTTATTCAAGTTTTGGAAATAACAAATATGTTAATTAGTTGTAAATTTTTTTTTTTTTTTTTTTTGTCCTTTACAAAATTAGAGATTTGTTTTTCTTTTTATACTATAAATTTACATGAAAATTTTAACATGTCATTATTTTTACTTTTAATTTATTTATAATATTATTATTATTATATTTTCAATCAAGGTTAAGGATAAATGTTTTAAAAATAAATTTTTTCTTAAAATATTGTCATTTTATAGCTAATATTGGAACGAAAATGTGTAGGTTATATCAATTTAAAAAAAAAGGTAAATTGTCTCTAATTTATAACTGGGGAAGTATCATTTTTTTAGTTTCGTCTTCTTTCTATTTTCCTTCACTTTCCATGTGTGAACTCTGAGCTCCATACACGAGATTTAAACATTCATATCCAGCCCAATTCAGCTGCAAACTCTTATTCCTGAAAGACAGAAATGGAAAGATAAAAAAATGACAGCTTAAAATGAGGTGGTCGTCCACAAAAGCCAGCTAGCTGATTCTAAAGCACTGGACCGTAAATCCGGACATCTTGAGGTTGACTCCCATTAAAAAAAGCACAGAGATCACGGACTGCAGATTTCGGGTTGTTTTGGTCGTAATACCGAGAAACTCCGCATAGCAATAAAGCAATAAATAAATAAACAAATAAAATTAAGTGTTTAACTGCTACTATTATACTACCTTAGTTCTAAATTATAAGATTAATGCCGACTTTTGAAAAGCAATGTCTAAACTTAAAATTGAGATGATTTGTTAAAAATTATGAGATGATAAATTTTGAAATGAGTAATACTTTTTGTGATGACTAAATTAAAGAAATTCATGTTAATTTTGGGTTTGAAAATGTCTTAACTTCTAAAAGTCAACAATGATCTTATATTTTGAATACTATGTTGCTACCAAAATTAAAGATACATTTTAAATTTTGAAAGTTAATTTTTCAAAATCCTAAAATACAAAAAGAGACGAGAGTATTAAAAAGAAAGAAATCAGATATTTACATTGCAACTTTGAAGTAGTCGTATTTAATTTCCTGAAAACTTTTAAATAATATTCTGTCCACCTAATGAGACACATTATTTTTATTTATTTAATTTTTTGAAGCCTTATTTTGAGAGTACAGTATAATCTCGTAATTAAATACATCACAATTATTACAATAGTAACCAATCAAATCTCATAGAAAAAGAAAATCTCACATTAGTAGGAAACAAATTTTCATAAATAAGAAAATAAATGTACCTAATTTAGAAATGAAACATAAATGTCACAATACATCAATTTTAGCCACTACGCTAAGATCTCATCAGCTCTAACGGGACACGTTATTCTTAAAATTAACATTTTTACAATTCTTCAAATTAAGATTTTCTTTTAAAATTTTAATAACAGTAAAATTGTGTTATTTTGGCCATTTACAGAACATAAATCAACAAGTCTTAATATCCTTCAAGGAGTACTATAATTTTCTATGAATTATAGTAAGAACTTAATATTTCCTAGTCTTTTTTTTTTTTAATATTCTTTTTGCTAGTTTAAATACAACAACAATGCTACTATCACATAAAAAATTTCACATAATGCTCACATACACACATGCATACCGTGGGCCCTTGCCTGATATGTGGGGCCCGCAGTATGTATGTGTGTGTATGCGAGCATTATGTGAGATTATTTATGTGATAGTAGCATTATCTTAAGGGTCTTTTTAATATGTACTCTAAGAGCACATGCTAAGCACACAATTCAAGAGAATATTTTCTTGAACTGTGTGCGTTTTCTCTTGATTTCTGTATTTGTACCAAGTTCAAGGAGATATGTATACAATTCAAAAAAATATTCTCTTGAACTGTGTGCTTAGCATATGCCCTAAAGTCGCATGTTAAAAAATTCGTTATTTTAAACCCAAACCCTTACTTAATCATTGCTAATGTTTAAACTCCCACCCTTTTAATACACAAAGGACCAGAATAACCCTTGGGCCAAAACAATTTGGTTTGACTACTACAACGTACGCCGTTTAGTGTAGACCGGACCCCACACCAGTCATGGCGTGCGCACCTGGTCTATGGCCCACTCCCAAGTCCCAACCCATTGTACACCTCTCCTCTCCCCTCTCTCTCTCTTTTTTGCTGAGAGAGAGTTTTTGATTTTGAAGCAATCAATTTTTGAAAGACGGAGGAGGAGAAGGATTTCAGTTCATAAACTTCCTGCAATTTTATGGCGGTATTTAATTAATCTCTCTCTCTGTTATATATGCATACATATTTATGCAACGGTTATATGTTGTATATTTTTGTTCTTTACAAAAGATTGTCCATCTCTTTTATGGTTTAGATATTGATTTGGTCAATTCGATTTTACACTGTTTGTTGTTACTTAACTTTATGTTCCCTGTGAAATTCATGGATATGTATGTAGTTTTTCCTTTCATATATCTACTTTTGGTTCTGCAGGGGTCATGACTAGGCTATAGGCTAGCTAGTAGTTTGTATTCAGTGTTTGGCATTGGTTTTTATTTGGAGAAACTTGTGTGCTTTCTAATTCTAGGTTTTAGGTATTAGATAGAATCATACTAAATTCATGACTTTCTCCTAAACTTTACTTTCCCCCTTTGATATAATGGTATATGCTTCACTTTTATTTAGTTTATGATGATTGGGGGATGTATATATTATACCTACGTTGGCAATTTTGGTATGAAATAGTCCCTCGCCAAATGGTTTAGAGTATAAATTTAATTCCATACTTGGGATTAGATGTATTAAAAGAGTATAAATATTCCAAATTTATCTATGGATTTTGTGGATAACCTATGTTGGCAAATTTTACTTATTCCTAGGAGTGAGGATAGTATGGTTTGGAATCTAATTTTAATATGCTAAAACCTTTTCTTATTTGCAAAAAGAGGAAAATGGTATGTATCTGCATGTTCAAGTGTTCTCTCTCTTCTAAGAGTTTAGCTCACCACTTCATAATTCATATTCATGATAAATTTTCGCTATGTGCTTGATGGGAAGCTGTTAAAACTTTGAGGAAACTGGGGGTCTTGTTATGGTCACTGAATGATGTTGGCTGGTATTTGTTCTTTCTTGTGGGTTTATTAGATAGAGCTGTAGAAAAGCTTTTTACTCATTGGAAATTAAAATGAAGAAAAGGAGTCCAACAACTTCCGTGTGATTATTGATTTTACCATTTTGATACCATCAGTAATAAAGCTTACTTGTGATTATTGATTTTACTATCTTGATACCATCAATAATAACACTAATTGGTCTATCGATTACATCCAAAGAAAACTGGTCTGCATTTATATATATTTTTAATATATTATTGACATCGCAAATTAACCTAAAGGAAACAAAAGGACAAAGGTTATAGTACTAAGAAATAGATTTGGGGAACTTTTGATGTTAGACAGGACTTGGCATTGGCTAAACCTAGATGATGAAAAAGATTCAACTAGCCAAGCCCAAGTGGTATGGTTTGAGCTTCAGTGAATTCTGCTGAGTAGAGAAACAGATTATTATGAAAAATTAATTATTTTGTTTGTGTGACCTTCTGGTAGAGTGTGACTTTCAAAATACTTCTAATTCTGGGTTTAATTAAAGTGTTAAAATTGTCACCATTCATTTGGATAGACTAAAAAGATTTATTATTGCAGGTACTTACTGTAGTCGTTTGACATATATAGCAACTTACAGTTACAATTTGAGTTTGAATCTTGTTTAAGCGTGGTTGGCAACTTGGTATTATATGATCAATAAGATTTCTTGATTCAATTAGAAGGATGTTGTACACCTCAAACTTCTAAAACAATTAACAATCCTCTGAAGAATAGTTGGCAGTCTAATTAATTTTGGATTGAGTTAGAGTAAAGATTGATGCGGAACACAATTTAGTACTCTGAGGGAGCAGACATTCCATGTTGCTTCCAGGCACCAAAAATTTGTTTCATAATCATAGTCTTTTCTATGGAATTTGAAGAGATGGCTTATTACTTTTGAATGGTTCAATTACACATCAGAATCAGAACTCTGCAACATGAAGCACGCATGAGTAATTTTATCTTCTTGGCTCATATTCCTGATCTTCTGTGTACCATGCCCTATTTTTCACTGTTGGGTTTCTATGTAAACAGTTGTTCACTGGTGGCTTGCTTGTTATACTTCTATTATAGTATTCTACTTTTTATTTAGATTGTACATCAAAACGTGGAATTTAATAAATGAGCGCCTACATGATGGAATCTTGCAAATGCCTAAAGTATACTACATTTGGGTAACAACTTTTTGCATCAAATTGAATTTGATGCTCTCTTTCTCTCTACCCCTTATAATGAGACTGTTTCTCATTTTTGTCGTCAATTCCTGCCACTGCCTGCAAGCACAACCTAGATGTCTTTTTTCCCCTGATAATTAACATGCACTGCCTAGATGTTTATTTTTATCGGTCTCAACTCTGTTGTTTATCTTTTCAAGAAAGATGTTTAACTGTTCAAGTGTTCCTATTTCTGAAACACCCCTGTTCCCTCTATCTAATTATATGGCAGTCTTAGGCATTATTTAGAGTTTCCCTTCCTTACCAGTAATTTTACTTCTATTACTGTGCAACACCCTTGGTCAATAAATTAATTTCTGCTTGTCAGAGAGCTCTACAGTCCTCGATTTGTAGTCATTTCCCCTTCGTATAAGAACTTTTTTTTATATAAGAAATCTTGTAAACCTATCTTTCTGGATGTTCTCTTGAAAGCTTACCATAATTTCCTCTGGTGGGTGAAGCATATGTTTTTGGTTATCAAGTAATATGCATGTCCATAGTAGAACAAATGGTTCACCCACATACCTGAATTTCACTGTAATCTTTCGCTCCTAACATGTCACATTATGAGTAACAAAGTGAGGATGAAATTTTCTAGATTTGCAGTGTCTACAATAGTTGACGTAATTGGATTAGTGCTACTTCTGTACATACACGTGAAACTATAAATTTCCTCCTTTCTGTCTTTAGACAGCAGTGAGAATTCTTAAGCTAAAACTTTTACTTCCTTCAGGAAAAAGGTCTACCATTGCCAAAATTTGGTGAATGGGATGTCAATGACCCAGCATCGGCTGAGGGATTCACTGTGATCTTTAACAAGGCTCGGAATGAGAAAAGAACAGGTGGCAAAGCTGATTCACCACAGAAAGACAACTCCACATTCAAGCATAGAACAACTCTTGGAAAGCCTCCATCTGTAAGATACAATCAATATATTAATTTATTTGGCTTGATCTTTGAAACTCCATCTGTATGATTATTTTTTTAAAAAAGTTTTGCAATTATCCTTAGCTAAATGAATGCTTTGATGTGTCAAGAAAGAGCCAATTGCATAAATGTTTCATTAGTTTTAATATGAAAATTTTGCACATGTAATTAGTTTTCTTATTCATATCTTCCACATAATACATACATGCAGACCACTTTGGTCCATGCAAATTACTGAGATCCTAATAATGCATATCCTTGATATAGTGAATTGACCTTTTACTATGTCTAGAGCTTCTGAAAATTCCCAAAAGTTGTACAATAACAACATATTCTCTTTTTTCTCAGCTCAAAATCATTTTTAAAATTTGTTTTTGTACCCATTGAAATCATTTAGGAACTGTTAGAAATCATTGTACCCGTTGAAATAAGTTAGGAAAATAATTGTTGAGGGAACAACTAGTTTCTTCAATGCCTCCTTTAAGTTTGATGCATTAGCTTCATTTTGATCTTATCAACGTTTATTTGCAGAAAAAGTGGTTTTGCTGTATGCAATCTGCTTCTGCAGAATCCTGAAAGTACAAGAGAGAATTACTCGTCTAGCTATGCCACATGATGTATTCCAGAAGACTGGAGCTGCAGTGCAAGCTGTGATGGATCACCCTGGATTCATCCTGTTGTGATTTAGACGACATTGTGGGGTTGGCCAATCAAATATTTGGTGTTGTGCTTTTCAATATTATATTGGGTGTCGGTAGTTATTTATTTATTGATTGATTGATACTTCACAATATGTTGCAATGATGTTAAGTTTTATATGGATGAAATGGCTTTGATTATTGTTCTTTACCTATCTATATATACTTGCCCCAAAAATTTTTGACTTCCCTATAATTAGTGAACACTTCATTAAAGGCATTTCTCAATTTTCTGGGCCTTGTGACTAGTAGTATATTTTTGTTGGGGCATCCTTCTATCCAGAGAGGACTGAGGAGCTCCCCAAGCACTCACTTCCTTGAACTTCTTCATCTCCTTATTCTCTTACTCTGCTGCCATCAATATCAATCATCTGTCATTTCCTCGTGTTTCCGACTTTGGTGATAGGTGGTTGAAAGATCTTATCTTGCAAGTGTAAGAGCTAATTAGTTTGCCTACGCATCCTACTTTTGGCAACTTAAATCTCCTCTTATTGTGTCCTAATCAAAGACCGAAAGATATCTGGAAACCCATCTTCTTCAGCTTCTGCATCAACAGATGTTGGTCCAAATCATCAGTTCATTCCCATTTTTATTGTTATTGTAAGAAACTGCTAGATACAAAGATGCACACACAATAACAAACCCGAGACCAAGAGAGCACAAAAATTGGGTAATTCATTACTTGTGTTGCTCAGTCTTGATATTAAAAGAATAATAATAATCTCCTTCCTTCAAATACTAAAATTCCCAACATTCTGGGGACAAAGGCCCTAACAATCATCCAAGGACATCAGTAGTGGTAAAAATAAATATTGTGACACTTCAAAATCCATAAATTTAAAGCTCAAGTTCCGTCTGCATAAGCTGGAGCGAGTTCCAGTAGGAAGCGTAGTGTATCTAAACTCTGGATGTTCCAAGCTTTCGCTCAAACAGGCGTTGCAAGAGGTAGACCTGGAGAATACTAGCACCAATTAGTGCTGCTGATTCAAAGATTGCCTTGTGGATTGCTCTCCTACTCAGTCCTTCATTCACTGCACGACCCCCCCATGGGCGAGGGACAAAATCCAAGGTTAATCACGTTGTGAAACCAGTTGCCAAGTAAAACAACAGGCCAACTTAGTGTGTACCTATTGCCTGGCGGTCAGTCTGAGCTTCTAACCAATGCTGTTCAAACTGGATGTTGTAGAGTGCTTCCTCCAACTTTGAAATCTGTTCCAGCAAGGGATTGAAATGGTCTGCAAATATTTAGATAGAGATCCGCTTTCATACTTTACTTCCAAAGGATAATAAACATAATGGCCAACATGTAATGAAGAAGAGACGCCAGGGGAGCAGCCAAGTGTGTGTGTGTGTTTACCATCCTTTGCGTGTTGATCGTAGTATGCATAATGGCCAACATGCACATCAAAGTCTATGGTTTCATGATAAGGAGATTTATTGGTAAAGCAGAAGCGATAAGTGCCTCTCTTTTGAGCCATAAACTCGTACTTGTCCGTAGCCTTGTCATGAAAATCGTGTATCTGCTCACCAGAAGGTCCCTTTATCTGATAATTTCAACACAACTGGAATCAAAGGTATACTCGAGATGAAGAAAAGTGAGAAATTAAATCAGGAGGCCTAACATGGTTTTGTATGAGCATACCTACGGACTTTATAAAGATTCACTAGTCAGAGTCATTGCACTAAAACATGTGTATCAAATTTCAAGAGCATGCAAAAGAATTCCAAGAAAATTAATTTTATCCCTGAAATGTCACCAAATGATTACACAATTCTTTTGCAGAGCATATAGATTAGTTTGAATATTTAATACTCCCCCCTTTCCAAAAAATGTATGGAATAAAAAAATAAAAATGTAAAAAAAATTACCACAAGATCAACACCCTCCTCGCCGTAATGCCATGGCGCATCGGTCTTGATAACAACAAAAGAGACATGAACACTGTCCCCCTCGTATTCAACTTTATGAGAGAGGCACTCTTCTCTATCAATCACAAACCTAATTCCTACTACTCCTTGTACTATAATTGATAACACACCCACCAATACCAATACCATCATCATTATCTGCATATATATATATATATACACACACAAAACAAAAGGTAAGGATCTATCTAATCGAGGGGAATTACCTTACCTTAAACTGCTGGTGGAATTTTGAGGTGATGAACCTAATCAGAAGAATCAATTTTGCAGGTGACTTACTTTTGAGGCAGTTTAAGATTTGTTCGTCAGTTGGTTTGGTCTCTGGGCCCTGGGGCCAGACCCAGACCAAAGACAACAACAACAACAACAACTTAGTTTTTCTCAACTTAAGGCGTACACAAATAAACAACCGAGTTCTAATATCTTTCTCGTTTTCCGTTTGGGCTTTGGTTGCTTTTATACGATACCCGGTCCGGTTCCGGTATCAATGTTTTGACAACCAGTAATATGTTGCCACGTCAGACTATTGAAGTTACTTTACCTATTTTATTTTATTTTTTATTTCAAGTATTCGTTTTAACTTTTAGAGTGTTTTTCATAAATACAGGACTGCTATTTATTTGAAGTGTTGTTAAGGTGATAAAAAATAATTATAAAATGATGTGACAGTGTAATTAGTGGATGATTTATTATTTTTTAAATATTTTTTTGTCACTATTGTTATTTTACTCCCTCGCATGGTTTTAAAATCCGAACCCGGCAGTCCGACAGGTAAAAATCGGAACAGGTTTAGACCAATTAATTAGTCTTGGTCAAAATTCAGGTTGACCCGTTGACCACCGGTTCAACCGGTAAACCTGATTAATTGATCCGGTGAACCTTTTTTTTTTTAAACAAAAAAAATTAATATTAAAATTAACCACTTTTATTAATATTGTAACTCATCTTTATTATGTTTTAGTTCATAAAAAATAAGTTTTTTTAAAATTTTATTAATTACTAATAATATATATTTTTATATATTAATGACGTCACTGGTTCAATAACGGTTCGACCACTATCCATCCACCCGGTACTTTTTTGGTTTGATGAACGGTCCGGGTCTGAGCTCTATCGTCTCATCCAAAATGTCTCAATTATATTTTTCATATAAATTAAGAAAATCAAAAACAAATATTGCAGTATAAAAAAAAATTTATTTTATGCACAATAGATCTATACGTGTTAGTACTCTAAAGATTTTGTAATAAACTCCACTTAAATACTTTAGATATTTCACGTTTATATTATGTATTTCATACGTCTTTGTTGAGGAAAAGTATGAGATGGAGGGAGGAAACATGAGGGAGTCTCAAAATAATTAAATAAGTAAATATTATTTGTGTTGAGAATATTTGTTACGTCTCAAGACCATTAAATAAGCAAAAATTATTTATGAATATGAGATGATTCATGACAAGACACCCCAAATATGTATATTATAATAATGAGAATTGATATTTTTCCAAAGTTATTTGATATTTTCACAAGTGGTTTCTACTCTTAAAGTTATTCATCTTTTTATGTTCAATTTACCCTTATTTGTAGGCAGTGGCGAAGCCAGAAATTTGATCCAGTGGGATCAAAATTTTGTGATGCTATAAATAATTTGGCGGGGTTTGGGAGCGCATCCCCCGAGCCAATTTTTTAAGATAATTTTGCGCTTTTTTGACCAGTTGCATATGTAAAACAAGTATTTTGTTATAATATTGTTAATATAACACGTAATAACATTATATATATATATATCCCTTATTGACCCCTAATACGCCTTTCTAATCACAAATTTGTTAATAAATATTTAAATTTGTTATGTTATAACAACAATATAAATTAGATTATTATTTATTTTAAAAATATTAGAAGAAGTTGCATACATCAAGGAGTAGAAGTAATACAAAATTGAGAAAGTTATAAAAAAATCAATTTGATCCCGTATATTAAAAAATTTATAAAATTTCAGTGGAATCAATTTATTCATTATATTTAAATTTCTTCTAACTTTATCATATGTTATAAAATAATTTTTTTTTAGTGGGGTCAATTGACCCCACAACCCCCAACTTGGCTTCGCCCCTGCTTGTAGGCTTGTAGCAATACTCAATTACACACTTATCCTCCACTCTTTTCTTCGCAAATCATTGGCATTGTCCATCTCCATCGATCTAAAACTAGTCTTGTTGCAAAAATTCCTCCATAAATAACAATAGATTGAAAGTCTTCCCTCACTAAACAAATATCAATAGCAAAACTTTATCCCCTTAAATAAGGACCAACAATCAAACTTCGCAAGCGAATGCCACTTATATCGCCAACCTCCTCGGTTCTTCAATAACATCAAGTCCATATACTCAGAGTATCGTTGATCACTTTGAAAACTGGTGCATCTGAAATTCCAATCACCGATCTAGATATTACACTCAACTAATCAATGTGATTCATTTTTATCTAAGAGGAAGAAGAATAATTTAAGAAAGAGAATGCGGGTTGCACTTGTTGACTGGAATATGTAAGAAGATGACATGGTAATAGTTGAAAAAAGACTTACATGAGAAAGATTTTATTAATTTATTATGAACTTTAATGTATATACAAGGAACTCAATGTTGCAACTGAGATCATTAAACATGAAAACACCAACAATTGAAAGGCAAAATCCAAGCTGTTTCTGAATCTATGAAATACCTATTCAGAAAATTTTAAACTAATTAAGTATGAATATTGATATTTTCACAAGCTAATTTGATATTTACATAAATGAGTCTCATTTTTAACTAAACCAATCATTTGTGCATTAAACTAACTATTCCAAATTACCCCCACTTGATAAATAATTAAGCATCTAGTTGCTTAACTTTATTTAATTAATAGCGTTACTCAATTGAATACAACTTTTATTTATTTAATTATTATGATAATAATAATATTAATAATAATTAGAAAATAGTTAGGAAATAAGTGACAAAAATTATTTGCACATAAAAGTTAAGATCTAAGGCTTTCTCCCACCAGAAAAAAAAAATTTATTTTCAGAATTTCTATTATCATATCATATTACTAAATTAAGATTTTTATGAAATAAATTATAATTAAAATGTGTACATTTTATATATAAGACTGTGTAAATTTAAACTTTATATATAAGACTGTGTAGATTTAAAATGTGTAAACTTTAAATATTATGTAAACTTTATCATATCATATAACTAAATATGTAAATTATTTTCAGAATTTCTATTATCATATCATATTACTATATTAAGATTTGTTTACAAATTATACTTAAAGTATAATTTGTAAACGAATTATACTTACATTAAGATTTTTATTAAACAAATTATACTTAAGATTTTTATAAATGTGTAAACTTTATATATAAGTCTTTTCCCATATATACAAAATGTATATTAGGCTGCCGATGAATCATAAGATGATAAAACCTTACATGTCTTGTGGTTCGAAGACTCTGAACAAATAAACAATTTGAAACTTCTATTTTATCTTATTATATCAATTTTTATGAGATTAATTCAGATGAACAGTTCCAATGTCAAACTTAAATTAATTTTTACAATCTTATAAGATTAATTTTAATTTACATAGTCTTATATATAAAGTTTATACATTTTAAGTATAATTTGTTTCATAAAAATCTTAATTTTAGTAATATGATATGATAATAGAAATTCTGAAAATATGTTTTTTTCTTGGTGGGAGAAAGCCTTAATTAGATCCTAATTTTTATGTGTAAATAATTTTTCTCACTTATTTCCTAACTATTTTCTAATTATTATTAATATTATTACTATTATAATAATTAAATAAATAAAAGTTGTCTTCAATAAAGTTAAGCAACTAAATGTTTAGTTATTTATTAAGTGAGGGTAATTTGGACTTAAGAACTAAATTGTATAATTAGTTTACTGCACAAAGGATTGATTTAATTAAAAATGAAATCCGTTTGTAAAAATATCAAATTAGCTCATTAAAATATCAATTCCCTGTAAAAATAACAACTTAATGTTCAAACAATATTATTATCGTATGAGTATTAGTACAAGTAATTATTTATCTAAAATTATACTATACCCAAAGATTAATTATTTTAATATTTTTTTGTGAATACTCACAGGTACATATGGTACTCCTGGGCATGAATCAATGTTTAACTCTCCAATTTTAATTAGGAAATTGATGTATTAATTCACATATCGTACTTTAGAACTTTTAAACTCTAGCTAGCAAAATTGTATTGAATATTATTTAAGAAATTGATAAATTCACAACAGAAAATGATATTTTTGTATAAAAACGGTCGCTATAGGTTCTATTATTTACTCTCTCACTCGGAACAACTCCGACAAAGTTCATGCTTCTTGCACAAGAAATTACTGAGCATTATTTAGATTTAACAAAAAAATATGATATATCAACATGAAAATAAAAGAATATATTTTTCATACAAGAACTTTCTATATCCATATAAATTATTTTAATTAAAGACCAGTTTAAAACTATTTTCCACTAGGAAGTAACAACTACTTGTCCTCTTTGTCAAAATTGAGATTGGCGAGTCTCAATCAAAATAATAACTCATGACATGGTCACCTAGAATAGAATAATAATACAAAAAGTTTAAAATAGCTCAATCCCGTCCCATGTCACAAACATACTCCTACTTACCTTATTAAATGAGGGAGCATTCCATTCCAAAAAGATTCAGCCTTGATGTTTAGCACAAAGTTGTAATCAATGCAACTTTTCAACAGCAAAGGGGATACAAACAAGTACTCTCTCAGTTACTTAATATAATTCGTTCTAGAATTGTACACAAATATTAAAGAATTAATTGTAAAGCATTAAAGATAATATCAATTGTCTATATTACCCTTATATTAAAAAAAAGAAGATGTTATTTATTAGACAGATGATAGTGAGAGAACCAAAATTATATTTAATACTTGGGATAATATTAGAAATTAAGCAATTAATGCTTAGTTGAAATTCTCAAACTACTTATATTAAGTAACAAAAACATTTTTCTAAAACTAAGGAACGGAGGGAGTAGTATATAAGATACCTCCTTCATGCACAAGTACAACACTATACAACAAATATGAATCGTGCCCTTAAAAAGGCCGTAGTTCTACATGCAACACACTGAGTAGCAAAAAAACACAGCCTCTCACACCTTAAGGTTTAGCCGACTCTAACTACCTGCATGACCCCATGAAGCTCAGTATAGTGATGATTTGTCTTGGTCAGCAAAAAGTCGTATCATTTTTGTCCGCAAACTTAAGGCACTTTACTTCGACAAACCTGCACTTGCTTTAAATATAAAAGGGAAAAGATCATGTGAATATATATGTTTATATTAGTACCATCCAGAAGACCAAACAGAAGAAAACATAAAGGTTAAGCAGCTTGGAACAGCCGGGCTCGTGTTTATTATTATTGTATTACTTTGTGAGTAATTATATATATATATATATATATATATATATATATATATATATATTCTTTTCTAGCTAGTCAGTGAAGTAATCCCCAGCACATCAGCGGATAAAATATCAATAATCAATAGTAAGCAGTATAATGGATACTCTCCAGGGTTCACTCCAGTTATTATAAATTAAGAGAATCATTTAAGCTTGCATTTTTTGATGATACGGAACACCCAGCTACAATCGTTAGAGCCACAGTGCTTACAAAGTTTATATCTCACATTTAGTTCTGAACAGAATTCAGATCACATAAAATTGAGAGTTGCTAACTTCTAATACAAAACTGGAAATTTGTAAATTACCTCAATGCATGAGCCACATCCCCAACAGATCTTTCGCTTACAACAAAGCTAAAATGCATGGAAAGTACATGAGCCCTTCTTCACCTCTGCATCTAACCTCTTGTGAAGTTGTCGTTGATGTTCAAGAAAGTCCATAAACAAATTCCTTAGTCCCTCGGCTCTACTGTATTCTTCAGTTCCTAAACGAACCACCTTTAATTTGTTCTCAATGATTTCAGTCTGCAATTTGTAATATAAGAAGTCAAGGGCAAACACAATCATGATACGTACAAAATTAAATACTACACATAATCCAAAAGAATATATCTCACCTACATCCAATTTCACAAAACTATGCTTCTATATTTCTTTTTAGTTTCCTCCTCAGATATTCTCCGTTATTCTGTCTGTAATAGATACTAAATCAACAATATCTTTTCAATGTCTAGCAGTGTACTTATGTGAAGTAAAATGTTTTACATAGAAAAGTCTTGGTCATTCTTCAAAACTATGCATTTAGGAATACGAGTCATTGCACCACTGAATGACGTAGTTGAGGATACTTTTTCTTTAGGGTATTCGGTAATTTTACCTATTCAAGCCACATTCGCTAGGATTTACCAAAAGCACATATCCCTCTATTGGGAACTGAACCTTGCACAAAGCAGGAAATACACCTGAGCTTCAAAGCTAGTGATCCCCAATCATAATCCTAAGTAACCAACACTCTTGTTCACTTTACAGACAATTAGTTTTGAAAGAACTTCTAAATTCTTGAATTTTTATCAAATGACTCGTTCAACTGTAAACTCAAATTAGCAGTTCCCTGAGAAATTAAGGCCAGTATAAGAAAGAATTTTTTGCACCAATTCTGAGTTTTGGAAAGTCAAAGCACATGAAAGCAGTGAGAGCTTGGCCCATAATCTTTCCAAAACAATACACTGACATATTAGTCCTTTGTCAATTTCTTTGCATATTGGCTTCTATCTTCTAACTGATGATAATACTACTCAGTCAAGTATTCAAACTGAAGAACTCTCTCGTATAAGATTTCTCAGTTCTTGCTCGTAAAATTAGATTAACATGTGATTGGTAGTACACAGATCCACAGATATGTATCATGCTCATCAAGATCTCCTGTAGTATCTAATTGCAATGCAATAGAAAAAAATATTATAATACTGCAAGCTGGATTAGATTACCTGAGATTTAGGCATTAAGCTCCCAAGAGTTGTTCTAAAAGTTCCACACCTTAGTCTCTTTTCGGTTATGATCCATGGCCTGCAAAAAATAAATGAGAAATATCAATGATAACCAGGCATTGAACAACCAAAAAACGACATCTTATCAAGAAACAATAACCTGCAAGTTCTAAATACTTGCAGTGAAGTAACTAATTATTTTCTTATAACTGACATATAGAATTTGCTATTTATGGTATCTGGCATACTACATATATTATTTACACATTCTCTCTAAATTTACAATTATATTCGTTTGTAGCAGCATTCAAACTAATCAATAATTGAACGAACTAACTCAAGAGGCATCTTTTATAACATAGGTTCTGAAAGCAGCAGGTGATTAATTCCAGGGACACTATAAGAAGAAAGGTAGGAGAAGAAATGCATTAATAACTATGAACATCATAAGAAAAATAAAACATTATAGCAACACTCACCAAAAAACATTTTATTGGCCACATTGTAATATTGCTACATCGAATACCTATGTAAGCAGTGTATGTATGGTTGTGCATGGTTGTGTGTATGTGGCAGAAGTGCAAGACAATAAGACAAATGAGAGAGATAAAGACCACCAGCAATAGAGAGACTTTCCACATGAGTTGAGGTTCTCAGCATATTTATGGGATTATATATATCTACTAACCAGTCGTAGCCCAGTTGCGTTGTACATTGAAATTAAGACTAACAATGAACCATGAAGCTATGAAAAACATCACTACTGTTTGTCTGCCGACTCTATCTGTATAATCACCATAATATTAAAGAATTTGCCGTCGCTGAAGCTTATTCCATTCTCGATGCTAAGTTTGCATTACTATAAGTGAAAAGGAGACTGTTCTCAACCAACATTCAAAACATTAACTTGCACAAAGTTCCGGCTGTACATGATTATAATCCAATGCATAAATTAGCAAAAATACACATAAACTTACGTTCCATGATAATGAATTGAGAAAGAAACTAACAGATTTAGGAAGCATTTAAGTATTCATGCACAATTGTATGGCGTACCTTCCTGTCGAGGATATGATAATGTGGTCAGGATTGACTAAAAACTCATATATCTGTTTAAGTTTTGCTTTGGAATCCAACACAATGGCACCTCTTGTATATGATTCTTCTGACAAACTTGGGAAGACATACGCTTGAGCTGAAATAGAAGTTTGTTTGTGAATGAATTCCATGATTGATGTTGGGGACAAATCTTTTTCCAAATTGTCAATCATTACGTAATGGTGACTGCCAGTCTCTTCGATGCTATTCATGCAGACTCCTCCTATATCTTGATCTTGGTCATCATGTTTAACACATTTGACAGATCTCCCTGCAATTAAAAAAAAAAGAAAATGAAAGAACTTTTAAACTAGAAAAGAGAATGGATAAGCAAACGGAACTTACAATCCATCATGTTTTAGCATAGTATTAACTGTCAACTAATTTCATTTAAGGGATAACCTTCATTTGTCTGTACTGTACCTAAGAACTTCCTGGAATGCTCCATATCCTAAAACAAGAAGAAATCCCTCAAACACTTGAAGATAACACATGCAATGGTAATTGAATATTATACAAAAGTTTTGCACATAGTAACTTGCCTGTAATCCATCCTTTGGTGAAATTGATTTCCGCTTTCCTGAAGGACATGTTGGTCCAGATAGACAAACCTCAGAAACTGAACTAGATCTGAGAAAAGCCTTTTTTATTCTCTCCTTTGCCAAGTTTGAAAAGGAGGCCAATGTAGAATTGGGAGGGGAAGTAGATCGCACTATGCAAATATCTGCAATATTTGTAGGTGAAAGATTACCCTCATTGGGACCATGTAGCCAGGACAGCACAAACGTGCACAGACACTCCTCTTCTATCTTCTCAAACAAATGATCCTTATAGTCCACCTATCAAATCCAGGAAGAACAATAATATGTAAGCGGAAAATAACCAGTAACTCTAAATTATTGCTTACAAGCCCACAATATCAGGCCTATCATTTAAAGTAAATTCGTACTGCACACATTGTGGATTACTGCACACATTAGCAACGTCTAAAGTTAAGTCTCTATGCTCAGTTAATGAGAGAAATTACAAATTCTATATTAATAAAGGAACTATTTTGCAGTTAATGAGAGAAATTACAAATTCTATATTAATAAAGGAACTATTTTGCATGTAAGAGCACTACGCCACTACCATTAGATTAAGTTTTTCCTTTCTTATATTCTCCAGAATCAAGAAAATGGAACTATAAACAAAATGAAACACAATCATGCTTCTTTTCTTTTTGTTTACTCAGCAGCAAGAATTCATTCAGGGTAGAACAACTATACAAGCACTCCCCAGTCCCCTCCCACCCTTACCACCAAAAACTTTCTTTAAAAATGAATTCACACATCTAATAGCTATACTGATGTCTTTGGTATTAAAAGAAACTAGTTAATATTAATTCCACAACAGTTACCGAAAATAATAACAATCAAAAACATATCCAAATACTTAATTAATCTTCGGTAATTTATCTTCAACACAGAAATCGATTCATAAATAAATAAAACAGCCAAATGGAGCTTCAGAATACTCACAGCGTCGACAATGGCGTCGTAGAAGCGAAGGTCGCCGCCATCTTTAGACGACAAACAGGCACAAACCCTCATCCCTTCCCTGATTCTGTAGCATTCGCTGTCCTGTAGCTGTTCCGATAGCGGCCGGAACCTCTGGCAGAACTCGTCGACGGCTTCGATAGTCGTGAAATCGCCGGCATTATAACTCTCTTGAGGGAAATTTTGGTATTTCACGGTGAGCGTCTCGCCGTTAAGAATCACCCCGACGCTATACCAAGCACTATCATCCGCACATAGGAACTCGTGGTCGTAAACTTCGCCGGAGCCGGAATTCATCTTCGTTTAGGGGTTTCGTATCGCCACCGCGAAATGAATGTAGATACAGAGTATGATTTAGGTACGTACACAAGGACCGAGGTAGATAACTTGGTGGAGGTGCAAGAGGGGAGAGAAGAAAGTGACACGTGGCGTTCTGTCGTGATGCCAATATATTAATATTAATATTAATTACTCCATATATTATGTTATTGTTTCTACTCCACAAGTCAATGTATTTTATCAGAGTGTATAAAAGAAATCTTTTTTTTAATGGCCCATATTCACATGTTTGAAATGAAAATAAGACGTACTCCTACACCTGACACATGTTTATTTTTAAACTTTTTAAATGATAACATATATTCCTTCCGTCTTTAAAAATGATGGTTAAAGATTTATAAAAAATTATCTAAACAGATGAGATAAAATACACGTGAAAGATAACCAAGTCCTTTAGCGGAGCTCATTAATATAAAAAAATAATCTTGTGAGAGTCACCGAAGATAAATTTAGAATTTTTTTTGCTTTTCTCCGATACTTTTTACTTTTCCTAATGTGTCCAAATCGTACTTTCTTCGTCATTCTAAGCACAAGCTAAAGATGAATTTGAAAGGAAAATGCCCAAACACTTGATGCTATCTCAATGAAAATGAAACAAGTTCCCAGCCACCCTTGGGCTCAATAAACTTTTACAAGGTAATCACTTTTTCTAATAAGTATACTTAAAACTGGATGTGGATTGTAAACCACAGAACATTATTATTGAAGGGTGGGTGGACTAGAATTCAGGAAAGGAATACAAAACTGAGAAAGAAGCACCCCATTATGTCCTCTTGCAACAAACTTAAGAAGCTATATCTTTGCCAAAAAGCTCGGTTATACCCTTCGTTGGATCCTTTTGTTTCACAATCGACTCCCCAACCAATACCTGCAAGGAGGGCGGCGTAACCAAGTTAGCAGCCAGTCAGAATATTCTCATTCTATAAAGTAATATACCCAGGTCAACATGTTAACGTTAAGGTGTTTGACGCCGATAATTATTTTTTTAAAAATGTGATCAACAAAACAAAAATATACAAGCACGGCGATAATATTATACAACACTACATGGCCGGTGAATGAAACAGTTCCATCTTCCACTTCGGAATATGTAATAAAAATGCAACGTAAGAAGCTAAGGATAAATAAGCTTACCGCTTTGACACCAGCTTCTTGTACATATGCGATATCATCAGGAGTAAAAATTCCAGACTCCCCGACCACCTAATAAACAAGAGAGTGAAAGATTAGGGTTCGTTGGAGCAGAGAAGGGAATATGCATTTCTCCATGAGAAACACTAGAACTGATAATATGTTAGGTTCGCATTTAATGGTTAATTAAATAGTTACAGCTTACAAGGCAAGTAAAAAGATCGCTTACAATGATGTCTTTTTGACGAATCCGTTCCCCACGCTCTCCTTGAAGAAGCTTTTTTGTGTTACTAACATCAACCTTAAATGTTTCTGCACACAAGCAAAGTAAACTTGCTGACCACAAAATTATGATGATTAAAGTTACATGGCTACTCGTGAAGGATAGTATGTTTTTTTAATACCCTAAGGGTGCATCTATGCTGATTCATGCCTTCTACTATAAGCTCCCAAGCACTTTGCCAGGGTTACAGAAATTAAGTTGTACTTATAGTTTAAGAAAATTAGTGGAAAATATTCTGACACACAGTTATGTCTGAATTATCCGTATTTAATTTTTAGACAAATGCATCTCCGGGAATCGTATAGATAATTCAAATCACTAATATTTACCAGTTAAAACTATTGAATCTTTAACTATAAAGTATATATTACAAGATCAACATACCAATGAGTCAAAATTTAATTGTTCTGTAGGGGGTTTCAAGTTCAAAAAAGTACCAAGGTCACGGTTGTTGATGCCAATAAGTTCAATCCCTTCTATTTCAAGGACACGATCCATTTCCCTCTCATTATGTACCTTAATAACAAAAAGCAGAAGAAAAAACAACAAAAGTGATGATGAGTGTTATTTTCATATAGAAGCTAACAATATTATCATAGTAATAGAACAGAGGCAGACATGGTTATTTAGTCCGTTGCAAAATATTTGAAGTCCTTCATGAGTGCAGAAAGAAAACAAATGAAAATCTTTTGCTATGACAAGATTTTCCTTTAAATCATTAGGGGGGGGGGGGGGGGGGGGGAACGGGGTATGCAGATGCCATGCCTCTACAGAAATTCACAGCTTTGTGCCTCGAGACATACATTTCTCTCATTAAGTTGAACTAAAAGAACTGGTCACACTAAATACAATTTCACATACATATACGAGATCAAAAGAAAAAAGGATGCCTATCAATGTAGACTCAAACTTTAGCTAGAGGTCTATAAAGTATAAACTCTAACCCATAAATCACGTCTCATGCCATAAAAATAAGTATTATGGTTCAAGAGCTATTGGTTGTACACAAAAGAGATAAAATTGAATTCATGGACCTTTTCGTTTTTACTTATCCAAAAGATAGATAGATAGATAGATAGAGAGACAGAGAGGTAACATTGAAAAAAGCATAATTCAAACCTCAACAAGTGCTGCCAACCCAAGATTCTTGCAAATCTTAGACATATATCTGATATCAAGATCGGGTAAAACGCCAGCAATTAACAGAATCGCATCTGCACCTTTACTCCGAGCATAATAGATTTGCCACGCATCTATAATAAAATCTTTGCATAATAGAGGGCACTGCATACTTAAGTTGTGTCAGAAGCATACACTGAAGAGAGTTTTTACACAAAAATGCTAAAATTGTTGTTTGAGTTGTAGAGAAAACATTCTAGGAAAAGGGTACCTTTACTCCAGCATTCCTTATGCTCTCCAGATTTTCAAAGCCTCCCTTAATTCATAAAACATCAAAGAACTAAAAAAAAATTAGCTGCAGGAAATAGTTTTGGCTTCAATATTCAACACGAATACATAAAACCCGGAGCAATCAAGTCAAGATAGGACGAAATGCTGAAATCTTTAACTTTACCTGAAAATACTTCTTTTCTGTCAAAACACTAAGACATGCTGCTCCACCTTTCTCATAAGCCTTGGCAATTTCGACCTATCAGGAGAAATATTCAGAAAATTGATATAAATAATATATATATGTATATATCGAGAGACAGAGAGAGAGAACAGTTTAATTTCGATTTGCTTGTATTTGTTGAATGGCATTCTGGTAAAGAATGTATATATTGACCGATAATGGCATTCTGTACAAGCAGTCATCCCTAGAAGGTGAGAGATTAAGGAATCATCTAATAATCAAGTATTACATCTTCTCTCGATTCCTCAAGTGATTAAATTTTTACACTGATTAGCCCATTCTCAATTGTGGTTATAGTTAATATCTAGCACAGGGATTTATTACCAAGAAACCAGTGGTGGAAAATAAGTGAGTGGGGTAGTGATTCTTAGTTATCACACCCTAGTATGTTAAGGAATTCATTAAATCAAACCTAAGAGAAAGAGGATAAAGATAATCATAACACGGAGTAGGGAAAACAATCACATTGAGACAAGGGAGGATAATGATAATGCAGAGAGGTCGGAGGCAGTCCACCATTAAGCAGAAAAACTTAAATTTTTATTGAACTAAGTTGCGGAGATTAGGATTACGAATTGAAAAAGCTTCATCTGTGTTATTGGATTAAAGTTTATTCCAGATGTCCTTTTAACAGTTTAACCAGTGATGGGCATTGTTGTTATTATTAAAGACTATAACTGGTAGTAGAATACAGATCGACTGAAATGAAAGACCAACAATATCAATATACAGGAAAAATGCATATTATTAACCATGAGAGTAGTTGTGATAAAACTTAAAACACCAATGTCCTAAACTTTCTACAAATGACATCATACCGTACGGCATATTTCATCATGTGCATAATCGATATCTCTCTATGACTTGCATGGTAAAATTTCTTTATATATTTCACTTGATATCTGAAAGTTATTCATTAGAAAAGTTAATCACAAAAAATAAATCTTTTCAGACCCTAAAAATAATAGACATGCAGCACATGCATAGATAACCTAAATGAAGTTGTACACATAGATTAACCAAAATATAAACTGCGAACGTACTGGATCAAAATCTTCTCTTAAAACTCCTCTACTAGGTGAAGCCTTTTTCACTTCAGCAATTAGCCCGGGCAACCCAGTTCGCAAATGTGATGTTTTCAGCGCTCCGATAAAATCTCTAGCAGGAGGGGTGTTCTCAAGATCCCTTGCCACCACTGCAAGAGGTCTTTTCTCTTTCATCTGAAAATGAACCTTATAAATTCTGATGCAAATAATCAATATGCATAAAAGGGAAGAAAAAAAGAAGAAAGAAGGACCGCCACTAGAAAAAGAAGTGAAGAGAGATAAGAACAAGAACCTGTTTTCAGAAAGCTAAGGAAGAGAATACCTGTGACACTTCCACATCTTTGTTCCATATAATTTCCTCCAGTATGTTACGAGGAGTGTTGCCCTCATTCTGTAAACGAAACTCGAACTGACCTACATAATGCTGAGGAGGTCCTGTTGGGGGTCGCCTTCTTATTCTTATACCCTGAGTAGCAGCTAGTTCATCTTGGAATCTCCCAAGTTCCCACTCCTTGATTTTCAGTGCATCTCCTTCAGAATCACTACCTGAGGAAACTATTTCTGATCCGTCTTTCAACTCAGACTACATTTAAAATAAAATTTTATTTTAATTAGTTTTTACAGTCTTCCATAACGACCAATTCAACTAAATTGCACCTAATAAATCCAACAAATGTAGTTGATATGTAATAATACTTCAAGATCAAACAGGAAGTAGACTTCGATGAATTCGTATTTGCCGAGGAGATAAACCTTTAACTAAACTTATTTTCATCCTTTGAAAGTTTCACTTTTTCAAATATTTTAGGGTCCATATACTTTAGAAGTTGGATAGCTAGCCAAAGGAACATTTAATGGCAATTTGCTTATAAGTTCAAATGCTAGCTATGGAGCATACTTAATGGCCATTTTGCTGTTAATAGTTTATAGATGATCTTCCTTATCTACAACTTCTTTTCAAGATGCAAAACAAGTAAAAATTACTTTTAGGAAAGCAAACTATTCTTGTTATGGCTTTCAAGTTAGAACCTAAAATTGCTTGATAGCCAAGGTTGCTGGCCAACTGACCCAAATCCTAACAGGTAAGCAGTAACTTTAGGAATGCCCTTCAACAACGAGTCTACATAGTGATAGTGTAATTAACTAGAAAACACATCTATAATCCCCAAAAGTAAAATTGTACTGTAATGATCATATAACAAAAGTTACTCCAGTGTAAGAATGAAGAAACCATACACATAATAATCAAGCCAACACTCAAAAAGCTATTTGACACAACGAATAAAGTGTATCATAAGCTGCATCCATATGTGTATATATACATATATATATATATATATATACATAAAATGGAGAAAAGGAAAGAATAAATAAAATGAAAGACCTGTTGAGCTCGAATACAGCTGGGAACACATAGCTTATTAGTATTATAGCTTCTGGGTTCGCCCATTAAATCTCCAGGGATATAATTAATCGACCTTCGAAATGTGATTGCTCCGAATGCCGTCGGTCTGTGAAGACTCTGATTCAGGTACGATGACGGAACCCTAATACCAATCGGGGTTTCTCTCAACGAAAGCACGCCTTCCATTCCTTTTCAATTCAGTTCAATTTCAGCAAGCCCTCTGAACTTGTCGGAGTCGGACTGAGGATTATTGAATATTAAAATTGATGCGGCTCTGACCTGACCTGACCTGTATTATACTGCCGTTTCATAAAGGAGCCCCGTTTGATTTGAAGCCAACTTAGGAAATTGATATCCAAATTAATGCATGAGTTTATCTGATATTCTGATTGTACATAAAAGGTAATTATAATTACAAGATTTTATTTTATTTTTATTTTTTTGTATCATTAAACTTTAACAAATATTATTTTGGTGTTTTACGATAAATTTATGCTCAACAACAATTATCAAATTTATCAATATATGTGAATTAGTAGAAGCATTCAAGTTACTACCTCCGTCCCATAATAAGTGTTTTTTTAGCCTTGATATTTTTTTTCAAAATAAGTGATGTGTTAGGACTCCAATACAATTTTTATAATATTTTTCCATATATGCCCTTGTGCAACCAAATGGTATTAATTGCGTATTTATTGGGAAGTTGAAAGATTGAAGAAAGAGAAAGAGAGACCAAATGACAATAAAAAAAGTTTCAAACAAAACAAAGAAAGTATATTAAAGGTATTTTTGTCATTTTTGCTTGTGTATTGGTATGTGTGATTTAAACTAAAAAAGCACTTATTATGGGATGGAGGTAGTATTACACATTTTTAAAAAAAAATTATTATTAATATATATTTATCTAAATAATAATTAAATAATTGACGTAAATATTCGTAATATATATATATATATTAATATTATTACTATGGGGAACTAAAATGCAATATGACATGGCAAATTGCCGTGTTTTAATTCTCATGATTTGAGGTGGTGCATTAATGAAGATTTGTGTCCATATTTTGGTAATTAAATGGAGTATAAGAAAATGGGATCCTTTTAACATGTGCTTTAAGGGCACATGCTAAGTATACAGTTCAAGAGAATATTCTCTTAAATTGTGTGTATATTCACTTGATTTCTACATTTGCACTAAGTTCAAGGGAATATGCAAACAATTCAAGAGAATATTCTCTTAATCTGTGTGCTTAGCATGTGCCCTTAGGGCACATGTTAAGAAATTCCAAGAAAATGATATCTACTCCTTAGATTATTCATTAATGCTTCATATAAAATAAATATTTTCCATTTTGAGTGTACAACGGAGCCAAATGCAAAATTTTAGCTCGTTTATTACTTTCCTTAAATACAATTACTTAATTTATATTTTGCAATTATTATAAATTTATAGACAATATCTTCGCATTAATTAAAAAGTTAATTTAACAGTTTAGTCCCTTAAACAATGAAACACTTATTTTATTTTATGTTAAAAACAGTCGTAATGATATTTCCACATGAATTTCTCTCGCATGCTATTCAAAATTATGTAAAAATAGTATTTTAACATATGAAAATATCAGTTCCCTATTTTTATCGATTACAGACTATTATAGAAAATAAAAAATGTTCCATTTCAATTTTGGAGTAAAATACAATCAAAGAAAATAGAGTGCATTTATCATCACACATAAGAAAAATACAAACAAAAAGAAGAAAAAAGTGATTGCTAGTGTCACCATAATATGAATATCAAATCATTTGAGACTAGCAAAACACAAACGAAAAGGTATATTATATAATCCGTATTAAATGACCTTAAAAATAATAATGTATGAGATTAAATAATTGACAAATTATGAAATAAAATAATAATAAACAACCCATTATTTTTATTTTTGCAAACAAAGGCCTCTTTCGAAGTGATGTATTTGACAGCAAGAACATGAAATTCGTTTAATACAAGTAAAAACAAAAACAAATTATCCCAAACTGACAATAAAATTAACAATAGCAACTTAACCTAATGCTCCTTGATCATCATTTAGGAGAAATGGTGGTGAGATGCAAATCTGCTATAATAAGAATTTATCCAGTGGAACATAGAGCATAACTAAAGCAAACATATCAATTAAAGAGTTGCTTCACTGGTATAACTTTTGGAGCTCATCCTTAAACTTAGCCTTCACTTGTTCCCTCTTCAACTTGAGAGCTGCAGTAACTAAACCAGACTCCGGGGTCCACAAATCCGGTATCAACTTCATCTTTGCAGGAAGTTCAAACTTGTCCAACTTTGCGGATTTTGCTTCCTGCATTTTTGGAAAAATAGCTAGGTCTTCATGCCTCCACAATAAATTTAAAGTTCCAACATGTTTTCATATCCCCTATACTAAAAGTTTGTTTAAAGCGCTTTATATGGTTATAAATGCATTAACTCACAAAGTTGGACAGCTAGACAAAGCTGGGTTTTGTAAGTTACTATATATATATATATATATTAGGAACAAGTGCATTCGAGCTTGAACGCTCCTGGATTAGGCATGAATCATAAGTAGTTAAAACAGTGCACAGTTTCCCAACAGTGCATAGTTTCCCATGAACTCATGACATCAAATGAAGCAAGGCTTGTCTAGGCACCAACAGGAACTCTGCAACCACACACAAATACATGTCTACAATGGATGGTGTAAGATTTGGTGGGCAGTTAAGTCCTATAGCCACTACATGCTATGGATCGGCTCCCAAATATATGTTTAAGGGTATATATCTATCTGCATATTACATTTCTTTTAAACATGGTTTAAACTTTAAACTCCGTTCATTGTGGTATTTTAGTATGATTTTCTTGGATTAGAAATAATGACAAACCTTAGAAAAGGATTGTTGGACCTCATTTACAGCTTCATTCTTGTTACACAACTCAGAAAAGTTCTTGAACTCAATGCCAGTTTCTTGGGCCCACTTCTCGAGGACCTGGTGCGAGGGGACTACTAGTGCTACACAATAGTTGTACAAGGGATCTGCATATACCATGATATTTTCGACATAGTTGCTAGACATCAAGGCTGCTTCAACCTGCAATTAAGCATCAATCCATTTTTAAACTGAGTACAAATTCAAAGCGTAAAAATATTTCATGACAGAAATTAGCCCCCAACCCCCTTCTCTCTCCTAAAAATATGAATTAATTAACGAAACAAGATTAGTGATAATGACTTTTGCCATATTATGCATATAACAGTGAAATAAGTCTTAACAACTGAAATAATTATCAGCCGAAAAAACTAACCAGAAGAGGATGAAAACACTCCAGAGATTAGGATAGGGACAAACTAAATCAAGACATATTAGGTAAGGTTCAAATGCACACCTTCCCAAGGGAGATATACTCTCCATGTTGAAGTTTAACAATATCCTTCTTCCTATCAATTATATCAAGGCATCCATCAGGATGAAACCTTCCAATGTCACCAGTGTAGAACCAGCGCATGCCCCTCTCATCAACCTGTGTGGCAGGGTTACTAGGGGCAGTATTAACAAGTTGTAATAAAAGATACCATATTCACACATACATATGATTAGATATTACCTTGTAAACCTCATTTGTTTTTGCATCGTTGTTAAAATAACCATCAGTTACGCAGCCTCCACCAACTACAACCTCTCCTCGAGGCATTGGTTTGTCAGATGTCAAATACCCACCTTCATCCCAAGAAACAAGCTGCAATATAAATTGAAGATATTCATAAGAGAAGTGGGTCTAATTAAATTCTATGATAAACAACAGTATTGCCCATGCTTTAAACCAATAACAGGACAAGGCTGAAAATAACAAAGCATATGGAAGCATAAACTGTAAGTCCTTTTTTCCCTATACAGATGAGCATTAAAATTTTAAGATGGCTTTGATAACTGTCGAATCAAATTTGATAAACCTACGATTCTACAAAGAAAAGTATATTAATACTAAAAAAACACCTAGCAAAAGAATGACAAGTATGGGCTATTCTACATGAGCCATTTAGATTTAAAAGAAATCAGTTGTGCATGTGGATTTAAAATGGTTTATTTCGAAATATGCTTATGGAAATATTTTACACGTAATTACAGTAAAATAATTAAATAATGTTAATTATAAGAGTCGTGTAAAGGACGATTGCTATAATGATTACATCAATGTCACTATACACTCTGATCTTAAGAGTTTAAAATTTTCTGTGAAATTATGTTAAATGGACTCTGGTATCAAATCTATGCTGGTAATGGTGCATGTCTGAAATTCACCAAGTATCCATATTCAATGACAAGGAGCGCAGACATTTATTCATTTTCTAACATTATTATTTTATTTCTTTGGGTATATGATGTTCTGTATGACATGCAGAGTTCAAAGTAGGAAAATCACTCATTTAAACTTTAAAGCAACTATTGAACAAAAGGATGCAGGATAGTGTTATGTATAACTCTATAGTATGGTGTACCTAAATTAATGGGAAAGATATAAACTTTTTGGGGGGTGGGGGCTATGCTATGGGAAGTGTAAAGCACATTCCACATCCTATTAACATTTTGGAGATATGCATAAGTCTGCACAATGTTGAACTGATTCAATTTTCAAGACTTGTTGCAGCAACCAGCTCAAGATTCTAAAATAATATAGTAAATGATTGGGTAATAATATTCACTTTTCAAAAAAATAATTAAATTAATACTACTACGAAACAATTATAGGAATCCAAAATGAAATGGTCCATATGTGCTTTCAACCCACGGAAAAGTACCTAGATCATTTGCCGTGTAACAATACAATGAAGAGATTTTCTGTTTTTCTCAAGTATACAAAAAAGAGTAAGGTGCAGTATGCTGTTACTGTTCTCTTTAGAAGACTGCCAAGTATAAATCAATTCTATATGTATCAAATACTTCCATAGAATGAACACTTATCCGGTGGAAAGTAAGATGTGATTGACCTTTGAAACCCGACCATCTTTGACATTCAAATGTTCAACTTACCTTAACAAAGCAGCAAGGAAGAGGCGGGCCAACACGCCCAACAGATATGTCATCAAACTCGGAAAAGGCAGCTCCAGCACATGTTTCTGTCAGACCATATCCTTGAACAACAGGAGCCCTGGTGAACAACATTGTGCACAAAAAAAACTACTGTAAAAATCAAATGTACACAAGAAATATATGAAAGATGTGAGCAACTCCGGAGATCAATAAAACTAGCATGTGGAGCTTAATAACTAAACCAGCAGAAATATTCACAAGCGGCATCATATAAATTAAATATATCAAAAGGTAAAACAAAGCAAACCTGGAAAAAAACTAAACAAAAAACGCAATATGTCAAGCTGTATTCATTTCAGTTATCACTGCAGTTATTTCAAGTGTCATAAGCATTATCTATGCCAACAAATATAACCCAAAATGAGGTATAATTATTTCTAATGTGTGCAGATTGTGGAACACATACCCCATGCAGATGTTAACAAAACGTTGTGTATCTCCATATAAAGGGGCTCCACCACAGAGCATAAAACGGATGTCTCCTCCAAGTACAGATCTTATCTTTTTGAAAATGATTAAATCCCACAATAGTGCCTCTAGTCCCCAAGCTCCAAACCAGCTTCCTTCAAGCGCTGCAACTCGACGCTTATAGGCAATATCGAAAAGTTTTTTAGCAAGACCTCCCTTCTCCCCAACCTAACAAATGTTCAAAACAAAAGACAAACAAACAATATTTTATCTTATCCTGAGGTAAAATGCATCAAAATAAGAGTAATAATATCAAACGCGACAGTGAATTTAAACAATCCGGTTAAACCTTCTTCAAAACTCCATCTCGAATACGATCCAAAATGGCTGGAACTGCAGCCATTAGAGTAGGCTTTAACACAGAAGCATCTCCCATGGTTCCGTTTTTGATTTTGTTAGATGTGTCTGTTAAAGTCAATGTTGAGCCATAACCAATTGATACGCCTGCACAGAACATCACAATCTGGACAACTAAAGTGTTCAAGTACAACATATCTTCACTGTGAATCCTATTCAAAAGAGCTCAAATCTGATGTTACCTCAGCTTCCAACTCAAAAACATGAGCCAGTGGTAAGTACGCCAAATAGACATCATTGCTTCCAAGTTTTGGGATCACTGTCTCAACTGCAGCAGCACAGGCTAAAAGGTTTCTATGAGTCATCATAACTCCCTAGATTATCAACACAGAGCATGTTAGACGAAACTGCATATTGAAACCAGTTCAGTAAAAATTGAAAAAGGTAAGCTTATGCGGTTGTGGAAGGAAAACAGAAACCAGGTCTTAAAAGTCATTTTCCGTTATGTCAGCCGCATTCAACTTATAGATATATTCATTCAACTGAAAGCCTCATCCCAACTAATTTGTGTTGATGCATGACTAAGTGCCCCTTCCCCTCCTCGTATGGATATTTAGTTATATATTATCATTATAAAAGTAAGGGTATTGTCGGTAGACAAATATCTTACATTTGTACTTTCCCTTTTCCCTAAGTCAAACTATTCTCATCCCATCAAAAAACAATAGGAAAATTTTGAAATATGTGAATTGGGTTGAATCAAACCTTTGGTAGACCTGTACTACCACTTGTATACATGATGACTGCAATATCTGTCTTGACTGGTAGTTGAGGACGAACAGAGTTATACTTCCCAAGTTTCTCAACTTCAGAAAAAGATGAAACAGTCCAATTGCTCATATCTTTGAAAAGATTAGGATCAACAGCGGTATCACCATCTTCTAAATAAATTATATTCTTTATAGTTTGTAGCCTCGAAATTACTACAGGCAATCTTTTCAATTGCTTGGAATCGCATATCAATGTCGATACTTGAGTCTGTTGAAAAATATAGCAATCTTACAAAATTAGCCTCAAAAGATACAAAAATAGAATAAGAAGCAATAAAATGCTTTGCAATAAAAGTGTGCTCCAACCTCATTAAGTGAGTGAATTAGGGCCTCTTCACCTAACGAAGCATAGATAGTAACAACAGTTATATTCTGCCGGAAGCAACCCTGCAGTTGAAATAAAAGTGAAGCCAGTGCCACCTCCCCACCAACAATATAAATCTCAAATCTCAAATACAACAAAGAAGGTTACCTGAAATGATATGAACCACTCTGGTCGGCTTTCAGAAAAGATGGCAGCACGAGTATCCATATCATGACCTAATTTAACAAGTCCAGATGCAAAGTTGCAAGCACGATCGAATATTTCCCCATAAGTTTCCCATTGATACTCACCGAGATGAAGCTTCTCAAACTTCCTCCCATTACTATCTGTGATGAATTCCTTACTAACTATCTTTCTTGTTCCAAGACACCGTAATTGTGAATGCTTCTTGCAAGACTGCTCAAATAGAGCTGCCATAGTAGTGGCCCCTTCCCAAGGAACTTCAAGTAATTTGGCTGTTCGAGCATTGCGTATTGCATAACCTGGCTCACCTCCAACTTCAGCTTCAACTCCTCTCTGCTTCGGCTTTTTTCTCCGCATAAATATGGTGGAGAATAAAGGTACAAGTATGGCAACAAGAAAAGCACCAAGAATTCCATACAATTTATTCTCTTTGAAAGCCGTCAAGTAATCAGCAATTTCTGTTTTACCCATCAAAGGCAAGTTCAAACGATTTCCCTCATATTCATTCATTCTGTGATCCTATGTGTTCCTATATGTCAACAAAAATCATTCCTTTGCGGAACAGGCCAATTAGACACCAAACATAAATAATACAGATTATTGACGTAATCTGAAACAACTCATCATGGTACATCAAAAATTTAAAATCATTATAAGAAGGAAAAAAAAGTAATTTTAAACCTCTACAGTTTATGAACTCTCTTTATAGACTTCAAACATATGTCTGTCAAGTTATATACTTGGTAAATACTAAGCCAAAGTAATGTTGTTGTTTCAAATTACAAAATTTGACGAAACAACCCGTCCTAACAATTGTATATTTGCATAGTATTTTGTGTTTCAGATTGAAATAAAAAAAATTTGATGATTGCTGCAAGGTTTTCTTATTTCCTTTTGTTCTTTTATAGTTTCTTCTCATTCCGGGCTAGACACTAAAACAACCAAAAGGCCAATAAGCTAAGCTTCATGTTGTTATAACCAACTGAGTATAATAAATGAGAGAATTTTTACAAATTTAATTAAATTTCTATTTATTTTAAGGGAGTAATTACAAACATAAAAAAGATAATCATATCTTTATAATTCTAACAAGAAAATAATCCAGAGAGCAGTATGATGTCATGTTCAAAAAAAAAACCAGTAAAATAAATGGATCAAATTTCAGTTTATGACGCACACACTTGCAATAAATAAGAAAGAATAAAGCTCAATTACTGCTACATGTATACTATGGAGGTGTGTGTGTGTATAGGCGTGATTAAGCTGATCAATATCAACCCTAACATAAATAATTAGAATTCAATAGTTGGAAATAAATTGAAAGGTTAAAGGGAAGAACTCCCAGCTAGGAATTAAAATAAATAGAGTATTTGGATAGAAAGGGAAAAAAATCAAGCAAAATTTCCCCATGAGTCAAAAAACAGAAATAATGGGATGTGAAAATGAGGAATAATTATACCTTCAGACACTGTGTTTATTTGCCTTCTCTCTCTCTGCTCTGCTCTGCTCTGCTCTTTAAAGTCCAAAAAGCAGAAAAACTCTGCTGTTCAAGTGCTGGTTCTAACAAAATACAAATAATTTTAAATTTACTACTCACTCAATAAATTTTCTCTCCTGTTTAAAGTTTGAGATAAATATGTAGTGCCGGAAGAATATATTATAAATAAATAAAATATCTAGGCTTATGGGCAAAAAGGTAACTGACTACAATCCTTGGATCTTTATCATCTCAGTTTGTATGTGTAATAGTAGGTACTATTGTACTCGTACCCTTCCTTCCAAAGATTAATAGGATTTAAAAAAAAATACTAAATATATTATAAATTTATTAATATCAATATAATTATAAATATTATAAAATTAAAAATACAATTTAATTTTTAAACTCAAACGACGACATATTTATTTAATTTTAGTTAATACAATAATTATAAGTGTATAGTATATAACAAAAATTATTAATCACAAAATTTATTTAATTTTTAATTTTTAATTTTTAATTTTTAATTTTTAATAGGTATATTAATTTTGAAGTTTGTCATCGTTTGAGCTCAAATGTCAAATTATATTTCGAATAACTAAGACAAGTTTTAAGAGATATAAACCAGGGTTGAATAACTAAGACAAGCTTTAAAATTGTACACTAACTGTACAGTAAAAGCAACATACAAAGAATAAAATCTCCTTTAAATAAAGAAATATATAGCAAAAGAACAAAGCGCAAAAACATAATTAAATATATAAAATGAAAATGAAATGCGGTGAGCGTGGATCGAACACGCGACCTTCAGATCTTCAGTCTGACGCTCTCCCAACTGAGCTATCCCCGCTAGTTGAAGAAAAGCTGCCTCCATAATTTATATAATAGATACATAATATATATATAAAATAAAAGTACTATTATATAGTTATCATGGAATTTTGTAACTCTTGTTTAAACAGAAACACCAGGGAACAGCAGAATTTTTACTTGTAACTTTTTTTTTTCAAACAGCCAGGTAGGAAAATGGATCTAATTTCTTAACGTCCGTGAGGACCGTGAGTAAAATTGGACGTAATGACTTGATTTTAAATTTTTAAAAAGCACAATGGGCTAATTGAATTTTTTTAAAGTACAGTGACTAAATGTTTAAAACACTACGATCACAGTGGTGGTAAAGGTGTTTTTTCCCGATTCATAATTTACACCATCACATACATGCAGAAGATATATTCTTGTTCTTAAATATAGTAGTAAGACCTTCAAATATAATAGGCAGCCTCAACCAAGAGTGTTTCTATTTTCCCAATTTTACATTTTGAACTATATAGCTAATAATCGATTTGATTGTCTCATGGTTTTTAGAAGGGAAACGTTCATATGGATGATAAAATTAATAAATTTTTGTTGTACTATACTTTGATACCATCTTTAGTAAATTAGTTAGAACACTGATAATTTATTTATTTTCAAAGGTCCAAATAGACAATTCCCCCTTGACTGCAGAAAATATATAGCATTAAATTGGTAAAAGCAATCTTAAAGTACCATACAGGCCAATGCTAAAGGAAGTTAGGAAGGTATCGTTGACTAACTTTTGTCAAATAATTTCAGTAGGAATTAATTCATCATTTTTTATGACAATTTTTACCTTAATGTAGGTGCTTTTTTTGTATTTTTGGCTTCTCTGATTTTAACAAGCGCTTGGTGAAACTGACATTGGTGCATATATTTTGTTGTTTGTTCTTTTTTTAATGATAGTTTTTTGGTTGTACATGTAACATGATTGTTTTTCATGTTTACGGGTCATAACAATGATCATGGAGATCCTCTAATCAATGTCTCATGAACTTGCCCGTGCCTTGCACTCAGTTGCGAAGGCATGATTTTTATTCAGTGGGATCAAAAATTTTAAAATAATTTTGTGCTATGATAAAAAATAACTTTAACTTAAAACTCTTATTCCGTAACAGAGAAGGAATTATTATTATTATTATTAATGTACTTTAGGAATGACAATGGGGTTGGGGCTGGATTACACATTTCACTCCCATCTCCGATCTTATAAAAATTACTTATACCCGCCTCATTTCACATGGGGATTAAAACTTAATAATCATCCACATCCTCACGGTATATTTAAATCACCATGGGGATTAATATTGATTTTTTAAAATTAAAAAATAATAATTTTAGTTATATTTACTATAATACATACAAGAAAACTAATCATATTTTAGCGCTAAAATTAAGAAAAATTAAATAATATATATACACACACATAATGATATATATTTTAATTGTGTAATCTAGAATAATATAAATGTTAATCTAATTAGTATATAACTATTCAAGGGCGGAGAAGCAAATACCATCTTTTCCTCATATAACATTCGCTGATTTTTCATCTTCGGCTCCATCGTGATCAGAATAAAAATCATCGTTCTCATTCGAGACGCAGCGGATTATTGTGGGAATGAAGTAAATTGTCATCCCTACTATTACTTGGTAAACATGTAGTATAAACTTGCTTTACTTGCCAATATACATACTGCATTTTTAGTAGTAAGTACATAAATTAAAATAATATAATTCATGTTTTATTTAATTGATTACATTAGGTTTAGAATACCAATGTAACTCCAAAATCTATCGGAAGATGATAGGGGAAAAAATAAAGATTAAAAGGGATTATCTGATTGGAGTAAAACTTAAAATTTTGAGGGAATAGTAAATCGCACCCTCTTTGTTACATATTATAATATCAATATTGACTTTTGAAGTCAACTTAATAATTTTTTTAAATCAAACTTGATATATTTTTTTAAAAAAAATCTTAACCAATAGAATGATGAATATTGCAAATTAGCCAGAAAGTATTACTCATTATAAGTGAAGGTCAAATCCTGAGTCCGGAATAAATCTCGGGTCAAATTTCAAGTCCGAATCGAATCAAATCCATCCAAAATAAGGCCTTAAATCACTGGCCCAATAGTATCTTCTTTGGTCATCTTAACCCAAATTAAAAAATTTTCCCCTATCTTTCAAGGTGGGACTGGGGTGTTACAATAAGCTTTATTTATCTCAATTTTAAGTTTAAAAATGTTTTAAGTTAACTTTCAAAATCATTAAAATCAATAATGATTTTATAATTTGGAACATAACAAATGAGTAAATATTATTTTTTTAGAATCTACAAACCACAAAAAATAAAAAGGAATAAAATTCTTTCTCTAAACAATTGTTAAAAAGTAAGAGAGGAATTACTTCTTTTTATTTTTCAAGTCCTAAAATTTGAAAGTAAAATGAATTCTCACATTTGTAATACAACATTAATAAACTCAAATTAAAGTTAAAATGATCTATCGATTTTAAGCTATCTATATAACCTTGAGTATACTTGGAGAAATGGTTCTCTACGAAGTAGGATTGTTATTAATGTGAAAATGTAATTAATAAGATAAATTAAATTAGTGTAAGTATTTCCTAATTATCTTTAATCTCATATATTCACGTCGATATTTTCTATGACATAATATTTGTCGTCATATACTTGTTAAAAACTAATAATTATCGGTTCTATTTTTATTTGTATGTTCTAAAATTAAATATCATTTTTCCGTTTTGAGTAGGCAAATTTTAGTATGTTATCATTTATGTTTTTTATTTATATTTTAGATTGATTGCATTGTATCATATTCATACCATCATCACTAGTCGCTACTGTGTTTTCAATTAATGCAAGGGCTATATTTGACAAAAATAATCTTAAAAGTAATGAGTTTAGAAATGTAACTTTAGTTCTGTAACAAATAAATTAAATTATGCCAAACAACTTCATATCATTATATGATTCCTTTTATTTACTTTAATATTTAAATGTAGTTTGTCAATGCAAATGTCTTATAGTAATCATGAAACTATGAATTCAACTTAGTCATAAGGACTAAGGACAGAGAAAGGCCAAAGAATGATGCAGTAAGGGTGAGCCAAAGAATATTTTTGATGAGAGTGTAGCCTTGATAAGTTATGGAGGAATCAATAAACCTAGCCCACTTCATTGATAACATTGATAGTGCTTTGCATGACATATGCTGAGTAATCACATTGGAAGAATAGGTGCTCAAATGTCTCATTATGGTTCATGCAGAGAGGGCAAACGTGAATCTGCCCATGAGAGTTGTTAGCAGTAATGCCACATGTAGGCAAGCGCCGAAGCAAACTCAGCCATAGGATGAAGGAATATCTAGGTACATTTTAAAGTTTTTTTTTCGTTTAAAAAAATAGTGTTTGCACCTTAAAGTTAGGGTGTATTTTGTTTAGTAGAAATTTTTTTGGAAGAGGGTGTATTTTGTTTAGCAAAAAGAGAAACTTATGATACACTTAGATACGTTTTAAATATTAGAGTGCAAATCTCAACAACTTTTACAAACTTTGGGGTGCAATCTCTCTTTTAGTCATCAAAATATATATGCTTGTATATACTTAAAATAATACAACAAATGATTCAAAAAGTTTGAAATAATACAATTCGAGTCTAACTCGAAATGAACTTGTTAATTAATCAAAGGATTTAATTTGAATTTGACCTTTATTAACCTTGTTGTTATATATAGTTATAGATTATAGATACAAGTTCAACTATTATGTACTCTCAGTCAACTTATGAGCAGGACACATAATTATGCATGAGTAATTTTTAATGGTTGATTTATTTATTAAGATGACTTTTTAATATATAGATATGAGCTGTTAAGATGTATTAAGATGCAATCAAACACCAAGGAAGTAACGTTCATGTCAACTGAGGAATATATCAAAGACAAATTATGTAGATAAATCCAATATATATTTTTTAAATGTAACTTCACTAAAAAGGGCTAAATAATTTCCATGATTAAGATTATAAAATGAGTAAACAGTTCGGGCTCGATTCGTTCTCGTTTAACTAAAAGTTCGATTCGAGCTCGACTCGTAATATAAATGATTCAAATACGAGAAAATTTTAAAGTTCGATAAATTACTCGAACATGCTCAAATTGTAATTTTCTAGTGATACTTTAAGCATATTCGTTCGAAAGTTCAAACTGTTTGGGTTCGATTCGAGATCGTGCTCGACTCGATAACTAAACGAGTTTCAATTAAATCTTATTTTGTATTCGATAAATTTTATAAATTAAATCTGAATAACTCAATATTTAGCTTGACTAAATTCATTTATACCCTTATAAGCGACAAGTAGTTTGACCCATTAGTCTTCAAGTCTCGCATTCAAATGAACTTTTGCAACAACTGAACTTTTGGAGTCAATTTCTAAACTTCATTTAAAAAAACAAAGAAAAAAGAGTTAATATAGACAATCTCATAAATCTCTTTTTTGGTGTTGTGCTTTTATGCTTTTTACTAGTATTCCATCCGTCCCATAATATATGACGTTTTAGATTATTTTATTTTTTCAAATTATTCGACGTTTCATATAATTTAGGAGAATTAACTATAAATTTTTTAAAATTACCCCTCATGGAGAATATTACAGATGAGAGAGAGAGAGTGTGTGTGTGTGTGTGTGAGATAAGTATATGATAAATGGTATTTTAGATAATTAATACTATATTTAATGTTATACAATTATTTCTTTAATTCATGTGCACAATTCTAAAACGTCATATATTATGGGACATAGTGAGTATTTCATTCTATCTTTATATGAGAGCTTGTGTTTCCTTTTTGTGTGGCATTTTATTTATTATCTTCTTGAAATTGGTTAATTTCTTCTTCTTTTTTTCTTTCTGTGAGAGTTTTATTATCTTCTCTTATGAGATTTTGTTTTTTTTTTCATTTTAGACATTTTTTTATTGGTTGGAATAATATTTTTCATTGTACTAATTATTAAACAGACTTGGCATTTTATTGCTCATGTTGAATAATCACTCAGATTTGTATATTTTGATGATTTTTTCAATGGAGTTTTAAGTGTATTTCAAGTACTTTGTATTCACAAACTGTTGTTACGATTGATCATTTTTTTGATTTGATATCTGTCTTTTTTTAAGAAAGATTTTTATTTTGATTTTCTAAAGGGAAATAATGTTTCATCAAATTACAATTTCAATACAAATCCCATACTATTAGTCTCCTCCTCCATATTATTAATTAAGAATACAATTGCACAAATTCATTAAAAACACAGTACGTTTTAATTAATAGCATTATTACTACTATCAAACATAAAACAGACATCGTACTGGAGCTCTTGTTGTGTGGGAACAATGAATAGAGGCCAAAGCGCATGGCCCACAAGCTTCCGTGTTTACTGCATGCAAAAAACTCGTACCTGCCAAATTTGTCGCATGACGAGTAATGACAGGAGTATCGCATAATTTAAGTCACATAAAATTTACATATACATATATATATATATATATAGAGTTCGTTTTTTTAGCGAATTATAAAAAATGAATTAAAAATGAATCGGTTATGATGACAATTTTTTCCGTTGCTATAGCATAGAAAGTCGATTTTTTATGCTATAGCGACGGAAAAAATCGTCGCTATATCCGATTCGTTTTTAATTCACTAGAAAGACTGACCATATATATATATATATATATATATACACGAATTCTGCATATCACGCTTGATTTATAATATATATGTGTATATGTTAGTATTATATAACTTAAAATTATGTGATAATAGCATTATTTTCGCATGACCCATTTACACTACAGACATTATGACACCGTGGAAAAATGAATTATTATTGGAGCATATTATTTTACCTTTAGTCCTTTTATTTTTTTTTATCACCACTACTCTCTCTCTCTATATATATATTGAGAAAGTAATTGTAGACCTGTTTTAGTAAAATTTAGTTAAGACTATTTAACAAAATGAAATTATTTTACATGAAAATTATAATTTTTTATTTTTATAAAAATCTAAAAATAAAAACTTAACTGCATGAGGTAAAATTACGTTGTTAAACTTAATTAAGGCGTGCCTTAAATTATTATATATATATATATATTTATGTATGTATGCATGTACATTAAAGTCCAAAACTAATTTTTTGTAAGAGAACTAATATTATCACATAAAAAAATTAATATTTTCACATAATTTTTCTTACATGAATAATGAACGAGTTCCACTTTTATGTGGAAGAGACCTAGGTAAAAATATTATTTTAATATATAAAAATATCAATTTCCTCTTTTTTAACCATCAAGATCCGGAGTACTAAACAAATGAGATTTCTTAATCATTAAGTCTCTTTAAATATTACAACTAAGAATATAAATCAATAATGATATTGGTCACTTTCATTTTTTTTTTCTTTCAAAACTATCATCAATAAAAAAATAACATTAAAAATAATTTTATTTAGCGACAATTAATTGTATTTATAACACATCAAACCAATCAAAACATACAAACAATATTTGCATTGCACATAGTATCGACCTAATTATGTAATAAAATAACATTGTAGTAGTTGTTCAACAGAATGTTCATTTTTCACTTCACGAAGTCGATTCACTAGTCTTTTTTTGAAATCCGAATTTAATTTGAATTTATAAATTATAAATATTTATACATAAATTGTAGTATTTTTAAAGTAGTACAATGTTCATAATTTTAGATTGTGATTAATTAATTTATTTTGATCGATAAAGATATTGAAAATTAACTTTAAAAATCTTTAAGTACAATTATTTTCAGAATGTAAGAGTATTTACAAAATGAGAAATAGAGAGGTAATTAATCACTTATATTTTTTCGGTAAAAAAAGCGTACTTATATTATAAAATCATCATCATCATAATAATAGCAGTTTTATACAACTTTATATCAAATAGAAATTCATATACTCCCATAATTATATATATATTTTGTGTTTGAGTTGTTAAATAAAGTAAATGACGTATTTTTGGTCGGAGTAAAATACGTCTAAATAAATTTTTTTAATAAGAAAGGTGAATGTCTAACTTGTCAAAATTGATTTTGGTCAGAATTTAAGTTCAAAACGATGTAATTTGATAATAAAATAATAATATATATATATATAATGTTATTAATAAAAATAATAATGAAATAAATATGTTATTATTTAATGAGTGTATTATAAAATTTGACTATGGCAAATTACGTATTATTTTATTATTATTATTTGAGACCACCTTAAGTAGAAATTTGGCTTAAAAAAGTAGAAAATTAGAGGAAAAAAATGAAACTTGAAAAATAAAATGAATAATTTATGGGAAAAACAAAAAAGACCTACACTCCAACAACAAAACACTAGTCTCCATATTTGCTATCTCCCTCTTCCCCTTTCTCTCCCGGTTTCTCTCTCTATTCCTCTGCTTCTCTCTCCACAAACTTGGAAAAATAGATCAATTCAAAACCCTCCCCAAAGTCTTTTTTTCCTTCTATCTTCATCACCCCATTTCTCCAATTGAATCGAACTCCATCTCTCCACCTTCAAATTATTCTGTATCCCTCTATAATTTGTTATACAGACATTATATATTCATATACACATATATATACATACAGCTAGATTGTAAAGATGAGCAGCGGAGGAGGCAGGGTTTCAATTCCAAGCAGTATGAAGAAGATGATCCAGAACATAAAGGAGATCGCGGGCAGCCACAGTGATGAGGAGATATATATAATGCTCAAGGAATGTAATATGGATCCCAACGAGACCACCCAGAAGCTCCTTGTCCAGGGTTTGTTCTCTATTTCCATCTATATGCTGTTTGTTTTTGATCTTGATTTCCACATGTTATGTTGATCTATGTTTTCATTTGAGGATTTGGTTTCGAGTGTTTTGGTCGTGTCTATGTTGTTATTTATATTTTGCTTATAGTAAGTTAAGTTGGGGTTTTCATAGGTTCACTGTTGTTATTTTCTGAAAGCCGACCTTTTTCCACAGCTATATTAGAAAACCCCCTTTTGGTTTTATTATAGGAAGTGGGTTTCAAGGCTATAAAAGTGTGAATTATTTGGGCTTTTTCTTTGATATTGAATAGCAAGATTAAGATCTAGCTGATTTTACATTGATGCTAATGATGTTTTTTCTCGATAGTCTATATATGGAGTATTGTTACTGAGTCCTGCATTCCAGTGTAGTGGCTGTATATTTTGGGCAAAATTTTCCCTTTTTGTCATAAAATGACAACTGATTGATTTTATGCTCGCAGATACATTTCATGAAGTCAGAAGGAAACGTGATCGGAAAAAAGAGGTAAGGTTCTTCTATGAGTTCAAAATGAGTCATAAGTAAAGAATCTATACTGATTTATGTCCCAAGTTATACAACTGTGTACTTATAAAAAGAAAAGTTCTTTGACCAATGTGTATCAAATAACATGAGAAAACAGATTAAAAGTCCTGGTATATTTCTGAACAAGGTGCTAGACATTCATGTTCCAGAATCATGTTACAACAATCAGGCTAATAACGTGTGTTTCCTATGTTTTTCTAGCTAAGCTGTTCCTTTATCTTTGCATGTATATTCAATCATGAATTGTGAAGAGTTAGTTATTCTTTTGGTTTTTTTTAACAGTTCGTGTGTTCATATATATATTTTTTATGTTTTTCCCTTATTGGCTTTTAAGCACCTTAAAATTTGCATGGACTAGTTCTCTCTTAGTCTATCTTGTAATCCACTTTGTCTGCTCTTGCAGTACTGCAAATAGTTCAGTGTTTATATTTTTGCAGAATGTGAACAAGGATTCTGCAGAGTCAAGGTGGAAACCTGGCATGCAGGGGCGAGGGAATAGAGGTGGTCGGGGGAACTATCCATCTCGTTACGCGTCTCATGGTAATTTACTGTTTTGATTCCCTTACTTACAATCCTATAAATTTGGTTGCCTTTCCAACTTGTGGAATTGGATTATGTTGCTTTTTACGTGTCATGTTTTTTACCAACTTTTTATAAGTATATTTAGCATTTATATTGGTAATTTTGGGCTGTACCATCTGCTTTATCTTTCAGGAGGAAGTGAACCTCTCTTTTGGTTAGCTTTGTTTTAAAATGGGTTCTTTTATGGCTACTATGATTTCCAAATGGAATAGAGCTGTTCTAATTGTGTATGGCTATTAATTAATATATCATTGCATGCACACCCACTCTGCTAATTTTGTTACATGTATTTGTTTTGTCAGATGCTGGTGGTGGTTGGAACTCTGCCTCTGGAAAAGAAAATGGAACCAATCAAGTTCCAGAGGAGAGTGTTGGTGTCTCAACACAGCCTAACTCTCACGATATCAAGAATAAAGAAGCATCTGTTGCAAGGTGCTGCTCTTTCAATTATGCTACATGTTTACATTAAATTGCATTTTAATGTAAAACCTGTTGGCTGAACTTGTTCAAGTCTTCTTTTGTCAATAATAAATAGATAGTTATAATATTATATGATTTCTCGTAAGCTATGCTTTCTTTTTTCATTTCCCCCCCTTCAAATTGTTTGCAGCTCTACAACTGTCATTACTGATGGTCCTGTCGGTATATCTTCTGAGAATACTAGTGTTGTACAAGCTGGCCATTGGTCTGCAGGAGGTGGGAATAACCAGTCTGTGGCTGCAGCCGCAGCCACTGACGTTACTAAGTTGGAGGGTCCGCCACCACTTAATTCCCCAGTTGAGGCAAACAAAGCCTCTGGCTCCACTATTGCTTTTGTAGGTGGGGAAGCACATGGGCAGCTCATGCAAACATCCAGCAACATCCCCACTTCTAGGACTTCAGCACCTTCTCCAGGAGTCTACTTCTCTGCTTCTGATCCTGTTTTAGTGTCATCTCAGGATTCACGGCTCCTTGGTGCCGTGGGCACAATTAGACGTGAGGTGGGAGGCCAGCAAATTCCTACTGAGCAGATTCCCGTGGTCCCTGCTGAGAGCCAATTAATTACCGGTAGGGCTTATCTGATCAAGGAGTATTTTTATCTTGTGATGCAGTAAACTTAATTACTGAAATAGAAGTTTATCAGATTTTTTTTTCATAATTGTTTTTTTTTTAAATTATTGAAATAACAGTTTCCTCCGAGGTTGGAAGCTCCTTCATGCAAGGAAAGATGACAAACAAATCCCAGCTGGTTTCCAAGAATAAGCTTTCAGAATCTTCACAATCTGCACCTTCTACTCATGGTGGCCCTTCTGTTAGTAGACCTTCATCAAGTTACAATAGCCGGTCACCACAAGTTATTGGCCCTCAGAAAGGTGGTGGTTGAAATAAGTTGTAACAAATTAAGCTCAATTTCTATTTTCACCCAAACATTATTCAGGTTCTAGTATGCAAAGATATTACCAGAGATTAGTCTTCATGAGTTCATGTTGTCCACCCCTCCCAGCACCTGCGTTGGTGGGAGTGGGATGAAGATAGCTATGCATCCTATGTGTTGGTCCTTTTTCCTTTAGCAGGAAAAGTGACATTAACCTCTATTTTTCCATTTATATAGCTCTAACATAATTATGGGTAGGGTATGGAAATGCTTTAACTGATAAAGGGATATGAACAAAACCAGCAATGTGAAAATGTTAATGACTATTTGTTTACCTATAGAATTATATTGCTAGTCAAATTCATGTATCAACTTTGCTTTAATTGCGTTTCGATGACATGTTGAGGGCCGCTAAGTAACTTGAATAGCATTGTTGTTCAACAGTGGGTCCTACTAAGGAGTGGAAACCAAAGCCAACAAGCTCTAATCTTACTCAAGGGCCTGGGACAGTTGTTTTATCTGATGTTCCTGCAGTTCCAGTTGAAGCTAAAACCCATTCACAGCCTGCAGCAATTGCACTTGATTCAAAGGAAACGATTTCTGATCCAGATAAAAAGATAGAGCAGTCGCACATTTCAGATAGTCAACATGTTATTATTCCAAATCATCTTCATGTCCCAGAAATTGAAAAGCTTGGGTTTTGCTTTGGAAGTTTTGATACTAATTTCAACTTAAACACTAGCTACTCCAGTGGTCCTGAAAATGACAAGAGCTCACCCTCTGAAACATCTGAGGGGATTGAAGAAACTGTGGAGCAGTCAGGGTTTGTGAAAAAGTCCTTTCTTTTAATTTCAGTTTCTGCTGAATATTTATTTCTGGATAAGATATCATATGTTTTTCCACCTTCAATGGGTTAGAAAAATTGGCTTTTTTGATAGAAGTTACCCATGAAGAAATAACCTATTAGGACTGCAAGCCTTTTTTTGATTGTGATGTGATACAAGTCTTAGATTCTATGTCTTCCCTTGCCTTAGAAGAGGCTTTTGTTGCAGTGTCTCTTTTACACTTTCACAAGGTTCAGAGGTCATCAAGATTTTTTTTTGTAATACAATATTCAGTAATTGCCTTTCCACAATATTCACTAGTCACATTATAATTTCAGCAATCAGAATGCATTGACGACCGCTGAAGAAGGAGATTATACTGATTATCCCCCATCATCTTCACATGTACCTGAAAGTTTGATGTCTGGTGATGGTCATGTCTCTTCCAGTGTGGTCCCGGTGTACAGTGAATCCAAGCAAGAGACTGACTTGCCACCTGAAGGTCATCAATATTCAGTGGTACATACCTCTCCTAACTACAGTTATGGTATCATGCCACCGATGGTAGGAGGAGGCCCGATTGCACCCATTGAAAGTACAGAGTCTCAAGCACGTGATGTTTCTCGCCTTCCAAGCTTTGTTGTAAGTCCATAATTCTCAGGTCTTTTGTAGTCTAGGAATAATAAGTTTTTACTTTTAAGTTTCTGGATATCTTCAACTTGTTCATGGCTGGTAGATTGCACAATCTCTTGATTATGACTAAGTTCTCATAGTTGGCTTTTGAGTTATCTAGATTATAATAAATTTTATCCTATAACACAAATAACTCTTTAGTTTTAGTTTACTTACAGAAAATTTATTTACGTATGCAGGTGCAGCAACCTTTCGACCCAACTAGCTACTATGCTCAATTTTATCGATCTGCTGCTGATAGTGATGGTCGCATTTCGCCATTCCATTCTGCTGGAATTTTAACAAAGTACAATGGAAATGTGTCAATGTTATCATCACAGGCTTCTCAGTCCTCTCAAGAGGTCTGTTTGTATTATGATCTTATGAGTTCATTTACTTTCTCCTACTCCTTGACCTTCTGTTCAATACTAAGAGTTCGCAATTTTTCCAATTCAGAAATTATCCGTACTTTTTATCATCCTTCTGGCATTAGGCACCATAAAGTTTTAACTAACCCTAGTTAAGCTGCATTGTATACCATGATCTTCTCCTAACCTCTTGAAGTTCCAACTCTCAGCAGCTTTACATTGCGAAAGTTCATAGCATTATGAATTGAAAATTACACTGTTCTTGATCTGCTGTTGGTGTTCAAAATCTATTAATATTTTCATATTAAAAGTTTGGTAGAATTATATTAAAATATGTGAAAATTCAATAGCTTAGTGAAGCAATGCTTGTTAATGTTCACCAGAAAATCTTTAGAAGATGCTTAAATATCATGCTGAGAGTTGAGGCATATTTTACACCTTAAATCCTCTGCCCGGCCTGGACTTCGTTCATTACTCTGCCAAAGATGATGTTTACATATGTTCCATGGTCCAAGTGATTATGACTGAAATTCAATTTTTATGATTTTACTTTTTTTTTGTTGATGATAAGTATGAGCGACTTTGAACTTTCAATTGGCTGACCAACTCACCAAAGTAATTGGAGTTAAGGTCTGGGGCTACAATAAGGATTATGACTTTGTGGAGTTTGGTTGTTGAACAGTGTTTGGCAAAAGTTTGGTATGATATTGGTAAATGGCTTGGGCCATTCTTCGTAATTTTAATTAGATTTGCAAAACTTGGAGGTTGAAGCAACTATTATTTCTTTGAACATTTATAGAATTATAAAAGCAGATTGTGATACAACAAATAAGAATTCCCAACTAGAACAAAGCTTTCTTCATGCAATCCCAAATTTAGGAAAAAAGACTAGTTGCTATATAACATTGTTTTGTAGCCCTTTTGTTTTTAGTTCTTTCTGAATTAGCAGGTGCATGTGGCAGAATAATATATTGAACTTGTCAAATCGATGGACATCAGTGTTGAGATTGAAATCTAATCTTGCAGTAATACTAAAATCAACAATACCCAATTGATTATAACAGTAGTAGACAAAGTCATGGCAGATAAATCATTGACTTGTGGTGGATCCATAGTTGTCATGACGTCGCCTAGGCGTCTTGGCGTTGGACAAGAGCAAGGCAACGCCTTGGACGCTGAGCCTCCAAGGCTCACACATTGGTAGCGGACCCAAGTTAAGTGAAAGTCATTTTTTACCATGACCAATTATAACCCATGGACTTTTTCAATGACTTCGTAGTTGATGACTTTGCTTGAGTTATGACTAGAAACAGAGTAGAGAGTGGAGACTTTTTCATAGTGTTGACTTGTCGCCATAAGAACGCCATGGCGGGCGCCTTATCGCCTAGGCGTCTTGGCGGTCAACTACTGCCGTGTCCTGCTTTGGCGTCGTGACAACTATGGGTGGATCACCTTAGCATCAATTTATAGTCTTAAATTACACCATCTTTCTCACTGCAAGGTTACTAGAATTCTTTGTATCACCTGTTTTGTCCTGCCACCCTTACATGACATCATGCTAAACTGGCATTTCTTTTGGTTATATGTAAAAGGGTGATTTTTTTGGTCATAGTGTTTTGTAGCTTCTATATTAATCCTGATTCCATATGACTTTTGTCTCAGTTCTTTATCCATATCATTAATATACTTGCTTTCAAATTGCAGGCTGGAAACTCTTTACTTTTGTCTAGTACGGGTCCAACTCCACTTGTGACTCAAGCTGCTGGGGTTGTGCAGAGCTCAATAGCTGTAACTCAGCAGCCACTCCCTGTCTTTAGACAACCAGCTGGGATGCATTTACCCCACTATCCTACAAACTATATTCCCTACGGTCACTACTTCTCCCCATTTTATGTTCCTCCTCCGGCTATTCACCAATTTTTAAGCAACGGTACATTCCCGCCACAGCCTCAGGCTGGCAGTGTCTATCCAGCTCCACCAGTCGCAACCACCAAATATTCACTATCCCAATACAAACCAGGAAGTAATATAGGGAACTCGACTCACATGGGAGTTCCTGGCAACTATGGAACATATGGCTCCTCCCCTTCTGGTTTTAATCCCAATTCAGTAACAACAACAGGAAACTCAACTTCTAATGAGGATCTTGTTGCGTCCCAGTTCAAGGAAAATAATGTCTACATTACAGGGCAGCAGGTCAGTTTTCATAAGTTTTCACATATTTATCTTATCTGTCTCTTGAAAATAGAGTTTGTTACAGTTTTCTTCAGGTTTGTGCATGCATTGTCATTGTGGAGTTTGATATCATGGTTTAATCCCCTGATACTTTTTCAAGACGGAGTTACTATGTTAACAAAAGGAACTCGCTATAAAATTATATTTAAGGTCCAAAGTTCCATGTTTTCTTGAATAGAACAAAAGTTAGGAGTAACCAAATGACCCCTATTGCTTAATTATTAATTTTTGTTTGCTATTTGTTGTTTTATACAACGTTAATTGGGCTCGCGTCTTGCCCCCAGGGTACGCGTAACTTTTGATATTTTTCTAGTATTTCAAAATTCTGAAGTCTGAACCTGTGCCTTACCTTCCTTTCTTATTAAGCACATGATTAGTACTACAAGTACACTATTTATTTATATTCAATGAGGGATTTGGGCAGATATTTGTGGCCAAAGATGGAGTTCAATGTCTTAGCCTAAAATCCTAAGTTGTTGAAAGATGAGATTCCTAGTTCCTTTAAGGGTTTCAATTAATTATTTTGGAGGACATAAATAGAAAGGTATATGATGTCCCTCAAAAACTGTGTTAATTTCTGAATGTTAATAGCAGAGAAATCAAGCAACTCTCATTTCTCTCTTTGAGACGTCAAAAGGGATTTACTAATCACCACACAGGTCTTGTCCTTTTTCCTTTTTGTTTTTACCTCATTAAAGTTGTTCACACAAAGTTGGGGGTGTGGCTTATTTAAGTAATTAGTTTTTATATTATATAGATATCAAACAATTTATTTTGCTACACCAACAGTTATATGGGTAACCAGTAAGTACGTCGAATTGAGGTCGTCTTATATGATGAGAGTGATGAAGGAACTTGAGCTTAAATAAACCATTATTTACAGGTTATTAACAGATTTTCAAATTTCAAGGATTGAGGATTTGCAGGTTTAGATGGTTCAATTTGTAGGAAGTTCTTTATCGATGCAGATATGTAGCTTCCATTTGTTTGTAAATTGAGGTGGAAGACGTCTAATCTATGGATAGTTGATTGGGTGATCTAGGGAGGGAAGAGGATAATGAACGGGAGAGGTTGTTATTTACTGATAAAGGTCCCAATTATTAGGACCCTCGGTGAATGTTAAAATCCGTCTTGACATTGATTCTATTTGGGCTCCATTAGATCGTGTCACTCTTTATAAGTCTCCTAGTACATTCATGCATCTTGTTGGTAATGTAAAGCTAATTACTGGATTATAATCCAAGCTATATTCCTCATAGAATAGTCCTAAATCCCTTCTTTTCGTACACCTCACCCTGTAGGGAGTAGGAACCCTTAGTTAATTCTGTCTTCCCTTGTTGGAAACAAACTGATGTTCAACTCATTTGAACATTTTTTGTGATTTGTGGGTGAATGTTTCATTTTAAACTTCTTAAATACAAGAGTTTCACGGAGGTGGTAATATTCCTACGAGAATAAAATGAAAACCTATCTTTTTGTACACCTCAACCCGTAGGAAGTAGGAATGGTAGTTATTCTTTCTTCCCTGTTTGAAACAGAATGGTTTACATCTCATTCAAGCTTTTTTATGATTTTTGTTTGAATGTTTTCAACTAAAACTACTTGGATAGAAGCGTTTTACAGAGGTGGTAAAATTGTACTATATTTCTGTAGAGTGAAGGCTCCGGCGTATGGATTGCTGCTCCTGGTAGAGATATGTCTAGCTTGCAGGCTAGTTCCTTCTACAATCTTCCTCAAGCACAGATGGCTTTCACCGCAACTCAGGCTGGCCATGGCAGCTTTGCTGGCATATATCACCCTGCACAACCGGTGACAGCAGCATCTGTTCATCCGCTTCTACAACAGTCTCAGACCATTGCTGGAGCTGTTGACATGGCTGAACTAACAGCAAGTGTTTATCAGCCATCACAACCTTCCCCAATTAACTGGCCTAATAACTATTAAAAAAGGAGTGATTTATTTTTGGAAACGGGCAATACAAGAAACAGAATTCCCAATCCTGGATGAAGGGTGATATCCAGCAAGGCTAGTTGAAGGAATATCAAGAAAGATGAAACATGGGCTGGAACGGAGTGTAAATTTGTAGGAGGCTGGAATTTGGTGGTGTCTTTTGGTTTGCTTGGGCTGAGGACATAGAAGGGGACGACGGTTATTGACTCTATTCAAGTTAAGTGAGGCAGGAATGAGCAGGTCTTATCTTTCTTGCTGCTGATATGTGTTTTTACAAATTTTTTATTTTGACAATCTCAAGCTGCCCTGCCCTTAAGTTTCAGCGTTTTCAAGAACACTGATTTGAATTTCATTTACTTTATATTTCCCCCCCTTTTTATATTTGTGTTTAGGGTTTAGTAGGACTGTAGAGAGAGTTTTTTAGGATTTCAGAGGGTTTTCCAATTTCTTGTTGTCCTTCCTTCCTTCCTTCCGCAGTCTTTAGATGTAAAGTGATTTTTGATAGCAACAAGGGTTGTATTGAGTTAGTTGTTGTAACCTTTAATGGTATAAGCAAAAGCAAAACGGCATTCAATTGTTTCAATTGCCATTTTATAGTCATCAATATTTAAGAAGAACCCTGCGGAGGACTGTTGGGAAACATGTGAGAAAAACCCAACAGTAGGTGTGGGATATTATTAAATTAATGCTCACTCCGTTTTAATATAAGTCGTTTTAGAGAAATATTTTTGTTATTTAATACAAGTCGTTTGAAAATTTCAAGTAAGCATTAATTGCTTAATTTTTAATATTATACCAAGTATTAAATATAATTTTAGTTGTCTCATTATTATCTGTCTAATAAATAACATTTTTTTTCTAATACAATGGTAATATAGACAATTGATATTATATTTAATGTTTTATAATTATTTTCTTATTACTTGTGAACAATTTTAAATCGACTTATATTAAGGAACGGATGGAATATTCATGGATCTAAAGCTAAACAACAATAGCGTCATGGCCTGCAACGGACTTTCCATAGTCCACCTAGATCTTATCGTCCTACATTTCCTCCATTCATTTTAAACTCCTCGTCTTTGCCGCTCATCAAATCTATCTATAAACACCAAACTCTCTCCTTGCCTACTCAACTGCCCAACTATAGTTTTGTAGCCTGCTGCTACGTACTATAACATGCTGAACAAACTCTTTGGCTCCCGGAAGCGTAAACCTCCATTTGGAAGCCTTGTTCCCCTGAATCTAGTCCACCACCACCCCCGGATTCCGGTGGAGGAGAAATCATTCTCATCCGCCGCCTTAAAGATCATCCATGCCGGTGGCACCACCGAGTGCTACTACATGGCTGTCCCGGCATCCCGGATTATGGAAAAGTACCCTTCTTTTATCCTAGCCAGGCCGGAGATTTTCCGGAGGCCGTGGGATTCAGTTGTCCAGGCGGACGAAATCCTTATCCCGGGCCAAAAATTCTTGGTTGTTCCGCTTCGTACTGTGAAGAAGCTGAGGCGGAGAATTAGGAAACCCGATTTTGGCTCGGGATCCGATGAGCTAGTTTCTAAACGTGAGCAGCAGCAGCAGCAGGAGGAGGAGGATGAGCTGCTAACTAGAAGCAAGTCAAGTATCCGTAGTCTTAAATGTAAGGCCAAAAGTCGTCATCATCGTGTGAGATTCGTAGGCGTGGTGGATAGTAATTGGGTGTCAATGGAGAAGAAGAAGTCAAAAAGTAAGTCTGGTTGGGTGAGGAACGGATTGACGACATGGGAGCCATCGCTTACCGTGATTGCAGAGAGTAGGAATGGATGTGATGAATGAATGAATGAATGATTGGATGAAGTACTTCATTTTGAATTAGCAGCCATATTTTTGTTTGAAATCCATTTATTTGTTTTGTAATGCATTGATGGAGTGTAATGCTAATAATATATATTAAGCTGAATTAAGAGATCAATTGTAAGGCAGGCAGGCGGCCATGAGAGTTTTAAACAGCCAAGAGATCAATTTGTAGCGTTACCAACCTATTATTTTTGGTGCTAAATAAATTACGTATGAAATAAGTTGGTTTTAAATAAACAAGATTTTTAAGTATTTTTGGACTCTAAATAGTAAATATTGTATAACCAATAATGAGAGGATCGTTTAACAAACTTAAAGTCAATAGACAAAACAACCGTTAAAAAGAATGTCATGTTTTTTTAATATATATATTTTAAATAAATATAGCTTTAGCTAGAAAAATTAGTTGACACACGAAAGAAAATCTACTAGAACTCATCTGTTTGAAATAAATAATATAAAAAAATTTAATCTTACAGTTGCATGCATGCATGCAAAATGATGGGGGATGGGATGGCCATAATTTTTAATTTTCTTCTTCTTTACACGTTTGTTGGCCAAGTAAATCAATCCTTCAATAATGTAAACCAATCAAATACTCATCGTATAAGCCAAAAAGCAGGCTTATTAAGATAAGTAGTAGCAGGGCCGGCCCTGAGTTTTTAAGGGCCTAAAGCAACAACAAAAAAATAGGCCCTTAAAAACTCAAGGTCGGCCCTGCTTGAGATTGAACTAATTTATCGGCTTTGTTCTTTCTTTTTCTTTTTTTCAGATTCAGACATATACTTTTTAGGAGCCATGGTGAATAAAAATTTAAAAATCTGCAAAATTCCATCATAATCTCGTGATTATCTATAAATTAATTATCAAATAGGGCTTCCTTTATTAAGAGTCTAACACTACTCCCAAACAATTAAAAAAACCCAAAAGAGATTAAATTTTTCACTTGATTCATAATAGCATAAACAAATTCATAATAGTATAAACAAATCTACTCAATCAGTTATCAAGCCCAATTAAATTAAACAATGCTTCTAAATCTCATAAACAAAAAAATTAATTTCAAAACCCTAAAACATAAAATTAATACCTGAAATTAGCTTGAAATTTGTGAGAAGAAATAACATTTAACACTTGAGCCTTCAATATGCCACTCGAGGAGAGAGGAGGAGAAAGAAGGGTTTTGGAACATGTGTTGTTGTACTAATGTGTGATTCCAATTTTCAGTGTTTCATCTCTCTCGCTCAGTCGCTCTCTCTCTTTATATACTAGTTAAGGCACTAATGGGTGAGAAAGTAATTAGGAAAATGAATGAAGATCGAGAAATTAATTGCCTCTTCATTTCTCTTAATAATTTGTGCAGACCCACATGGTTTTTCTTCGAGCATTCGTGCTGTTCGAGACTTCAGAAATAAAAATTCATAGTTTTTTCATAAAGTTAGGGTACATGTATACATAACACAAAAATTTTAACGGGCCCCTAAAAATTTGATATTTTTGTGGGCCTAAAGCCCCGGCACCTTGGGCTTTAGCCCAGGGCCGGTGCTGGGCAGTAGTCAATACAATCTTGTACGAGAGGAAAGCAAGGTAAAATAATTTAAAATAATATTACTATCATATAAATAATCTCACACTCACATACATATATATACATACTGCGAGTCTCACATGTATTGTCAGGCGAAAGTCCATAATATATATGTGTGTATGTGAGCATTATGTAGCGTTGTTGAATAATTTAAGGGGACAAGACAAATTAGCCTAATTCATTAAGTATTTGCTAATTGTTACTGTTTGGTGGCCTTTCAACTGTATTTTCTGCTCCTCACCTCTCAATCTCCCACGTCCGCGTATATATTATATTTGGTTTCTTAGAAAAAAGGTTTCTTCATTCTTAAGCCAACATTACCAACTACACTGGGCCATCCGGGAAAGAAAGATTCATAAACCTCTTAATTCTCTGTCATTTACTACTCCTGCCTCCTTAAATAAGTGTCAGTTTAAGGTTTTTACATATATATTAAGAAAATTATTTAATATTATTATTTAATAATTAAAATTTTATCACTACCCCTTTATGGGAAGTTGAAAACTATTAATACAAAAAAGAGAATTTCTTGAAATAATGAGAGAAGGTAGGGGTGATATAAGAAAGTAAATAATAATTTATTCTCCTAGAAAGTTGTAAACAACAAATAAATTGGAACAAATTTTTTCTTCTAAAACGTCGCTTATTTAGGAACGGAGGGAGTACTATTTATATTTTATTGGGTAAGAAATAATTAAGGTGTGAATGAATCGAGTCGAGTATTGAGTTGCTTAAATTTGGTTCACAAAATTTATTGAATATAAAATAAAGTTTGATTGAGGCTCGTTTAGCTACCAAGTCGAGCATGATCTCGAATCGAGCTCGACCAGTTTGAATTTTTCGAACGAATATTATCTGAGTATCAATATAAAATTATAATTTGAAGATGTTCGAGTAATTTATCGAACTTTATATTTTGCTCATATTTGAATCATTTATATTTTGAGTTGAGATCAAATCGAACTTTTAGTCGGGCGAGTACGAAACGAGCCCGGACTGTTTGCTCATTTTACAGCCTTAGAAATAATGTAATATTTGAATAAATATATTATTTGTAATTTATTTATTAATTATATTTTAATTTTTTTTTGAGAAACTATTTTATGATTATAAATTTAAAACACCAAGTTTATGACTAATGGACGGATAGATTCAAATTCGTTAGAGCAGATCCCACTAATAACAACTTACTAATGGGCCGGTTTGTTTTTTTCATTATTATTTAATTTAAGGGTAATATCGGGTGTCTAAAAAAATTTAAGCAAATTTGCAATAAACAAACTAGAATAAATAAATATTTTAATATTATAATGGGCCAATGTAAAATATAATAACAAACACTTCATTTATTATCAAATTTATTATGTAGGAAAAGTCATATACCACCTTGTCGGAAAAAAATCAAATTAAATAATCAAAATACCAACCATATATATATATATATATATATATAACTGTATGTAATGTTTAACAGATATTGAAGAGATTGTAAATGGGATTCAGGGATTAGAGGAGCCATTGATGATGGAGAAGGAAGAGGAGATATGGAATCAGAAAAAGCAAACCCTAATTGAACAAGTTGCAGATAGGCTTATTCATGGCGAAGACCTAAAAACTAAAATACAGGCTGCCAGAGAAATCAGGAAGCTCGTCAGAAATTCCTCCTCCGTCAAAGCTCGATCCAAGTTTGCAGCCGCAGGCGTTATTCAGCCGCTCGTCTTCATGCTTGGCTCCGACAATCTCGATGCTCGTGAAACTTCTCTTCTCGCTCTCCTCAATCTTGCTGCCCGAAATGAACGGTTGGTCTGTCACTATTTAGGAATTTTCTGTCTGTCCACACTCTGTATTCTATATTCTGTATGCATATAAGCTTAATTGCTTAAGTATGAATGTGCATAAGATTAATTGGGATTTACTATGTTTGCGTGCTGATAAATTTTAGGATATCTAAGAAATAAATAAATAATTTCAGAATGCTATAATAATCCTTTTAAGGGTTCTAAGAGAAGATCTAATTATTAAATCAATTAGATACCGTGGCTCAGATGGGACACTTTCTTTAGATTTCTCATTATTTAGTAGTTCTTGAACATTCAAGGGGTTTACCTGGATGTAAATTCACTGTTGGGTTGAGTTACTTGCACCAACAACCACTCTACTTGAGCCCAACTATTGATTGATTTTCTTGGATGCTCTTTCGAGATTGGGTTCTAAGAATATGAGCAATTATTGTACGTATGTTTCTAAGCTCATTACTATTGTTATTACCTATTTACTCCTGCAAAAAGTAGGATTGCTAATCTGCTTCCTAAAAAAATCAAAGCTTTAAGACAAACGTGATAAGTATGTTCTTTATTTGTTTATGTTTTAAGCTGAGTTAACAATCACCTATCTTACTTGTTAATCCTTTACCCTCAATTTGTCTGATTTGTTAAATAAACTTCGAAGCATAGATACTTTGATTAGGTTACCGCTGCAGTATTTGATACATACATTTACATTTAAGGTACACTCAGAACATATGAAACACACTTATGCATATCGAAATGTATAATTTTCACTCGAATAGTTGCATTGAAGAGTAAAGGTGTGTCCTTTTATGGTGGTTGTTTATTTTCTTGTATTTGAATAAAATGAAAATGATTTTGTGCAATGAATAGTACTCATTAGTATTCAGCAGGGTGCAGTCAAATAAGTCTAACGTGATTTTGTTGTTCAACGAATAGTACTCATCAGTATTCAGCAGGGTGCAATGATTGGAGCTGTCTTTACTAAATTGGTTGTCACACCTGCGGTAGTAGTAAGTCTAGGGTTATCGCTTGGCACTCTTACATGCCTATTAACGCAGATGTCATATTAAATGCAAATCTTGATTTCTTTAGAGGCTCCTAGCTGTTGGATGAGTTTTGTGTTTAACAAGCTATAAGGCCCCAGACTGACTTATCCTTTTAAGGAGAGCTCAAGTTTTCCGTCCCTTCTTTTCACGCCACATTTTATTGTTTTGCCTATCTATTTATATTTTGTTTCTATTTTCATATCTGGTACTTGCATCGTATGGGGATTTGGATTTGGAGGAGTAGAAATCTGAATCTGTGGCATGTTCCTGATATCTCTGATAATTAAAACATCAAAAGGCATGAACGTCCTTCCCTGTTTTTCTTTTCTACAAAAGAAGTAAATTAGTTTTGACAATGTATTTTTTTTCCATGTTTGGCGGCCCATAGGAATGGTTGATCAACGTTTGACATTTTCCATTGCCTATGCGTTCTGGATTTATCTCATCTAGTCCTTTCCATACGGTCTCTCTCAGGAACAAGGTCACAATAGCTGCATCTGGTGCCATCCCTCCTCTTGTGGATCTCCTGAAATTCCATAGTGGCAACTTAAAAGAATTAGCAACTGCTGCAATTTTGACACTGTCATCTGCTCCAACCAACAAGCCAACAATAGCAGCTTCTGGAGCTGCACCTCTTCTAGTGCAGATCCTTAGCTCTGGAAGTGTTCAGGGAAGAGTTGATGCTGTCACAGCCCTCCACAATCTCTGCACCTGTGAAGAAGATCCTGCTCTGGTTCTTGATGCTAGAGCAGTTCGTCCTCTCATCAACCTCCTCAAAGAATGCAAGAAATACTCCAAGTTTGCTGAGAAAACTAGCACGCTACTTGAAATCCTTTCAATGTCCGAGGAAGGAAGAACAGCGATCACGGATGCAGATGGTGGGATACTAACCCTAGTAGAGACGGTTGAAGATGGGTCCCTTGTTAGCACCGAACATGCAGTTGGAGCTTTGCTCACATTGTGCAGGAGCTGCCGAGATAAATACCGCGAACTCATTCTCAAAGAAGGTGCAATACCAGGCCTTTTACGGCTAACTGTAGAGGGCACACCTGAAGCTCAGGATCGAGCTCGGACACTTCTCGACTTGCTAAGAGACTCTCCTCCCGAGAAGAGACTAGCTTCCGCTGTTTTGGAGAGAATTGTTTATGGCATTGCAGCACGGGCCGACGGATCAGATAAAGCTGTTGAAACTGCCAAGAGATTATTGCAAGACATGGTTCAGAGAAGTATGGAGCTCAGCATGAGCCGCATCCAGCTCAGGGCTGCATCTTGTACTCCTTCAGAGGTTCCATCTGTTTGAGGGAGTTCAAGGAGGTGGTATACATGAAGTTAAAGAAGACCTAAAAAGGTCTTGTGGCTGCACCTGCGCACCCAACTAGCCATCAGCTGCATAACTTTAGTACACTGATAACTTATTAGGTAGCACTGGCCAGTACTTTTAGGGCCCTGTGAGGTGGTTTTTGTGACCTTATATTGGGCATTGTATACTTTTAACATGCATGTTGTAAAAGGTTTTTACACGTATTTTTCTCCTCTTCTTAATTTTAGCAGTAGAAAGCCAAGGCTTAGCTGTTATTACCTGCAGATAATGATTGTTTCTTTTGTCTAAGGAGTCAAAAATTCAATATTATTTCTCCACCCAAGTCAAATATGTCATGAGAACAAAAATGTCAAATGTCGATCAACCATTCCTATGAGAACAAAAATGTCAAATGTCAAATGTTGATCGAATTTTCTCAACGTGTGCCCTCTAAAGGCACATGTTAAAAGCACACAGTAGAATATTTTTTTGAGCTGTGTGTATATTTTTTTAATTTTGTATTTGCATCAAATTTAATAAAATATGCACACTGTTCAAGAAAATATTTTTTTAAATTGTGTTGAGTTGAGACTTGAGTATTATAGCCGGCACCGCTTTAGTCCCGGTTACGCCGATGTCGGTGGGTGTGTTGCTCTTTTTCCATGTAAAGAAGACGTCCATTTATCCTGAAATCAGTTTAAATAGCTGTAACCAAACATCCCTGAAATCCCCTCGTCCACGTAATGCAGTTTCCCACGTGGCCACATCGCAGTACATCATTCATAAACTGTACCCGCGCATTATAGCAAACAACAATGCTTCTATCCCATAAAAATTCTCACATACACACACATAAATATTATGGACTCTCCCTGACATGTGGGGCTTATATTATTTATGTGCGAGAGTTATGTGAAAATCATCCTATCGTTATTTTATAGCAAAAGTCCTTATAGTTAACCATCTTCACATTTGAGGTTGACTCCCACTTCATTGAAAATTCAGTTTTAGGGCAAAGCCCACACCACTGTAGAGAGAGAGAGAGAGAGAGAGAGTATAGGGATGCTGATGAATTCCTCCATTGCTGCTTCTGAATAAATCCTCGAACGTTTAAGGTATGAAGAATCTGTAGCTACAGATCCTTGTATATATAAGCTTCTCAAATAATGCCGTTTTACTCGCAGTTCTTAGCTCAATTTCAGATCTAAGAAAACCTCTACAATTACATATATCATTGATAGATTTATACCTTCATTCTTGCTAATTTGTTCCACTTTTCTGTAATTCTATCATAATAATAAACTTTAATCTGGTTGTAATTGAAAAATGTGGGGTCGGTCTGCATTATCTCGGACCGGGAGTTTCCGGGCGGAGAACTTGGGTCTAAATGCCCTTGCAATGATCGGAAATCTTTGTTTTAGCATGTTTGTAATTGGAGTTTTGATTTTCACTATAATTGCCGCAACTTATGAACCCGAAGACCCATTGTTTCGTCCCTCGAGCAAGATCACAACTTTCCTCACATCAAACTCAAATGCCACTTTTATATCTGATAGTACTGTTGTTAGGACGGGTGAGGACTTTATGGTCCCGAATCAGACCACATTTGCCGCTTTTATAAATGTTACTGATGTTGATTTGGGGACGCCTGAAAGGGCAGATCTGGATGTTGAACAAGCTGCAACATTTGATTGTGAGGCTGAAATTGGTAAACCCATTGATTGTACTGACCCCGAAGTTTTTCATTTGATGATGACGGCTGCTATAGAACAGTTTAAGGATATACATTTTTACCGGTTTGGCAAACCAATTCGCGGGTGGAATGACAGCTCTTGCCATATGGCGTGGCGGTTTAGACCAAAGGAAGGCAAGGCTGCTGCGTTTTATAAGGATTATCGTAGTTTTGCGATTGCTAGGTCCGATAATTGTACTCTAAGCGTGGTGAGGATTGGGGACTATCATTCGGGAAGGAATGCCAGGAAGAGGAAGAAGAATCAGAAACCTGGTTTTGAGAAGCCACAACCTAAGCAAGAACTGCAGGGTGTTCTCCTTCCTGTTTTTGGGGAAGCTGCTAATGACACACTTCCTGTGGTTGAATCGGAAGAGTCGTTCAGTCAAGGGAAGTACTTACTTTACACTGGGGGTGGAGAGAAATGCAAGAGCATGGATCATTATCTGTGGAGTTTCATGTGTGCTTTGGGCGAGGCTCAATATTTGAACAGGACACTAGTAATGGATTTGAGTATTTGCTTGTCTTCAGTTTACACTTCCTCAGGTCAAGATGAAGAAGGGAAGGATTTCAGATTTTACTTTGATTTTGAGCATTTGAAGGATTCAGCTTCTGTGTTGGACCAGACTCAATTTTGGGTGGATTGGAACAAATGGCACCAGAAAGATGGATTACCTCTCTACCTTGTGGAGGACTTTAGGGTCACGCCGATGAAGCTAGCTGGGTTGAAGGATACTCTAGTCATGAGGAAGTTTGGCTCAGTGGAGCCAGATAATTACTGGTACAGGGTGTGTGAAGGAGAGGCGGAGTCTGTTATTCTACGGCCCTGGCACATGATATGGAAATCCAAACGGTTGATGGATATAGTGTCGGCAATTGCTACAAAGTTGAATTGGGATTTTGACTCTGTTCATGTTGTTAGAGGGGAGAAGGCAAAAAACAGGGAGCTTTGGCCTAATCTTGCAGCAGATACTTCACCTGAAGCACTCATATCAACCTTGCAAGAGAAAGTTGATGACGGTAGGAACCTGTATATTGCAACAGATGAACCAGACACATCCTTTTTTGACCCTTTAAAGGACAAGTATTCCACTCATTTTCTTAATGAATACAAAGATCTTTGGGATGAAAATAGCGAGTGGTATTCTGAGACGACGAAGCTCAACAGTGGGGTTCCGGTTGAATTTGATGGTTACATGAGAGCATCTGTTGATACGGAAGTTTTCTTGAGGGGAAAAAGGCAGATTGAGACGTTCAATGAACTTACCAGGGACTGTAAGGATGGTGTTAACACCTGCAGTTCGGCCACCTGATCGCTGTACTTGAGGGTTGAGACCCTGATGCTGCTAGATATGGAATTCCTCATGTGTATCGCTAGGTAATACTGCACTGTTTTTGATAAAAAAAATTTCTTTGCCGGTAGCTTAGCATTTGTGCAAGTCTTGTATCAAAGTTAATAACAATGTTCTGCTGCTTGGTTTGCATTCACAAGTCATAGCTGTGCTTGGTATGCTGTTTCATTTAATTCTCTTGTTCCCACCTGTTTAGCATCTGCTCATGGTTTTTATGGTCCTGGATTGACATATTCAAGCAAACACAAAAGTAATGGTAAAAACTAGGAACTTTTTCTATGCAAGGAAGAAAAAAAATTGAACAGATCAGTTTATTATATGATTACTTCTATTTCTTTTCTTTTTTTAAAAAAAAATTATTTATTATTAAGGTGGGTGAGATTGTGGGAGGGACACAAAACCTAACCTCTACTCTACAGGAAGGGGAGTCCTCATGGGATTATGGGGTTCCGGAAGAAGACCCTTATGCTGCATTTGGATTGAAAGAATAATGGAAGATGAAAAAATGAAAAGATTTTTTAGAATCTCAAGTGTATGTTTGGTGGTGGATGGCGTGATAGGGTGATATAATTGTCACATTCATTCACCTCCCACGTGGAATAAAAATCAAGAAATGGATTGAATTTTTTGATTTATCCGCCGAAATAATTACCAAACACTATTTTTTATTTCATTCTTTTAATCCAATCGTAACATGGCAGACCATTGGAAGCATTTTTGTTTAAAAATGGATCAATATGATGTATCAGTCGGTCGATTATAATTGCTGCTGTTGTAGTTTCTATGAAATTTTATGGTGTGCTGGGTTGTTATGCAGTAATTTATTTTTACCATGGAGTATTCTCTTAACCGAAGGGTAATGATGTAATTGAGAGGAGCTTTTGGCTCGAGTGATACTTTAGGCCTCTGGCTAAGCTAGGGTTGAACCTCCTAAAAGTTAAACTTGATCACAAATTTTCTCTAGAAATGAGTTTTCTATTAAAAGTCAAGAAGTTTTTGTGGTTAAAAAGAGTGGGTTTATGATAACCTCATAATCTAAACTGAAAAGACTTAAATTGGGGTAGAGATTGTTTCAAGAAATTAAGCTCCTAAATTATGCAAAATTATTTTTCTCTTTCTATCTCCTTTCATTCCATCAAGGAAGATTGAAGGAGAGGAAAGGAAAATTAACCTTGAAAACAAAAATCATCATCACATTTCGGCTCAGGTAATAATTCTGCACTCTATTTCATAATAATGCCTAGTCTCATCAATTTATATCTGTATTTCTGTAAGGTTGGCACATTGTTTATAGGAGATATCCTGACCAAGATTTTTACTTATTTATTTTTAAACAGTAGACAGGAGATATATATTGATGACATTCAAATATTAGTGAAATAAAAAAAATATTTATGAAATCATTAATTACTACTACAATTTAATAACTAAAATTTCCCTTGGCACCCAGGTAGAAATCTAATGAAAGAATCCTTCTGAAAAATGAAAACTACTCCGTGAGGAAAAATAGGTATATTTAATTAAAGTTGATGAATTTTTCAAGGCAGAGGCAGGATAACAATGGCTGAAGAACCCAGGAGGACGACAGAAGTAGCTGAGAAACCAGTGCTGGCGCATGTACGACTGAAGACGGCGGATTTTTCGTCCTCGCAATATCATCCTCCATCAACCGATTCAACCGTACAAAAAGCAAGCAGCTTAAAGTCCAACTGCTTGTGCTCACCAACCACCCATGCTGGTTCTTTCAGGTGCAGGTACCACAGGAACCCACTGTCCCGCAGTAGCCTCTCTGTCGGCTCCAAGCTCTCCGACCTAGCCGGTAAACCCAACGGATTGCACGCTTAGTACCCTAAACTCAAATCCATCGACGACTCGCTCTGATCAATTATACCCTGTAATATGACCACATAATTAACATGTGCTCTTCTGGACTTGTTACCCGCCCATAAATATTATGTACATTTCTTATCCTTTTCTTTTTCTTCCGCTCTTTCACTCTTAACTACTTTAACATTGTTTGTTAAATATGACGACGACTTGTGTATTTTATGGATTGCAGCATATGTTCCAGATTTTGTAAATCTGTTCCTTGCTTCTTTTTTTTCTTTTCTTTTTTTTTTATATATCTGTGCTTCTACACAATGCTTTTCTTTTTTCTAAAGTTCCTCGATATAGTTCTCACAAGATTATACATACAAGTGTCTTGTTTGTTTTCAAGTTTAGATTTTGGACTATTGGGATTATAATCATAGGGATTATAATATCATGAACTATAATACAAGCCTAGAATATATGTACAATATACTAACTTCTGTTTTCACTTGGACTTCATGAGGCATCTAAAAACGGTGGCGTGTAAATATAGATACAAAACTACGCCAGATCTAGAGATAGACTATGTACACACTAGTAAGCTGTACAACAGAAACTTGCTCAAGGTGGAGCCGCTCACATTGGGCAAGTATCTTCTTCTTCTTCTTCTTCTTCTTGGGGAATCATATGCTTCCTGCAATTAGGGCAGGTGACATTCCGATACTTCAACCACTTTTCCAGGCACAATCTATGGAAAACATGCCCGCAAGATAGGTGGTTAATCACTGCCTCTGGTTTGAAATCTGTCAAGCAAACAGAGCAGTCATGCTCTAGCTGCTTATTATGGCTTTGCAGTGACTCGTACCGAATAGCTGGTATCAGGCTTCGGAACTCTTCTAAAGAGGTTTCTGGGTAACTTCCCCGGTATCCAGACAAGTTTGTGGGGCTCTCAGTGCTATATTCTTCCCATGGTAAGATATGAATACCTACTATGCCAAGGATAAACCGGACTATTTCCTTCATAGTAGAGATGGATTTGGCTGTGTTAACCAGGATTATGCATAGCATTCCGGCATCAGCTGGATTTGGGTATGATGAGAGACCCATCTTTGATTCGAAACCTAAATACAAGAAATGGAAGCTTTAAATATTTAGCCAAATGAGATCAAAAGAATAAAGAGGCAGAAAGAAGAATAGCCACAAATGCAATGAAGTTAGAAATTATTTTGGTGTTTTTGTGTCAGAAAAGTTCGACATTTAAAGGAAACCACATAATAGAAAAGGGAGAAAGAGATTTTGAAAATCTTTTTGTTCTTAAGTTGACGATATTTCAATCATGTTAGTTTGCCATAAACAACAAGTAAGCACTAGTTAAGTTTGTTTCAGAAAAATGTTCTAAACACTACTGTCTGGAGCTTATTTTTTCTAAATACACAAAGAAGATGGTTTCTAATTCTTTGTTGTGTTTTCTAGTCCCGAAAAGCAAGAGAGGCAAACAGCCACTTCTACCATGGTTTCATAATGAAAACAAAAGAGGCGAAGAAAAATGTTCCTTCAACAAAAGCAAACTTTGCCTTCTGTGACTATGTTTTGCATTTTTTTTCCTTTCAAGTTTATATTTTTCAAAATCAAATGAAGTTTCTTAGAACAACATACATCATAAGTCCTAACAAAACAGAAGGACATGTCTTCTGAATAACTGACTGCAACATTAATTTATAGTAGAACAAATTCTCTATCAAATCAAAAAACCAAGCAATTAGATTACAAACTACCTTGTATGTAGAATCAGAATTGTTGTAGTGCGCAATTAGTTGTAGTGGGATCCTTGAAAAGATCACAAACACAATGTTTCTGCAAAGAAGTACCAATAATCAGTCCAATAAACATAAGAAAGAACATGTGTACAACTAAAGATCAACTGGAAAAAAGAGCTTCTTGCTTGTTAATATTCCATTTAGCTTGAAATGAGCATATGGAACAGATCGAGTGAAGCAGTACTGTAAGTAATTCCAGGACCGAATGTATGCAAATACCCAACACTAGAGACCTGGCCTAATTGGATTATATATTTGGTAAAAAAAAATTAATATAAACTTTGAATAGTTAGAGCTTCTGTATCATCCCACTATGAAGAAGAGATCCAACCCACAAACTTTATTTTCCTTATATTTCAACAACAAAAAAGTAAAAAAGCAATTTCTCCAAATATAGAAACCAATTTATCAATTGAAAAGACTTCTTCTTTCCCACTTCCCCAGCCGTCTTGCTATTCCCATTAATAAACATCCAATACATATACATAAATCAGGGGGTTCATCAAGTTGGAGAAAAAACTGATAAAAAAAATTGAACAAACACGCATCTAAATTTGTAAGAATATCTTCTTCGATGAATATAAAATTCCCAGGCTAAAAACGATTTGAATGAGAAGATCCAAGTAAAAATCATCAAATGAAACACGCGAATAGGGTCATAATAAAATGATCAAAATCAGCCAAAAGTGGATGTAAAAGTAGACTAAAAAGAGAAACAGAAGATCAAAATACCAATATTACTGATTTAACATAGAACCCACTACTCATAAACCATAAACACACAATTTCAAAGAAAAACAAACTGGGAATTGAGATCTGAAACAGATAAAAAGTCCTTCGCCACTAAAGTACACCAAAAAGGGTAATTTCCAGCTCTGAAGAGCAAAATTAACCACCACTTCGTGAAACAAACAGCAAAAAGAGTATCACAAGGAGAGACACTTACCGGGTTAGCTTCAAAATGGAATAAATGGTAAGAAAGGAAGAATTTGGAGAGAACTGGGAGAGAGAAAGAGATTCAGAAAAAGGAGGGATTTAACAGAAGAAAAGGGAGGGTAGGTTCATAGCATAGGATCCCAAGGCAAGGCGAGAGAATGAGACAGAGGCGATCATGGGTTGATGATGATGTTCCCTGTCTATCGGCAAAAAGAGTGTCACAAATTTACAATCTCGTTATCGACTTTTAAATATTAACCTAAACTTTAAAAATATACGATTAGCATACTAAACTTTTTAAAAATTACTATTAATTTGACTATTCAGTTAAATTGTTGGACGGACGTCTACTCTATCTATGCAAATAAAAAATCAAAATTATTATTAACTTGACAAAAGAATAAAAAAATTGAAAATAAAATCAAAACATTATTAGAATCATACAAAATTAGAAAATCAATTCTGAGGTGGCAAAGACTTGATCGCAGAGGATTCTCTCTCCGTTGAACAGCGTATCCATGGCCCCCTTCAAAACTAATTTTGTATTATAATCTCCAAAACCTCCCAATCCATCTTATGAATCTCACAGGAAATCATTATGTCAACTCCAAGATGATATATAGCTTCATCGATGATCGATTTACGCATAGACTTGTGTATTGTGACACATTCTTTTTCATAACAGATGAAATCATACAATCTGTTGTCAATTTCAAATCAATGATAGCAATTCTAGAGACAAGTTCCACTTGAGAAATGGAATTCGAATTTCATCTTCTCTGACCTACTAGACAATGGATGCATGTGAGGATCGAGCAGAGATAGATTCAGGATGTAGATGAGCTCGATTGATGGACAAAATCTGGGAGTTATTCTCTGGCTTCTTCCGAACCTCATGATCATTTGAACAATGGTTACTTTTATACTCTCATTAATTCTTCAAGTAATGGATGATAATATTATTATTATGTACAACATTGTAACTACAAACATATCAACTATTCTCCAATCTTAATTGACAAAAGCTAGCTAGCTAGCTAGTGTGTTACCATCCATCTTTTTGTTTTGGAGAGTCTATGCTTTATGCAAACAAACCAGAAGTAGAAGTAGACCTCCGCGTGTAGCCATGCCATGTACAACCTCATCTATCATCTATGCATGAATTTGTTATTTGTTCCAACTCCACCATCATAATCATGCCCTCTATCCAATTCTAAGACCACAACAAATCAAAACTGCCAAATAATATGTGCATGCCCTTCATTTACTACGTGTCATCATTTAAAAGGGGCATCCATTAAAGACCCTTTTTGTTGCCAATAGGTGGCATGCCATAATTGGGTTGCCAAAAACAATCACACAACTCTTACATACCGCAGACGTGACAGTATGTGATTTGTTGTTGACATGATCTACTTAATTTCATAACAAATTACATACTGTCACGTGAGCATTATGTGAGAGTTATGTCACCATATTTATGTGATGGTAACATTATTCTTTGCTACCAGGCTAGGCGTATAACTATATCATTATTAAAGTTTTCTTTGTAATCAAATCAAATAATATCAACACCGAAGATCATAGTTTATTGATATCGATCCCTCTATTTACCCTGCAAGATCATAGGTTCCTCAGTTTCTCCTCTCAAGTCTTCAGATTAAAACGACCTCGTAGAATTGAATTGTAGAGAATTGTAGCCGTATCACGTCTAAAATAATAAACTCGTTAAATACAAACCTGCGCTTAAATTTTCTATTTTTGGGTATGGTGGTTACTTGAGAAATGTAGACTATTAAAATATTAAATAATAATCTACTAACCGAACTTATTTTTATAAATACTCCCTTCATCCCATAATATATGACGTTTTAGAGTTGTGTACAAGAATTAAGAAAATAATTGTATATCATCAAATATAATATCAGTTGTCTATAATATCATTTACCACATACTTGTATTATTTTCTCTCTCATCTGTAACATTTTTAAGGGTAATTTTGAAAAAATTGTGACTAATTCTCCTAGATTATATAAAATGTCAAATAATTTAGAAAAATAAAGTCATCTAAAACGTTATATATTATAGAATTTGGATTTAAAAAAATTGAATTTCTTAAAATGTGCCCTTAGAATACATGCTAAGCACATAGTTCAAGGGAACATTTCTTTAAATTGTGTGCATATTTCCTTGAATTTGGTGCAAATGCAGAAATCAAGGGAATATGCACACAATTCAAGAAAATATTCTCTTGAACTGTGTGCTACCCAAAAAGAATTGAGACACTAACAAACAAGGCCGGTCCAAACTTTTTGGAGGTCTTAAGTCAAATATTAAATTGGGGCTTTTTTTCCTTGTATATTGTACTTGTAGCTACTGATTTGCTTGGGAAAAAAAAATTTGGGCTTTTTAAATTGGCTCTAACATATATGGATTATTAAAATTTAGAGGCCTTCGTAATTTTGGGGCTTCAAGCCATTGTTTAAATGGCTTAACTATTGGACCGGCCCTGCTAACAAAAGAGTCCTTCTCCGGCGACTGCAAAGTGACGACTGGTCCAATTTTTTTTCTTTTGACTCCCAAAAAATGTATAATATTTATTCAAACAGTAATTTTTACAGAATTCAATGATTTTGATGTAATTTGAATATATATAAAAAACAGACTATACAACTATAATTTTTTATATGTTTCCAATTATATACCAAAAATCATTGAATTTTGTAAAAATTCCAACATTATCCTATAATTATTGCTCACAAAAACATTTGGTGAGGTGTATATGAGCAAATTTAGGAGGGTGAGGTGTACATGAGCAAAGGTTGAGAAGGATATTGTTTGCTTTATATCTGTCTCTTTTCAACACAGCATAGCATTTGCATGCCACGACAAGTGGCCTTGTATCCAAAAGTTTACATTCAATACAACGCCTATATGAAGTTCACGTGTATATATCAAACATGTCAACTCTTGATTGGAGGCTCAGAATTCTCGCATCCACCTACGGACCCACACCTCATGCTCTATCCATAACTACATATTAATTATACATCTCTTTTAATATTAGAGATATATTTTTCTTGTTAATCTATTATGAAATTAAAAATTTATAATATAAAGTGACATGTAACACCTCAGTCTCACGTCGAAAGATATGAAAAAAATTTATTCTTTTATAAGGAATTAAGTTGCTAAGAATACTACTTTCAGTCATGAACTTTTGGTTAAATTTGTTGTGTGTTAAGATGATCCAAGAAGATACTATTGAGCTAGTGACATGTTGTGTTATCATTATAATATTTTAAACAAATATTAAAAAAAATATTTTTTTTTAAAAGGTCGTTATTTTATAAATGTACATAGATTAAGTGCTAAAAATATTACAATTTTTAAACTTATTTTTTATTGTTTCATTTGGGTGCACAATATACCCATAACTAGATAATTGCAGCTTTTCACAAGACCTGAAGCTATCATTTAGAATATGTATGGATCATTTATTTATTATCAAAGTGTGTGTATAATATATACACACACATAAAGATAGATAGATAGATAGATACACACACACAATATACTCCTTTTTTTTTTTTCTTTTTTGCTAATTTTAAATTGTATTAAAAAAATAAGAAAGTACAAAAGACATGGGAAATCCCAATCAAAATATAGCATAGACATCATAGGGCATGCCCTATGATGTCATGACTATAAAAGATTACAAGGCCAAACTGCCAACCAAAGAAACTACTACTATCTAAACATTAAAGAACTATAAAAGGCATAACTAGAATCTGCAGCAGCCTTAATAGGCCTAGCAACAATAAAATCAGTAGCAGCAGAAAGGCATTTACATCATCAAGCCCAGCCTACCAACCAACAAACTCAGCATAAGCTTCACCAACCAGCTTAAGAATAGCAATAACCAGCCGAAACCGCAGCAATATTCCCAGCAGCAACAACAAATAACAGAGGCAAAGCATGGCAACAAACAGAATAGCCCCAACCACAAGGCAACAAACAGAAATAGTTCATACCCAAAGCCAAAACAAACTCAAGATTACAGGACCAAATGCCTAAAACAATATCTAGATTTTACTTTTAGAAACTTCATGTGAGAATGCAGTTTACATTTTAAAGTATGCATAACGTCAGCTACAATAGTCCTAACAGGTATTGAACAATTAAAATGTAATCGAGCATTCCTATCCTGCCAAATGTAATAAACCACAGAAGCAAAACCCAGCTTTAAGTAAATCATTGCAAAACCTTGAGCCAGAGCATGAAATAATATCAGAAGCAATGAAAGACCAGCTCCGATTAAACCCCCTCCAGCTACATTGCCTAAGCACTTGACCTAACACTTGGAAGTCAACTTTATGAAGAACACATGTAGCATTAAGGCCAATGCCAAAACCATAAATTCACACTTGCTCCGCTTTTGATTACTCCCTTCGTCCTAAAAAGAATAAGCATAAATTAAAAAAAAATCAAATATATTCATAGTGATCCTATAAAATTATATAATATGATGAGACCTTTTAATTTTTTTTTATATTAATAACTTACTAAATAATATACTTACCCTTATTTTGTGTACTTTAGTTCATATTTTTAAGGATAAAAAAAATTTACATTTTAAGTTATTTTTTTGAGGACGGAGGGAATAGTAATTTTCTCAAAAAATAAAAATTAGTAAAATAGTATGGGAAAAAAACTACTCCCTCCGTCTCAAATTAATTGCTCAGTTTTGACTTTTTTTAGTCAAATTGACTATTTTTAAAATTAATAATTAAGCATGTATAAATATATTTTTAACATTATAAAAATTGGTATTAGTAGTAAATTGTATATACTTTTTTTTTGTTATAACCTCTTTACCTATATTTTGGCAAAAATGGTACACAAAATAGTTTAAAAAATAGTCAATTTGACTAAAAAAAGTCAAAACTGAACAGTTAATTTGGGACGGAGGGAGTAATATTTTCAAATGGAGTGTTGATAGTATTAAAATGAATAAAATACAGTGACACCTCCTCTAGATAATCATAATAACATTCACCTCCCCTCTAGTTTTTTAAGTCACAGTTAGTACTTAATACCCTTATAAGTTTTTAGAGTTGACTAAATAGATAAAATTATATATTTATCCTTATATATTATCAAATTTTAATTCCTAAACAATATATATATATATATATATATATATGTTTAATTATCTTTTTTTGATACAATACATTTTAATTAAAAAAAATTATACTTAAGACTATCTCATTTAAATTGTTGGTAACTTATAAAAAAATAATTTAGTTTAATTAACACATTTTTTTTGGACAAGTGGTACAAATAATAAATTAAATTATTAATGGAGCTATTCTAATTAGAGTGATTGAGTATATTGATAGTTAAGGTTTTGGTGTTTAACAATAAAATTTATTATTTGAATTCTTAATTTCATATTATGAATTTTATATATTAATTTTTTTTTAGTATATGCCAAAATTTGGGATGTTTATTATTTTGATTACATTTTTTTAGTATACAGTTGACATTATTTTTAATTAATGTTGAATAAAAAAAATATAATAATATTTATTACCACCCCTCTATCTTGAAAAAGATGTTTCTTTTAATATATATTTTTTGAGTAACAATATTTGCCATTTTTACTGTAAATAATTATGTTTAAGTGTGATTTATGTTTAGTTTAATATATGAGAAAAATAATTAATATAATTTTTAATATTTTTTTATATGAATAATAAGATTCGTTCTGTAATAATAAGTTTGTTTTACGTAAATTTTAATATTTAAAAAAAATAATTATAATTTTATTGCGTTAATTTGTACTTTTATGGGAATTAAAATTTTACGTTTTAATTATAAAAAATTATATTTTAATATATATCACGTAAATTTTAATCTTTGAGAAATTTAATTAGCAAAAATTTTATGACTTTATTTTCTTGATAAAATGAATATTTATTATTTTTTGACATTTATGTTATTTATTGCACAAGTTCATAATTTAATTAATTAGATCAAGTTAAGTACAAATTCTAATATTCAAATTTATATTTAGTGGATAAATTAAACATTATAACTTGAAAGGTGTATTAGACATTCTATTAAAAATATTTTTGGATATTAGATAGTCAACCACACTAGGCGTAATGAGTGTTACATATTGTAGACTAGAAAGGTACTGACTGTTACTTAAAAAACTAGAGTGGTGATAAGAGTTACTATGATTATCTACAGAAGATGTCACTGTATTTTATTCTATTAAAATTAAATTGAGCTCACATCTAGCCTATAAAGGGCGAGCGTCCTGCAACACATCTTCAAGTAGGGGTGTAAGCCGAGCAGAGTAGCTCGGTATTCGACTCTAGATCGGTTCGAAAATATGATTCAAAACTTGAATTCGAAGTTGATTCGAGTTGAATTTGATCCATACTTGTTTTCTGTTTAATGATACACGAGTCGAATTCGAGTATACCAGTGTTCGCTCAGATTAGGGTTCGAGTATTTCTTTTTTTCTCAAACCATACTCGATACTTGCTCGATGGATCATATTCGAATACTGGTATGATCCATACTATGATACTAACAAGCTAAATATGTAATATTTGTATCAATCTTTATAATTTATAAAGTGTAGTATTAAATTGTGTAAACTTGTACTTGAATAAATTAATGAATTGATTGTCAATTTGTATTATATTTTTTGTAATTTCTTTACATAAATAAAAATAAAAAACTTTTATATATAAATATTAGTTCAATAATCAATTTAGTATGTAGTGGTTCAGTATTAAGTGAAATGGTTCATATTCGAAACTTGATTTGAAGGCTCATGAGTAACTCATTTTGTAAACGAGCCGAGTACTTACGAGCCGAGTAGGTCTGAATAATGATTCGAGTCGAATTTGACGTAAAATTAGAAATTCCTTATCGAATTTGAGTCGAATTCGAGCTTAATTTTTTTGAGTCGAGTCGAATCTGAGCATTAAAATGTTCGCTGAGATTCGACTCGTTTACACCCCTATTTTCAAGGTTGTTTCACAAAAATGATCTCTTCCTTATTATAATAATAGTATAATTTTGTTATTTTAAATTTAATTATTTTATATATTTTAATTTAATAAAATTATTATTTTATTCTTACAGTAATTGTTCAAACAATACGCGTGATTTAGAAATAAGTAATTGTAGTAATAAATAGCTCAAATTTTTTATCTTAAATAACATGACATTAAATATTTTACTCATAATTTGCGATCTATCCGAACAAGGTTATGATAGAAGAAATTTGTTAAAGAAAAGTGTACACAATCCAAGAATAAATATGCACCAAGTGAAACTCATTGAATATTTTGAACTTTACGGGCCGGGTATTATACGAGCGAATTGCAAGTGGTTACCCGACTAATACTCCCCATCAACCCAACTAAACCCTAGCTCTATCTACTTCTAACCCAACTAAACCCTAGCTCTCGGTCCTCTTCTCCGGTCGGAAGCATCTCTCATCTCTCATCTCCAGTAAAAACTATTCAAGGTATACTCTTTTCCTTCATCTCCAGTAAAAACCTTGGGTTGTAATTTGCAGTTTATATAGGGTTTGTACATACTGGTGTATGCCTTTAAGATTTCTGTCTGTAGATTGTTACACTCGCTCTTTTCACCTAAAGTGAGAAACAAAACCTTCTGATAGACTGATAGCGTATTATTCAGCTTAGATAATATATATGTGGTTGTAACATTTTAATTAATTATTGAACTGACTCTAACTAGCTCAATTAATAGACTAATTAACACTATATTGTTTATCGACATTTTATGATTTTGTTGTTGTTCCTTTTATTTGATGGATTGCACCAAATTGGTGCGGTTTTTTTTTTGTTGCAATTTGCAAGTCTGTAACTTTAGTTTTTCTTTTTGTTGGTTTTGTTTTTTAAACTCTGTGCAATATATCTATGTAGATATATTTGAAAGTAGTATTATGTATTTAAGCTGTTTGCCAAATGAAAACTGGTGATAAGTAATTTGTATGTTGTTCTGTTCTCACTTGTTAATTTGATCACAGTGTACTTTATAAGGAGATCGGGCCAAGACAATGGCTGAAAAAACACAGATACAAGAAGCTGGAAATGTCCCAATGAAGAGAAAATTAGGGCACAAAAAGGGCAGTAAGGGGAAGAAAAAGTTAAAGGTGTTTAAGGGCTCAGGAGAGAAGGTTAAAATAGATAAGAAAATGCAAAAATTATTTCGCAAAAGGGCAAGAGACTATAATTCAGATGATGATGAGGAACCCACCCCCGTGATTACGCATAGAAAGGAACAGTCACATGGCAAAGAAGAGGTTTTTGATGATGGATCTTCTGATGGAGAAGGAGAGGACCATGGGGATGTTGGTGAGGACTCTGAATTTTCTGAAGATGAAAATGGTGAAATTCAGCCTGGGATCACAAAGTTTGCTGAAGGTTGTAAAGCATTCAAAATGGCATTTAAGAAAATCACAAAGAAGAGTGTTTCAGACGATGTATTGGTAAGACTCTTAATTTTGGTTACTACCTCTGATCTATCATCTTTGTATTTGTATGAAAGTCAATGTCTTTGCAGGGTCCTGTATTATCAGCTCACAAGAAGCTTATAGCTGAGAAACTTGCTGATGAAGAAGCAGAACGCAAGGTTAAAGGAGAAGCAAAGAAGGAAAAACACATGGTATTTGATTTATGTTTTTTTCTTATTACCCTCTCTCTCTCCCCAACACCAGGTTCATTTAGGCACAAATTTTGTGGTATTTACTGTTATATTTCCTTCTACGAGAATCAGTTTATCTGTTTTACATTTCTTCTTAACTGAAAAAGGTAGGTGAGAAGGGACATGTGAAGCCTGCTAATTTCTTGGACACACATGAAAAGTTTCTTATAGGAGTTGCCACAAAAGGAGGTAACCGTATTGCCTTTGTATGCTGAAATTTATTTGATAAGGATATCATTTTTTCTATCCTATTTTAGGCTCTTCCAAACTAACTTGGTCTTCACTGATTCCATGTATTTGGCTGGACTTTCAGTGGTCAAATTATTTAATGCTGTAAGTTGCTGTTTTGATTTGAAGTCATTAATCTTGTTATGTCTGCCTTATTCAAGTTACTGGATTTTGAACTTACATTTTATTATATCTTATACAGGTGAACAAGGCACAAAATGCTCAGAAAGGATTGAATCCTGCAAGGTCTAAAGATGCAAAAGGTATGTGGAAGTGTGGATACTGTATAATGCATTACTAAAGAACCTCATTGCCCTTACTTGCTGAGATAGTTCTCTTGTTAAACATATAATATGATACATGGTCTGAATTGTTTTGTTTATAAATTTCCAACTGCTACTAAAATTGATTTGTATTCTTTTTCTTAGATCTCATATTACATATGATATTTTTGTTTGTATACATTGAAATTTTGGTACCTTCATGACAAATGTTTCTGAATTTCATTGTAATCGCCAATATCCTGTATTGAAGTCGGCCTTATTATTTTTTTAAGACCTACTGGTGGTAACAAGGGTGACTTGATCGTGCTTTGGCTCAATTACATCACAGGGGCATTTAGCTACGAGCATTTAGGATCACATAAAAATCATTAGCATTGCTGCTCCCATTTCACTAAACATCCAAATGAGATTATCGCTAAGTATTATAGACTAGCAAGAAAATAATATTATGTACCTTTTTTAGGCCCCCATTTATCTATGATCTTTAAATTATTGTTCTCTTTTTGTGATGAGGAACCTACATCCACTACCTTTTGGTGTGCAGTGGTTAAACTACCTATTGCGCTTAGTACCCCTAAACCACGCACACAGTAAGTCCATATGGGCAATTGTTGGAGTACTGAACCATGACCTATGCTTTTGAAGATACTTATCACTTAGCTCTCTCTATCTATGAGATCTGAATTACAGGACTACAGATTTCAACTTGTATTTGATTATTTGAAAAGCTTTAGTCAGGAAATTTAACTATTGATTTGCATTAATCACAATTGCCCATATGGCGATTTTAATGCTTTAACTTATATATATATATTCATAAAACATATGCACAATACTTTTCAAGTTTGTCATGTTGGACACCCTTTGTTTGCATCCACATTTCAAATCTTACTAAAAAGATAGTTGCTACTTCTTTTTTTTTTTCAATATTGTTCCTTTCGTTTCTTTCTTCCCTATTATTTTGGTGTGTGGGAAGGTAAGTAAGAAAATGTTCTTGTAATTTATTGCATTGTAAGCCACACTCCATTTCACTACATCTTTTTATTTCAAGACTTAAATTTTGTTCTTCCTCCAAAACTGGGAGAGCAGGAGATCACAATTAAATTGCACTGCTTGTGGTCACCATGTCAGCTTTTGAGGCAATCTCTTCAGCTAATTATGTATTTTTTGAAAGCTAATTCCAGTATTTCTGCGCTACTTAGTCCACCATTTGTACAAGGAAACCGATCTATACTTGCTTTGTTTGAACTTTGGAGTTGCTTGTAGAACCGGGTTCTGGTGATTCTTATTTGCTATGGAGTTTGTTTCCTGACAAGTACATTGGCATTTGAGTTGCTATGAATCCAGCTAATTTTTTCCTCCATTTCATTGTTGAATCGACACATACTATTCTTTATAGCATTGTTTCAATTCTGAACATAGTGAATATTCTCTTAACCTGCCAGTCATAAAGAAGCGAAGGAAGGAAGCATTCTTTTCAGAGTTGAGCAAGATGCCATCCCAATCGGCAGATACTTCCGCCAAGGTTCTCTCTCTCTCTCTGTCTTTTCTCTCTCATTTAGTTGCATATTCCTTAAACTTCAGCACAAATTATTTTCAAATATACGCAATCCATCAGTTGGTAAACTGGAGGTATTGGTTTATAAAAACGGCATGTAAATGTGCATGGTGTTCTGCCATTTCCTCCACCTGTATAATCACTTATTACTTTATTTTTTTTCAAATGTAGGTGGATGGTGAGGGTCCTGCATGGGCTCCATTACGTGATAATTACATGCTAACAAATTCTAAGTTGAAGGACTGGGATAAGATGCCGGTAAGGATTGCCCAAACTTCTCTTGGTTCTGTTCACTATTTCTATCTCTCTTCCTCTGTTATATGCTTGCTACCGGTTCGTTCTTCATGTTGTAATTATTTTTATTAATTTACATCCAATATGATTGTAGGAGACAACTTTAGCAGCAGATGACTTTGGGATTTCAGCAGATGGTTCATCCGATGAAGAAGATTAATCTTTTGGGAAGTCTGTAACATAAGAAAACCATTTTCTTTTGAAGGAGTTTTCTTCAGGATTGGGGACTAGAGAAAGTTCTGTTTATTTTGTCATTGGAATGGGTTGTATAATAATATAGTGCAATCATTATCTCTATATTAGTTACTGCAGGAAATATTATTCCATAAAGCAAACAGTACAAGAATTGTAAGAGTAACAATGGCAGATTGGCAGTTGATAGCGAGGCCAAAATGCAGGTTAGCTTCATTTCATCAAATTTGTGTAGAATTTTGCCGGAGAACCAATTTGGCAGGCAGAGTGATAAAGGCAACATTTTGCATAGGAAAAGGTGAATCTTCCTGAAATGTCATGTATAATGTCTTTGAATTCTGTTGGTATTTTTCTGTTGGATTCTTTTTCAGTAACTGTCCCATAACGAGCATCATGGTCTAATTTAATACTTGATAGGAAAAAAAAACTAACCTGTTTGATTTCTCTTATAAGTTATATCCCTTTAGTAATAAATATATAAGCTTTTGTCATAGGGTCTGGTTTTTTACATACTTCAGTGTCACCTTAGTGGTGGCATTGCGTTGCTACAAAAATATAAATACCTAGGTAGTTTATAAGGTACCCCCAAGATTTTGGGCCATCTCAATTAGGAAAGTATGATGTTCAAGTTGGAATCAGGCTGTTTTGGTAAATAGGCACATAATCTTTGTCAAACACTTGATGCCATAAAGCAGCCTTCACAATATGTAAATGTTCCATTCATGTTAAAATTAGTGCTTACTACATCAACTGGAAATAATTATTAGATGCATACATGTTCTCTCTAACTGTTCGTTCTGTAATGTTGTGCTATACATACATGTCAACCAGAAAGGAAAAGGTTACTACAAATGCAAGATTCAACCTTCTAGGATCCATCATGTTTGGGGCTGCTTCTTCTATACCAAAATCCTGCATATACACGAGTAATTGAAAAACGAAAATATTACAAGAAGGAATCTTCATGCCTGACCTCACACACAGCTGAAATGGGCTACCCGTAGAGCAACACCGTTTTGTACATAATAGATCCACAGAGCAGACATGGCAAACCCTATGGGCAAAATGTACGTACTACAGTTCATGAAGGCCAGTATACGCCCAATCCTCTCCTCTGGGAAAAAAAAAGGGGTTGACCATCTAAAGATCATTCTTTCTTTCTGGTTATGGGGGGGAATAAGGTTTCTGTCTTTGAGATTCAGCAGCTTTATACATCAACCTTTATCTGAAGCCCCTGCTGTAATATAATGTTTATATATGTTGTGTCCATCCCAACTCCCAAGTAAGGAAATAATGTCATCCATTCCCACGTAATATATTATCCGTGTGTTCCAACTTAGCATTATTGATCATTTCTTTCCTAGTACAGATTTTATTCTCAGAAGCTTCGGGTTTGGCTCAATGGGTCGTAATCAAAAGCATCACCAGCCTTGATAAAGCGTCCCTTCACACGCTTCCTTACATCAGCTCGTGCCTTGCGTGTTTCATACCTTACTCTCTTTTCAAATCTACAATATATAAAATAGGATGAGAGAGGCAAATATCAATAAAGAGAAGGATATATGTAGATAGATAAGCTACATAATAGCACAAAAGCCCAAGTCCTACACACGAGTGAGTGACCTGGAACTCAAAAATCAAACCTACTAAAAGAAAAATAAACTCGAAATCTCAAATGACTGGAGTGATGCACGTCACACGTAAAAGAATTGTGGATTGAATTGCAAATAGGGGTAGAAAAAATGATCCAGTTTTACTAAATTTTGGAAAAATATGAAGCGACGCTAATCTTACTTGCGCGTCTTCTTCTTTTCCATGTACCGCTGGACAGCACAACTCCTGGTGTCTGAAGCCAAGGAACTTTCAGCACCTTGGGGACACCATGGCGGTGGCTCTCCCATGAGAAGCATTGAAGACGCCCCACAATCTTGATATTCACCAGCACTGCTCTCTCCTGTGAGACCTGAAAATGAGAGATTTGAGGCTTGCCTTGCGAAGCAACCCGGTTCCGTCTTACAGCTCATCATGGAATCAGCAGATGCTTCATTGCTGCCTGTGGGCTGCACTAGATTTTCCAATCCAACCAATGATCCCTGGCAAAGAAAATATAAATGTTAAGGCAAGTACATTTTTCTATTTAGTTTTAACTTTAAAAATTCACCAAAAGGTTGTTTTAAGCACTACAAACACTAGTGACACCTACTATTCAGCCACTTGAACACATCTACTTGACTGACAACCTACATGCACATCAGCACGAAATAATCATGAAAGAAGAGCTCTTTTCAGCATTTAAAGCTGTGAGCACCACCTTATAGTTACTTGACTGAATATATACCATTAAGATTTAGGTGCAAGAAGTTGGCAAGCATTTAACTTGCACATCGACAGAAAAAGGCAATTAGAATAAAAATTTACAGGATTTTGGTGAAAAATTAAAAGCATAAGGAATCATGAGGTATTCCAATCATCACAATAATGACACCTGAAGCAGCACATCTACTTGAAAGAAAAGATGCAGATATGCACAAAATAAACATGAATGAAAGGCTCTTTTCAGCATTATAAGCTGTGAGCACCTTACCCACTTGAGCGCATCTACTTGACTGAATATATACATTAGATGCAATAAGTTGGCAAACATTTAAATTGCATATTGCCAGAAAAGGCCATTGGTATATAAAAGATAAACAGTATTTTGGTGAAAAAGTAAAAGAATAAGGGAATCATTAGGTATTCCAATCATCACTATTAAAGGATTGTATCATTTATTATGAAGTCCCAAGACAATATTTATTATGAAGTCCCAAGACAATAAAAGGAGCTCATTTGTTAGAGGCGTAAGAATATACCAAACGTGACAAACAATCAAGAATGAGGGACGATGGCAATTATGCAGGTCCAGATAAGTTCATAAGATAAATCAAATGTCATCCGCAAATACAGGGAGTTGGTGTTCAACGGGGAATCTGATACAGCCATTTAGCACCTCTGTTGCGTAAACTATTAGGGTTTCTGGTTTTCAGCATAGTTGTTACGACGCCACGGCAAGTCATGGCGGTAGCCGACTGCCAGGACGTCTAGGCGACAAGGCGACCGTCATGACGTCCGTATGGTGACAAGTCGTTTACAATATACAATTTATATATTATTTATTTTACTTAACAAGTATATTGACAATAAAATTTCATATACATTAAAACTCAAAACATAACACAATGGAATAACATTAAAAGCATAATTATGCAAATACTTAGCAAAAACAATCTAAAAACAAAACACTTGATATTAAAAATTTGTAAAATAAATGATGAATTCAACAAACACCACATAGAAAATAAAGTTGCAACCAACCATCACAAATATATAGTCTAATAACTAATAAAACACCACATAGCAAGCCAAAATAATGTCTAGACTCTCTACACTAGTCTAGAAACATCGTTCAAGCAAAATCATCAAGGAAAAGGTCATCTTCATCTCCTCCACGAGAACTACTCTCATTCAAAAGCGTAGGTGGTCTTTCTCCAAAATCATCCTCCACATTTTCATCATCATTTAGAATTCTCTCTTCATTAACTTCATCAGTTGGAATCCATCAACCTTGATTCCCTTGAAGTTGAACAATCACCACGTCGAGAGTACGTCATGAGATTATCACTAGTATTAGCACAAGCCCTCCTTGAAACATTGTGACCCTCAAGCGTGTTGGATGCACCAGTTGCTTGATCCACATCATTCCATGTAAAATCCTCCCCAGGTGAACATCGACCTCATTATTGATCCATTCATTACCCCCCATTCAAAGTCATCAATGGCTAATGGATCAAAAAAAATTCCACGTTCACACCTCTTTTGGAACCTTGAGACGATCTTTCGATTGTATTGGACATACACCAAGTCACTCAATCGTTTGTGTTCCAATCTATTCCTCTTTTTGGTATGAATCTAAAATAAATAGAACAAAGAATAATAATATTAACGATAAAATTTTAATTATATAAAAATTAGTTAGTATTAGTAGTTGAATGACTTATTACTTTTGAAATTTTAACTAATAATAGAAAGTACTTACAAACTCAAATGTACTCCAATTGCGCTCACAACCAGAAGAAGAACAGAGACCTAGAATTCTTTTTGCAAACAAAGATAACTCAATAGCTCACCCTCCAAAAGCATTCCAACAATCAACTAGCAAACATTTTTAAAAAATATAAATAATTTTAAAGAGAGGAAAGTAAGAATGTATATAAATTATAATTATAATTTATTTTTTATATCTTTATATATATTTTAGTATACTTACGAGGATTCTTTATTTTCCGTTGCATGATCGTCATTTCTCTTGTAAAAGTATCTCGAGAAACATCATAATTATCGGCTAGATTGCTTATCTTGTCAAGTAAATCTAGCTCGGTCGATTGTAGTCGCCAATTGTAGTCGCGCAGTCTCGAAGAGTCGAAGTCTCTCGCTCTCAGTCTCTCTCTCGGTCGCAGCCTCTCGCCCTCGCAATCTCTCTCTCGACTTCGATTTCTTCGCACTTCACTTCTCTCTCTCGGTTCTCTCGACTTCGATGATCAATCTTCTGACAAGTTCTAGACTAGGGCTAGTTCTGGTATTCCTACTGCGACGTCGTTTTTTTATCCTAGTTCAGATTTGGGTCAATCCATATCCATTGAGACCAAGTTGCTCGATCAGCCGGATAGTCGACGCCGCGTTGTCCAATGCGACGACAATTTTTGCTAGTCGCTCGCCTTTCAGCCATCAACCAAGTCGGATGCTCGCCTTGCCTGTCTCTTATCAACTGGACGCCTTAACTACTATGGTTTTCGGAGTGTGTCCCATATTAATGACACCAGCCTCATGGTCACTCACATATATATGCAATTAAAGCATGAAATCTAAGCAGGTTTATAATATTACAACACTTGGACCATGTAAATACTAAAATTTGAATTGTAGGTACCTGCATCTCTGCAGGCACTACAATAGAGATCGACTGTGGTAAAATAGAGAGTATTGAGAAAATGGTTGTTGACAGATATAGAAAACGTGGTGATGAATGGTTATTATTGAGGCCATTGAGCTGCTAAGAATTAAAGGACGCAAGAAACCATTCTGGACCATAGATGGTATATGGTTTGTCCTTGAAGCAAATAAGAGATGCAGAATATATTGAATATATATATATGTATATTCTGTAAGTAGAAAGAAACATGAAGCTACATAAAAGACATGAAAGGTAATGCAACAATTATTAACACAAAGACAAAGCATTATGAAACGGGATGATCAGACCTTGTGTACTTAAAATAAAACTCGTTTAAGAGAATATGCATAAAATTAATTAAGGAATTTAGAAAGCCTATTTTCAGCTTCATGAGAATGTGCGAAGACAACAGACCATCTACACCCATTTATTTTTTTATTCAAGCAAAATTTAATGAATGTGAAAAAGGGCAGAAAAAATGCGTTGTGTGTTTTCTTTGAAAAGGGCAGAAAGATGTTACAGCTATGAACTGAAAGACAATCAACAAAATCAAACAAAGAAATTACACTTTGAAACAGATCAGTGTAAAATCTGACAAAGATAATAAGGATAAAATAAACAATTCAATATAGATGGAAGTACCTCAGCCACATATGCATCCTGGCAGTTGGGATTGTCACCAAACAATCCCTTCATCTCAAACAAGCTATCAATCCCATCATTATTGAAAAGATGTTGCGGATCATTATGACCAACACCAAAGAGTTCTTCATATTTCTCAATATTCAGGTCAAGTTCATCCATATTGAAGTCCTCATAAAAGTCATCATCTTCACGTAGTTCAAGCTCTTTTGCTCCAGAATATCCAATCTGCATGTTCATTAGCCAAAAAGGGTTAAAGAAATCATGAAGAGAGGAGTAGGGAGATTTTATAGGCTTGACCTTCTAACAAAATTTAAATTCCTTAGAGAATGTGTCTGATTATGGATAATGGTCCTTAAGCTGTATGGTAAGTCTTCTTTCTTAAGTGAGATGCTGAGAACTTTAACTTTTCCCCAACTTCTCCATCTCTTTTGCTAGTTGACAGTGATTAAAAATGTTAAATTGTGTGTAAGGACACGTGTTCACTTCAATTTTGCATCTTTACTCGTGTGATTTTCAAGCATTTTCTTGATGGGATAGCCCTTCAATATCTTAAGCCTAGGCATCCCTCCTGTGAACCTCTCATTATTTGTTAGTATTTTTTTATCTATAAGCTACTGTTTGCTTGCTTACCTAAAGCAAGTAGCAAGGGTTCTACTCTCTTTTTCCACTCCTTTTATATCTTCTTGTGAGATATATAGGCATTTTAATTGCTTTACTATATTTGACAATAGGGTTCATTTCATATTAGAATTACAGATACATACAAAACTCATAGTTTATAAGAAATAAATAGAAACATTGTAAAATAAGAGTAGAAGATCTGATAATTTGACACAACTAGGGATAAGTATCCATGGGTGAGAATAAAAGGATGGTGACTAGAGTTATCCGTAGAATGAAACTGGGGAAAGATGATATTGAAAAGAATAGCAAATATACACAGACATGAATGAAAGGTTTAACAAGATAGCTATTAGGCCAAAAGCAATTGCTGTGTTTTCACGTGTAACAAGATTGTAGTTCACGAGGATGCAGTCTAGTATAAGCTGCAAACTACAGAACTTCAGGGTAGAGACATCAATGAGCATCTTTGACAAACTCACAAGAGAAATGAACAATGCTGATACCGTTCAAAGAAATCGAGAGACAAGTATACTGCCAGGTATTGAAAGTTGTGGAACTTACAAGAGAGGCCTAATTTCCAACATGTCAGGAATCTTTGTCACAAGAGACAACAATAATAGTAGATTCTCCACCCAAGAAGAAGTCAAGTCCCTGTATACCCTATTGAATAATATGTATCCCTACACGGAAAAAATATCCAAAATCATCATTTACCTTGGATAATGTAGATTTTGTGGATTTGATTGGCTGGTCTGCACTGTCTAGCTTGTTGTCAAGTTGAGGCATTGAGGATCCCTTCCAAAAGTTTGAGTTATTTACATTCTCTGAACCTTTCCCATCAATAGATAAATCTTGATCTCGACCTTTCTTGCTTCCTGAAGGAGCTACGGAGTTTGCAAGACTATTATCAGTAATGCTCATTGAATCCATTCCCTGGTCCAAGAGAAAAGACCAGATACTTGAAAGTTCAACAGCTGAAGGGCAGCCTGAGTAGCAGTTCATCGATTGCTTCTTATGTGTGGAAACTGAATTAGAGCCACCATGCCCCATCCAATCACAATTCTGACAAAGTGACAAACTTTCCTCGACACATCTAACAAATGCTGGTTGTAAATTGCATCTTTCACACACCAGTGTCCTAGAATGGCGTCGTGAAAGTGCATTAGCAGAATGAACATTGCGGTCACAGGATAAACATAAGCAGGCGGCATCAGATCGACAATACACCATTGATCGTTGTTCCCCGCAAAAATCACACAGATAACCCATGTCTCAAGTTCAACTAAATTTTCTTCTAGATCAAAATTTTGAAAAGTAATACAACTGACAGGTTTGCGACTCTCTAGCCAGATAACATGTATTAACCAATAACAAGTTTCCTAGATGAATCTATACTCATCAGCAGCTATGCTTACAAAACCTCAACTGGAAACCAATCCAGTTTCATCCCACTAAGGTAAAGCAATCTGCGCCAAAAAAGGTGAAAATGGAAATTAATAAGATTCAAGATTTACATCACTGGCCTACTAGATAACTTTTACTGAATAAGAATATGCTCTACACCAAGAATCAAGAAAAAGGTCAGTTTTTATAAGGGTGCCTGCTAAATGTCAAGAAAAAAACAGATCTTAACAGAAAGAATTACCTAATATGATGGCTAAAATGAAAAAGATGCTCAAGCCATAAAATCTAAACAGATACCCAAAGGAGATAAAAGTGGCCCACAAACATAATGATCATCTAGAATCTAGGCAAAAAGTAGTAGAAGAACTTGGAACACTGCCGGTGTGTTCAAAATCAGCACAATCATAAAGAAGAATAAAGAATCTGAGACTGGGAAAATCAGAATTTAAAAGAGAAAGCAAACAAAATTACAATCCCATTTTAATTATTTTTTTCTTCACATGCAAAATGACATTTAATAGATTCTCAAAAATAAAATTAAGATGAAAGAACTCGTCAAAGAAATGAAGAAGAAAAAGATAAATCAATTACAGCAAAAGAGACTTCCATGTAAGCAAAGCTGCAAAACATCAGAGAATACACACATCCAAAAATAGTATACTCACACATAAAGAGCCCATGTATGGAAACTTTTCAACAATATAACTGTAAATCTACAACCCCAAAAAAATCCAATCTTTTTGGGTTATTCAAATTTGTGACTCCCGCAAACAGATCATCAAATAATTAAGCAAACAAAAACCACCCCAGAAAGAAAATCAAGTGAATACACAAAAGAAATTAAAAAGTTACCAAATTGAACAAGAAAGCCAGCCAGATTTCAAGGTGCAAGAAAAGTACAGAGCTTTTGATGCAGCTTTCTTTAACACACAAAACCCCCTAAGGAGAAAGATCAGACCTTTCCAGACTCTCCCTCTTTTCCTTTGATGAAGGTGAGGTGTTGGTCTTGGAAGTTGTTTTGGCTTTGTGTAGGAACTCAGACAATAATTATTAATATCATAGTGATAAAAAAGTGCAGCTTGTGGGGCTGTGAGGTGGGGCCCTGTCACTTTCATGAAAATGAAAAGTTGGAAAAGTTAGGTCCCCACTTTTTCTTCGACCCTTTGGGTTCTTTTCACTTTTTCACATTATAGATTTTTATCCAAAATTAAATATGATTAGGCGTATGTCTTTAAAATATCTGTAGATATATATGAAATGGAATAAACTTACATGTAACAAATTCTACTCTGGTGCCGACCAGCAATTTCTCAAGATTTTTATTATGCCAACTCTTTTTTTTTGTGCTTACCCTATTCATAACACAAGTCACATACTTTATATATGAAATTAATGTATTAAAATGGTAGAAAAACTTGTGCGATAGATTTTTTTTCTTTCTTTTTTTAAAAAAAGAAGAAAAACAGCTCCATTTAACATAGATACGAGTATAATTACAAAAAATTATACTATCTCCGTCCTATAATAAGTACTTTTTAGCTTAAATCACACATAACAATACACAAGTTAAAATGACAAAAATACCCTTAATATACTTTTTTTATTTTGTTTGAGACTTTTTTTTTGCCTTTTGGTCTCTCTTTCTCTTTCTTCAATCTTTCAACTTCCCAATAAATACGCAATAAATATCATTGGTTGAATAAGGGCACATCTGGAAAAATATTATAAAAACTGTATTGAATTTCTAACACATCACTTATTTTAAGAAAAAATATAAAACTTAAAAAATCACTTATTATAGGACGGATGTAGTATAATAATAATAATAATAAATAATCACAATAAATGGGAGAATAAAGTTGCACAATAACAAAGGTTTTCACAATAAAAAAACAAATTAAACTTGTAACTTTAACAGTTATAAGGCCTTGTCATAAGAGTCGCATCTCATTATTTAATGATGGACGGTTAAATAATGAGGAGATAGGAGTTTAATAATTTTGGTCGGTTGAATACATGGCCTAGAAACATACTCTTAAATAACATACTTCACTTAAATAGTATACTTTTATTAAAATTAAATTTTTTTAAATATTTTTTTAAAAATAAAATAATATTAAAAAAAAGATCCCACTTATTTTTTATTATTATTAAAATGTCACTCCCAGTTCCACTCATTTTTTTAATTTTTTTTTAAAACATCGTAATTTAAAAAATATATGAACCACATTATTAGGAGTTTAATGACAAAAATGGAAGGACAAAGAAATATCTGCGTAGTCCAATAAATATCTAAGGAAACCCTGTTAGATATTTTAAGCCTTCAGGCTTTTTTGTTGCATGTGCAGATGGGCAAATCCCAATATGATTAAATAAAATAAAATAATAGTAGTTGAGTTGAATAGCTTTTCTAAAAGTCTATATGGAAAACCTAGATATTTTTGTATTTTATTCATAAATAGATGCCCTTTTTAGGGTTTTTTTTCTCTTCTGGGTACACAATCTACAAGTAGATACTTCCTACCTTGTGTGGGACTGACAGATGAGATGGCAACCAGAACGTCTATAAGCGCCAACACACAAGACCAAAATTATTAGTTTTAGGTGTGATTGATATATCCTTCCGGTTGTTTCAATTTCCATTTTTAAACCATTATTTTTCCAAAACATTTCTATTTCTAAAATATATTCGAAACATTTGTTATATATTCAATATTTTTAAATTATTAGTAATGATATATGTAGAGCGCACGCATGGCATAGGGTGTTTGAGATCATTTATAAGTGGTCAAACATGCTCACAGTTAGTTTTAAAAAGTAAAAAGTATTTGATAATCTGATTTTAAGTTCTATCTAATCATTTTTTATAAAAACAAATAATCAGATTTGATCGAGTATATTCTTAATCTGTTTTTATTTATTTTACTATTTTCATCTATTATTCATCTTTATTTTTTAAAACATTATTTTTTAGTAATTTACACTCAAAATAAGTGATTAGCAAATATTTTTATACCAAATATTTTTCACTTTTTTTTAGTTTAAGTAATTTTTATTTACCAAACACATATTATTTTTCTATAACTAATTATAATTAAAAGTAATAATTAGAATCAGTAATCACAGCCCAATAGATTTATGGAGTTGAGTTGGTAGGATTCTCCCATGACCATTTTTCCAATGAAATGAGAACATTAAAGTAAAAATAGAATGATTTGATTTTGAGATATTAAAAATAATAATAATAATGGTGCCAATTATCAATGTGTGACCGAAAGAGAAGAGAGTAGACAGTAGTGTGACTAAATTATTTAGGGAAATTAATAGCAGTGATTAGTGGAGTTAAAATTTATTAATTAATAATATATTTTGTATCAGATAAGGCATTTTGTAAGTTTACTACTAGTACTAAAAATCACCCACTGGCCCACTTGACACACAATGACAAGACATGTGGGATTCAACTTGGGTTTCCATTACTATTTCTTGATTCTTCTCACATAGTATATGGTTGTCATTTTGATTTTCCTTGACACTCATTTTTAGTGGATACTTTATATTTTTAGGGCAAATGTTATATTTTTAGTGTAAATATAAAAATATTGTGTACACAAATCATATATTAAGCTGACAATAATAATCTTTTTCAGTATATATATATGAAAATAATTTACGATAAGTACTTGTTATGGATAAAAAATAGACAAATACCATCATTATCGTATAATACAGGAATCAACGGCTAAGATTATAACTTAAAAATTCATGTCCGTTACTATTAATAGCAAATGTGCTACTATTATCAGCGACATCCGTTAATGTTGATATTTACCTATTTTTGATATATAATAAATATGTGTTATGAATTACACACACACACATATATATATACACACACACTAACTAAGTCGTAATATCAGCAATTGACGCAGTAGTTTAAATGAGATCCCGGGATGAACCGTATACTCGGACGCGGGCGCAAACCCGTATAAAAAGTCTGATCCGGAGTGGAAGATTAGTCGGACTGTAGACTAAATACTCCATATTATCAAAAAAAACAAAACAAACTAAGTGGTCATAAATTTGATTTCACTTTTCATAAAATTGTCAAAATTTTATTACGTGTCTTAATTATATAACAGATATATTCCAGGAAAAAACATATAAAGCATAAAGTAGGAGAGCATAAACAATTTTCTTGACAATGGCCGGTGCCGCCCACCCTCAGAGGCTAATAGATAATAAGAATAAGTTTTCAGATATTTTTCTTCAAATAAAGATCGAGCAGAAGATATTTTGTTTTAACCAAGTGAAGTGACATCTCTCTTGGATTTGGTTGCTAACAGCACAGCACATAAGCACAAGGCACAATTAATATATCCCTTCCCGCCCTTTTCTATCTATTTCATTATTTGTATACTTCATTTACAAAATTTTAAATATATGTAAATTTATTTTATTTTGATTAATGTGGTTTAAAATTACTTGCGAAATATTGCTAAATATAAAATTATTATTTTAATAATAAGTTTACGAAAATGAAGAAGAGTTCCACACAACTTTTTTGGTTGGTTATTGAGTAATACATAGGTGCAATTAATACTTTTCTTTTATTACCATTTATTCATTTTATTTTCAAGTTTCCAGCGTAATAAACGCACTTTGAAATTTTATTTATCTAAAAATAACTTATTTTAAATTTATTTCACTCATAATCGCAATTCAAACATACAGTACGTTTGAAAATTGAAACATACATACTAAAACTAAATGCTAGTAACCGAACAACAAATTATATATAAACTAAAAAATGTTTAATAGGTAGAGTGAGTTGACATATTGTTAATTCTAGGTATATAAAGCTGATTTTTTTGCATACAACATGTTACCCTGAAAAGTCTCCCGTAGGACTCCCCTGATTGGCTAAGACTGGAGTGGGACCATTGATCTTTACAATTTTGTTTGCCTAGCACAAGTGTGAAATGACCACTTTCTCCTCCCACGAAATCCTCAATATCTTAACCAACCACGTTTTATGAGTCTAAACTATTCACAGAATATTTTAATACAAAGATGATGTGAACTGTTAAGATATATTAAGAAATGAGTTATTATTCTCCGTATTAGTTTACAATTACAATATTAAATAAAATTCCTATCAAATTCAAAATTTCTCAAATTAGCCAAGCTAAAAATTTACGAGACAAGTCTCATGGGCTCGAGCTGCCATATAAGAGGGACGGATCTCTAAAGGATCCCCCAGTGTCTAAAAAAGTCACATGTAATGGTTTAACATACAAAGACATCGACGAGAAGCATGGCCCAGCAGTACAAAATGCATCTAGGGGTGAAAATGATTTGCTACTTTGATTATACTCCAAACTTTTTTAAACTACTCAAATTCGTACTCGAGTTCTAATATAATTTTGTAATCTTTGTTCAAATTCCAATTCGACTCGTTTTTTAATCGAACTACTCGCGAGTATTTGAGACATACACGAATCAAAACTAAATCATTAATATTATAATAATGTAAAGAATATATATAATTAAATCAATCAACTATGTATTTCATAATTCAAAAAAATTACATGTTACTACATTATTACTTCTAAAATTACAAGACCACTGATTACATACTAGTTAGTACATTACATCAACTTCAAAATCAGTTTTCTTCAATTCAATACAACAATTAATAATAATATTGTTCTATTATTATTATTATCCTTAAATAATACTTGTTTGGTTTAACAATGGCTATTAGATAATGATTGATAGTGATGAAACTACATATAATATCATTTGACTCAAATATGAGTTCCTACTTAATTTATTTTTTGTCTTCAAAAGATGGTCTAAACAACATGGTATAATTTATTAAACTTCCAAAAATAGCAAATTTTGTAATTAATACAACTATTCAGATAGTTTACAACTATTGGAAAAAGAGAATTATTTATTGGGCAAAAAATAGTGAGAGGACTAAAGTTATATTTAATACTTGGGGTAATATTAAAAACTAAACAATTAATGTTTACTTAAAATTCTCAAACAACATATATTAAGGTACAAAAACACTAGTCTAAAACGGCTTATATTAAGGGACGAATGTAGTACTAAATATCCGCAAATTTTATAAAACGGAACTGTTTGACCATGTTTGTTTACTAAGGGGTTATTTGATAAAACTGAATGAAACAATTCTGAATGTTTAAGCAATATGAATGAACTGAATGAAACATAATTCTGAATATTGAATGAAAAAAATTGTTTGATAATTAATATGTCTGAAACATCTGAATAATAAATTTTTTCCAATTTTAACCTTGAAAGGTTTTGAACAAGTATTTTTCTACCAATTATAATATAAATTTTGAACATTGATTTTTTTCAAAAGAATTATACTATAATAAATAAAGCATTCATAACAATTACCAACAAAATATTATTCTCTACCTTCCAAAATAAGATCAATATTATCTTTTTAAAAATAAATTAGATGTACATAACAATTTTTAATTTTAAATATTTTAAACTATTGTTAAAAAAATAATATTAATCTTATATTTTGGATATTATAATTGAAATATATGAATATATACATATGTTTACTGGGTAAAGAAATTATAATTGGAAGTGCAGTTCTTTTTTTCTCTGTTTTGCTCAAAGAACTCGAGTCTAGATTAGTGATTTGGCGCTGAATCCCTTGAATCTCTACAACCTTTTAACTTTATTCTTCTCAGTTTGAAAACCAACACATCATTTATTCACAGAGGACACATGGAAGTAATTTTGTAGATAGGCTGGGGGGTTTGGATAAGGAAGAAGACAAAAAAGAAATAGATGAAGAAGGCGAGAGATTGTACGAATTGGCAGACAAAGCTATAAAATAGGATATTGAAAGTAATTCTTTATATTATAAAAGGGCTTGTAGGTAAAATGATATTCAGTTAGCATTTATCTGCTGTTTCGGTCAGATTAAATCAGATCAATTCAGATTTTTCTTTATCCAAAACAAATAATCTGAACGACTTGTAGATTCAGATTTTGGACCATGCAGAAGCATTAAGTGCTTATCAAACAGCCCCTAAATCACACTTTCAACTTATCAAGAGACGGGAAATAAAGCTCTGAGATAATACATTATTAGAGGAGCCTGAATAATTGTCGTTTCACTTTTTCCCCCAAAAAAAGAAAGAAAGAAATTTAAAAAATAGAAAAAGACAGAAAAGAACAGTTACTGTGGGCCTAATCGAATTGTTCATTCATTTCACGACGGAATGATAGGGGACAGCATGCATACAGCACTACAATTCATAGCAAGGCATCACCAAATAGGGGACCAGGCTCTAGCAATGTAGGGCATGGTGAGGAATAAAATCAAAAATACTTCCTAGCTTAAGTTTTCTTTACTCTTCTGTTACAATATTATTCCACCTACCCCGTGAGATGTGTTTCTTCTTGAAAATAAATAAATAAACATAATAAGTGAAATCCTGCTTAATTTCAAATGATGATTTTGTACGTCGTCGAGACGATCAACATCTAAGCATCGATTCTCTATATATAACTGCAAAGAATGCCAGGCTTCCAAATTCTTCATGAAACTTAACCATACAATGCACGCCAAGGCTCCACATTCTCTTTTGATGTCTTGGTTGGATTCCATGTTATCCCCTCTTTTATAAAGCTCAGGGATGATATGCTTGCCAAAATATCTCCCATCTCACAGAGAACCTAGGAAAGATGTCACCAGAGAGTCAAATGGTATATAATAAAGCAAATAAGTAAAACACAAGTCGGAATGGAAATAAATTTATCAAGAAAATGTTTTGGCATAAAATTGCGTGTCAAGCTTGTAGGGCTGTTTGAAACAAAAATTGTTTGACGTCCCATAAGCATGCGACAAACTTATCAGGTAACAGAACTCATTCCTCATATATAGTTAGTGTATTCATGATTAATAACACTATCAATCTTTCCCTAATTAAATTATTACCATCGAGAGCTAGATTTGGGTCGCAAGTTAATTTAATTTATGTGGCTATGTTAGTTAACTGCATAGCAGTATTCAAACTAACCATATTGGCTCCTGCGTTTTAACTCTAGGAAGAATTGATACGCATTAGGTATGCTAGAATCCCGCTAAGAAAGACAAAATACATAATGAATTGACTTGGACATGTCTCACAGGTTTGGAATCCGTTTTTCTAATTTGATAACACACGAATTTAGGCGTGCCCATGCAACACTAACTAATGATGATGTGCAACACTATCAATCTTCCCCTGCTTGAACTTCAAAAGTCAAGCTGGTCCTGTGCCACTATTTTCAATTTGTGCAGCTGTTAACTTCGTGCTTGGTGATAATTGAGCCTACCAGCTTGGCCAGCTGCAAGCCAGCGAGACAACAAAATTGTAAATTTGTAATTGATCAAATCATAGAGCCTCAAAGAAGCTTAATGCAATAATCTCTTCAAAATCTATGATGTACATAGCATTTTTTGTATGCTTAGAAACCTAACAATTCTCTCGAAAAGGAAAAAAGAAAATTGATCATCATCCAGTTAAGTTAAAGAGTTATAAAATGGTGATTGCCGTCAGAAATCAGAATGACATGAAGTTAGCTCCAAACTACTGTCGGAGTATTTTGTTCTTCATTCTTGTTACCATGCCAGCTAATGTTAATTATTACTCCCTCCGTTCCTAAAAGATTGTCGTTTTAGAAGAAAAAATTTGTTCCAAAATGTTTGTCGTTTACAACTTTCTAGAAGAATAAATTATTTACTTTCCTATATTACCCATATCTTCTCTCATTGTTCCAATAAATTCTCTCCCTTGTATTAATAGTTTTCAATTTCTCATAAAGGGGTAGTGATGGAATTTCAAATAAATTTTACTAGTATTAAATGACTTTCTTAATCCATGTGCCAAAACCTTAAACGACAATCTTTTAGGAACGGAGGGAGTACAATTTATTCATATTATGGTAGTGCTATATACTATCATCAACCTAATAAGAAACATGTTATAAATTTGAAAAAACACGGACAATAATTTATTTTGAAGGTTTGAGAAGTAATAAATAATGAAATGTGAAACAACGTAGTAAATGGGGGGAAAAAACCCAGGGAAACAATCACAATCTACACAACTTTAATTACAAACTGGAGGTCGATAGGGAATAGGACTGAAAATAAGCATGTTAAACAAAAAACAAAAAATAGCTTAAAACAACCAATTCACCTTATAACTTGATACAAATAAATAAATAAAATTCACTCATAGCTTTCATAGTGCTATGTCCATAGTTATAACTATAGACTGGCAAATTAAAATGCATCAGAGTGAAAAACCAATCGTATGGGTTGTAAAAAAAGTAAGGGCAAAGGTACCTTAAATTCCTCTTCAGAAGATTTAGGGGATTGATTTTGCTCACTTTTCCCGACAAGAATAAATGCAGGTATCTTTGTAACACGGACCAATTGGACAGAGCAAGCCAAAGGTTCGTGATGAATCTGCAATGATGATGGTAGCTTTTGAGTTTTGCTGAGCAAAGCCTTAGAAGTATCTGTTTCTGAACCAATTTGTAGACCATGTACTGAAACATTAAAATTTGTCACTGAACTTTTACTTTCCAGCTTAAGTTTTGACGCTGCCACAAGGAAAGGAATAATAAGGGTAGGCATGTTCAATGAATTTTCTCCCGCTACTGATGCGATGACTTCATTGACGGCACATGCTAATATTGGAGGTTCGTATTTTTGCAGAAGCAATATGGATACCTGAGATAAGAATCAAACAATTACAAAGCTATATATTTGCAAGAATAAGGTTGATATTTCAGAACTTCAATTTACACCCATGTGGTTGAACTTGTAAGTTTTTAAAGTTATGAAGAGCATTTATAGACTGAAGAAATAGACCAAAAGGCAGAAACTAGTAAATGATTATTCATAGTTTCCTAAATCCTTATGACAGATTCTACAAAATATCAAATCCAGCATTTTGGAAAGAGTGAGGAAAATGGACCAACTCAACTACGTCTTATAACTGAGAAAAATGAACAGACTAAGGAAAATGAAAATGAACAGGAATAAGAATGCATGGGGAAATAACTGATTTTTGCAAGTTGCCCACTCATAATAACTAAAAAAATCTAGAAATGTTATAATAATAGTGTTTCAACTTTTCGTTGGCTAAATATTTCCAACCAAGAGTTTACTAAATTCATGTTCTTTGCTTTCTTGTGTTTCTTTACTTATCAAAAAGAAATATATATTACCAACCAAGAGAAAGTGAAAATCCATACACATTACTCTCCTAGTCTCCTCCCTTTCTGAAATCCTACCCAAGAATGGAGCATAAAGAGAACATACTTGTTTCTATACTCAATAGGTTCATTCCTCCATTCCTTCTAAATATTCGAAATAGAGTAATCAAAGTTTGAACATCTTACGTATTAGCTTCTTCTCTCTTTCCACAATTAGTAAACTTAATTTATGGGTTTTCGATTTGCATCTTATATGATTTTGTAAAATATACACGTGTATAATCATATTATATATCTCACTTTAGTACAACTTTTTATCTATGCTAGAAAGCGAGAGAGGGAGGGGTTTGACTCTTGGATTCTACGTTTCTTTTGTCTCTTAATTTTTTCAAAAAGAAAAAGACAAAATAAATAGAAATTGGACTACTGCGACTTCCAAAAGGTGAGTAATGCATCAATATAACCCTTTTACTTTTCGGTAGAGCAGCCAAGAAGCTAGCCATGGACTAAATTAACGAGCGTTTAGTACAGAAGTCAATTAATTTGGATACATAATTTTTGGTACATTAATCAATTTACTAAACATAATACCTAGAGTGCTAGAGATTAACAACGCAATAATCGCAAAGAGAAATCTAAAGCAAAATAATTGTACAAGACCAAAAACTAAACAAGATTAGCCCAAAGTTTGGGTTACTCCACAATCGGTGACAAGTCAATCTCACTAACTCAGAAAATTGTACTTCATAGTTCATATAGTGGAGGATCCCCTCTTTATATAATGCAATACAAGCACGCTAATTCATTTTGAAAGTACAAAACTGCCTTGAATAGACAAAATCAAAAGATAATCTTTCATCACTTAAAAGATCAATCAAACTTCAATACTCACTAACAAGAAACCTCATTTACTCCAACCTTTTGCATCAACATTTTTTTATAATTATAATCACCTTGATTTGGATTCTCATTTTGATTTGTATTTTCCCCATCATGCAGAATTTCTTTGTGTTGTCTAAAGAGCAGACAAAATGTTTGAATTACAGTTTTTGCATTCTATATTTGATATTGAGATAAGTAAAGCAACTATTACAAATTGTTATTACATTCAATGTAGAATTTTGAATCATCTGAGACATTCCATCTTCATTAACATCCAAAGGAACCTTCCCTTTTCCGTTCCTATTTAAGATATGTCACACGCATAGCATAACATATAAAGTTGCATATTCTGCAAATTGGTACTTGCGTTCCCAAACATGATAAACGTACTAATACTCTACATTTAGCTTACCAAATTTTTTGTTTGTTGTTTTACCTACACTAACAAATATCAATATTCTATCTTACTATTGCTCAAACATCATATTTGTATATTCGTACTAAAATATTTACAGAACAATTAGCTTGCTGATTCAACTAAAATCTTCTATAAAACTTAGTTTATTGCATTTAGATTCTAAATAAATTCATTACTATAAGTACTAAGCTATCCTACAGTACCTAGTTTCAGCTTATACAGCCTACCTCAGACTATCGCGTATAGGTTCCACGAACCTAAACAAATAGCGTTCTAGTAACACGCTGTGTAACTAAACACCTTAACTAACTCTAAATCGTGACCTAATAATACCTGGTAAAGGCCATCAGAATCCACAAAATGAATGATGTCGCCAGAAGCTTTCTCTTTGATTCCATAGTGTTCCAACGATAGATCGAACGAGTCCTTACTGTAACAAGTATGATCGATATATTTGAGGATATACTATTACAATGAGATTATTTGGAATATGTGTAAGAAATTAAGGAGAAGAATAAGAATAAAGGAGAAGAACTCACAGTGTTTGAAAGGAGGAGCTAGGGTTAGGTTGAAGACCGTCGGAAATTGCGGTGGCAAACCCGTCGTCGTCTTTGAACAGCAATATCACCTTTTCAGCTGTCTTCATTGTGCTTCGTTTCTCGGGTCTTCAGTCCCTCTCGTCTGTCCAACTAATCAATTTAACTTGCAAAAGAGAATACCAAGGCATTGTTTGGATAGTCGGGTTTCTGCTGTGACTTAATTAAACCCAAAATAAATAAACTATAATACTCCCTCCATTTCAAAATTAAATATACTATTTAACTTTTAAGCTAATATTAAACTTTTAATTGATATAAATATATTTAATTTTAGTTGATACAATTATTAAAATTTTATAGTATATTACAAAAGATTATTAATCACAAAATTTATTCATTCTAAACTTTTATTAGTTATAAAAATCTTAAAGTTTAATTAATATGTCGTCGTTTTATTTTAAAAATCAAATTATATCTCTAATTTTATAACAAAAAGAGTAAATGATATAAGATTATTATGACTTTTGAAAATATATTTAAGAAAATTTTAATAAAAACTTGAAATTACTTGTAAATTTTACTTGGCTACAAAATTTTATATATGAAAAAAGAAAGTATATGTAACAAATTTGTTGCTGTCTTACACTTAATGTGATATAATTTTAATAGATAAAATAGTGAAATATTTAAAATTTTACTAGTGAAATCACTTATAGAACATATAAAATATTACGTTGTATAAGACATATACTTATTACGTGTCTTCTTTTTATATAAATAAATATGCATAACACAAGGGTTGTGTGTATAATTAGCATACAAATAATAGAAATTCTATTAAATTTATAGGATAATATAAAATGATACATAAATATTAAATTATGAAAAAATTAAATATTATAACCAAGCTTGCTAGATGGAAACTTTTTATTTGTGACAAAATGTAAACTTTTAAATTGATATTGATATCCAAATTATATTCCCAAACAAAGCATTAGCACTGATTTGTTCACCCTTGAATTCCAATTTTGTCCTTCAAAAGAAAAAACCGAAATTACACCGGGCTGTAGAATGAGGAAACCAGATCTCTCCTCTCATCATCAAGCTGAGTGAAGAAGAAGCAACCAATTGGAGCACTTAATTTTGTTTACAGTGCCTAAAGCAACATGCATAAAACGGCGCAAGCGTGGTTCGGCGGTGGACCAAGCAGCAGTAGCACCATCAACGGCGGCGATCTGCAAAAACAGCCGCCCTCTCTCCTCGCAGACTGGAACGCTTACGCCTCTTCCAAAGATACTGAAGATCCTGACTCCGGCCTAGGGTTTGATCTCGAGGCTGCCGTTAGAACTGCCAACGACAAAGTTTCCGGAACTTTTAATGTGTATGTATATATCTCACACCTTAGTTAATAGTATTATTTTGGGCCTTAATTTCTTTGTTTTTTGTAATATAAATTTATCTGGAATGGCTATATATATGCTTTATGTATGCGACATTGGGGACGGGGTTAGTACAATTTGGTATTTAGGTGTTAGAGTTGTTGTTTTTTGGGATTATTGGTGTTTGATATGTTGGGGAAAGATTTGACACTGTGCCTGTGTTGGTGAGATGGTTTTATGGATGGTGCATTGGAATTGTCATTAATCTAGTGGACGAGTGCGAAGTTCTGCTGAAAACTATGAAATTCTGAAGTAGAGGGAGCAATGAATATCCTGCTTATACATAATTATGCATTGAACAAATGTTGGAAAAATCTCGTTTGTACTTGTCATTTTATCTTTTTAAATTTATTCTTATAGTGGATGTTGTTTTACTAACCGTCAAGATATTATGCCTAGTTTTTTAAACCCAAAGGGTGGTAGAAAAGGCACAGGTCACGAAGAATAACCTCAACTTCCAATCCCCCTACATGAACCTAAATTACCTGTCAAACAAGAAGATAGAAGTCTACTATAAATTCTTAAAAGTGGCTCCCTTAAGGGAACTGTTTTGATTAGACAAAGGGGTGGTCAGAAACTGAGAACCACTCTTTTGTTTTCCTGGAAGTTTTAGTTCTTCTATCCTAGCGTAGCAATTGAGATTCTAAATAGGTGACTGCGGCCGTCAAAACTAAGCAGGAAAACCAAGACGATATGCAGAACAGCTTTCCTTTTTTTGATCGGCATGTAGAACAACTTTCTATATATCTGATGGTTTCCTTTCGTTTTAAAGGATTGTGGTGTTTGAGATCCCAGAATCTGTACAGTGAAACTTATCTAAAAGTAAAGAGAAAAAAAAATCTTATGGTCATACACTTTATTTCAACCCATCATAGAAAATCACGTTATTTTCCAATTATAGTTGTTTTGCCCTCAACTTCTGTTTTTCTAAATGTAAATTACAATATGACGTCATTTTTTTCTGGTTACTTTGTTCCTATAAGCTGCTAATCAGGGTAGATCACTTCAATGGCATTGCACGAATGCTAGTTCTTTAAAATTTCTTTCTTCATTTCTTAATTGCTTGCTTGTTACAGGGTTTCAAAAGGAGTGCGAGATATACCAGGAAACTTCCAGTCTGCAACTAGCAATGTCCCTTCTGGGAAATCTCTCATGTACTTTGGTTTACTCCTTGCTTCTGGGGTGTTTTTTATATTTATCGCATTCACCATGTTTCTTCCCGTCATGATGCTGATGCCTCAGAAATTCGCTATTTGTTTCACTATTGGATGTGCCTTTATCATTGGTTCATTCTTTGCGCTCAAAGGGCCTAAGAATCAGCTTGCGCACATGTCATCCAAAGAGGTATCTCAGATATTCTTAAATATTAACTGTTTGCATCATTCGTTTGCCTCTCCTCTTTAAGAAACAATTAGCTTCTGAAAAAACCTATAGATTAATCTTGTTTCTTATTTTTTAATTTCTAATTTTGCCTTGCCCTGCTTATGTTCTTCCACTTTCTTTCCCAGAGGCTTCCATTTACATTGGGATTTATTGGCAGTATGGTGGGTACGATTTACGTTTCCATGGTGCTTCACAGTTATGTTCTATCAGCGTTATTCTCTGTGTTACAGGTATATTTCATTAATTCCATTCACTTCTTTATGTTTCTCCTCATTTCCGTAGCCTTTCTCTATTATGCAGTCAAATTGATCTTTCACGTAGGTCTAGTGAATCTGAGTGCCAGCCTTGTGTTCCCTGAGGGGATCTTGACTCTTGAGCACTTCTAAAGGCCCCAATAGTTGGTCCTTTTAATTTTCACAGAGGATAAAATCTTGTACTATATGAGAAAGGATTTTCCCTCATCTCTGCAGCCTGGTTGTAGTCATATGATGTGATAAAAATATGTAACTGCAAGTGCAGTGTCAAATTGAAGAACGGGTAAGTACAGGTCGAACCCAACTAGATTAATTTTAATGTATCCTTAATGTCTATTTTAGGCGAATTAGAATTAAAGATTGAGAGTTGATTAACTAGAATATAAAAGCTAATAATGAGGAAGCAATCTAGGAATCCGAATCCATTAAATAATAAACATAACATATAATTCAATCTTTTCTATTTTTATAACTTAATTATGATTTTGATCTCCATTCCCTTTAATTTAGTAATTTTATAAAACGTGGGCAAGCATAGAATATGAAAATTTAAAGATTAACTATAACCCATCAAAACTTCTTCGAGCAAGCATGGATTATGAAAAACTCTTATATTAATAATAATCTATCAAAACCTCTTAATTAATTTAAAATCACATAAGAACTATAAAACGAAAGTATTTCAATAACGAAACATGAAGGCGAAATCAATTAAACATAAAAGTATAAATAATAGAAGAGATAAAAAATATTATCATGAATAATTATTTAATTTCATCTTCATCCTAAAAATAAAAAATTAGCTAGACATGAAAAATAAATTAACTAACTAAAATAAAAGAAAAGAATAAGATTAAAAATAAATAAGAAAACTCTCTTTATTGACGATTCTCTAACAAGCGTACAATAAAAATAATAATTTAATCTACTCCTACTCCTAACCTAAACTAATACAATACCTAAATCCCCATTCTCTTTAAAATAAGAGACCTATTTATAGGAAAAATAAATTTGTGCCCTAATTTAGATTTCTTGAACTTAGACACTTTTGTTCCTTTTTTTTTCTCTTCTTGACTTCAATCTCTATATGACAATTCTCCAAGAGTCCTTTTCTATTTTTAAGAGCTGGATATAAATCCTTTATTTGCTCTCCAAGAAAAATAAATGTTATTTCCTACAAAATAAAATAAAATGTATTAGTTAAATAAAATAAGCATATAAAATAATGAATATGAGAATATTAAAATGTATTAATTACGTGTCTATCAAATACCTCCATACTTAGCTTTTGCTCGTCATCGAGTAAAATAAAAAGAAAAAATAAATAAAACAAAAATTATACTACCCTATTTTCGTAAGAAACACGATTGCACTTAGCATGCACAACAAGCCTTTAAACCCCAAGTGGACGAGTTATGTCTCGTGAGGGTTTGTAGTGAATATACTCACAAAATTCAAAAATATTTTTGAGTTCAACAAGTCATGAAATTGAATTAAAACTTCTAAATATCCATGGGCATTATACATAAGTAATATTAAATTCAAAATCACACTTTCACCTTATCAAAAATATCCAATCTTCATTATAGACATCATCTTTCATAAAATTAATTCCATGTGATACATGCATCTGTATATGATGTAACTCTTAGTAGGGATTTTATCATAAAAATCAAGCAAACTCATTTTTCTTTTTCTTCTTTCTTTTTTTTTCATTTTTTTTTCTTGACTTGTGCAATGTCTCGTTTTCTTAGGCTTTTTAGAGTTCCATTTAGCTAGTGTTGGACCAATGACTCCCAAACCAGTTGGCTTTAGGGCACTAGGTGTAGAGACACCCCTAAGGGCTCCACAAAACTAGGCTAGTCAAGCTGTTTATATCCATCACACTTTTCAGCGTGAATATCGATGCTTCATAAGGCTTGGATACCCAGTTATTTCGTCCAATGTACATTGAAGCAGTTATTTATTTCATTTTCAAATTTTTTTTCTATTTTTTTCTTTTTTTTCATTTTTTTCAGAAATTACTCGAATCATAGTTTATACCCCACAACTAAGAATTTGTGCAAAAGTGTAGTGCAAAAATGCTTTTGAAATCAATTTTATTCCAGAAGGTATTTCAAACTAAGATTTCGTATCTTATCAAAGATTCAAAAATTCTAAATCCTTCAATCTTACTCATGAGTTTTGCTCCACAAACACTTACTAGAATTAATCCAACTCATCAGAAGTCAAACAATTTTTTTGATTTTGATTTTTTTTGATTTTTTTTGTTTTTTTAAAACTATATTTTCCTTAAAAGGGAAAAAAAATCTAATACAATAATACAAACAAACTCCCCACATACCTAAATCATGCATTGTCCTCAATGTATGCAAATGAATAAAAGAGAACAAAGATGTGAAAAAATTGTACCTTAGCATTTGTTCTGCAAGAAAATGTGGTGAGAAGGAAAACAAATGTAAATACCTACGAATTTCATAAATCCTAAAAAGTATGTGACTAAAAATAAATGATACAAATGGATAAGTGAGTGTAAACTTGTTATGATTTTCAGGAGGTCTAGGAAATTGAAAATAGTCAGAATTTTCATCAGAATTATGCTTAAAATTTACCTCAAGAAAACTTTCACTAACATGTTCAAATGATGCAATAATTGGTTCAAATATATGTTCAAGTTTAGTTGACTTATTTGTAGTGGATCTCAACAGCTCATTGACCTTATCTAAATATTCAGATTCATTCCAATTTTGGTCAAGGTGATTTAAAAAAAAATTAATTGGATCTTTTTCAATCAAGAGTCTATTTTCAATTATTTCTTGGGCCATGGCCAACTCTTGTATCATGTTTACTTTAATGGATTGGTCTAAAAAATCTCTAGGTGATTTTGTAGGAATAAGTCTTTTAGGGTATGGAGCTTTAGGCTTATAGACTTTTTCAACACTCATCAAATGCAACATGATCACTTTTAGGCATAGACTCATAATTTTTAGATTCCTCAAATTCGCTTGATTCAAACTGTGTTGAATTGAATAAAAAAATTTCATTTTCATCATCATTTTCACAGCCATCAAGATTTTCAAAATTAACCTCAGAATTACTAGAAAATTCACCTACCTCTTGTTCATTTATTATGGTGGCTAATCGACTCATTTGAATTTTTAGACGAGATATAACATGATTTGTGTTTTGCATGAAAGCTTCCATAGTTTTCTCTAAGGTGTTGAATCTTTCCTCTTCTTCATTTGAAAATTCTTGTGGATATTGAGGTTTTGGATCTGAATATGAATATGAACATGGATATGAGCTTAGATAAGAATTTTCATAAGTTGGAAAAAATTGATTTACTTGGTGTGCTTAAATTTTCATAGGGTTCTTGATCCCATAAAATTATTATTCTAACTATAATAAGAATTCATTTTTTCACAAATCACAAAACAAATAAACAACTAACCACGAAAGTCACAAAAAAAATAAAAAAAAATAAAATAAGAATCCTAATTCTACGGTTAACCTAAATAAAATCTAGACAGCTCCTAACTGTTCCAAGTTACACCTTAAGGTCCACAAAATTTGAAATTAATCACACCACTAGCTAGGTAAGTGTAAGAAAGGTGGGAGTCTCTCCGTGAGTACGGTGACTAATTGAATAACCACACGTTCTTTAGGTGTTTGCCTTTTAAACTACTTGCCTAGACACCAGTAATTTGATTAATTTAAAATTTAGCCTCCTCTTGGAGTCCCTTGTTCTAATTGAGCTCGAAATTCCTAGGGACCAACGTCTACTTGATTTTATTAAGGTCAGGTTATGCACAATGAATGGGTGGTTTGTGGGCTAAGGAAGGGTGATGAAATCCCCACCTTATCTTGTTACAGATTTTTGCCCTTAATGTTAGATTAAATATGAAAATGCACAAGTAAAATTAAAAATAATAATAATAAAACAAATAAAATGTCCTAAAACTATGTGAATTACGAAAGAATGAGAAATTTGACGTACCTCAATCCTCTAGCAATCACCACAGTTTATATTTGACAAAAAAATAAAAAAAATAAAAACCTAAATAGAATGTTCTCTACGTGAGTGAATGCATGAATGCGACAATTAGTTTTCTTATTAACAATAATAAAAAAAAACTAAGCTACTATTTTTTTTTGAGTTAAGATACAAAATACCAGGAAAAGTGTAGCAATAATCTTGTCTTTCCGCACTATTGATCCGCTTCGATAATCTTGATTTTTTTTATAAAAAAAAAAACTAATTCGAATATATAAAAATTAAGGAATAAATAAAATTAATTCTAGTCCCCGGTAACGACGTCAAAAACTTGATTTGATAAAAATATGTAACTGCAAGTGCACAGTGTCAAATTGAAGAACTGACAAGTATAAGTCGAACCCACAGAGACTAGATTAATTTTAATGTATACTTAATATCTATTTTAGGCGAATTAGAATTAAAGATTGGGAGTTGATTAACTAGAATATGAAAACTAATAATGAGGAAGCAATCTAGGAATCCGAATCCATTAAATAATAAACATAACATATAATTCAATTTCTTCTATTTTTATAACTTAATTATGATTTCCGTTTAATTTAGTAATTTTATAATTAACGTGGGCAAACATATACTGTGAAAATTTAAGGATTAACTATAAGCCATCAAAACTTCTTCGAGCAAGCATGAATTATGAAAAACTTATATCTTAACAATAATCTATCAAAACTTCTTAATTAATTTAAAATCACATAAGAACTATAAAACGAAGGTATTTTAATAACGAAACATGAAGGCGAAATCAATTAAACATAAAAGTATAAATAATAGAAGAGATGAAAAATATTATCATGAAGAATTATTTAATTTCATCTTCATCTTAGTTATAAAAAATTAGCTAGACATGAAAAATAAATTAACTAAGTAAAATAAAGAAGAGAATAAGATTAAAAATAAATAAGAAAACTCCATTTATTGACGATTCTCTAACAAGCGTACAATGAAAAAATAATTTAATTTACTCCTACTTCTAACCTAAAGTAATACAATACCTAAATCCCCCTTCTCTCTAAAACAAGAGACTTATTTATAGCGAAAATAAATTTGTGCCCTAATTTAGATTCCTTGAACTTGGACACTTTTGTTCATTTTTTTCTCTTCTTTCCTTCTTGATTTCAATCTCTATATGGCAATTCTCCAAGAGTTCTTTTCTATCTTTAAGAGCTATATATAAATCCTTTATTTGCTCTCCAAGAAAAATGTTATTTCCTACAAAACAAAATAAAATGTATTAGTTAAATAAAATAAACATATAAAATAATGAATATAAGAATATTAAAATGTATTAATTACGTGTCTATCATCATGCTATTGATTTTTTTTTCATGATTGATAATTTATATGTGGACTATCTGTTTCTATTATTCATGTGTTAGTAAATACACATGCAATTATCCAGAAAGAATTAACTATGCGGGATGGGCTCTATTACTTGTGCAATGACTGTTAACGTTGGTTAAGCCTTGGCTAGCATTGACATAAGAAGAAATCAAAGCATATTATTTTATTAACTGTATACATGTTTTGGTCACTCATACTACTTGTTCTGTACACTTACATTCTGTTAGGCTTCCATTGGTCCTTCACATTATCACATATAGCAGAGAGATTAAATGAGAGAAGAAAGAGAATTTGGGGGCTAAGAAGAGGAAGAAGGAGGGATATGGAGCCTCCAAAGTTCAAACAAGTCTCAGTTTTTCATTTTATTCCTAATGCATGACTATCACATGATTGTTACTAGATATTTATAGATTCTCCTACTCTAGGAAATAAGCTAACATGCACCAACTTAACCTATGTCAAGACTAACAACAAACACATGGGTGGTGGCGTAGTGCTATTTCTGGAATCTACTAACTCTCTCTATTTTCCTTCTTTTCTTTTGTTTAACACATAACTAGACCCTAGACTAATGTTTGTATTTGTATTATCACATTACCATTAACAGCTGGAGTTTGTGCCTTATAATTCACCTTAACTTCTATACTTTCTCTGGAGCTATATCTTTTTGAAATCCCTTTTCATCAGTTCCACTGAATTCTCTCTTTCCCTAGGTTAAAGCCTATGAAATTATTATGCTCTATTCTAGATGAAGTTGGATACATATGAAAGTTTACGCATTACACTTGCATGGATGCATTCAACAAACAATACTGATAACTACTTTTAACTCTTAGGCTACGTTTGTATGCAAAAAATGGATGGGATAGGACTATTTATACTAATATTTGGACTATTTTATGCCACATGATTAGTCCGTTATTTAATCCCATATACTATGTTTTGTCATTTCTAAAACCATTTGATGATCGAAGTGGAAAGATGGTATTATATGGTCCCCTTTTGAGGTATCAAATGTCCTTAGAAATGATAACAAATAGTCAATGAGATAGAATAACGAACTAATCATGGGATGAAACAGTTGGAAGTGGTGTTAAATTAGTACAAATAGTTCTATCCCAACCAACATTTTGCAAACAAAAATGGCCATTTTTGATGTGATCTTTTCTGAATAATTCTTTCAGTTATATGAGCCTCGATCATCTTATAAAAGCATAATTCACGAATAAAGATAAAATATCATCGCTGCACTGTATTCATAATGAGAAAAAGCACAGCCAGTAGGTAAACCCAATTACGTCAGCCAGGTTCAAATCACAGAGGGAAGGACTTGTCAACGGCCGGACTACGGAATTTTCTCCCCCTACATTTTGCTCGATATGCTCTTTTAAAATCTTTTTATGAATATTGCTTTTTTATTTTCATTGTTTATGACCAACTTATCCGAACCTTATTTTTAACTCACTTGATGCTTCTCAATGTTTCTAGGTACTTGCACTTTCATATTATGCTCTTTCCTACTTCCCCGGAGGATCTGCTGGGCTGAAGTTTCTCTCTTCCACCCTTACCTCTTCAATACTCAGATGTTTTGGAAGGTGATAGTGATGATCATCTATACTCCTTTCAGTTTACTCAATTGCTCGCACACCTACTTCTGTCTTTCTACTCTGTTTAAATACCCAATTTTACAATGTATCTAATTTCTAGACCTAGACGAGTGAATGAACCACTCATGCTTAGATTCTTTACCTTCTGTCTGTGAAGTTGAATTTTTGCTGCAAGAATCATTATTCATACTTGAATAGAGTTTCTCTTTCTCAGTGTTTCTGTATGTCCATTTAAAATTTTCAATATGTATAAATGTGACTGCAAGGTGTTAGTGTCATCTGTAGAGTTCCCAACTTTGGAAACACAAAAAGTTCATATTTGTTTGCAAGAGTTATAATATCGGTACTATATTTTGATGAATTATAATCTCAAGACTATTAATTCTAGATTAAATAGTCTTAGTGGTGTTTGATTGCATCTTAATGCATTTTAACAGTCCACCTCTTAAGAGCCCACATATTTGTATTAAGATGTCCTCTGAATAGTTAAGATATAAATATAAGTCTAAACTATTCAGAGGACTTCTTAATACAAAAATGTGGGCTGTTAAAATGCATTAAGAGGTGAGCTCTTAAGATACATTAAGAGGTGAGCTCTTAAGATACATTAAGATGCAATCAAACACCAATCCCATATTTGTTTATAATGAGATTATTCATGGAATAACTTCAAATTATTTCATGTTATGTTTGTTTTGTCAAGTTTTAATTAAAGAATTGGATAAAAATTTAAGGTTTGGACTATTATATTTATAGCTTTATTAGTTATAACAAAGACAACAAATTCTTAGTAACCTTAGATGGATAGAATATGATTCATCGGTCATTTTTAAAAAAAACTAAGGTTAATTTTGTTCACAAATTTTTAATCCAAAAATAAGGATTATAGTACTTGGTTGAACATAGTATTAATTAGTCATTCATTTCAAGTCATTTTGTTATCTTTAAATTAATAGTCTCATGATCAATCTTTAAAACAAACAACTGACTTAATGATTAATAGTCTAATCCCAATTAAGAGTTATCTTAGTAAACAAACAAGGCCAAACAGTTTCGTTTTATAAAATTTGCGGATATTTAGTACTTCATTCGTCCTTTAATATATAAGTCATTTTAGAGAAGTGTTTTTGTCTCTTAATATAAGTCGTTTGAGAATTTCAAGTAAGTATTAATTGCTTATTTTCTAATATTATCCTAAGTATTAAATATAACTTTGGTTCTCTCATCATTTTTTGCCCAATAAATAACACTTTTTTTTCAATACAAGAACAATATAGATAATTAATATTATATTTAATGATATATAATAATTTTCTTGATACTTATGCACAATTTTAAAATGACTTATATTAAGAGACGGAGAAAGTATATATTTTATTCCATGTGCAACTTTGAAAATAATAAGTTAGTTTTGTAGTGCGGTATGCTGATAAAATTATGATGGCCAATTTAAGTACATTGTATTATAATATTATATTACTCTCACCGTCCCTTTTTAAATATCATTTTACAGAAGTGTTTTTTGTCTATTAATATTTGTCGTTTGAAAATTTCAATATTTAAGCATCAATTGTTTAGTTTTTAATATTATCTCAGGTATTAAATATAATTTTGGTTCTTTCACTATTTTTTATTCAATAAATACCATCTTTTTTTAATACAAGGACAATATAGATAATTGATATTATATTTAATGCTATACAATTATTTTTTTGATACTTATGCACAACTCTAAAACGACATACATTAAGGGACGGGGGAGTACTATTATTGAAAAATCAATTCTTTCTTTGAAATAAAAAGAAAAAAGTTCGAAGTTTTTTAGTGTTTATTTTTTTTTGTCGTTGGAAATAATTCATGAGAACAGAGGTTGAGTTACAAGTTTGAAAGAGAAAAAAAACCTTTAAGTTCTCTATTAATTAAAAAAGAAAGAAAATAAACACAATTTACATATGAAAGAAATACTATGTGTGTTCTAAAATTAGAGATACATTTTAAGTTTTTAAAGTCAATTCGTGAAATTTTAAAACTCAAAATTAGTATAATTTCGTTTAAGTTTTGGAAACAATAAGTATAATAATTAGTAGTACTTTATAGTTAATTTACAATTGTTATATGTATTAAAATAATTTTATATCAATTTTGAATTTTAGAATTTTGCGAATTGATTCAAAAAAAATCAGAATATATATTTTATTTTTGAACAGAAAGAGTAAATAATATTATTTTATTTATCAAAAAATGGAAGTCATGAGACCCATGAAAGCAACTAAGGTTGAATTTTTATATGATTTACACAATTATCACCATTTTCTTAAAAGTGAAAAAGAGAAGTGAAAGATCAAGCACCAACTGAGATGGAGACATATATTAGTACGTTCGTGAATGACTTATAAGTTGATTAAACTAATTTATAAGTCATTTGTTACTATTCACCTGTTCGGAAAAAGTTGAATTTTAAGTTAAAAAAAAAAGAGAGCAAGTATTTTTAACTTATTTTAAAATGACTTATAAGTCATTTTAAAATAAGTTAGTTTGATCAAATATGATGTCTATTTTGCCCATTTTTTTTATTAATGTCCTTTTTAGTAATCTTTACATTTATTTTAACTTATACTTTATGAGCCGAACACCTTCATAACTCGATTTAACTTAATTTTTGACTTATAAATTAAATTGATGCTGAATATTTTTACTTATAAGTCAGAACTTAAACTAACTTATAAGTCATTTAAAATAAGTCATTCCCGAACAGGCTTAAATGGAATAGAAATGGGATGTTTGTGTTGATCAATTTACATTGCAAGATTAAAACTTATCATATTTTTGAAGGGGAGAGCTAACTATATTTTACTAAAAATACATCTATCTACTCATAAGTGAGGCTCCTGACCAAGGCCATTTAATTGGTGACTGAGAGAGATAATTATCAAGTCATTCTTTCACAGCTGGTACCTTAAAATTAATTATTTCATTATTAATCCTTAACATATAGAAAAGGCTGAAGGCCTATGCCACCCAATTTTTTTCTTTATTATTTTAATATTTGGAAAAATAATATAATGTAACACATTCGATAATCGTAAGATCCCAATCGAGTTACAATCGAAACACGTAGAATAATCTGATATGCATATAAGGCCTTAAGCTCATATCATACCTTCTTGTTGAAATCGTACGTATGACCAAACGTTATCTAGATATGTTAATCAAATCTTCTAAAAGCATAGAATTACAAGAAGACCAAAAAAAAAAATTTAAAAAAGAAAGTTTAATAAGCAAAGGTATTCCTTTTTTCTCTTTTTTTGTTTTTTATTCTTCTTAATTAACTTTTCTTACTTATTGTTTTTCTTTCTTCTTCTTTAAGGTCCAATAATTTGTTTTCTTTTATAGCTACTATTAATTGTTAGTTCTTAACTCAGCTGGTACACCAGCAGGATTCCTCGTTGATGTTAACATTTTCATTACTATTTTATTACATTAAACGGAAAAAAAAACTTTTTCTTTATTTGGTAAAAATAGACTTTTTAACCTAATTTTAACTTTACACTCCAACTTTTATTCCTTTCCACTTCTATGAATTTAATGTTATAATAGTAAAAGAGTAACATTCTATCCTTTTCATTGTTTTCTACTCTATTTTTACAATTAATAGTAAAAGAGTAATCAAGCTAGGTATTCCTTTTCATATATTTTTTACTTCTTCTTCTTCTTCTTTTCGTGTCCATTAATATATATGTTTTTCTAATTAAAACAAAAATAAAAATTAAAGCTAGTGTCAGTTCTTAAGTCAGCTGGCATGGCCATGCATTCGTCATTGATGTTATCGTTTTCATCATCATATTTTTTTAATTATTATTATTATTATTTTATTATAAAAAAAAAAAAAAGTGACCGAAAAATTATGGAGTGGAAATGTTCGGGTTGACTAAAACGTCATCGTCTATCCAGCAAACGACTAAAGTAACAAAAGTATGTGCGGATAAAAAAATTGAATAGAAAAAATAAAATAAATTTATTCTCACGAATAAATAAATTGTATTGTTCATTTATTCGCGAAAATAAATTTGATTTGTTATTTCGATTTAATCTTTTTGTTTAATTTTTTTGTCCGTCTAAAAGTACTCCTAATATAATGTCGCTAGCTAACTACCTACCTCGTCCCACTCCCCAAGCCCACCAGGTCTGCCGTAGGAAAAAAGAGTCAACGCACACAAAAAGACTAGCACTAAAATTTATGTAGATGGTACGTACGTGTGTGTATATATTTGAAGGGTTCCTCCCCTTCAGAATTTGTCAGCAAGTAAGTCATGTCAGTCAGTCTTGAAGTCAGCAAGTCAGTCATCAGTTCATTGCCGTTAGAGACTCCTACGGCAGCTTGTTTGCAAAATTGGAGGGGCAATACACATAATGTAGGACATAACAGTAAATTGGCAGGTTATTTTGGAGTGGAGTGCCTGTCGCTACATGCTGTAGCAGCATGGGAGAAAAAAATAACCTTGGCCTTTGCTTATTCTGATCAAAAGTTAAAAAAAAAATATATATATATATATAACAAAAGTATGTACGTAGATGTATATGATGGAATAAGAGGAAATTAAGAAGAATTTAAAATTTTATGTTAATCGTAATTAAACTTTATTATGAAATTTGTTTGAAAAATATTACCCCAAAGTAAAAGAATTGGATCAGGCAGTGAGGAATGAAGAAAGCAGGACCAAATATACTATATTTCCCCCCTTTCTATTATTTAAAAAGTTCTTAATCTTTTTAATTTCGTAGATTACACACAAAACTTTTCAATACTTTTTGGTTATAATTCATTCTTTTTTAAAGGGTTGATTCATAACATGGAATTGTTATGGTCTATTAATTTAGGATAAATAATTATAATTTTAAAATTAAATTTGTCATCCTCCACTAGTATTAGTAGCATAGGGGACAAATTAAGGCCGGCCAATATACCCACACTTTTAATAAAAAAATAATACCCTTATTTTTACATAGTTTTTCAGTATAATATTTTGAAAAGTTTGATTTTAAAAAAAATTCTAATACGCAATTTATATGATCTGGATTTCGATTTTGTTATGTTTTGCTTCCGTACGTTTTCATGATCAGTAGTCAAACTGCAGTGCAATTGGGAGGATCGAGATGTTGAATTAATTCTTGAGGGCTTTATTTTGATCATCTTTTCCTCTTGCTTCGATCTGTACGTTGTTTTTACTTACATTTTCTAAGCTACCAAACACGGCATTAAAGATTTAATTTCTAGTCGATGCCTTTTTAGGTTTTCTTACTTTTATTTTCTCATTTACCCTAACCTTTTGCGAGCAGCCAATCAAGACATTAGGAACACTGCCGTCGTCTAAGTTCTACACTAAAATTGGACCAACCCAAATTCTTTTTTAGTCCATTGATCCAACCGGCCAGTAGAATTAAGTGTCATTAAAATATATATACAGTCCGTTTGTTAACGAACAATTTATGACGACAGCACGAATTGTCGTCGTAGAATTGAAAATCTTCGTCATAGCATACGGCGACGACTACATGTTCTATATATTTTATGATCACAGTCCGTACCGTCGTCATAGTCAGTTCGTTAACCAATCAGTTCGTTTATGAAATTATATATATATATATATTTATCTTTAGCTTGTAGTATAGTTGTTAGTTTAGAATCCAGCGGATGCACTACAGTACTAGGATGGCGGAAAATTATTGATGTTTAACGTTGAAAATATCTCAGTCTTATTAGTTAATTATTAATATAAATATATACAAATATACTACTACTGTCTATATGTGTTCACAACATCACAACATGTAATGAGTGAGTCTTTTGTTGACGTAACCCGGTGACAACTACCACTGGACTAATATATTACGATTATTATTTACTTAATAGGCACGCGTCAATATGAAATTAATTAGAATTTGTCTCCTCTATAATTAAAATGATGTTTGAGTGAGTATATATATATATATATCAATATATAGCACTAGCTACTTGTTTTTTTCTCCTCTATATATACACCAAACCCTCTTAAGACAGAGTTTCACTTTATGCTTCAACACGCCAGCAAAAACCAAGACGATGAAGGTATATATATATATATATATATATATAATGAACAAGCATTTTGATGCTCATTCCGTCCCAAAAATAACAAGAGCCACATTTGTAAATTACGGAGGCAGAATAGGACTATAGTAGGTAGTATTTCGTCAAAACAATGGTATGAATTCCTTGTTTAATTTCCCCCCCTTAATTTTCATTTCTTGGTTTGCAGCAAAAGGTGGTGATTAAAGTGACAATGTGTAACCAACAGAAGTCTCGTACTAAGGCCATGAAGATTGCAGCTACTGTTTCTGGTATGAAAAAAATAGGTTTAATTTCTTTAATTTACTTCATATAACCATCTTTTATTATCAAAAACAGTCTCATATATCAATTTTGTTAAAATACGAAAAATATTTAATTATATATAGTACGTGTTTACGGTAGAAACAATCTATTAAAAAATATGTTCTCACACTATATATTTATTATGTATGCAGGGGTAGAATCAGTAGCCATAAAGGGGGATGAGAAGGATGAAATAGAGGTCGTCGGAGAAGGAATCGACGCGGTGGAACTAGCTAAATCCCTGAGGAAGAATGTGGGGCATGCAGATGTGGTGAGTGTGGGTCCTGTTAAAGAAGAGATCAAGAAAGAGGAGAAGGTGCCTGTGGTTTGTCAGTACCCTTATTATGGGACAACTACACCTTGCTACTACCAAGTTTATGGGGTTAGAGACTCCTCCTGCCAAAGTGGCTGCTTCATCATGTGATCACGACTGGCTTAATTAATTAATTGCTAGCTAGCTAGCTACATCTCTGGCCTCTGGGAAATTTATTTATAGGTTAAATGAATATCAGTCAGTTCATTTAACCATGCATGAGATTAATTTTAGCACAAACAATCTCTTTTACTATAGATATATATATACATACATACATGTACCATTATTACTTTGTGAATGCTCACATGTATTTACATATATATTATTATTTGAAGGAAAAGTGAGGATCATAAATTAAAAACGATTAATTTTTATACTTAATTTGCACTTGTTTTTATGACAGAGCTAGGAGGAAAAGTGAGGATCAGTGTTTATATATATACTTTTTTTTTTCTTCCCTATATATTAATATTAAAGAGGCATGTCAGTGCTTATATTATTGATGACAACTGAATGTAATTGGGACATTTTTTGAGCCGTAGTCCATTTTGGGCATGCAACTAGAATTAATGGCATATTTTAAGGACTGTAAGGATTTGAGCTCCCTTCAAAAAAACAAAATTCAACTATATCATGATAAACTTTGCATAAGTCCTCCAAATGATCTCCTAGCTAGTTGGCAAAATTATACCTTCATATTCTGTGTAAACTTGCAGACGATCATCATCTCAGATTCGCATGCGTCACACCTTCAGTTTCACCTGCTAAGCATTAGTTTTGCAGTACTGAATCCTGCAAATTCACCACCACCTGTTAATTCTCTCTAGTGTTCAAACACCAAGCATAGTGATGAACAACAAATTTAGGTGATTCAAAACCATTACACTACTATATATTCACAAGGTAGAAGCTTATTTAGATGAAGATGATGCACATTTTCATCTTTTTTATCTATGACTCAATACATCTCTAATTTTGGAACGAATTTATCTGACTCAATACATCTCTAATTTTGGAACGAATACAATAAATAATACTCTTTTATTTATCAAAAAAAGGGAAGTCACGACACCCATCAAGGCTGTTGAATTTTTATATAATTTACACAATTATCACCATTTTCTTAAAAGTTCCTCTTTTTTCTTATCTAGACACTTGAATTTTTTTTATCTAATCCCCTACTTTATGTATTATATATATATATATATATATATATATATATATATATATATTAAACGGATTAAAACATACATATTAAATAACATATATATGAAAAGAACCCCTAAAACATTTTTGTTTTTCAAAAATCCAAAACATTTTTGTTTTTCAAAAAATCCAGTGTAGGCAATTGCCTACATGCACTTGCCAAGTCTAGATCCGCCCTTGCTCCTTATAAAAGAGCTTTTATTTTCTAATACTCTAAGCCACTTCAATGGGTTAGTACCCCTCTTATCAAATACTTTTTTTGTGTATTAAAAACTGGCTTAATTCGATTTTTAAGTCAATTTGACCATTTTTGTAATTAAAATTTATATTATTTTCTTTTAAATATAGGTGCAATAATTAAAATCATAAGAAACTATATTGAATTTACTACTACTTCCAATTTTTGTGAGTTTAAAAATATAAATAAACATGCTAAATGTTTAAATCTAAAATTATTCAATTTGACCAACAAAATCAATCTAAGCCGGCTTTTAAAAGTTGGAAAGAGTATATAGTGAGGGGAATTTTTTTTCTGGAAAATAGGTTTTAATTTTTTTTTAAAATAAAACCTTTATCATCTTTATGATTTTATACGAAACAACAAATATATATACCATGTATCTAAAGTACGAATTTGTTATCTAATATTTGGTTGGATTAACACGTTTTGAATCTTCGTACAATCACTTATATCCTCACGATCTTCCTTCCTATGACGACCTTATACTGAACCTAGAGTGTGATTTTCAAAGCATTCTTATAGAAAAATTCTAACTTTGTTTTTCTTAGACTGAAAGAGAGAATACCTATTTTTGTTTTTATATGATAGATAAAGTACATTCATACATTTCTGATTAATGATATATATAATAACATTGATCCTTACCCTCTCTCAAGAAGTTGGTCCATATGAGGCTAGGAAATGGATCCTAAGGATTGCTCTTCTGACTCAAATACTTATCTAGATATTATTATCTAATAATAATATTCAAAATAAATATTAATTATAATTTTAATTAATTTCACTAAATAATTGTAATTGCACTCCAGTCCAGAAATTAATTAAGTAAACCTTTTACTAATAAACTATAAATATTTCCTCTATAACTGTACATAAATATTTCAAACTCAATTAATATAATTCCGATACATTTAAACTAATTTCATAACTCTATAATTTATATATCTCTATTTGATCATAAATTGATTTAACAATTAAATCAATCATTTTAATAATAAATATTAAAAGACTCAGCCAAGATTCTATGATCAATGATAAATTATCTTATGAAAAATCTTATAGATGTTTTGACAATAATAATGTTCGTAATATTAATTAAATATATTAATCGACATTCCGAGATATTAATTAACACGATGTAATCTCACTCATTGGAACATCAAATTAATATATATAACAATATTAAGTCCACTATAATTTCAAAATTAAGAAATTTAACTAATTAGTATTTATGTGAAAATATTTTATAAAAAAAATATTATCACATGATCCGTTTAATGCACATTGTTAATGCATTAACACTTTAATTAGAAGTCCAACTTCCATGATCAAGATAAATCATCTCAATTAAAGTACTATAACCTAAATGATAATATCTCCAAATTATCCTATAAACCATTATTTCTTTATTTATATATTACATATGATTTATATCTATTGTGTATAACATTTATTTATACACATAAACCATAACCTATATAATATGGAGATATATATAAACAAACTAAACGATCGTTTGTTGAATGATGTAATTTTATTAATAAATTAATGTCCAACATAAATAAATAAAAATTAAATAAATAGATAAATAAGATTTTTATAGCAAAAAATCTAACAGTATATCTAGTTTCGTTTTTTCATCTTTGAATTATTGACAAGGTTTCTAGATTTTGGTATATAAATAAACATGCTTAATTTTTGTATGTATATTCATTTGGCTTTATTTGAATAAAATTGTTTGTGACATTTGAGATATGATAGAGGAGGAAATTAAGTAGTATAAAGAATTAATAAGCAAATTGTTGGTCCAACCTCCATCGGTGTGCTGGCCAATCATCTGATCTGGCTTCGAGCTTGGTTCAAATCCTACTCCCCCTCCCCCCTTAATGATGAAATGATGTAATTCATGGTTAAATAGTATCAAGAAAAAAATAAATTGAAACACAATTGACATGTCATCATTTTCTTCCATTTAATTTTTAACAAAAACTCTATGTGGACATGAAAGTTGGACATAGAGTGTATTTGAATTTTATTTATTTGTATTTTGACCTCCAATAGGGGTAAAAATACAAATAGCTGAAATTTAAATACACCCATATTTAATTTTTATGTCCGCACAATTTTTAAATGTCATTTCAACTATTTAAATAAGTTGTCAATGTTTGAGAATGAAATTGATAATTTTGAAAAAAATATAGAGATATTTATGAAATAAACATGTATAGGGATATAACCGAAACCGAACCCTAAATAATCATTTTGCTATTTTTTTTAAACAAAATTTTTAATGAGGGACGATTAATTTTTGACCTCGAGTTCTACTTATATAGAAGTTGCTTCTCATGGAAGGATTTGTTAGAAGAGACGAAATTAAAAAAAAGTTGCTTCTCATAGAAGGATTTGTTCGAAGAGCTAAAAAAATAAAAAGAAAAAGAAAAAAGAAGAAGATATAAAATGGTATAAATCTCATTAATTACACTAGTCTGGTCTGGTGCAATGTGTGAATGGTAGTAGTTTGAATATCCCATATATATCCAACACAGAAATAACGCGGATATGGGAATTTGGAAGTATTAACCTCGATCTGTATATAAAATCCCATTGGATTCAACTCTCATTTCAATCCACAACATTAATTCCCAATTAATTTCTCTAAGAAACCAAACCTAACCTCTCTTTTGCTTTCTCACAAGTTGTAGACCTGTTAAGACTCAGGTGGTGTTTGATTGTATCTTAATGCATCTTAACAGTCCACCTCTTAATGTATCTTAACAACCCACATCTTTATATTAAGAAGTCCTCTGAATAGTTAAGATCATTTATATCTTAATTATTCAGAGAACCTCTCAATACAAATATGTGGGCTTTTAAGAGGCATTAAGAGGTAGACTGTTAAGATACATTAAGATGCAATCAAACACTAACTCACTTTCTACTTCAATTAACAAGCCAGCCAGCCAGCCAAAGCCAAGACAATTAATTAATGAAGGTGCCTTTAATTTCATTAATTAGTAATTCAATATTCAGCAAAACAATAACTATGTTTATTTTTTTAATTAGTAAGTAATGGAGTATTATTATTGGTTTCGATGCATGCAGCAAATTAAAGGTGGTGATTAATTAGAGTGACCATTTGTATGTACTACTATAACCCAAAGAAGTCTCGCACTAAGGCCATGAAGATTGCAGCTACTGCTACTGGTATATATATATATATATATATGAAAATGAGGGTTTCCTTAATTTACTTCATTTAACCATGTTTACACAAAAACAGAAACTTAGTCTTATTTGCCAAATTTTTTAAATATAACAAAAATAAAATGCTTATTTATGTACTGTTTTCAGTATATAGAAACAATCTCTTAAAATAAGTTTTCGTTAGTTAACTTCATATTGAGATACTGAGAGTGTTTTATTATACGCATGAACCCTCTATCCCACAAAAACAGTCTCATTTGTTAATTTGTTATGTTTTGAAATATAAAAAATGTCCGGGCAAAAAAGGAGAGATATTTATGATGTGATGAAATTATGTATGTATTTATGCATGCAGTGCAGGGGTAGAATCAGTAGGAATAAAGGGGGCTGAGAAGGATGAAATAGAGGTAGTTGGAGAAGGGATGGACGCGGTGGAACTTGCTAAATCCCTGAGAAAGAATGTGGGAAGAGATCAAGTAAAAGAAGAGAAGGTGCCTGTGGTTTATTGCCATTATTATGGGACAAGTACACCTTACTATCAAGTAAAATAAATAATTTGTCCGATAGTATCTTCTCCGATCACTCATACAAAAGATCATGATTGAAAGCAAAGTCAGTTCTCGGTTTTTTAAGGCCGAGGACAAATTTTCTAAGTGTGCTCCTTTATACAAATTAAACAAAAAAATAAATAAATTATCAACTAATTAATTTTATTAAAATTATAAGAATTTACAAAAGATAAGAAAGAACACTTTGGGGCCTCCTTAAAAGATCAGGATGAGTCTCCATTTAAAGGTTGAGATTTAAAATTATTGGATCTAAGGCCTAAAAATTGTCACCTCATCTAAAAGCTACTAACCTAACTCTAACAACCTCATTTAAAAGCCACTAACACTCTAGTCACCTCATTTAAAATCCATTAATATAACTCTTGCCATTAATTTAATATATTACTAATATATTAAATTAATCTATTATTTTTATTATTATTATTATTATTATGAGTACTTTGTTATGTCTTTCATTGTTTTTTTAATACTTATTTTTAAAATTCATGTAATTTTTTAATAGAATAACCGGTATTAAAAGAACATGTAAATTTATGTAGCATAATTTTTTTTGTCCTTCATAACCTTAACATGATAAAGTGCTCAGCTCCACTCAAAAAATATTTAGACAAAATAGGTACATAATTTCGCACCAAAAAAAAGAAGAAGAAAACATAATACAAAATAATAATAATAATAATAATAATAATAATAATAATAAAAAAATTATTATTAAAAAACAATGAGGAACACAACAAAGTGCTCATAATAATAATAATAATAATAATAATAATAATAATAATAATAATAATAATAATAATAATAATAATATTTAAGTGCAAGCAAATATATTTTCACAAAATCATGCAATCTGCTATGTTTTTTGAGTTTTTGGACAATAATAAAAGAAGAAGAAAATAATGCACACCTAAATAATAAATATTGTGCGTTATTTATTTGAATACATTGCTGTTAATATACACACATGAATTATGTATAACATCACAATATATAATGTGTGCAACAACAACTATTATATGTATGTATTAACACTCTAGTCAAATTCTCCTTCACATTTTTTTAGTTCGTTCCAAAATTAGATATACATTTATATTTTACAATTATAAAGTGACATAATATTTCTAATTTGTCATTATATTTTACTATTGTTTTCAATATTAAACAACCACAGTTGAATTCTTAACTAATATCAAGGTTATATGATGTCTAGATGACTTGTTAAATGAAGGGTAACTATATGTTGTGAAACTCAGTATAAAATATTAAAATTGAAATCTTTCTTGTCTCTAAATTCTTCTATTTCTCCATCTATATTTCTAATCAGTTACAAATGGCAATGAAATTTTTTGCTTATGTGACTGTATGGACAGAACAATTCGTTGCAACTAAGAAGCAAATTGATCCCAAACCAGAATTAGAGCATCAATTTTGTAGTACTGTATGCTTGAAAATTGCAAGATGTTTTTAATTGGCAAACAGAGTAAAGTAATCCATTAACCTAACTCTAGCCATTAATTTAATATAACACTAATATATTATTATTATTATTATTATTATAAAACATTGAGGGACACAACAAAGTGCTAATAATAATAATAATAGATTAATTTAATATATACACAAATTTTTGTTTTATTTTTTATTTTTTATTTTTTTATACACATACATAAACTTATAAAAAAATTTGGGCACCCCTCAACTGTGGGCCCTGGGCAGTAGCCCTGGTGGCCCTCCCCCAGGGCCGGCTCTGATTGAAAGTATTATTGTTAATAACTAAATTTCTTATATACAGATAAATTTTTTCCATATCTTTCGATGTGGGACGACTCGGCACCTAAATAAGCCTCAATCAAACTACATTTTTGACTCGATAAATTATATAATTCAAATCTAAGCAACTTAATATTCAGTTCGACTCGATTCATTTACACTCGTGACGTAAGAATTTGAGCTCCCTTAGAAGTTAAAAAAAAAAATATCCTCTGTGGGATAATTTTTATAATAAATTAATTATAATTGTATTTTTAGTAGCGGTGATACGAAAGATGTTGTCGAATTTTCGTATGCTATGGTCATCTTTGTTCTATAAATTAGTCCCTTTTTCTTGTGTACATACATCAAAATTAAAGTATTGGAAAAAAAAAATCAACAATCCTTACAAAGGTTAGATCGGAAAATCTCATTTTCATCGGCTTGAGCAAGAAGAAAATAATGATAAACCAATTTGTGAATCAAGTAAAATTCAGAACCAATTTATTTAATTTTAATTAATACAATAGTTAATATTAAGAAATATTATGTGTGATTAATTTAGAGGAGTAAATAGAAAGATATAAAAAATTAACATTAAAAAGGACAAAATAGTAATATACCTAAAATTGTAAGGGTGAAAGAGTAAAAAGAAAAAAAAGGTAAGTGCGACCCAATTACACCAAGTTCACAAATTATTTTTGTTTCACAAAAAAAAAATCATTTTTAAAATTGATTTGGGGATAGGGATAGGGTTTAGGGTTGGGGTTGGTTATTGATGGAGAAGATGTACAGTGACTTGGATGTTGGGGTATATTTTAATATATTTTTTTATTTCTTAAATATGTTTTACCGAAATCACCCCTTCAAAATTTGGATTACAGTCACAACCGGCCAATTTTGACAGGTTCATTGTGCAGAGGGTGCATTTTGTTTAACGAAAAAGAAGATTAGAGTGCACTTAGATACGTTTTAAATATTAGAATGCAAACCGCAACAATGCTACAAACTTTGGGGTACAAACTATATTTTAGTCTATAGTTAATCTAATACTAGATTATATGAGAGTCTAATGGTAAGATCTGGTCTTAGTACATTTTTGAAATATTACCGTCTAACAAAAAATTCTCATTTATTAGAATTATGGAAGTAGGAATTAACCATTATGCCATTTCCAAAAATTGTCACCCTTAGGTCATGTTTGTTTGCAAAAATTATAATTCCGATATTATAATTTTAAATTTATTAATCTTAGGATTAAATAGTACTAGTCACGTGTTTATTTTTTATAAAATTATTTATGGGATTACTTAAAATAATCCCATATTATGTTTGTTTTGCCCAGAATTATTTAAATGATTGAATTAAAAAAATATCGTTTGAACTATTATATCCTTATTAATAATAACGTATTTTAAATTATAATTTAAACTTGTGTATACATCAAAAAAATGATAAATAATTAATTATAAACTTTTAAATACTGCTAAAATAAGTTAGTACGTGAGTTCACAATGCTCTTCCTATGTGAAATATTTGAGAATCAAACATAACCTTAGAATTCATAAGCTGCTAATGGAGATTCAAGGTTCTTAAAAGAAAAAAAAAACATTTTCACTACTTTGTAATCATTGCCTTATTGGACAACATATAGTCAGCATCTCCATATTATAAGAAGTTAAAATAAAATAAAATCAAGAAGTATGGACCGGACCGAGTCGGGTTGACTCGAAATTAAGTAAGCTAACTGACCTTTCTTGCTGCCTAATAGTTGGCTTACTAAATGAACAAATTAAAATTATACGCAATTTTGGAACTCAGTGACAAAACTAAGGTCTTACTTATACTTTGTTTTCCTTTAATTATTACAGTTTTATAATTTTAAAACACTCTTAGAGTCAGTTCCACAATAACTTATTTTAAAAATGACTTAAAATTAAAATATAAATTGATTTATAAGTTATTTTAAGTTGTGACTTATAAATAAAAGTGTTTGACATCAATTTAGCTTATAAGTCCGAAATTAAGTTAAAACAAGTTCGAAAGGTGTTCGGCCGATAATGACTTATAAGTTAAAATCAAATGTAAAGATTACTAAAAATGACATTAATAAAAAGAGTCAGAGTCGGCCCTGAGTTTTTAAAGGCTTGAAGCGACAACAAAAAAAACGGGCCTTTTGTCAATTACTATTAAGATAGGCATAAAAAAACTAAGAACTTTTTCTGAACAAAAGAGCATTAATACGAAAAAATACCATATATAATAACCGACTATTTCAATATTTCCAAAAACTACAAGTCTGCCATTGAGATTTGGGCCTATTTCATTGAGTAAATTTTTTGTGGGCCTTTCAATTTAAACTGACGTGGGCTGAGCTCTTTTGTTTGGGTATATATATACATAACACAAACATCTCTTGGGGTCCAAAAACTTTGTCAATTTTAGTGGGCCTAAAGCCCGGGCACCTTGAGCTTTAGCCCAGGGCCGGTGCTGAAAAGAGTGGCAAAATAGACATTACATTTGGTCAAACTATCTTATTTTAAAATGACTTATAAGTCATTTTAAAATAAGTTACAAATACTTATTTATTTTTTTGACTTAAACAACAACTTATAAGGAAAAAAAAAAGTCATTCTGAAACAGAGAAATAGTGACAAATGAGTTATAAGTTCGTCAATAATATATAAATTAGTTTAACTATCTTATAAGTCAGTGAAATAAGCTCTTAATCTTTGTAAATATCAGCATCTCAAGGTTTTTAATATGAAGATATACATTGACCCTATGAATATGATCTGGATGGTTCCGTCACACAAATTTTATAGAATGGTATATTAGTAGTGGCGTTTGCTCGTGGTTATGTTAATGTAAATGGGGTTACAATCAATTGTATGAAATTTCTCTGCACATATTTTTTTAGAATTAGTTGGACTTTTTTAAGATACAAAAAATCTCTATTCAGTTGCATAATTTATTAGTTAGTGGAAGGCGATGCTGCTTTTGTTGGATTTATTTGAAAGTATACAAATTCAAATCTCCCATTTGAATTAAGCAAATAATTATTCCGTCGGTTCTAAAATTAGAGACATAATTTGATTTTTAAAATCAAACGATGGCATATTAAATTTTAAAAACTATAAATCTCATAATTTATTTCATTTTAAACTTTTATGAGTCATACCGATTTTGAAGTTTAATATATCGTCTTTTGACTTCAAAAATCGAATTATATCTCTAATTTTGGAATGGAGGAAGTAATAGGTATAATTAACATTGATACAAGATATGAAGGTGAGAGATATATACATATATGTTGATATAATAAAGAAATTGATATTTTCACAATTAATTTGATAGTTTCATAAAATTTTGTCTCATAAATAGTAGGTGAGACTCATATTCATGTGAATAAAATTTTGTAGAAATATCAAATTTTCCTTGTAAAAATAATAATTCCTTCTAACGATTAGAAATTAGAAAGTACACCCTGTCATTAAAATAATGACCAAAACTACAACTTTTTTTTAATCGCCAGAAGGATGAGCTAAAATACATAAAATGAAAGTAAGTATATCATTTAGTGGGGTTCATAATTAATATAAAAAAATTAAAAATATTCATCACCTTATATAATTATGTGGAGTTACTAAAAATAAATTTAGAATTTTTTTTATGCTCTCTTCGCGTAACGTGTAAAAAATATATTTTATTTATCCTTTCATGAACACAGAGTGTAACTGACATAGGAATAAGTACTAGTTAGTACTCCATTGTCTACCTTATTTTTTATATTCATAATGTCAACATATCTAACAATTATTGACACAAAAAACTAATCTATTACTTATGTATAAAAAAACAATCTAATGTGTTGTACGTAAAATTAATAGCTCATCTCATTGACGTACAGCTTTACGTACGTAACTTTATTATGTAAAAAAAATGCCCATTCAAATCAAATGTCATTTAATCATATATATATATATATATATATAGACTCCTCTATAAATACTAGTGCTTATACATACTTTGTTTCCAAGCAAGTGCCCCGGAGTCTCACTCTCTTATCCAACATATATCCTCTAAATCAAGACGTGCCATGAAGGTAAATAACAAATTAAGGTACTTTCGTTTCGTACATAATATTCCAGTAGTACTCTGCCAAATTAAACAATTTTATGCACTTTTTTCGTTTCTTTGCAGCAAAAGGCTGTGATTAGAGTGGCAATGTCTGACCCCAAAAAATCACGCACTAAGGCCTTGAAAATTGCAGCTACTTTTTCTGGTATGTCAAAAGACACAACATTTCCTTTAAATTCATATACAATCTTATTTATTTAGTCTTTTTCACAAAATGAGTTTTATTTTAATAATTTATAAATATTAAAAATGTAATTTTTATTCTTTACGTACTCTTAAAAATTATCAATTGTAACATAATATTAGTACTGACATGATAATAAAATTATGATGGTTGTATTATCATACTATCGTCAATAAAAAAGGACGACTTATTGTGGATTTTTTTTTTTTGAGAAATGAGACTCTATTTGTGAGACCGATATTAATATAATATAATATGATATGATCATATGTGTTTGTATATGCAGGGGTAGAATCAGTAGCTATTAAGGGGGATGCCAAGGATCAACTAGAGGTTATTGGAGAAGGAATCGATACGATTGGACTGGCTAAATTGCTGAGGAAGAACGTGGGGAGTGCAGATTTGATCAGTGTTGGTCCGGCTAAAGATGAGAACGGTGATCAGCTGGTTTGGTCAACTCAGTACCCTTACTATGGTGGTGGTGGTGGTGGACCTCCATACCAAGTTTATGCTGTGAGAGACTCCTACCATGACCCCACCTGCTCCATCATGTAGTGCTGGGTTGACCATGGCTAAAGTTGACTTTACTCTACTTTCACTGCCTCCCTTAATGTATATATGTATTTTAATTTTGATATTTTCACATGTTTCCTTCTCGTATGAAACTGAGATCAGCGTATGCTCATGTGAATGTGAGAGAGGATCATATATAAATATTAAAAATACATATGAAAATATCAATTCTCATATATATATTTGATAAAGTGGATGAAAAAGAAGTCGGATAACATCTACATGTATTTTCTGTATGGTATTAGTAAATGGAGTGAGGTAGTGTTTGATAAAATTGAGTAATTAAGATCTGATATATTGATTAATATATCTTAATAAATTAGATCATTTGAGTGACTTAAAAAATAGTTTGATAACTAAAAAATATAAAACATCTGAATGACATTATTTTATTATATTAACCCTCTAAGTTGTTTACAAATTTTATTTAAAATTTTTAAATATGCAGTCTAATAAAAAAATGAAAGAGTGAATAATATTGCTCATACATGTGAATAAATATTAAATAAACCACCTAAAAAATTTAACAACAATGTATAATATGATGACTATTACATTAGATAAAAAAAAAAGTGTCAAGTTTAATAGAATAACAACATAATGAAATAGTTCAAGAGAAGAATTATATTTCCTCCCTTTAAAGATATAGGATTATTATTGACTTCAAAAAGTTAATTTAAAATATTTTCAAACTCATAATTAATATGATATTTTTTTTAGTTTATACAATGATGAATATTGAAAAATATCAAAAAAAGTAATACTCGTAAGATTTGTTGTTTATAAATTTTAATCATCTCAATTTTAAATTTAAAAATATCTCAAATTGACTTTTCAAAAATCAATAATGATCTTAAAATTTGAAATGGAGAGAGTACAATATTTATTGAGGTTATATTTGTCCACATATTTAAAATTTTCGTTAAGAGACAACTGTCAATGGTTTGAATTTATATCTTTTCCTTACCGATTAAGAGACAATAAGAGACAAATAAAATTTTACCAAACAGAAATACCCTCCAACCAAATCAGATGTGAAGCTGTTTAGAATTAGAGTAATGTTACTATCACATAAAGTAGCTCACATAAAACCGGGTAGCACCCCCTGATTTGTTGTTGAGTCAAGTGGGCCATGTTAATAACAAATCAGAGGGTGCCACCCGACTTTATATGAGCTATTTTATGTGATAGTAGCATTATTTTTAGAATTATTAAGAAGTAAACAAACACCACCCTGAATCATAAAAAGTGTATTATTTGTGTAGGAAAAAAAAAGATATTATTGTACAAAAACAGATTTTTTTTAATTGATAGTAATATAAATTAACATAATATTCTCAAGTTTGTCCCTATAATTTTATTATCATATCATTATTAAACTAACAACTTATCGTCTTAGCGATAAATATGAAACAAAAATACATTATTAACAAAAAAAAAATAAAAAAATATGTAAATTTTGCAAAGTGACTCTAACAGCAACATTTTAAAGTTTTTAGGGAGTCGAAGGAGGAGAGGAAAGTACTGAAATCTAGGAGGAGGATTGGACATACTCCCTCCGTTGTCGTTTTAGACATGTGCACAATAATTAAGGAAATGATTGAAAAACATTAACTATACTATCAATTGTCTATAATACCCTTCACCTCACTTATCTCATACTCTCTCTTCAATAAAGTTTCCTATATACATTTAGAGTAAATCTTTGGGTACATCCAACCTACTAATAACTTACCGAACGCAAGAAAGTATGTCGTTTTGGGTTTTTGTTTTTTAAAATTCTATGCCTCTTTCTCCTTAGAAATCAGTGAACTCCCCCCTTTTCTCCTACGGTGAAATCTGATCCTTCTCCTACAACTCCCTCTCTGGCTTACTCCTTGGCTCTTTGTCCAAACTCTCTCGCCTCCGTCAGCTCAACCTCTCCGGTTACTCTTCTCCGATCAAATACCGGATTCACGCGACTCCCTCTCTTTCCTCCTAGAACCTCGCAGAGAAAAGATGAATCATGTTTCACTCCAAACAATAATTAATCTATGAAACTCTAATAAGGTAAACCCTTTTTTGCGTAATTTCTACTTTCAATTGAGCCAAATAGTTTCATTTGGATTAATTGATTTTCTTCCAAGATTTCTTGTCAATTTGAGTTTCTTAGGTTTAATTGGGTTCTTCATAATCTTCGATTATTACCCAAAAGAAGAAGGGGGTTTTTCAATTATCTTAGTCGTCTCTTCTACTTTGTGTATCATTACAATTTAATTTGGGTTTCTTGTCAATTTTTTGATGGTACTCTTTTATTATTGTTTTTTCTCAATGTGTTTTGTCTTCCAGGTTTTTTTTATGATTGCTGTTAATAATTTGTATTGTTATGTAACATAGATTTCTGATTGGCCTTTAAATACATAAAATGCAATGCATTGCTTCAGTTCATACTGGCTGACTATTCAGTTTTCAGTTATGTAGTTAAGATTTACAAGCTTGCAAAAAGTTTGCAATAAGAAGAAAAATAAAAAAGAAATAATTATTTGTCGAATTGTTTTTTTTTCAGTAATCAATGTTCATGTTGTGTGAAACTAACAAATTTTTTTTATGTTTTTCTTTTAGATTATTTGCTGTTGTGGACACTTTTTGCTGCTTGTTTCAAGGTCACATTGGAAATCTACCAATGGAATCGGAAATAGATATTAGCTCTACAAATATGGATATTGACGTAGATGACCCGTCTAACAACGAATGGGATGATGAAGTAGAAGAGAATGGAAAACAGAATAATCAAATAGTGGAAGAGCCCAAATTACATATGGTGTTTGACAATGTTGATGAGGTTTATGAATACTATAGGAAATATGGTGCACAACAAGGATTTGGAGTGACGAAAAGAAGTAGTAGAAAATTGGACGGAGTGGTTAAATATTTCACAGTTGTATGTCACAAATATGGAGAACCAAAGAAGAACTCAAAGATTACTCTAAAACCGCATCCGGTTATTAAAGCAAGTTGTAAGGCTAAGATTTGTGCCAAATTATTGAATGATGGAAAATGGGGTATAACCACTTTGGAGCTTGCACATAATCATGGTTTAAGTCCAAGTAAATCTCGTTTTCACCGGTGTAATCGGCATGTGACCTCTTATATAAAGAGGAGACTTGAGCTAAACAATGATGCTGGGATACCAATGAATAAAAGTTATAATTCAATTAGAATTGAGTATGGAGAAAATGGAATGCCTTGTTTAAAGAAAGACTGTGAAAATTATATGGGAAAATTAAAAAAGCTAAGGCTTGCTGAGGGTGATGCTAGTGCACTTCAAAATTATTTTGCTAAAGTTCAAGCAGTGGATTCTAACTTTTTCTATGTGATAGACCCGGATGAGAAAAATCGAATCAAAAATTTATTTTGGGCGGATTCGAGGTCTCGAGCTGCATATGAGGAGTTTGGTGATGTCATCACATTTGACACCACCTATTTGACTAATAAATATGATATGCCATTTGCTCCTTTTGTTGGAGTTAACCACCATGGACAATCCATACTACTTGGTTGTGGCTTGATATCGAATGAAGATACTAACACTTTTGTTTGGTTGTTTGATGCGTGGCTTTCTTCTATGTCTAGAAAAGCTCCATATGCCATTATCACCGATCAAGACAAAGCAATGAAAAATGCGGTTGAGATAATTTTTCTCAATGCTCGCCATCGATGGTGTTTGTGGCATATAATGAAGAAGGTTCCTGAAAAATTAAAAGGGTATGAGCATTATGAATCAATTAAATTTGTGTTACATAACGTTGTATATGATTCTTTGAGTGTGGATGATTTTGAATGTCAATGGAAGGCAATGATAGACAATTATGATCTTGAGAACAATGAGTGGTTGGAAGGATTGTATAATGAAAGGCAACGGTGGGTTCCTTGTTTTGTGAAAGATATTTTTTGGGCGGGAATGTCTACGACACAAAGAAGTGAAAGTATGAATGCTTTTTTTGATGGATTTGTCAATGCAAAAACTTCCTTGAAAGAATTTGTGGACCAATATGATAATGCGTTAAGGAGTAAAGTGGAAAAAGAAATAGCAGCGGACTCTCATTCTTTGACTTCAAATGTACCTTGTGTTACACATCACGCCATTGAAAAACAATTCCAAGAGGTTTATACCAATTCCAAGTTTATAGAGTTTCAAACAGAAGTGGCGGATGGAGGAATGTATTGCGATACAAGATTTGTCGAATCTCATGATAAAATATTTCATTACGAAGTGAAACAACTTTATTACTTTGGGGAAAAAAAAGATCAGCCAAAAATTGTGAACTTCAAGGTTTGTTTCATTGAAGGGGAAAATGAATTTGAATTTGATGTGAAGTGTAACTGTAAATTGTTTGAATTTCGAGGAATCTTATGTAAGCATATAGTTAAGGTACTTCATTTTGAAAGGTTTATATTTACCGTTCCAACGAAATACATTTTGAGGAGGTGGAGAAAGGACATAAAGCGACGTCATACTAAAGCTAAAGTCACTTATAATGTTTGGAAAGACACGGAATCGGGACAGAGATATGACAAGGTGTGCAATACTTTTTTCGACGTTGCGGACATTGCATATGACACTCAAAAAAGATGTGACCAACTTGTAGATCGGCTTCTTGAACTAAAGGTGGAATGGAATACGGAGGATGGAGTTTGTGAAAAAAGTCAACCTACTCAAAAGTTAAACGCGAGTGAATCTGAAAATAACGACCCAAATGAAAGCCATAAATTTCTTTCACCAAAAAAGAACCGATGCAAGGGGCGTCCTCCTAATAAAAGGAAGGTAGGTAAGATCGAAGAAGTTTCGAAGAAATTCAAACTGAAGGGACAAAAAAAAGGTAGAAATAATTGTGAATCAAGAAACACAACGAATATGAAGAAGGTATGATTTTTCTTTTTTGTTATATATATATAATCTGTATATTGTAACTTTTTTTGCAATTAATATTATCTTATATAATGAACTTGTATGCTTCTTTTATTTAAGGCATTCGAGTTGGATACGACTATTAATCAACCACCTATTTTTCATGAGACACAAGAGAGTCATCATGGAAATGTTAACTTGAATGTGAGTAATGATTATTTTTTTTCAGTTGTTATGATTATTATTTTTACTTTATTGGTGAGCATTTTTAAGGGTGCATATATGTTGTCACAAGAGAGTAATGATTTATGTTACCTTTCATAGATCATAAATTTTAGATGTATGAACTCAATTAACATCGATGGTTCTTTCTGTAACTTGTAGGAATCCATATGGGGAGATGAACTTCTAAATTTTGGCGCGATGTGGAATTTTGGGTCAATAGGTGAAGGCACTTCCAATGCTGGCTACAAAGATTTTTGACTTGATTTAGTTGTAGCTTTGATATATTAAAGCTATTTAGGTAGCTCAGTGGATGATTCAGGCATATGATAATATTGTTCATATGTACCAAAAGTATTATAATTTTGATAATTTGTTTTCATCTTTAATTTTCCAAATTTCAATGTTAGTTTTGCTCTCAATTGATGAACACAATAATTGGAATTCATTTCATAAACACTATAGTCACAATTTACATGTTTACAAGGGGCATACCCCAGGTAATTAAAAAAATGATGATACAATAACTTAATAGCTCAAGCAATTACAAATAAGATAATATTTCAGTTTTTCTGTGTAGCTTCACTGCACCATGTGACACTGTAAGGTGTAACCTCCCATGCTGCCTCTACTAAAGCCTGAAATTACAACTAATGAAAAGTGTCCACAGCAAAAAGTGTCCACAACAGCTGTGCTTTTAAGATTTGGAGAGTATTGCAGTAGCCTTGATACGAGATCCACAACATCTGGTGGCATTCGCTTGTGGAATATCTGAGAACAAAAATTTCTCTATGAAAATCATGCATGATAGGAAATATTCAAGAATGCATCCAAAAACTAGATCCCCCATACCTTGTGCCATGGATGAGCTTTAATCTGAGGAAATTTGAACTCCGTATAGTTTGGATTCATGCATTTAATTTCTTCTCTTGTTGGGGTACCTAAAACCTGCATAAACAAGCATCTCTACTCTCAGCCCCTTCCAATAAAAACCCAAATTTTTACTAACATTTTTCTTTGGAAAACCATAAACAAAGAAGTTGTTTCGAAGTTTATTTTTAAGTTGATATCAATCATAAGTGGACAACATCACCACCATATAAACAAGCCACAATAATTATTGGTCTCCCACCAATGAAGGTCATAAAACGTTTTGGAATCTACAGACTAAAATCACAAGGGGCCGAAAGCTATATATGCTCATATTTATCCTCTAACCAACAAGAGAACCATGTAATGACTGATCTAGAACTAGTGATAGACACTCACCTTTATGATTTCCACGAGCTGGTCCACTCCACTCTCACCAGGAAAGAGGGGCTGAAAATCATCAAGAATGCGCTCCTTTTAGCAACTATATCTATAAGACTCCAATAGTAGTAAAAAAAAACAATACATAATATTGATTACCTACTTATCCAAGCAGCAATTCAGCCAAAACACAACCAGCACAGCTGTGGCCTTGAAACAAGCAGCAAAAAGTATCCACAAAAGCAAACAATCTAAACAAAAAAGATAAAAAAAAAATTGTTAGTTTCACACAACATGAACATTGATTACTAGAAAAAAAAACAATTCGACAAATAATTATTTCTTTTTTATTTTTCTTCTTATTGCAAACTTTTTGCAAGCTTGTAAATCTTAACTACATAACTGAAAACTGAATAGTCAGCCAGTATGAACTGAAGCAATGCATTGCATTTTATGTATTTAAAGGCCAATTAGAAATCTATGTTATTTAACAATACAAATTATTAACAGCAATCATAAAAAAAACCTGGAAGACAAAACACATTGAGAAAAACAATAATAAAAGAGTACCATCAAAAAATTGACAAGAAACCCAAATTAAATTGTAATGATACACAAAGTAGAAGAGATGACTAAGATAATTGAAAAACCCCCTTCTTCTTTTGGGTAATAATCGAAGATTATGAAGAACCCAATTAAACCTAAGAAACTCAAATTGACAAGAAATCTTGGAAGAAAATCAATTAATCCAAATGAAACTATTTGGCTCAATTGAAAGTAGAAATTACGCAAAAAAGGGTTTACCTTATTAGAGTTTCATAGATTAATTATTGTTTGGAGTGAAGCATGATTCATCTTTTCTCTGCGAGGTTCTAGGAGGAAAGAGAGGGAGTCGCGTGAATCCGGTATTTGATCGAAGAAGAGTAACCGGAGAGGCTGAGCTGACGGAGGCGAGAGAGTTTGGACAAAGAGCCAAGGAGTGAGCCAGAGAGGGAGTTGTAGGAGAAGGATCAGATTTCACCGTAGGAGAAAAGGGGGGAGTTCACTGATTTCTAAGGAGAAAGAGGCATAGAATTTTAAAAAATAAAAACCCAAAACGACATACTTTCTTGCGTTCAGTAAGTTATTAGTAGGTTGGATGTACCCAAAGATTTACTCATACATTTACTCCTAAAAAAACTCAATGGTCTCATTTACTCTTACTCCATTTTCTCTCTCTTTCTCTCTCCCCATAAAACACCTTAATTATCAGATTTTTAATTAGGGGCAATTTAAGAAAAGTAGTGATCAATTCTCCTAGATAACCACAAACGACAAATAATTAGAAATAACAAAAAAAGTCTAAAACGAGGTATAGGAATGAAGGGAGTGATTAGGATTATCAAAATTATCAAGTCTTGAGAGTTCAGATCTCCATCACTGGAAGTCTGGAACTTTCTATTTATAGGCTTTCATTCAAGAATAACTAAGAGCAATAACAAAAAGTGAGGTTTTAAGGGCTCTTAAACAAACTCAGACGATAATCAAAGTAATAGCGTAGTAATATTGAAAAAAAATGTGTAAAAATGGTTCTATTAAAAGAAATTTCCATTACGAGTTTAGTTTCCAACTCCTCAAAGGGCCTAGCATTTGTAGGTTAATGTTGGGCGCAGGCCCAAAAGGCCCAACTACGCATAGGCCCATTGGCAAGAGGGCCCTCTCAGCCGGCGTGGTGCCAGAACGAGAACTCCATTACGCTGTTTCTTAAACGAATTACGATTATCTTCATTTCAAATCAAATGAAGACTCTATTTTATAGTCTAGATTTAAAATGTGTTGAAATGTGATGTGATGCTGATGGTAGAGAGATATGACGATGGAGAATATACAAAGAATGGACTCTCCAAAGGATCCTAGTTCTTCTTCAACGGTGCGAATGTCAGTTGATGGGACACTACTTATTGGACTAGAAAATGGAGAGTCTCCATTCTTTGTATATTTTCCATCATCACCTCTCTTTTGTCAACATGACATCACATTCTAACACATTAAATTTGAAACATGAAATGAAAATTCTCTATTTTATTTAAAACGGAAAGGATCCTAATTCCTACTTATCAACCCACATGGGTCTGTTTTAATCAGGAGAATCAATTCATTGCAACTAATTAAACAGCCAAGTTTAAAATCAAAAGGAATTAAAGAATTAAGAAGAAGAAAATAGTTGTAAAAAAAATTAAAAATAGGAGGCATTTCAACAAGTCCTTTCTTATATACACGTTGGAATGATGATATATGTAAACATTATTCAATAACTGGCCATCTCCTGGCACTGAACAGCAAAACTTGTTCTTTAAGTTGAATCACTTCTCATCAGTACTTTTAGGACTTTTCCCATCAAATATCCTTTCCCTCGTCTCTGTTACCTGTAATAATACATTCAAAATTTGAACTCATCAGCCGCTATTGGGGGTGGGGGGTTGGGGGTGGGGTGGGGGAGACATGAATTGTGGAAGTTTCAAATAGAACCACCTCTTTTTTCCAATCTGTAAGACTTGTTATAAGAGTAAGCAGAACACTTTGCACCAGAGATCCTGCTACTAAACCGATCCAAAGTCCCTTTGCCTTCAAATGCACCAAAAAACCCAACAGTATTGCCACCGGAATTCCAATCAGATAATATGACCCGAGGTTGATATAAGCCCCTAGACGCTGCCATCCGGTTCCTCTAGCAACTCCTATTATAGTACGTACGAACAGCACAAACAACATTAGGGAGCGGAGCGAGTAGAAAATATGGCAATGATTCTAATGTTTTTCAAGATGAAGAAAAGTCTGACCAGAAAGTACTCCTTGGAAGCCATCCAAAATCATGGTGAGACATACAAATGGAGTCATCCTTCTCACATAATCCACCACTTCCTTGTCGTCCACAAATGCGCGTCCCAAAACATAGCGACAGAAGAACAGAATTATCGCTGCAATGATCACCTCTGTTACTCCCAGAATCATAACTGACCAAACAGCCACTCTAACTGTCCTTGGATTAGCAGCCCCCAACTCATTTGAAACCCGAATGCTGCCAAAACATTTTTTTTGTTCAGCAACTACATACTGCAATATAATGCATGCCGTTATGTTTCATATATAAACATTGTGTACATTTTTTCCGTACAAACCTTACAGCGGCACCGAGAGAAAATGGGATGAAATAGTGTAACACCGCGACTGTAAGACTGTTATAAACATGATTATACATTAGAACCCAGAGGATTATAAATTATTAATACATAATAAATATTCAAATTATCGATAGAAAAGTGCGAAAGAAAGATGCATGGTGATACTAGTACTACCATACCATATTGAAAGCACTGAAGTCTCAAGTTCGGGATTTGCCATAATCCCAGCAAGCAATATGATTATCTCATATGACCACCATTCGAGACTGTAATAAAACATGTTTCAAACACGTAAGACTATAATCTTTGACAAGTAACTGCACTCCTTCTCCAAAAAATGTGAACTACAATATAACTCAATTGTGACATTCGAAAGCCAGCAATAGCACGAATAAAAGGGCGAAATCATATTTACCAAACCATGAGAGCAGAAGGGACAGCAAGCGGAAAGAACTCCCTTATGCTTCTAAAAACATCCATAGAGAACGAGGCACGAGTGTTTGCACAAGCGGATGAATACATCACATAAAGGCCAAGCAATATGACATTGAACCAATACGATAAACCAATGGCTAATGCAGCTCCGCCGGTTCCAAATCCCAACTTAAATACAAATACCCAACAAACAAGGACATGGAAACATAGGGTTGCAATTGAGCTTAGGAGCAACGGAAGGATCAAAGTTTGAGACAGCAGGAAGCGAGTCAAGGGTTGGAGAATAGCGTAGGGAAATAAGGCAGGAATGAGCAGGATTGAGTATTTGCCAGCTTCATGAGAGACTTGAGGGTCTTGGTGGAGTAGTATTAGTATTTTGTCCACAAATATCCATAAAACAGATACTGGAATGCAAACTAGAAGGAGAGATATAACCGCGCTATAAGTGTAGACCGATAGCTTTCTGTATTGCCCTGCTCCATAAGCTTGACCGCATAATGTTTCCAGTGCACTAGCCATTCCAAACTGTTTGGCATGTTCAACATTTGATTAGGCATAGACAAGTTAAGAAAGTTTACTCGCAGCTCGACAAATTCAGAATTAAAGTTCTATAACAATGGTTTAGACTTTGCATTCATCTTGTCTTAGACACAAGAGTTTTTGATAGAATTCGATCACTCACACACGCACACGACAGTAAAGAATTAACACAAAGATTTACGTGGTTCTCCAATATGGTAGTCATGGGAGCAGCGTTCTTTTATTAACAGAGTATATATAACTGCTTTTATTAACGGAGTACACATGGTTTTACAATAGAGAGTATATATATAACTGATTTTCCTATTCCAACCCTAATTCATATTATGTCCTAAATACCCACAATGACGTTGTAACACCATACCGTACGAAGCACTTTGCCTTTTTCAGGAACTTTTCAGCCAAATATTCAATTATTGGGATTCTTTTCTTCTTCTTAATTAAATTTACCATCTAAAAGCTCCTTTGACTTGCTGCTAATATCCCATATTTGAAATATGAAAAGGGGAAAAAATTGGATTTTCAATAAATTAAACCCATCAACTCTACCACCTAGAGCATCATTAACATGTCATGTCGTTATGATTTACTGGTAATACGATTAGTCGACTCCGGTGCTCTTAGAACAGAGAATTAAGCCAGATTGTGAGATTTCAAAACATAAAAGTGGCAAATCTTCACCTAAACTAGTTTCTTGACTTCCAAATGATCACTTAGATGCATACATATCAAATTTGAATAAAGTAAATCAGAGCCAGCCAGTAATCCTGCTCAAAATCAAGATATAAAAGTAGAAGTAGGAAGGGAGAGAAAGGAGTTGACTAACAAGAAGACTGAATCCAGTAACATTGGTCAGAGACATGGCAACGACGGCGCCGGAAAGGGCGAGTTTCCCGAGGTGACCAACCATAAGCATGGACACAAATCTCAAAAGGTACTGTGAAGTTGTTACCAGCACCATTACTGTTGCTATACAACTGATCTTCTTTGTTTCTTCCACAAATAACTCCCATGTTGATTTCTCTACTTCCCTTTGCTGCTTCTCTGGCGTCGCCACCCTTGGCGTCACTGCTCTTGGCGTTGCCACTCCCACTGCATCCTCCATAACTTACCAGCTGCTCCTCTCTTTTGTAGGACTCGACTAGTAGTTTATTTAGACACAGGACATGTATAGGACAGAACATGTATATGTATATGTAGTGATTATTGTTTTGAATATTGTTAGGGATGGCTGTCACAACTTAAAATAATAGGCTAGTTTTGGTCTACATTCTCATACTATATCATCATATTATGTAATTGATTAATCGATCTGGCACATGATTCATAGAAGAGCAATGTTACTATAATATATTTTGAGTCACATAAAATTCACATACACACATGCATATTTGCGGATCCTGCATGTGACACAGGACCCACAGTATGCATGTGTGTGTATGTGAGCATTATGTGACCCAAAATTATGTGATAGTATCATTATTTTTCATAGAATTACTATGATTTAAGTTTTTATTTTTTTCAAAAAAAAAATCAACTCTTATAAGTTTTTTATTTTTTTATCTGTCTAATTAGAAAAAAAAAAGAGTTTAATTCTAGTATAATTCTGGTCATCCCTCAGGAATGGAGTTGGTATATTTTTTCTTTAATATTAAATTCTCATTTCAATTAAAATATAGAAAAATGCTAAGTTTGGCAAATAAATCTTTATATAGTTACGTAGAAATTTAAATAAAATTAGATGGAACTCTCTGGCTCCTAAAATTTTGTTAAACAAAGGCAGGCTGGACAGTCAAGCATAGAGTAGTTGAGAATCCGTCTTTATTTAAACCTCATCTAACTTCAGGACAAGACCTTCTACCACTTGCCTTTGAAAAATAAGGCTGATGTGTATACTATATCCTTAATTTAATATATTTGGTTTTAGAATTGTGCATAATATTAAATATAATGTCAATTGTCTATAGTGTTTTTGTAGTAGAAAAAAATAATATTATTTATTGGACAAAAAATATTAAGAGAACTAAAATTATATTTAAGTACTTTGGATAATATTAAAAATTAAGCAATTAATACTTAATTAAAATTCTCAAACGACAAATAATAAGGGATAACACTTTTTTAAAACGAAATTTAAAAAGGGACGGAGGGAGTATATTGTTAGAAAAACCTGCTTACACTTGTGATTTTATGAATAAAAAAATCGTATTCAAACAGATTATAACTTAAAGAATTAAGTTATAAATTGTAGTAGTGCCAACTCACTTGCAAGTTGCACCCCTCAATATATTCTGCTACTTGTGGATTACTATTATATTTTCCCTTGACTGATAGGTGTGGTATGGGAACTATTTTTGTATTACATGCACTTAAGGCTGTTAAATAAATAGTTCGGATTTGATTCGTACTTGCTCGATTAAAAGTTTTATTTAAGCTCGACTCGAAATATAAATGAGTCAAATATGAGCAAATTTTAAAGTTCGATAAATTACTCGAACCTCCTCAAATTATAATTTTCTATTGATACTCGGATCATATTCGTTCGAAAAGTTCAAACTGCTCGGGCTCGATTCGGAATCGTGCTCGACTTGGTAGCTAAATGAGCCTCAATCAAATCTTATTTTATACTCGATAAATTTTGTGAATCAAATCTGAGCAACTCAATGCTCGGCTCGACTCGATTCGTTTACACCCTTACATGCACTTTATTTATTAGTTTGGGATTTGTTGGATTTTACCCATAATAGTATAGTACCTTGAGGATTGATCTGCAAAATTGCTTTTTCTATGAATTATAATACTATATTTTAATTTGTGCAAAATCTTCCATCATCTCACCAATACTTACAAATAATTTTTATTAAATTGGAGGAAATCATCTTCCATTATCTCTCAAATACTTAAAAAATTATTGTAATTTTTATTAAATTGGAGGAAACCAGTAGACGCGACAAAAAAACAACTACGCAAATTTAGGGTATTTGTTATGCACAATAAATAACAATGCTATTATTATATAAAAAAACTCACATAATACTCACGCACACATGCATATTGTGAGCTTTCGTTTGATTTGTGAGGCCTCGTAATATGTATATATGTCTGTGAATATTATATGAGATTATTTATGTGATAGTAGTATTATTTCACAATAAAACCACATGCTTCCTTCCAAGTTCCAACTAAAACGACAGAAACAGAAAAGGTCGGACGAAAAATGTCTGTCACGTGGCCTGATTTCCAATTTAATAAGGGTTGGTAAATTTATAAAAATAGCAACCGCCGCCATTATTCACTAGTGGTTAGCATGGCTGAACTTAACCTATCCAATATAGTATTGACACGCAGACGAAAAGATCATTTTTGTGTTTGTATGTTAGTACTATATTGGGCATGAAGTGAACTTATTACTCCCTCAGTTTCTTAATATGTCGTTTTAGAGAAATATTTTTGTTCTTTAATATAAGTCGTTTGAGAATTTCAAGTAAATATTAATTGCTTAATTTCTAATATTATCTCAAGTATTAAATATAATTTTGGTTGTCTCACTATTATCTGTCCAATAAATAACATTCCTTTTTTTCTATACAAAGATAATATAGACAATTGATATTATATTTAATATTTTATAATAATTTCTTTAATACTTGTGCACAATTTTAAAACGATTTATATTAAAAAACGGAGAGAGTAATTATTCCGTCGTTGGGTCGGTTGTACGGGAAGAGTAATTATTCCGTCATAAATATTACTTCAGTATTTACGTGTTGGATTTGGTGTCGGTTGTAAATTAGGAGTAATTAAAATGAGGGAAAACTTTAGAGTACTTTACAGAACTATACAACATTTAAAAAGTAATTACAAAAAAAGTGCATCCACAAAATAATTACAAAAAAAGTGCAAAAAATTCAAACCATTCAATTTCAAATTAAATAAGGAAACCTAAAATCAAAGATAATTAATAATTCAAATTCAAATCTTTTGGATCTAACAACAATTTCAAATCCACAATTCAAAATTCAAATCAAAATGAGAAAATTAAAAACAAAAAATTATGAAGGAGTTAATGTTCATCATTCTCCTCCACCGCCTCCCGCCGCCGCTGTCGTCGCCACCATCGCTATATCGCCGGAGTTGCTATTCTGAATTTTTTTTGACAATTTAGTTACCCACAAAAATTAAAATGGTTATCTTTATACGAAGTTTGGCTACCAACTGCATCACATTCAAAATAAAATTGGTAATCAAATAAAACTGAATTGGTTACCTTATCAAAAGGTTTGGTAACTAACTGCATGAAGTTTGGTTACCAACTGCATCATATTCAAAATAAATTAGTAACCTAATAAAACTGAATTGGTTACCTTATCGAAAGGTTTGGTAACCAACTGCATGAATTTTGGTTACCAATAAATTGGTAACCTAATAAAAATGAATTGGTTACCTTCATACCAAGGTAACCAAACCTTCATACCAAGGTAACCAAACCTTTATAACAAGGTAACCAAACCTTCATATTAAGGAAACCTTCATATTAAGGTTCGGTTAACTTGGTATGAATGTTTGGTTACCTTGGTATGAATGTTTGGTTACCTTGGTATGACTGTTTGGTTACCAACATATAAAGGTTTGGTTACCGGTGGAGGTAAAAAATGGACCGGTGGCGGAGGGAGGAGAAAGGAGGCGGGAGGAGAGGGAGGGGGAGGGGGTGGGGCGTGGGGGGAGGAGAAAGGGGGGCGGGAGGAGGGGGAGGAGAAAGGGGGCGGGAGAGGGAGAGGGGGGAGGCGGAGGGAGGGGAGGTGGTGGGGCAGCGGCGGGAGGAGGATAAAGGGGGGCGGGAGGAGGGGGAGGGCGGTGGGAGGCGGAGGGAGGAGAAAGAAGGGCCGGGAGGAGAGGGATGGGGTGGGGAGGGGGCGGGTGGAGGAGAAAGGGTGGCGGGATGAGGGGGAGGAGAAAGGGGGCGGGAGGAGGGGGAGGTGGGGAGGCGGGGAAGCGGGGAGCGGGGGAGGGGGTGGGGCGGCGGCGGGGGCGGGATGAGGGGGAGGGAGATGGGAGGCGGAGGGAGAGGGAGAGGGAGAGAGAGAGGGAGAGGAGGGGGTGGGGCAAGGGAGGAGGAGGAGGAGAAGGGAGGCGGAAATGGAGTGGAGAGAATTATGGGAGAGATAAGGGAGATAATCGTGGCCATAATTAAAGGGATAAGATTGCACTCTTTTTGTAATTAAGTATTGCATATGCATTAATTTTATAAATATTTTATTTATGCACTTTTTTTGTAATATTTTATTAAAATGTACTATTATATGTAATTGTTCCAAAACTTTAATAGTAGTATCTAACGATAATGGGTCGTGTCTGGCGGCTGTCTCCTGGGCTGCCTGCCAATATTTCTTATTCATCTTATCTTTGAGAAATACAAATAGGTGTCCTACTTATTTCTACTTTGTAATCATCCCCCAGGCCCCAGCCCATACCCGGGGCAAGTTTGGAAGAAAAAAAATACCAAGTCAGTCCACCTTTGGTGATTTTATTTTATTTTCACATGTTCTAATATTTAAAAATATATGTTTCTGTTTTCCTAATGAATCCTTTAAATATTGCATTCTTCTCATTCTACTTACCTACCTATGTAATTTCGTTTTTCTTACTTCTTTTGTCTCACAAGCATCTTTTTATTCAATGATTTCATGTAAATCAAAAGGTTTAAAATTTTAATTTTAATTTTATATTAGCTTTCAGTGTTTCTTTTCAAATAGCCCAATGTTTATTTTTTTCTATTTTTTTTGCCAAAAGAAGATACTTATATTAACATAACTTCAAGATAAAAACACAAGCACGATAAAGAGTTGGGAGTTTATAACGACACAGCAACGAGTAAATCTGTAAAAAAATCAAACAGTTCGGGCTCGATTCGTACTCGCGGTTCGAGCTCGATTCGAAATATAGATGATTCAAATATTAGCAAATTTTAGAGTTCGATAAATTACTCTTACCTCCTCAAATCGTAATTTTCTATTAGATCATATTAGTTCGAAAAATTCAAATTGTTCGGGCTCAATTCGAGATCGTGCTCGACTCGATAACCAAACAAACTTCAATCAAATCTTATTTTATATTCGATAAATTTTGTGAATAAAATTTGAACAATTCAATACTCGGCTCGATTCATTTACACTTTTATCAGTTACCAACGAGAGATGATTTTCCTTCCAAAATCAAAGTTCAGAATTTGATTCACAAAAGATAAAGGTGTCTTGAGAGGTGAAGTGTTATGTAAAAGACCGAATTAGAGTCCACATCATAACAGATGTTTCTATCTAGCTCACTCCAGAGTCCTGCCCAAGATACTATTTTGGCCCCATAACATTTAAAAAGGCCCTAGCAGGCCGAGCCCAAAATATTGCTAAGGCCTAAGCCCAGCTTGATTGAACACACTGTTTTTATTTAGTTATTCAGGAATGTTCTTATATATTTTTCTCCCTCCTTCTCATAAAAGAGTTTCACTTGAAAAAAAAATATATTTATTTAACGACAGCATAAATTAACATACTATTATTAAATTTACTATTACAATTTTAGCTATCATTTGATAAAATTGAGTAATTAAGATCTGAATGATTAATATATCTTAATAAATTAGATCATCTGAGTAAAATAGCATCTGAACTTAAAAAGTTGTTTGATAACTAAAATGTATAAAACATCTGAATGATTTTTAAATTTAAAAATATTAATTTAAAAATTCAAAATATCTAAAATTGACTTTTTCAAAAATTAATAATGATCTTAAAATTTAGAATGAAGAGAGTACAATATCTATAGAGGCTCCATATATTTAAAATTTTCATTAAGAGGCTTAAATTTATATCTTCCTTCTAGCGATTAAGAGACAATAAGTGACAAACAAAATTTTACCAAATAATTTTACCCTAAACAAACATCACCTTATTTGTGCTCATCATAACTAAACTAAACAATAAGCAAAAAATAAACATGAAACAAAAATATGTTCTTAAAAATTTTAAATTTTTTATGTGAATATAAGGGAGTAATTTATAGAAATGTAGCAGTCGTTGTTACTTCTTTATAGTTTGAATAATGCCAAGGTTTTAATTTTTTTTGTCTCAAATTATATTTAAAATAATGTGTCAGCATTATATTTGATTAAATAGATTTTCCACAGTGATTTATGTCATCAAATATCAATTTTTTAATATTTAATATCACATAATTTCATATAATTTAAAATAAAAAATTTAAAACTCATACCATTGCTCCTATATTTTAATCAACCACAGGGTTCTGTCCATCTTCCACAAAAACAAAATGACATAAAGACCAAATAAATAAATAAAAGAAAAAAAAAGTTGTAATTACAGTGAAGAGTGGACGGAATATTGAGGGGTCCCTACCCTACCTGGTTCAGAACACTAAATTGTTCACATGGAAAAAGGGTCGTGCAAAGTGATTGATTCCATTCCACTACCTCATCGAACTCCCACTCCATTCAAATCCATTTCCATGTCAAAGGAAGGAATGGACAGGACAGGACTACACCTTCCATTATCATCTTTCAAGTTAGAATCACCAAACTTACCAAAATACAACCCTACTTACTTACTACTCCTAAAATATATATATATATATATATATATATATATATATATATATATATATAATGACTGTGGTCAATTCTTATTTACTGTCCACTAATTTTAAGTTTAGTCTTCTTGTTGTATTTTACTTCAAGTAAGTCTATGCATTTGGATAAATAAAAAATGGGTTGCATCTACAGCAATCGGTTGTTGGGAGCAACCTCTTTATATGGGGTTTGGAAATTATTATTATAATGGGGCTCACTGTACTTGGGGGATAAATTCAGTCAAAAGCTCCTACAAAGAGTGGGATAAAGGGGTTGCTCCCAATAACCGATTACTGTGGATGCAATCCCATAAAAAATTATGTACAAAAAAGTAAATTCCTTAATTATGAGGACTGGCATTATATTCCTAATTATGGAACTCGTGTTTGATTTTGTATCATCCAAATTCCAATCCATCATTGATGGACCTTTCTTTGACTAACCCCAATTCAAATTCTTGTAATCTTCTTCCGGTCGTGTTAGTACTCATGATGCATTCCGCGTTTTATTATATATATAAGAGAGGATTGATTATAGATGAAATTATCCTTAAAACATATTGTGATCGTTCATCTGTTGATTGAACGGTTAAATAGTTTCGACATCTGCAGTTTAATGTACTGCAATTGGCATATGTCTCGTCCGCAGTATTAAACTGCGATATACTGAAGATTAAACTGTGGGTTGTGTGTCTATTTAACCGTTCGATCAACGAATGAACGATCATAATGTGTTGTAAGAATAATTTTATTTTTATAACGTTGGTAATGAATCAGTCTCATATATATATATATATATGTATGTATGTATATAAGAGAGAGAAGGAGAGAGATAATTGCTCTTTTGCTAAGACAAAGTGAAGTTATTTGACTTTATCTTTTCCATTATATCTTTCTCTGCAAAAAGATTTTTATAAAAGTTATAAATAAATAAAATGTATAAAAGGGATATACTGTAATGGCATCTAATTAATATATTTCATAGGATTAATATATATATATATATATATATATATATATATATGATTTTATTAAATAAAGTCAACCATACGTACATAAAAAGAACGTACAAAAATAATTTTAAAAATATAATTTTTTATATGATTTGGTGATATCTATAACAACTTTATATTAATTTCATTCATTAAGTCTAAGTTATAAAAAAGTATACAAGATTCTAATAATGGTGTTATACAATCCTAAATTAAATAAAACTTTATATTATCTAATGTTTTTACATGGTCTTTTATCAATACAATTAGATTTTGTGAAGATATCAAAATAAAAATACTTCATAAAATTATAATATACAACTTAAATACTCTAAAGAGGAGTAAATTGAAAAAATGACCACTTTACTCTTCGTATATTTGGATAATGTACTCTTTTTTGCTGATCAATGCAAAACAAACCCTCTATTATATAAAAATTTGGATAACAAACTTTTATGTGACAGTTGGACATTGACTTTCCTACGTGTCAATTAAACCTGTCAAAACTTGGCTTTGGGCTGTACATTTTCAGCCCAGCAAAAGCTGGGCCGTTTTGGCCTGGTCCATCGATGGTCCGGCCCCTTGGGGTCAAACCCAGAAATTTAGCAAAATATAGGCATAATTCGGTCCGCGCCTGCGGGCCGGGCCCACTCGCCCGCCTGCCATGGGCCTGACTTTGGGTTGCACAATTTCAGCCCAGCAAAAGTTGAACCGTTTTAGCCCGGCCCGCTGATGGCCCAGCCTGTTTGGGCTAAGCCCGTCTGTTTGCAAGGTCTAGTGGCAATGATAACATGTAAAGTAAGTCAAACCAAAACTAAAAAATTCTCTTCGGCCAAAATTTGAATTCGAAACTTCAACCTCATAACTTTAAATAACTATCCAACTGAGCTCCATGATGTAATTGTAAATAAAATAACATAAATTTTATTTATACAAGCATTTCCATTATAAATTGAGTACGTACAATTAGCATTTTTATTACAATTAAAAAAAAGAGGTTAATATTAGATATTTTAAGTAAACATTTAAAATTTTATTTGGCCAAAAATAGCATTTTATTTTTATAATAATTAAGATGTTTTAATAAAGGTGCGTCAAATAGTATTCTCTGACTTGATGACTAAAAAGTGTAAATTATACTAATAAATAAGTTAAAAATTGTATTACAATAAACTGCAACTAAATATACAAAATTTTGAAGCAGTTGAATTAAAACAAAAAATATGAGAAATTCTTTTTTTCCCTATATGCCTCTAGTTATATATCACCTTTAGTATTAATAAATTCTTTGCGTCAATGAAAATACATATTATTAGTATAATTCCTAATCAATAAATAAATTAGATAAATATAGATTTGGTTGATGTGTTCCTTGTTTTAATATGTTAAAAAATATCAAAATATGCAGTTCATTATAGTATTCAATAAATGTAATTATTTTTTTAAAAAAATCTTATGATTATCAAAATAAACTTAAAAACCCCTATAAATCAATATCAAACAAAAATTATTTACCAATTTATTTATCTTTTCTTTGTTTTGATTTAAATAGATAAACTTGTATAAATAAAATTTATGTTGTTTTAATTATAATTATAGCATGTAGTTTAGTTGGACACTTATTTAAAATTATTAAATTGAGGTTTTGAGTTCAAATCTTGATGGCAGCTAATTTTTTAATCTTAGTTTGACTTATTTACATGTCTTACATGTTATCATTATCACGGAGGATAGTTAATGCCCAATTATCATATAATAATTTGTTATCTAAATTTTTATATACTAGAAGGTCACTTTTATATTTTACTCATCTAAAGAGTATCTCTTGCATGCCCAATTAAAAAAAAATGCTACTAATAAATAAAAATAAAAAGTAACTCTATGATGGGTAGTTGTGCGACACGATTCTTAATTTTGTCAAATTAAGTGAGCCGGGTATGGGGACAATAAAAACTGTGGTATGTAGTATTCTTTTCGTTCTTAAAAGATTATCGTTTTAAGAAGTAATTTTTGTTTTAAAAATATTGTTGTTTTGAGTTTATCAATACACATTAGCTATTTTTTCTCTACTTTACTCTTATTTAAAGCTTTCTCCTTTTTAAAGCTTTCTTCCCTTTCCAATAATTCTTATTCAATTCAATGCTATAATCCAAGTAGTAATTGATTGAATAAAAAGTACTATTGGTTGAATTGAATAAGAAACATTGGGAATGAAATAATTGGTTGAGACAATTAATAAGGGTAGTATATTATTTTCGCTAGGTATTAATTATATTTCTTAATCTGTGTGCATTAACTTTAAACGACAATCTTTTAGGAACAGAGGGAGTACTTTATTACACGGGTCCTCTTAATATGTGTCCTTAGAGTACATGCTTAACAGAATATTCCTTTGAATTTTGTGTGTATTCTCTTGATTTCTGCATTTGCACCGAGTTCAAAAAAATATGCACACAATTCAAGAGAATATTCTCTTGAACTGTATGCTTAACATGTACCTTAAGGGCACATGTTAAAAAATTCCTTATATTTTGTTGACTGGTAACGTGTTTTAGTTTTTAAAAAATTGTTATATTTTTCTTTGCTTGCCACAAATAGTAGTATGTACTGGGGAATTAAAATATTGTTTTTAAACTATTGTTTAGAGTCGGGTAAATTACAAAGTATTACCTTTGTTTGTTCAAATCCAACTTAATATCATGCATGTGAACTTTTAAATTATTCACGCTGTCCAAAATTATAAATACATACGTAATTAAGAATAAATTTATTTTTCAAATTAACTGTAGTTAGAAATATACTCAATTATTAATTAATAATAAAAGTAATAAAATGTTAGGAATTTAATGTCATCTTATAGTCCAAAACTATGCATGTATTTCCAATTTTAAAACTGATTAAAAAAAATAATCTCTAATTTTGGAAAAAAAATACTACAAATTAGCAAACCAACAGCCACTTAATTATTGAGTAGTGTCGAAACGACACTCGTTTTCACAATTTGTGCAAACTTAACTCAAATAACATGTTTTTCATTTTAGGCCTAGTTTTATAAAAGAAAATTTAATTATAAATTTTATACTACAAAATTAAGTCGTTTGTTAAGTGATCTTAAATTACCTTTCCCCACACACACACACACATATATATAGGGGATGATTTATTTACAACGTTGTAAAAAAATGTCTATTTTTACAACAAATCTCGATCGTCCATCCAGATATTTAACGACTTATATTGTTCTCGTCCGCAGTTTAATTTCCAATATTTCGCAGTTTAATACTACAAACATGACATATGACCAAAATACTCCTTATAAAAATCCGCGCCCGCGATATTAAACTGTAAAGTCTGAAACTAAATTTTTTTTTGGCATACTGCGGAGCTTGAACTTAATTTTTTTGACCTATCTCTCATTTTGATCTCTCTGACTTTCCACAAAAACAAAGGAATTCCAAAGAAACTCCATTTCTAAGTTCTAACTACATCAATTTTTTCACATATATTTCTCGATAAGGGAACCCAATTTCTCTAGCAAAACAGCCGAAACAGATAAATAAACAACAGAGGAGCCCAAACCAGCTAATCACGGCCAAACCCATTCTGGCCATTCCGACAAAATCAAATCCAAGATAAGAAATAACATAACAAAATAGCTTAAGACTGAAAATAAAACATAAAGACAACCCCAAATTGGAACCATCACTAACTGAAAATAAGAATCCCAAATCTAGTCATGCACAATGATAAACAATAAATAAAACATGCAACCCAGTTTGAACGAGCACACGGATCGACAGGAAGCAACGACCCATTCACAGAAACACGATGTCATAGTGTCGACATAATCCATTCATCACAGAGACGATGAATGAAAATTCCTAAATTTGTGCTGATTAAAGTGATACAATCCAATGATTCCAATCTTATTATTAACAAACAGGAAAGTAGCAAACCATATTCATCTGAACCACGTACTAAAGAGAAACCTAAATTTTTGTTGAATACTCCTCGAATCCTATTCACAAAAGAATTTGTTAATATGAAAAGGAAGAACTCCTATTTTTAATAGGAGTATTATTTTAGAAATAAATTAATTTGTAGTAGGAATTTTATTTTAGAAGTATCCTATTTTGAATAGGAAGAGGAGATATGTGGGGTACTCTATAAATAGAGTATTATGTTGAGTTGTTGAAGGTGAGCACAATCAAAAGTCATGTAGCATTCTTAGAGTTGAGAGAGGGTGTGAGTGGATTTTGTGTTTGTGTGAAGGAAAATGGTTTTTGCAGTTTTTATATTCCGTGCAAAAAAGTTGTATTGTAGGTGGGAGGGTTTTGCAGCTTTTAGTCCGTCCAAAAAGTTGTGTCGCGGTATTGTGGAACCTCAAGTTTTAGGCCGTAAAACTTGGGATGATTATTGTAAGCCCATTATTAAACTGCGGACGGGAGAAATATAGGTCGTTAGATATCCGGATGGACTATTGATATTTGTTGTTAGGGGTGCTCATCGGTAAAAAACCGAACCGGTACCGAAAAAATCGAATCGGTACCGAACCCAAAATATCGAAAAATCAAGAACCGGTACCGAAAAATAGGTTTCGGTACAAAATCGGTTTCGATTTTTTCGGTTCGGTTTCGGTTATACCGCAAAAATTAAATAATTAAATATTTTTTTTATATTAATAAATTTTTTTAAAACTAAGAATTTTTTTATATATATTAATAGAATTTCATTTTTTAATCTACCATTTCATTTTATAATTTACATTTCTTTTTGTAATCTACCATTTCTTTTTGTAATCTACCATTTCTTTTTATTATTATTATTATTGGTGTTAGTATTATTTATTTTATTTATTTAAAAATCTATACTTTTACAATTTTATGTATGCTAGAAATTTTAGATAGCATACATTTTTAATAGTTGGGATTAATTGTATCAATTAAAATTGAATTATTTGTATCAATAAAGGGTCTTTTCAAATTTCGGTTTTTTTTTTTTTCGATTTTACCGAATTCAAAAATTTAAGAACCGGTACCGATACCGAAAAGTATAAAAAAACCGAAAAAATCGGTACCGAAAAAAATCGGTACCGCCCGGTTCGTTAAAAAACCGAAAAAACCGAAAATTTTGAGCACCCCTATTTGTTGTAAGGATAGACACTTTTTACAACGTTGTAAATTGATCATCCCATATATATATATATATATATATATATATATATTTACTTAAATTCTGAACTTTTCCTCTCATCCATTGGATGATATCCAACGGTCCAGGATCTGATCAGGAATGGGTTAGGAAAAAAATGCGGGATTTCAAATCGGGTCAAGATCCGTTCGAATGGGTTAAGAAGAAAAAAAAACACTCCATCTCATTCAAATCACTCTCTCTCTAACAACAAACCCAGCTGCTCTCTATCTCTCCTCTCTCTATCTCCTAAGATCGACGCCGATTTTGGGAAAATCTGCTGGAGCTCCGGCCGAAATCTCAGGCGACGCAAACGGCAAGACCCCGACCGAACGCATTCACAATGTATTTTCTAATTTTTTGTTGCAACCAAATGAACGAATCCTAGGGTTCATTTCAGGGGTTTTGATTTCGTCAAACCCATTAAGCTTCTTGAGAGGAAATTAGTCACTCTGTGGTTTTTCGGATGAAGTTTACTGTACTCCCAAATTGAAATTTGATTTTGATTTTGATTTTTTTGCTAATTTGGGGAGGGGGATTTCAACTTAGAACATCAGCTATAAAATTAACATCAAGTGTTAAGATTTGGTTAAGATTGCACCTTACTAGAAGATTTTGTTTCTCTGCCAAATCAAGAAATTAACATCAGCTATAAAATTTTGTCCTTAAAATTGCCCGAAAATTCAGGTACAAGTGTTAAAATTATAACAGACACTACTAATACTCAAAAAATACTTGTAAAACACAAGGTTATCTTATCTAGCTGCTTCTTTTTTCCCCCCAATTGCTATAGATTCATTATGTATTGTTACATTGTTGAGTATCATGTTTAGACATTGGACTTTATATTGTTACTCCTTTCTGTTTGTTATGTTTTTGTATAGATCTAATACCAATTGTTTTGTAAAGCATTTTGCAAAAGCTATTTACATGATTCCATTCAACATGTGTTGTGCCTGCATCACAAACTTATTATGTGTTGTGCTACCTTTTTTATCACAGCCATAACATTGTCTGGAAAATATGTTTTTACAACTCAATAAGACAAAAAAAGCTGTCAGCATCTGCCTCTAAAACATTGCAATCTTATGGTGGTTTGGGCAGATAAGGTTCAACACAGGCATGTCTACTTCAAGCAACATGAGCATTCAAACTCATGATACCCGATTTTGAAACAAGATGTGTTATTGTCGCCTGAGAGCTGCTGTGAGAATATTCGAATCAGAGAAGAATCCTGGAAAACTCTACTATGACTGTCCAAGGGAGAAGGACAAAGGAAAATGTAAGTTTTTGGACTGGTGCAATCCAATGGGTATGACGAACCCAACTCCGCTGTTGAAGCACCACGTGCAGCTGTGCAACAATGATGATGCTCGACTTGGAGTCATTGAAATCAATGTGGCAAATCTTAAATACATCGTCATATCATCGTGTTCTTTGTGGGCTAGCCTTGGTAGTGTCGGTCATGGCACTTGTCAAGTGATTGTAATGATTGGTACTCTGCTACCTAACTGTAATGACTGTTTTCATTGTCTTGTTAAGTGATTGTAATGATTGTTCTTGTTGCAATGGTTTAAGAAAGCACTGGGTTAAGAAAGCACTGGATGATTGTCCGCTTTAGTGGTTTAGTTGTTGGTGGCTTGAGTAGGTTGTTCAATAAGAGCGAGTATTATCTATTAATTCAAAGCTCACGCTTTTTATTTGTATGCTTATTTGGTTGGCTCTGAGATTCCAAATGCAACCTCAAGCAAAATGTAGGAGCATTGCTCAAATCATCTGCTTGTAAGTTGCATAAGGTGTGACCCTCCTCAAATGCTGGTGTTTTGTCCAGTTGGACTGAGTATTAGATCATAGTAATTTGGTTGCTTGTTTAAACTTTTGGTGACCGTAATGAGGAATATTGTGTTGATTTTAGTGATCTAATGAATCATGACACCCTCCTCTTGCTCGAATGTAAAAGTAAAATCGGGATTCTTTTTTTTCTCATCCTTAAAATACTCAAACAACAGATTAGCATCATGTCCCTTTAAAGCACTCCTCCTATCTCTTTCAGCATTATAAAGATCTCGTGTTGTACATCCAACATTTTCAATACCTCCAGCTTCCATCTCTAAATATTCATTTGTTGCCATGTTGGCACATTAGCTTTTAATAGTTGTTCTGTTAAATTTCTTTTGACAAGTGTCACTACACGATGAGAGTGCAACAAATGTACTTTTCTTGGGGTCGTAAGAGGATGGTTATAACCCTCAACAAATTGTCTAATAACAAACCCCCCCCCCCCCCGCATCGGTCTGGTCTTTCACAACTACCACTCTAGCACCACAACCACCTCTAGTTAGGCCTCGTTTTCGTACAATCTCTTGAGTTTTGTTGGGCACAATTCTCCTCAACCCTTCTTTGTAACAAACAAATTCCTTTCTAATGATTTCACCGTTAGGACTTTTCTAGAATTCAACCGCGTACCAAATCCACCTTCTCTACCATAGTTGTTATAAAAGTCGCGAACATCGCCTAAGTTGTGAAAATGTTGCCCAATTTTTGGTATCAACTCGTTTTTAACTTGCGGAGTGTAAAGCTGTTGAGAAGAATTACCAGATGATACCATTTCTATCTCTTCTACACACTGCTGCATTCTGCAAACCCAACAATAAATAAAATTAAAACACTTTACACTAAAAAATTAATGTTGTAACATGAAACATTTGAAAATACAAGTACATATATGTAAAGACCTCCAAAATTCTCAAAATAAAATTTCTCCACAATCATCAAATCAAAGAGCCATATAATAAACTAAACAGGTTATCCACACCATAAATCATCACATCACTATATATATACATCCCACAATAACGTACACAGCCAGCTGGAAGCAACATATATAAACTTTATAGTAATAAAAACTTCATCCAAAAACCAACAGAGTGACTAATTTCCTCTCAAGAAGCTTAATGGGTTTGACGAAATCAAAACCCTTGAAATGAACCCTAGGATTCGTTCATTTGGTTGCAATAGAAAATTAGAAAATACCTTGCGAATGCGTCGGTCAGGGTCTTGCCGTTTGCGTCGCCGGAGATT